>CM077509.1:16787523-17387523 GCA_039654745.1 Houttuynia cordata
TAATTCATTTGAAAAAAACTGTATCCATTAAAACTGAACGAAGGGAGTACTAATCAAACAAAAACAACAGCATGTTGCCAAAAACAAACCAAAAACAGCAACAACACTCTTTCAGTTGAAAAATGCAATAAGCATAAGACAACATCTAGGTGATCCCATGGAATTTATATCCACCACCATAATAATCCTAACAAAACACCTTTAGGCAGTTTGATAGAAGCAATTTTCCTGTATACATGTCGCTATATCCTTCTTTCATGCAATGAAGTGTTGGCTACACCTGAAATAAAATTTCTATTTTTTAAAACTTTTTCTCTTTGGAAATCCGGCTACAATGCGTTAACCAAGTTGTGTCACACATAGAGTGAAGAATGAGAATATTACTACCCAGAAAAAAAACTCATTACACCCATTACTCATGAGAAATTTTTGACACACTTTAGGGGCTGCTAAGTGTCAATATTTGAGCTTCTGTCATGTATGTGTCAAAATGGGCCTATCTACATGCCACGTTTTCCATATTACCTGGCCAATGAGTCCAGATTGCCATATTACCTTATTTTTTCGGGCTCATGCCATATAACCTAGTTTCGGCACATAATCTTCTTATTTTGCCCTCCTGAACCCTAACCCTAAACGTTTTCTATTTACAGTTCAATATATCATATCTCCTTCATTTCTTGTTCATTTTCGCCCATTTTTTTCTTCCTTATTTTTAGTGTTATTTCTTATCATGATAATATCACAATGATCTTGAGATAATATCTAAAAAAAATATAGCAAAATCTATGATAAATAGCATGCGGTGTATCAACAATAAATAACATGCGGTATCTCAACATCCTTATGATATCATCATTATATGAAAGAGCACTAAAAATAAGAAAGAATAAAAAAATGGGCGAAAATATATTAGAAATAAAGAAGATATGAATCGTTAAAGCTTGTCCCAAAAAAATTCTATCGTGTATTAGATTATATGTAATCGAATACACGATAGCATTTTTTAGAACAAGCTTTAACGATTGTAAGTTTGGCACCAAGATGAGTTGTAGAGGAGTGGATTGACTCAATCTCCTACATTATATACTTTGAGTTGGAGTAGGATTAGGAAGAGGAATCATATGGACGATGGGAAAAGGAAACTTACTGGGTTAGGAGTCCCTCTAGGCGTCAGGATTAGCTTCGGAGAATCCTTGTAGTTATTAACTTACCAAATATAGATAGACTTCAAATGGGATAAGGATGAAGAGTTACCTATTCGAGTAGGACTCCAATTGGAGTGGTTGGGACGTCCTCTATAAATAGAGGAGCCAGCTCCTGCATTTTCTGCAACTCTGCCTTTCTCCAAATTGCCGACCCCTTTCTCTCTCTCGACCCCTATTTTTCTTCTCTCTCGTCCCTCTCTCTTGTTGGCCGACTTGAAGAGGTGTCAAAAGAGGTGCATAGGACATTGGAATTAAGGTAAAGCAAGAAGATATCGATGAACGGCTTGAGGTAGGATATTTTTACGCAATTCTTTCTATGGTCCTATTCTTCTACAGTGCCTAGATTATCTTGCGTTTGAAGTCGATACTTGTGTGTTCCTACTGATGTTCAGTTGAACCTTATTCATACTTATACTCTTGTGACTTTGCTTGAAATATATGCATTGTTGTCATGATAAAATTGTAGTAATCGATTGTGATCGCTTATATGATTCGTGTCTCTATTGCATGTATTGTATTAAGAAAGAACCCTAATTTGTGTTGGCCTTTTCTTGTTGCTGTCATCTTCAAGTGCGACCTTGTTATCCAGTTTTAGAAGTCTTAATTCCTAAATTTAAGACTTATTTAATCAAATTTATAACATTGCTAAACATCTAGAGTTTTACTAAGCATTACAATCAGTCCCGGAATAGATTTTCATTCTCGGCCGGACTGATTACTGCACCAACACCTTGTACGAGATAATTCATAATTAATTCCATAAAAATCAGAAAAATACATAGTCATTGTGTTTATGTTACTATCTCCAGTAATTTTCTCCAGTCCAGAAACTATCAGTACTATTCTCGGAAGGCGTGTCTTTCTATCCCTTCTGTTCTGGACAGATTCAGAATTTTTGAATTCTACTCATCTAGATAATGTTCGTAACCAAGTGTATTGACCAAACACCCATGTTCAATCATGTGTCAACCTATATTTATGTATCATGTGATGAATACTCTAACTATTAATTGTCTATGATGAGATGTTATAAAAATATTTTACAAAGTTTATAAAAGAAGCTTATCTCTGTCGGTTTACATATCTATAGTCTATTTATTCCAAATACTATACCAACCCTTTATGAGGCTTTAATCTACTAATACAAATTAGTTCAACCATGATGGTGTATTTTTAATTAATTATGTCACGCCCCGCGCACCGCCCGACCCGACCCGAACCCGATTCATGGGCCGAATGATGTGCGGGGGCGACGTTATGTCGGACAAAGCGAAAGACTTACACCCATATATGGGCGATAACATAATTTCGGAGTTTCGCGCCGCTTTGTGTAAGAGTAAACAAGTAAAAATTCAACGAGGTATAAAGTCTAGAATATCAACAAGTCTTTCACCCACAATTAGATAAAGTCCGGAGCCATACACGCGGCTCGGATAACAAGTCTAAACAGTCTGAAATATAACACGACATCTACTGTAATCTCATGACAATAGAGAGTACGATGACACAACACTAATCATCTTGCTCAAACTAATCCCATACTCCTTCTGGTCGCTCCTCGAAGAGAGGATCCTATGCGTCTGCGTGTCGCACCACGCAGCCCCAAAACAAGGAAGAGGGGTGAGTATAAAACTCAGTAATGGTTTTCAAGACACATCGGAAATCCACAAGAAACATCAAAGCATGAAAGTTCATCAAATAATATACGTAATCCACGTGATAATACCGTCTAAATCATACGTCCATCTCACAACATCTTATACCATGGAATTTTATCAACATACCTACTGAACATGCATACCCGTCATAAGACGATACAAATAATAATATCTCAACCACAAACTGTCTAAATATGCATTCCTGTGGTATGAATCTCATACAACATGATACACAATCATTCATAGCATTCATAATAATGCATCAATACAATGGTGAATGCCTCCATCAAGGAGTAAGCACAATATCTTTGGGACACAATCAAGCCTAAGAAGGCGTATCATGGTCCG
The DNA here is from genome assembly GCA_039654745.1 of Houttuynia cordata. Lineage (NCBI taxonomy): Eukaryota > Viridiplantae > Streptophyta > Magnoliopsida > Piperales > Saururaceae > Houttuynia > Houttuynia cordata. Next base: position 16,790,738 of record CM077509.1, read on the forward strand.
GTTTCCTCGCTGGAAACAAGGGGGTGTCGTGTACCCCAAAGTCTGTTCGCCCTGGACAGCCCTGGCCAAGGGTGCCCGAATCGTACACAACGAAACTAGAACAGGTGTGTTCGCCCTGGGTAGTCTCCTGCGGTGGGGGAGAGCCCGAATCCCGGTTACGCGGGACCCTAGAACACATGTGGTAGGGGGTGCACAAGCCTACCACCGGGAATACTCATGTCCCGTACGACTAATCTCAATAGTATCAACCACAAGGCGAGTATGAAACACGCCCCCCCATATCATCCATCAAACTCAACCGGGGAGTGTCCGTGATCCACGAAGGACCAAATCGAAAACGTGTCCTTTCGGACCAACCAAGTTCGATAATTCTCCGATCGATTAACCTGGCACGCAATTACATCCATTGCATACAATCGATCACCACCGATGAAGACACGGTAAAATCTCATTCATGAAGTCCGATTCATGATGCATGCTCTCAGGATACATACGTGAGCAAATCCTACGTGGGTGCCAACACATGAAACATGCTCTCAACCCATTCCCACATGCATCATAATCAAGGTATAATTACAATCTCATGGTAAATCCACATGCGTGTGTGTAGTCATGCATATCCTAATCACATGATTCATACTTATCATAACTCATAGTGTCATATTCATATGTTAAAAACTCGTTTAAGTACTGATCACAATCCCAAAATCATGGTGAAAACCACCGTAAAAATATAACTTTACTTGCATGAACTCGACAACATTCCTACAAGCATACTCATATTTATTTTCTATAATCCAACATACATAAGGTATTATATCATCATTTCTACATATCACATGGCCTCATTAACTCATAATATACTTCTCATGTCATTAAGTGAAGTAATCATGGAAAAAAAAACAAAAAAAATGCAAAATTTCTAAAACCCATTTAACTGTAAATTTTCGAACATTACTGAGTTTATTGGAATTTTTTGAAAATTACTAAGTTATATGTAATTGCGAACAGTAAAGAACAATTACATGTACCTCAGTAAAGTTCAATAATTCCAAAACACTCAGTACATCCTCATTTCGAAAATTAAACCGAAACACCATTTTCATAACTTCGAACATCAAATCGAAGCATCAAATAATATCCAAATTACACCAAACTTTTCAGAAATCCTATTTAGACCATCAGAAATCAAAACCCAAAGAAAAGAAAGCATGAGATTAAGGAAAACTAATCTTACCATTAGATACCTAAAAATGAATAAACCCCTTCAAAATACATTCATTAAAACAAGATTTACACTACCCAAGCTGAGATTAAAGAACCCATTACCTTGATTTGGATGACCACGAAGTCCAACACCTTAACCACCTTGAAGAAAATATAAATCCATTGTTAATACTCTACAAATCGCGATTAAGCTTGAAAACCCAAAATAGACCTTAAATCTAGGGCTTTTAATCATATAAAAATGAAATTTGAAGCTTAGGGTTTGAAGATACATATTAAAACAGAGATTTTTATCCTTCAAATGCTTTGAAATCATTTGGAAAATCAAGGTTTTGAGTAAAGATTATTGAAAATCAAATGAAAATGAAAGATTGAGCATAGATTAGCATACCTTAACTCCTTTCCTCTTTTGGAAATGGGGAAAGAGGCTGCTGCTCCAAGCCAAAACCCTTTCCCAAAATGGGGAGGGCGCAACCCTTTCCTTTTATAGAAAGTTTTGGGGTAGACCTAGGTAAAAATTGGGGTAAAATGAGCAATTTTGGCTAAAAATGGGTAATTTAGCGATTTTAATACCAAATTAAGCTCAGAAAATTCTGAAAATTTTTATAACGACTTTGTTTAATGTGTGGCGCTTTTTGGTCACAAAACCTAATTTCGTCGGCGGGACCCGCCGGGGGTCCCGTCAAACCCTAATTTTCGGGAAAATAGGTAAAAATCAGAAGAAAAAAAATTCCAAAAAATTAAGATTTGATTCTAAATCACTTAAAACTAATTTATGTGAAGTTGTTTTTGATTGAAACCTTTGAAAACTATTTTTATTTTCGAAATCAATCGAATTTAATCTGAAAGTGCTTAAACCACACGATAATCAACGTTTAACAAAAATAAACCGGTTTTTAAGGTGAGGGTTCTTACAAATTACATATGTCTTATAGTTAGAATTCAGTAGTTCTAAAAATCCTATAAGTGTTGTTAACTTTTCTAAAAACCATGACCGATCAATGTATAAAGTCTTAAATTAGTAACATACACATATACGAGTAACTCAGAAACACTATTATCTATTAAAAATATAATAAGCTATGAGTCTTCATATCATGAACTGGTCTTTAGGTTTAGAACATATTGTTTCATCTGCTTTCTGTCTTTTCTATACACCTTAGACACTAATATGAGATTCAAGTCTTTTATCTCTCTTAAATCCACGAAGAGCAACATTCCTTATGTCTTTTCTGGGGTTTCTTACTTAATTCAATTACATACAATACTTTTGTGTTTGCTTGAATGCTTCTAGTAGTTCAATTCGAAAAGTTGAATTTATTAGGGATTGGCGTATCTCTGTAGTTTGTATTGTGAAATCTCCTCAGGGATTGGCATATCTCTGTAGTTTGCATTATAAAATACTCTATTGAAGTCTCCTAAGAGATAAGCGTATCTCTAATGAAAATCATAGTATGATCAATAAGTCATGACAGAAACATTGATCTTTCGAGGTCTCTGTATTTATATTTGGGATTAGCGTATCCCTACCTTATTGAGGCACCAAGTGTACTTTTTATATTTTTAGGCATCATGGAAGGCCTATACAGTCTCCGCCCATTGTGTCCATGAACTCCGATGGGGCCCACGTCCTAGACTCATGGCAGGGTTCTTATCGAGGACCTCTAGTGGCGAATGGGTATGCTATCTAATTGTCAATAGTTTGAGAGCAGAAATTCACTCACTCTTAGCATTATCAATAGTAGTGGAGTCTAATTTCTTCATTTGGATCTTTGAGTTTTCTGACATTAATGATGAATCATCTCTTTCAATTGTCTTGTAACATATTGCAGATTCATGTTACAACTACTTCCGCTGAATTTTATTATTCTTGAATTGTCTTGTTATATTTTATTGCGGTTTTGCATTTTACTGGGTATTTCTATGGAATACTCATGCATCCTGCGATGCATGTTTAGTTGTTGATAGCTCGTAGAGGAGAGCTGGACTTAAAGGTGGATTCGTAGAAGAAGAGCTCAAAGTTTAGACTTTATAATTGCAGTTTATTTTGATAATTTTGTAATAATGGCTGTTGGACCATTAGAGAACATAACAAGTTATTATTTATTGTTCATTTTGGATTCTCATTTATAAATAGTTTGTCCCTTGAGAGTTTGTCATTTTACATTTATCATTATATTTGTGTGAAGGACGGCACATTTATCTGTGACGTTTTAAGTATTCAGCATATTTAAAAAGAAAGCACTCCGATAAGAGCTAAAAATTTGGGGCTTGACAATTACACGATAGCATTTTTTTGGGACAAGCTTTAACAATTCATATCTCTCTTATTTCTTATCCTTTTTTTCACATTTTTTTCATTCTTCATTATTTTTAATACCCTTTTTTATCATGATGATTGGTTAACTATATTAGGACACTGCATGCTATTTATCATGGATTTTGCTATATTTTTAGATATTATATAAAGATATACACTGCATGCTATTTATCAACAACGGAAGCTATATTTTTACTACGGCAGATAGTTGAGAGGTACAGGGATAGAAAACTAAACCTTTATGTGGCCTTCATAGATTTGGAAAAAGCCTACGATAGAGTGCCGAGAGAGCTTATTTGGAGTGTTTTGAAGAAGAAGGGTGTCATAAGAGGTTACATAGACATCATAAAGGATATGTATGAAGGGGTTGTGACTAGTGTGCGGACTATTGGGGGGGAAACTAAGGAGTTTCCGGTTACGGTAGGTCTTCATCAAGGGTCAGCCTTAAGTCCGTATCTTTTCGCTTTAGTTATGGATGAGCTTACTAGTCATTTGCAAGATAATGTACCTTGGTGTATACTTTTTGCAGATGATGTAGTTTTAATTGATGAGAGTAAAGTAGGTTTAAATGCGAAATTAGAATTGTGGAGGGTTGCTCTAGAATCTAAAGGTTTTAAAATAAGTAAGACTAAGACAGAGTGCATGGAATTTAATTTTAAGGAAGGTAGAATTATAGATAGAGCCCTAGTTGAAATAGATGGGCAAGAAGTGCCAAGGTGTGATCAATTCCGTTACTTAGGATCCATTATCCATAAAAAAGGGGATATTGATAGTGATGTGGTGCATAGGATAAATGCGGGGTGGGTAAAGTGGAGGGCAGCCTCGGGAGTGTTGTGTGATAAGCGGGTTCCAAAAAGACTTAAAGGCAAGTTCTATAGGACGGCCATTAGGCCTGCAATACTCTATGGAGCGGGGTGCTGGGCATCAAAGAGGAGTCATATAGATAAGTTGAATGTAGCCGAAATGAGAATGTTAAGGTGGATGAGTGGGATAACTAGGAGAGATAGGATTAGAAATGAATATACTCGTGAGAGCCTAGGAGTAGCGCCTTTAGGGGAGAAGCTGAGGGAATGTAGGTTGCGTTGGTATGGGCATATGCAAAGAAAACTTTTAGATGCCCCTGTGAGAAGATTAGAAGGGATACAGGTAAATGATGCTAAAAGAGAGAGAGGGAGACCTAAGAGAACTTGGATGGAGCTAATAAGAAAGGATTTGACTTTACTATCTCTTACAAAAGAGGTAGCCCAAAACAGACTGGAAAAGGCGCTAATTGATTATGATTATGATATATAAAGGTCCTCATGGTATCATCATGATAAGAAACTGCACTAAAAATAAGGAAGAATGAAAAAAAATAGGCAAAAATAGATAAGAAATAAGATAGATATGAATCGTTAAAGCTTGTAAAAAAATGATATCATCTAATCGATTACACGATAGCTGGCTATTATGTAATCAAATACACGATAATATATTTTTTGGGACAAGCTGTAATGGTTTATATCTCCTTAATTTCTTATCTATTTTTGCCTTTTTTTATTCTTTCTTTTTTTAGTGCTCTTTCTTATAATGATGATATCATAAGGATGTTGAGACACCGTGTGCTATTTATCGTGGACTTTACTATATTTTTTTTAGATACTATCTCAATATCATTATGATAAGATAGAGCACTAAAATTATGGAAGAAAAAATGGGCAAAAACGGACTAAAAATGAAAGAGATATGATATGTTAAAGTATAAAACCTGAAACTAGGAAAACACGATAGAAAAGGTTTAGGGTTAGAGTTTAGGAGGGCAAAAATGGGAAGATTAAGTGCCGAAACCAGGTTATATGGCATGAGCCCATAAAAACCAGGTAATATGGCAATCTGAGCTCATTGGCCAAGTAATATGGAAAAACCTCCTACGTGGTATAACGGTTCTACTATATAATTTCTCGTTACTCACGCACCCCGACTAAATCCTATAAAATCTCTTGTATGTTCCCCACCCCAGACACATTTCTGTATATTTTTTAATCGGTTTCACCCCACATAATTACTCCCTAACGTCCTTTCTCTTTTCATCATCTTCTTTTCTCCTCATCTTTGTCATGGAGGCAATTTTATGGAGGAAAGCTTCATCTTCTCCATAATCCATTACAAGTAGGCTAATGCATAATAGGGGAATCATGATTAGTTTTACAGCCTTCCTTGGCAGCTACTCATGGAGAAGAGGAGGGAGTGAGGGAAACTGCTTTACGTTAATTAACGAAAAAAAATATTTCGCGTGGTGCAAGTGTTTTTTAGGTCATTTAAGTGCAGGTGGCAGGTGAGTCAATTGTGGGGGGCTTTTGGGGTGAACGAGCAAAAAAATAATGGCAGGATTTTCTAGTCATTTGGGTATAGTGAGTCTTTTCCGGGGTGGCTATATCCATGTTCTAGAGTGAATGCTTTATCCTTTAAATTTTAAGCGTTATTGAAAAGCCCTTATCATTAAGTTACCAAGTACCCCAAGATAGTAATCTAGTAGTAAACTAGATTTAGGTATAGCGACTTACACTATGTTAGGTTGGCTTTTTTTACTCTATAGTTGTATGCAATTACCCCAAGTTAAAAGAGTCCAATATCGTAAACTGTTGACAAACGGTTGCCTTTTAAAAATGTTTCAGGCGACCATTTTTCCGTGCAATATAGCATGTCAATGGACAATTATAACACACTGCGCAAGGTAACAATTATTAAGTAAGCTAACTAGGATTTCACTCATTTGGCTTGACCTACTATACCATACGCCACATGGTCAGTAAAACCCAAAAACCCAAAGTTCTTTGACAGTTGGTGAGAAATGCCACACTATTCTCATTCGCGATTCTGCTGGTAGACCTACACTCAAAATGGCCAAAAGCAAATGGTTCTATTCAATATCGAACAGAGAGAGTATAAATTTGATTTCATATGATGAATTTTGTTAAGAGTCAAATGTTTCAACTAACACTAACTAGATATTTGTGTTCATTAAATCTTACTCTATCCAACTAGAAGGAAGCCATTTGCCCAGCCCCCTCTAGTCTTGGATGTAAGGACTTGAAAAAGCAAATGTTAGTCATGCCCCACACCATAACTTTAATACTCCCACCGTCGAGAATTATTACCACCGTAAGGGTTTTCAAAATGAAACCCTTAGGGTGGTAGTAATTTCAGAGGGAGGAAGTAATAACACTATTGCATACTCCTGTACCAAAAAACCTGCATATTTTAAAAATGAGCGAAATTTATTGGCCCGTTGGGCACACAACATTCTACGACTCTTGATACCTGCACATGCAAGTTCATGAGGATCTATTAGCCTCTAGGGCAAATCCAGTCACTTAATAGTGGATCTGCAATTTTTGAGAATTTTGAAGCAGCCAGGTAATTTTGGACAGAGGGAATATCATTTAGACTTCGGATTGCTGAAGTTGTCATCAGTTTGGGCCTTTTTTTTTCAGAATAAATTCACAATAATGTTGACACTACTACAAAATGTGGGATGGAGTACAAATATTCACTTGTCAAGGCTAAAGGAGGATTTTGTCAGCAACAGACACAAGTCCACCATTATCTGCTTCTTAATATGAGACAGTTAACAAAACACTCGCGAGGGCAGGGGAGATGGGAGAAACATACAAAATAATTTGCACCCCCACACTTCTGGCATAAAGTCCTGAAATTCACTTTTTTAGCTTTCTTTTTTTGGGTTTAACTTATAGACAGATTTGTGCCCAGAATGTATTCATGTTAACAAAGTGGACATTTCACTTTTGTACATCCCCTCCAACTCCATCTAACAAATCTATAAAAGCAATTCAAATTTAAATCCCACACCATTACCAAGCTAAGAAAAAAATCCCATGCATCATTTTCAGCATAGTTAAGATCCTCCCAACTCCATTCTTCTGAAACACCTTGCATACATACATACATGCATACATATACAATATCACACAGTTATCGTAAATTTGTGAGCTTGCAACATGAAGTATATGATTAATTCTCAAACCGACTCCTAGACATAAATAAAAGAAACTTGTGCACCCTTGCAGCACCAAGTGGAAATTGCACAACAATTGAATACATTGCCTTCAGAGATCTAAAAACAAGCGCACTGATGTTGCAAATGGATGATGCAACAGCTACTGATGTTCAACAGGAAAAAAAGGTTACCCCCAAAGCAACTATGACAACTGCAGTTCCATGTTCTCTTGATTCATGAGAAAATTTTCTAACATTATCTGATGAAACAGAGGGTACAGCTCGCGGTATAACTTTGGCCACTGCAAGTAATAAAGTTCAAAATCTTTCAGAGGAGCCAAAACATAATTCATCATTAAATGTATAAAGCCAATAACAAATGGTTCCCAAATAAGATTATCTTTTTGGAGCTTACTGCAGGCAATTAGCATATTACCATTCATTCTTATGATAGGAACTAAGGAACATATGTCATCTAAACAGTAAAATGATCGTATGCTTGAATAAATGAAAAAGAACTACGAAGATTAGCAATCTAAAAGGAGGTAATTCGTCATATTAAAAAAAATGCACCTACCATTTGGGTGGTGATATCTAAAGTAACACTCCACAGGAAAAGTAGAATTCCGGACCAAGCATTATGTATATGTAGTAGTTAAGAAACAATTGAATATCACGTTTAATGCCGTCTGAAAGACGAAACAAACAATCCTGACCTGTACATGACTAACCATATAAGGTTTAACTACATAAAATACACATGATTGAGGAGCCAAACATTTTCAGGACCAGGTTAGCTGGCACCCAACAACCATCTTCCACTTAATATTCGAGGCTGCCTAGAAGAAACAAACAGTGCTGGCCAGTACAAACCTCCAGTTAACCACATAAGACTAAAAAACTTCTTTCTAATAACATTTAAAAAGATAAAATACACATGATATTGGGGAGCCGAACATGTTCCGGACCAGGTTACCTGGCTCCCAACAACCATCTTACACCCATTTACATTCTTGGAACTCCCTCCTTTTAACTTGGAGATATCTCAAGAATTTTGCAATTTTTTACATAATGAACAAAATTTGAAAGAAAACTATTTACAGGGTTTTACCAATATGATGTTGCAATTATTGGCGAGAGCCTCCTCCAGGACAAATGCAGGACAATTGTCCCAGCCAACACAAATGACCTTCTGGAGAGGCTAATGAATAGATAACATACACATTTCACGTTGCTGTGCAGGTGTCATTTGTGTCAAATGGAGAGCCGAGGATCTCCAGACCCATTGGATCCGCACCATGTCATTGCTTCAGGAGAGAGTTGTTAGCCAATATGACAGTCATTCATTCTCTATCTTGTATTGGAATCATCGGCATAAATGGAGACATAGGGATCAGCAAACCCTGCAGCCAAAAGGGCTTTGTATGGATGAAATGCAAGGCAACTGACTGGCCCAATCTTCTGCGCCATGAATGTTGAGTGATACCGAATCATACTGAGCTGTTCCCCTTGCAAACTGAAAACTTTAATTGTTTGTTTTGCTGAACCACTTGCAAGTACAGGAGCATGCCGATGTATAGATAATGCAGAGAGGGACCCACGATGCGCATCAATGGTGAGGTAAGCATCAGTGTGCCTTCGGATATCAAGAAATTGTATGTCACCAGCCTGAGACGCGCTTATGATCTGCGTAACAGAACAAAATTTTTACATGATTAGAAAAAAAAAGAGGCAGCGAAATAAGACAATCAACATGACTAAAACTCGCAAAATTAAGGCTACATGTCAAAATTACAAGTCTAAGAGGCATTTCTGAATCAAGTCATCACATATCATACCTTCCCTGGGTCTAGTCCAGGCTGAAATCCAACGCCCACGACTCTTTCTAATCGTTGTTTATGTGGTTTTGTAGTGCATACAGCCCTATGCAATATAAAAGTAAACACACATTCCACAAACATAATTGATAGTAAAAAACGACCATCAAGAAGAGAAAAGCAGGTTAACAGAAAAGGCCCTTACATATCAGGAGTACGAACATCGTATAATCTGACAGAACCATCCGCAAAACCAGCAGCTAAGTGACCACCATAAACTTGAGAAGCAGACTGCAAAAAAAAAAAATATTCATGCTCCTGGCCCTTTTATAATCTTATCCTTCAAAGTTCTAACACAAAAAAGAAAAATTATCCTTCACTACTCCCAACTCAATTACAAGTCATTTCTGAGAGGTGCTCATAAGTGATATATAAACAAAATGATACGACTTGATGATACAAGATCCCAGGTACGGTGTTTAAGAGAAACAATATACATAAACGAGAAAGAGAGAGATGTGAACACTCAACCAGTGCTGATATGCAGCTGTCTGAAGACGCGGGCATTGTAGAAACAAGCTGCTCTTTGTCCAGATCCCAAAGCATGATAGACGGTATATCACCACTAGCGTACTGAGCATAAGATTAGTTAGGATGTAAGTCTACAAAATTGTCACAGCAGAAGACAGCATATTAAATACGAGTATAAAATATACACCCCACCAAGTATCCGCACTGCTGCTGCCAATCCACAACAGCATTCACACTGCGGACTGGACTCCTGTGACCTTGAATTGAAGAGAAGGCTGTCACAAGCTGTTGTTTACCCTTTAACATGTAGTTCCTCCAGATACGAATATTGCCGTCATCTACATCCAATGGTGTGAAGCATACAACATACATTATTATTCATCTAATTTATCTCATTGCAGCCACCAAAACTGCCCACAAAACATACCGGCAAAACTATCTTACTTGAAGCAACAAGAAGAAGACTATCGTCAAGCTCATTAACAAGGCAAAGCTTTGATACTCCTCTGTCTGGAAAATTATGATCATCAAAACTATTTAAAAGTCTGGAATCCTCATAATTCCATACCCTGAAAATCAATCAATTAACACTAATAATTACAGAGAAAAAAATAATGCTTGCAGTAGCCTCACAAAAAAGTGACATGCCACTAAAAATACTCGTCTATTTTTTCTAGACTTACACTAAGAATTATACATGACAACCAACTTGTTCAGTGACTTCTAATTTTCTGACTATAAGTATATGTGGTAAGTATTAAGGACAAACAAATCTCTAAAAAAAATTTCATATAACCTTGGTCAGTAAGACCCACTGTGATAAGCAAAGATCTTGTTGGTATCTACTTAAACAAGACACTCGTCAGAGTATATGCATTGACGATTAAATGTAATTGACAATATTTGAATCAAAGAACTGAACGTTTCCCCTAATTTTACCTGATTCTTTCATTTTCATCTGCAGAAATCACAACAGGAGAGAATGGCTGCAGCAGAGTGGTTTTTGTGCCTGTTTCACACTTGGTATCCCAACTAGCAATCTCAGTGCTAAGCTTGGTCACAGCTGCAAGAAATCGAGACGAAAACATCAACAAATGAAAAGCTAGAGCAAGAAAATGCATTTAAAATCAGCAGTGGTTTTTGCATACAGGAATGTTGGCATTTGGCAATTTGATCCAGAGCAAGTTTTTCCCTTTCTTCTCTTCTAGCTAATGTTTCTTCATTGTCATCAGAGGTAGTAAGCAACGGCCTAGAAAAATGGCCACAACTCCAACTATAGATAGATGATTGTGGAAGCAAACTACGCTCTGATCCACCAGAAGCTCCACCTGAACACGAAAGAGGAATAGCTAATCCAGAATCTGGTGAACCCATCAGGTGACTCTTGAACTCCAAAGAATAAACCCGTCTCATGCCTGATAAATAATCTTGCCGTGGAGGACTCACAGGAGGAGTTCTAAATGTCAGTGGTACTGTTCCAAGTATAATAGTAATTTCAGTAAAATACAGAGGGAAAGCAAAATAATTTGGAACATAAAACTGTGGAATAATCTTGCTTAGCAATGGACATATAGATTAATAACTGAAAACATGTTTGCAGAATCGCTAATGGCCTAAAGCCCATGCACAGCTACAATATTCACAATTGTCAGTTTATTAGTTTCAAAGAAAAGATTCTGAAATTAACAATATGTAGGTAAGCAATCTGTAGAAATTCTTGTAAATATAAGGTGTGACTGACGGTCTAGCTATAATGAGAGCATAATAATTCCCTTAATGAAAAACGACAAACTTGTTTGTTGTTTTCTGGCAGCCAAATTAACACTATTTAATCTACTTATTTGTAAATCGCTGGAGCAGCAGGACCATGATTGCAATACCCACAGCTCTACGTTTCTGAAATAGGTCATGCATGAGATACTAACATTTATTTAGGAACTAGCCTATCCATTCAAGCAATTCATGATTCTTGCGTGCATGTGCATCTAGCACAGAAAAAGTTATTAATAGAGTTCAAGAAGAAGATATTCAGCGGAGTATAAATTATTCGGTTTTGCCTGTTGATTTTTTTTTTGTACAATGCCTATTGATTGCTTTGCAGAAAAAAATAATAGCTAAATTACCTGCTCGCATATCTAACCAAGATGATGATCGTATGAGTCCAGTGGAGCTGGAAGCAGGAGCTGCACTAGAGAAATCACCTTGCCTAACACTTCGAAAAGTTTTGGTAACTTGCTCAAGTCCAATAATAGAGAGTATTTTCCGGCCAAGACTTGAAATACGAGGAGATGGATCCTTGGCAAGAGAACACACAGCCTGTACACACTGATAGTACAAGGAACTATCAAATCTCGGTTTTGAAAAATTGATAATTCCATTACTAGTACTATCTCGTAGTAACGAGCCACCAGAATCTGAATGATGAGATGAATCATCAGATAAAGGTGAGCCATGCATCATTCCAGAAGATGCAAGTGGACTGCTACTGGAAACCTTCCCACCATCTTGGGTGGGAAATGTGCAGTCACCACCGACCCTCATGGCAACCATCTGCGAAGCAATAGAACTTGCAGGCTGCCCCATAAATTGGCTAGATTTCATGATTGTGCTGCCTGCTAAACTTCTGCTACTGCTTAACTGAAAAGAACTCAATAAAGAGCCAGTCTGTGGTTTCCAATGAGCAGCAGCAACAGATTTGAGTTGTCCACTGTGGCCAAATGCAAATCGAGCAAGAGCTGCAAAACAGAGAAGCATTTCAATTGACATGGAAATTAAAGAGCATCTGAGAAACAACACTCTATAGATTCTATCTATGACATAATTATAATGGAGATGCAGCAGTTACATCATCAACCCAGTACTAAGATAAGGCATTAAAGAAGAAAATGCAACTAACAAATATAGTAATGAATTTGACAACCACATCAATAACAACTAAACTTGAATCAAGATAAAACGACACATATATTGACAATAAATTGTTTATACAAACTCAAATCTGGATGATAGGTATTCAAACTGAAGTCTGGACATCCTTATCATCACACTTTGACACGGTTATATGAACTTCAAAGATACATTCAACTGTATAAACCTTGAGCAGGGATGGCAGGGAGATAAGGCCATAACAAGCAATCATGTCAAACGCTCCTGACCCCCAAATATCTATATCAAACCACAAGCTGTCTATTCTCGGTCCAGAAGTGTAAAAATAAAAGAAAAATATTAACATCTATAAAAATGTACCAATATTTGAAGAAGTCCGTTACGAGCAAAATTAAGAGAATAAGATTAATCAACTACATATACAGTGTGAACAAGAGGAAAATCTGGACTAGTGAACCCTAAACCTAAACTCCACTAGTTTAATAAAATAAATGAGAATGTCATTGCCAAACCCACATCAATTCATCAATGGGGTTGATTATCATAAACCTAAAAAGGTCCCAGTCACCGGCAGTCAGCAAAAGGACCATCATGCAAATTTTATAAGCAAAAATAGTATTCCCAAGTTCCAACAGCTTGAAATATTCAAAGCCTTTAAATAACATCATATAAGCTTGGTTGAGATGTCAATCTTATGCTTCCTTCAATAAAAATTTACTGTTCCCTATGTCCCACTTTGATAGTCTCATCTTGTTTCTGAAACGAAACTAAAATTATTTCTTTCTTAAAAACAAAATGGGACTACTAAAATGGGATGGTGGGTGTTTATAGCATGGGTAATATCAGATCTAAAGTACACGATTTTCTGACTAGCACACAATTATCCAAGACAAATAGCCAAAACCAGGTGCAGCAACTGTCTAAGCAAACAGCCTCAGCAATAATATAGAATTGGCTCAATTATACAGATGTGAATTAATCCCAGAAATACATCAGAGAATACACATACCAACAGCAACCTCAACCCTGACCAAAGGGCTTCCATCAGAAATAACTTTTATTAGGTTTCTGACAATATCTATTTCTGCCTTATCCTTGTCGTCATCATCACAGTCTTCATCCCCAACAGCTGCATCTCCAAAAGAGTCAGACCCAACATCAAGAAGGGTACCCAAAGCAAAAACTGCAGACGCCCTAACCTGACACAAATGCAACCTCTACTATCGTAAAGATTTCAAATTATAGCCATTGAAGTCATAAAGTATGATACTGTCTTTTTGTTCCTTCAAAATGTATAAAGCATACCTCTGGTTGAGGCTCAGATATTAGGGAAACAAATATAGCAGGTGCATCTGCCTGCAAACCTAAAATCTGAGCTTCAGGAAAATCCTCCCACAGCTTCCCGAGACAGAGACATAGCCACTGAAGGAGTAGTGGCTCAGGCAGCGGATCATGAGGATTCGTGAGTTGCAGGTGTTTTAAACAGATATTAATCAAATTAGCCTGAATGCATGCTTCTTGGCCACGTCGATGACCATCCACAATAACAGCCAAAACAAAAGCAGCCATAGCACGTTGCTCAGGGTAAGCATCCATGCTGTCAAGAAATCTGATAAAATATATGTGACCACCGTCCTCCTTCACCAGATCAACTTGACAAGACTGGTTTTCAGAAAGAATTAGCACTGGTAAAATTATGTGATTATAATAAAAATATTTGTAAAAACAGCAAAAGAAAGTAACCATGCAGGTAATTTCTTTCATTTAAAATAGAACAAAAAATAGTGGATTCCAAGAGTGATATGCACTCAATAAGCTACAAATTCCTCATTACATCCACTATTAAAAGGGATGCTTCTTACCACATGAGGTCGAGGATAAAACAAAAACTAATACTTCAAATTACTTAATAATTCAATTCCTGACTCCTACTATCACAAGCAACACTCCTTACCTATCTGGAGATCAAGACAACATGACACTTATTACTTCAAGTTACTAACAACAAACTTTATACAGTACAATTCATTTGATGCAAAAAACAGCTTTATTTTAAAAACAGCTTCTTCAGAGAAATAAAGAATATTATTGCGAGTCTGCGACCCTTCCCATCTAATGGGTACTACTTAAAAAGGCGCATCTCAATTTCCAAGAAAGCTCAATAGTCACAGAAGATAAATTTTCAATAAAAAAATCATTTTCACTCTTACCCATCAAGGTAAATATAGATCAACATCTTCATACATTATCCCAGCTATGTGGAGACGAAGACATGAGTTCTATAGCATACTTAACTCTTACAAGAAATGAAATGATGGCACAAAATCTATGTAAATAAGCATAGATCCATATTTTTATGCCGGATGCCCTTAAATTTGCTTAAATCAAGGTCTTCTCCATGGTTCGCAATATCACAGATATATCTTATGGGGGGAAGTGTATCTTCCCCAATATCTCGGATATATCTAAAATATCTCAGATATATCTGAGACATTAGCAAAATATCTGACATATTCTCAAAATACAATTACTTAACAATTCAAAATAAAGAGCAAAACAAAGGTACCTTGTCCAGCGCAAGAATTTTCGTCCAAATAAATACAAGAATTTGTCGCAGCTCGAGTGCTGTCGTTTGCAGCAACTTGAAAACATATGGGAATATACCAACTGAAAGAGCCTGGGGAGAAAAAAATCATTTGCATCAATTCCCAAGTGCAGAGAAAGGGAAAATACATCCTTGTATCAAAATTACCAAGTCTACAGCCCAGGGTCCCATATCAAGGAACCTTCCGAGAAGCACCAGTGCTCTAAATCGAAGAGATTGACTTAACATGGCCTTAAAAAGAAAAGAACAGTAGTCAATATTTGTCATCGGCCTATCAGAAAACAATGAAAGCCAAAACAATGTGGGAATTCATAAGAATGGCATAAAAGAGGAGGTAAAAGGCATAAAATTGGTCCAATATACCCAATAATTGAGATCTATATTAGTTGCATCTCATATGTTTTTTTTATAAATCACAAGAACATTTGTAAAGATCTGCAATGCCCAAACCACAACAAAATTTCCCACAAGCAACTTTCACAGACAAGGCTCTTACTCGTAGAACAATTGGAAGCTGCTCAGGCGGCTTTTTACTTTCAGATCCATGATCAAGCCAAACTTCAAAAGCTGTCAGTTGTTCACTGAAGAAAGGGCTTGGCTGAATGCAAAAATGGAATCATTATTAAACTATTACGAAAATATGGATAAAAAGACTACCACAAGAACCTTAAGCCATTAACTTTACAACCAAACAATCAAGACCAATGGTAACAGCTCAGATGGGCAGCCTTCCCCTGCAGATAGATTGCCGGTTATAAATTTTTTTCCAAATGGCAACCTGAACCAATCCTCTTAATTTCATTTCAGAAAGCAGTGCAAGGAACAGAGGAAGGCCCAAAAATTTGACTAGAGAACTCGTGGCAAGATGCACAATATCTTGCCCCTCGACAAGTGCCCACACTGATAACATACAACCAAGTACAGATAGCATACCTGAAATTCTGCATTTGCTTCTTCCTGCCATGATTGCAGCTGAGAAAGGCAGATTTCAGCAGCCATATCCCATGCATCCCTGCAGTAAAAAGCGTACTAAGGATGAGATAAAAGAAAAGCAAAATACAGCAAAAAAAGTTTGGTGGAACCAGAATGCAGATAATTACCACATATGATGTTGATGAGTAGATGGCAGCACTGGAAACGATACAGGGGAACAATTCGCAGAACGCATTACTCTTTCAGCAAGCAAGAAGTTCCGAAACAAACTAGCCACCAGTATATCTTGCCTGAACAGCCTCTGAAACAGTTCTGCACGAATTTTTTTACAGATTGAACTTTCAGGAGTTTACCTTGACAAAACGAAATGACATGCTGTAATCCCCTTTTATTTTAGGACCTAATTCTTCAAAGTATTCCAAAAGAGGTCAAAAACCTATAGGTCATGTCAAAAATCATTTTCCATAATTTCAAGGTGTTTCAAGAATCGTTTTGGTAAAAGTATTGAGCAGAAGGTGACTCTATTAACTTTCCTCAAAAGGATTATAAAGCCTACTGAAGCTGCATTTCTTTCCAGTTCATACAAGAAGCTTTACAAAGTGTATTACATCGACATTAGGACTTCTTACAATTAGAAATCTATTATCGGTTACTACTGTAAGCTGCTGCATGTAAATACTGCATATGTATGTCTATAGCAAGGCTTCAAGCATCCTTTCTCAGTTTTTTTTAATACTAAATAATTAAAACTAAAAATGTGTGAGGTAGGGAGCTTTCATGCCATCTAATCTGAATCTACAGTCATAATTCTGCTCCATTACAACCTATCTTAACTTCAAGCATAACATTGCATTGTAATGATTTGTGTAAAGTCCCCCCTCTGCGTGCAAAATTTAAAGCATCAAGGCCAAGGATTAGATAGGTTACAGTCCCAATAACTAAGCCAGTCTTCTGCACCAACAGCTACTACCAATCCAATTCAACCCATACTACAATGCAAGTTCGAACCCCTTAAGCTTCATTACAAACTCATTGTTATTAACATAATATGATATGATTGACCGCCAATGATAAAAAGACGTACAATTTACACTAGAATTTCTTATTGTAGGACACCGACATGGCATTTAAAAGTCTACAAAATCATTTCTAGTTAAAATAGCCATGCCGTACAAAATGAGCATCTAGGGCAGGAACTTCTTGGGTGCCCGAATCACATCATAGATAATCATGGGTGAATTGCATCCGAAACCATAATTATCTCGATACTCAAAGTTATCTCAACTTACCAGCATTGGCTTTCATCAAGTATAGAAAAACAAGAGCTTTGAACAGCTAGGCATATAATCTACACCACAATAAGAATCGAGGGAGAGGATAGGAGAAGTAAATTGACCATGCGGTAGGACATTCCAAGCAATTGTGTCCGTTACTGCTGTGAAAATCCAATTTAACTCCCCCAGCAGTGTCTTTCTGTCATTATGCCGTCCAGGAATTCTATCTATTAGAGATAGATTGAGGGAATGACGAAGTAATGAACGCCTGCAAAACCTGTAAATTAAATAGAATAAGGAATATGACAACATAAAATAGCATTCTCTTAAAGACTTCCAAAATATTAGAAAACGAACATCTCATTTCAATGTGTACCATCATCGAATAAATATGTAACTCTACACTGTTCAGACAAAAGGTTACACATCCAAGGATGAAATGTTCACAAAAATCAGCTTCATTCAATTGGTTTGCCTTATGAATTCAGCAACTCATAACAATGTAAATGCAAAAAAAAAATCTTGATGATTAATTTGACCGTACACCGCATCCTTTTTTAAGCTTGGTAGAGTGGATACCACACTAACATGATATAATTGGCTGAACTGTTTATAAACATGGCAGCTACCATGGCTATACAAGAGAGAGAGAGTAGTCATTAATTAGTAAGATACCTTCTAGTTTTTAAAAGCCAGGGCTAATTAATCATCTGAAACCCTTGATGACGAGGCAGGAACCAAGAGTTAATGGCAGGAAATAACATGGATCAGAACTACATAGCATGCTGCCATGTGGAATGGTTCCCGTACCCACTTTACAGAATTAACCGGACACAAATGTTGACAATTCACAAGTTCAGATGAAGGTTCAAAGAAAACCGACAAGTGAATTTTGGTGGCCCAAGAACCACCAAATAGGTTTCATCATGATCCAGTTTATAGTTTACTTTGCTTCCAGCAGCTATTGCTATTATATAAGGTCCATTCCTACAGCCCGTCCAATTAGTTATTTGCATTATAATTCCTATTATTAAGAAAAATATAACAGTAAGCTTTATGCCCGCATTATACCACATGCATCAGACCAAAAGACTTTATGTTTATCAACATTAATACATTTGTTTTCTTCCATACAATCGCATGCATGCATAGGGGGATACCAACTTGACTGAAGGTCGAAGTGATCTTGACAAGACAAGTTCAACCTTGGCCAGGCTCCAATTCACTCAGCTCAAATAGTTCAAACTTTTATTACTTTACCACTTTTAGGAATATATATTACCATTTTCAGATACACATTACAATTAACGAAATTAACTATGCAAACATAATGTTAAACCCAAAATAGATGATCAAATTAAATAAGCAAAAAAATAAAAAAATAAGTCAAATTTGAGCTTCAACTCAGCATCATTTGACTTATTCCTTCTAATACTTACTCCCAATACATAATCAGCACAAACAACAACAAAAGATACCTTCCAAGCAAACTGAAATAGGGAAAACAGAGAGGAAGACAATAAAACAAGGAACAGCATACCACCGCAAAGCCATTTTAATAGGTGTGGTGAGACAAGATGTGAAAACATCTGCAGGAAATTCTGCACTCTGGGGAAGAGTTTCATGTGCCTCACATGCAGCTAACAGGATACAATCCTTACCTAAAGAGGATCCAGATGAATTCCATTCTTGCCGCTATAGCACATAAAAGAAGAAACTGAGCCCATATAATGGTGGAAAAACAATTTGATTACAACAAATCTGAATATCAATCTTGAAATCAACCAGAGTCTAAAGCATTGTGGTATAATTGTACCTCTTTAAAGGCACTAACAACCATTCCAGCAGCAGAACAATCGAATACATATATTGATGGTGTCTTCAACCAGGAGTCCAGTTCACTGAGGGGCAGCGGAAGATACTGTGTATAACTCTAAGAAAAGGCAAGATTAATTGCAAATATCCATTTCAAATAATGTTATAAAACAAACAAAAACCTGTGGAACAAGTAGTGGGAGTACTTTGTCTGTAGAGACCTTATTAAAAACCCAAATTTCACCATTCGCTGTAGGTTTGGGTACTCCATGTCCATTGTAGTGGAAAAGTACTCTATCTCTCTGTGCATATTTGCGACATGTAGTGCAAAGCTTCTTTACTTCTTCTACAGTAGGATCAAGCTGAAGCTTGGAGCGGGCAGCCTGTAGGCAAGTCAAAAGGTCCACTTTCTCTTAAATAAAAAAAGGAGGAAAAAATATCATATCATATTTGCTCTATAAGGACGTTGCAAAATGCATAAATCATAAGCTCACCATTGGTTGCCACCTTTCATACTGAGCATGCAGGGATTTTCCAATTGTCTCTAGTGCTTTTGCTGGTGCCACGGCAGATGGATCTGAAAGCAAGGAAGTGATAAATAAATCTTACTTACAGAATAAAGCAACTAATTTCCTCGTTGAAGAAACCGCTTATACAAAAACTTCTTTTTTGTCCGATTATATTTAGAATTGGATGGTGTCTATGTTATCTCTTTCAAAAACAAAAGAGGCTAGAGTGGAGGCTAATGATCCATGCCGTCGACCTAAAATTATTGGGAAAAGGTGCGACCTGATTGTATTTACACTAAAAAATAGATGGGGAAAAGTGCTAGTTAATTATTATGATCATAATCAAAACTGGATGGGAATAAGCCACGTTAGGACAGTTATATCCAGAAATGAATGCCCACTATCAGAAACGTGCAACAATCAGAGAGAAATATTAAACGTTAATCAAAATTACCTATCCAACATTCCATTCTGGCACAAGGAAAGATTTTAATTACATCGGGTGGATCCACACTTATGTTTAAACATAAGACAAGTGCTACACATCCGGTCTTCGTCTGACATTGAAGTTGAAGTTGTTAAAAAACCGAAAAGAACATACAGGAGAATCAATCAAGGTCTACAGTAAAGTAGATGAAGCAATAAGCTCTTACAGAGTTGCAGCCATCAAACTTAAAACACTAAATCCAGTTAGGCATATAACTTGGTACACACTATTCATCTGTCTGAAGTATCATATCACTAGAGTAGAGACTATAAATTCATCAGGTTTCCATTATATACATTATTAGAAAGAGAGACCAATTATTTGTACATATAAAGATAACTGGATGACTTGGTGGACAATTATAATCTCATACAATAAAGAGCGCTTCAGAAAAGTATACAGCAGACAGAACTGTTAACATATGACAAGGATCCTAGATCTCATAGTAATAACAATGTTCAATAGTTCCAGTGGCCAAAGGCATGATATATATATCTTTGTACTGCCTTCTTTTTGGTTAATAAAATCTATCAATTATCCACAAAAAAAAAACAACGTTTAATAGAGAAAAAGAATTCCTACCAATGGCTTTAGATATCTAGAGTACGGATACAATGATAATGAAAATGATGAAGCTTTCATTGCAGGTACTAATAATTAGACTACTCGTACAAAAAGAAGTGCAAGTACTTCATCATAATTATGTATCAGGACTCAGGAAAGACAAAAAATTAGCAAAAAGCGTCTAAACTAGCTAACCTTTACAAACGATAGGAGTTGCTTTGCTCAAGTCATATAATCATAACAACTTCCCATTCTTCACTCTCAAGTGTCTCAATTTAGCACTATGTAAAAATTATGCATAGATACATGACACAAAATGCCAGTCAATACATCTGGATGGATAAATGCAACCGAAATCAATCAACTTAGCATACATTGCTAATCCAATAGCAGCAATCGTGCTATACAACCATTGAAGAAACAAGGGTCTTTCTACCCTCTCCAGCCACTCACAAGGAACGCTTCCTTCCTGGTCAACTGGTTGCAACAAACCAACCAAGAACAATTATAAACAAGCGTGCATCCAACTCGGCAAGATTTGGACGGGCAACATCGAGTTAGTTCCAAGTTATTATACGTGATCCCATATATTGCACAAGGGCTGCTGGGAATATGTAAAAAAAATTCACAAGGTTCACGACTGTGTCAGAGTTTGCTGCAAGAAAAGCAAAGGAAAAATAGCTTTCAAGTATAATAGTCAGTGATAGAGATGAAAACCCATAAACAACCTAAGAAAAAACAACTGCTCCACCAAACTTCTGTTAAAGTTAAAATTATGAAGCAGAGAAAAATATGTAGCAGAGATTCATTTGTTATAAAAAAATAACAAAATAGAAACTTTTGTTAAGGTCCACATTGATTAATTTTGAATAAAGATGCAGTTTCCCTTTCGTAAAGTACCAGTGTTCCCATCAATAACTCCACTTCTCAGAGACCAATCTTTCTCAAATTTCTCTTACCTCAGTTTCAACCAGTAATTTGGGCATTTTTTCTTTTGAGCAAAAGAAGATTTGGCTTGGAAGAACAATTACTTATACAATAGAAACTTTCTTATATATACATACGCCCTCTGGTCATTTTCAATAGATACAGTTGATTTTCAAATGAACTCATATTTAGTTCATTTGAAAAGGCAATATTATATGTATTATACATATACATATATATATATAATGCATGGACAAGTTTTATATTTTCAGAGAACACCATAGATTTTCCAGAATACTCAATTTTATATATTCACATTTCATAATATGTTAGGGTCGATCAGGTAATTCGCCGGTCAACTCAGCCAGGTCAGCTGACAAGCTTGGTCGATTAGGCATGTGGGTGACCAACCAAAATTAAAACAACTTCGGGGAGAAGCCTGCAATCATGACTTTGGATTAACATTTTGCACAGAAAAAAAATTTGTAGATTCAATATCCTCGCACATCTTTCGAAAAATATAACTGCCGAGCCCAAAGTTGGACTGTTATTTGCATGAGAAGACAAATGTTTCACACCCTTAATTTCAAACCGGTTTCAACTTCCATGATCATCCAAAAGACAAATGGTTGAAACCCATGTTCACACTTCTACACTTCCTCATTCACCTTAAATCAACCAGAAACAGCAGAACTCTTTTAGTTGAAAATGCAATAAGCATGAGACCTCTAGGTGATCCCATGGTATACATCCAGCACCATCCTAACAAAACACCTTTCTGCAGTTTGATAGAAGAAATTTTCCTATAGATGGCGCTTTATCCTTCTCCACAAAATGAACTGATAGCTAGAACCGAAATAAAAATTTTAATTTTTGAATATTTCTATTTGGCAATCCAGCTGCAATAACAAGTTTTGTGTCCCACATAGAGTGAATGCTTCCAGCTTTAAAGTTCCAAGCCTCAATGAAAGCCATTATCACTGTGTCACCAAGTACAGTGGTACTAAACTAGATTTAGAAATAGCAACTTACAATAGGTTCGGCTGGCTTTTTTGTTACTCTATAGTCGTATGCAATTAGGCCAAGCTAGTACACTGTTGACGAAAGGCTGGCTTTTGAAAATGTTTCAGGCGACCATTTTTTCATGCAATATAGCATGTTGATGAACAATTATAGCATATTGTTGGCAAGGGAACAATCATTAAGTAATTTAGGTACGTTTTTTTACTCATTTGGCTTGAATTACTATAAGCCGTTAGATTTGGACTGCTGATTTTCAGTTAGCTAGTTTTGGCCCACTAGAGGGCAGACTATGGGGGCAACCACTTTGCGTGTGCTCTCCCTCCCTCCCTCTCTCTTCTGTAAATAGATTTGGCAACCAGTCTCAAACGTAAAATTTCTGGCCAACAGTCTACTATCGTGTTCTATTTTTCGGTAGGGAGGCAATAAAGTGAACAAAATAGGTCATTCCCAGATCGCAATACACTAGGTAAAAAACACATATTAAACATATGATCAAATAAAAAACAAAGACATAGAACAAGAAAAGAAGGGATCTTTTAATTTTCACACACTCAGAAGAAAACATGATACAAAATCCTAATCGCCAAATGAACAAATGATGCAAAGAGGCCACATTTTAACCGGCACATTAAATTTCCGATGAAGTAATAAAAACGCCCATTTTGAAAATACTTCCAATCGAAAGAGTGGACAATAACATGGAAAAAGGTTTGCAGCATTGTTTGATTCATCAATTACGAGTCTCACTTCCCCTGTCTAATTATTTGTTTCACAGCCAACCCTGCCTCACAACAAGGAACCCAACAGCAGCTGAATGTGTATTGTAATCTGCAAAGAGAAAAGAGCACATACCTTCTCCTTGGGCCGCCACTTGGAGACAAGTCCACTCTCTGCCGGCCCCGACGGCATGCAGGCCTCGAACGCCTCATGCCGCAGCTCGCACAGCACCACCGTCTGCGGCAAGTACGCCGTGCTTGTAGTCGTTGCAGTAGAATTCGTCGCCACAGCCGCAGCATTGTTCACGTACCCGCTGGCACCCCCAATCGCAGCAACGGACGAAGAGACAGAGGCAGCATCCGACCCCAACGACGGCTCCTCGTCCGGGCGGGTGGAGAACTCATCAAGATGATTCTGTACGAAGACCTCCGCGGAGGAGGACGAATGCGAGAGCCGCGACGCCATCAGATCACCCAATGCCATCCACCACCACCACCACCTCGGCCTCTCACACCGCCATCCACAAAGGCACAAAATCTTTCCCTTTCGAAAACCGAGATGGAAATGGATGCCCTAATCAGCTGGGGATGCCGGAAAATCCGGCGGAAAAGTCGGAGAGGGGGCTAGTCGACGAAGCCGCTGAACCAGCGGCGGAGGGAGATGCGGCGGAGGAAGGAGAGGGAATCCAGCGCGGGAGAAGGGAAACCCTAGCCGCCGCCGGGGAGTCCGGCGAGGCGAGGAGGAAATCCTAGAAACGGGAGGGAAGGACGGCGAGGGGGCAGTGGGGCCCGCAGGGAAACCTAGGAGAAATGGCCGCCGAGAGCGGAAGAGCAGGGAAGAAAGGGAGAGGGAGAGGAAAGTGTAATTGGATTTTATTAATTGGTTTTGTAATTGGAGAATTTTCTTTTATGGGAGGATATGCCTTTTTTTAGGAAGAATTTTTTTCGATATTTTTAAGGGAGGGAAAATTATAATGCTAGGTTGAAATGTGTACAATAAATTTGTACACTTGTGCATTCTATTTGTGGAAGCATTTTTTATTGCCTCCAGCACGCAATTCCGCCATCAAATGGGAACCGTCGATCATTAAATTGGACGGCGCATACGGATTATTTGTTTGTTTGCTGGAGTGCATGGTTAATGCCTGTTTATCGTCGTTGATCCGATTGGCGGCTTGGAGCCCGTCTAGCCTGACCAACTTGGTCACCAAAATTATGTTACTATGTGACAGATTTTGCCTATGTTAACAAAGAGAAACGGCTGAATGAAAGGATAAATTACATGTTTACTAAAAGATTTACGAGTCCCCCGCCACTTGTTCCTTCACTTCCTTGGGTCATGTTTCCTGGTCACAGAAATTTTTTGACTGTTTGCGAACAGAGGGAGGCTTTGGAGGATGCTCTTGCTCTCTAAAGCTTCTCCGCTGCGAGTGGACCTTCCTATTTGACAACTTAGGATTTTAAGTTCTAATTCAATTAAACTTGAAAAGAGATTTTTTGGGAGTATTTCCACGTGTGCTTGACACACGATGTGGCATTTCGAGTTGAATATCAAAGTGATAGGGTAGTTTGAGTAAATTACTAGGCACGCACCCAACTCTCTCAAGAGTATTTAGGCCTATTAACTTATGAGCAAGTTATATATGCGCTACAGCTCATGCACAAGGCGTGAGCCATGGCTCGGCAAGTCATCGAAATGAGACCCATGTTTTTCATTGATAAGGGGGCGAGCAGTTGAAACAAACCAGTCTTCCCATTTTTTTTGTGCACCATTGAATCGAAGCGGATCCGTGCATGCACATATCAAAGGGAACATATTAAATTAGGGATTTTTTAACAATTAGAAAAAAGTTAGAAAAAATAAAATTAAACATGATTTTTGTTCATGTCCATATGCTAAAAAGGACATATTTAGTGATCCACATTCGTTCTGTTGATCAAGCATAGAGACAGCTGTTGTAGATCAAAGGATCTACGGGTAATTCCATCGTAGGAGAAAGGGGAGAAAGAGTAGAATTAGAGCTAAGAGAGACTAACATTAAACTAGTAAATAAATTTTATTAATTTCTTCGATAATGAATTAGGGAAGACTCTTCACATATTTATAGACTCTAAACCATAACCTTAATTGACATAGGAGTCTAGTTCTATGGATCCAACTAATGAAGGAAAACAATAACTTATTAAGAATTCTAATTACAGTAGGAAACTAATAAAAATCCTAACATAATTAAATTGGTAGACCCGACCCCTAAGCCGGATCATAACATTTCACTAATGCTTCCGCATCACCTCGTCCTGAAGGTGGTTGTTTATTTGCATCGAAGGCGAGAATGTGTGAGGCCCAACTTCATCAAAATGCGTTAGGCCCACTAATACTCTGATAGACGAATTGTTGGATGGACTTAGATTCATAAATGAGTGGGCCCGGTTTGGCATAGAGTATGCCTTCGAGAAAGCTGTGAACCGGACCCTTTTGTAAAAAATAAAAATTTAAGTTGTTGAACCAACCCAAGGTATTTGCTTGAACCAAGCCAGCCCGGTCCACTTTGGACCAAATTGAAAGAGGAGCACGAAGCAGCATCTTCTCCTGGCTTGTGAGCTGAATTTGGAGGTGGAATAGAAGGATTTATGTGGCCGAAGGAAGAGGGGGCGAGGGAGGAGGCCGCCATGACAGAGGCGACGAGAGGGCCGGAAGCCTTCATTCCCTTAACCGCACAAGTAGATGACACGAGAAGACGATGACGACTGAGCTTCGCAGAAAATCTGAGAAAATCGACGAGCTCCATCGAGATCTTGGCTGCATCTGGTCCTCGGAAGCACGTCGGTGGTTCTCAAGGTGGCAGCTTTGGTGGTGGCAGAGGCAGAGTGGTCGGCCGTGTGACAATGACCTTGTCACACACATATTATATATTCCTGTTTCTATTAAGTAAACCTTTATTCACGTTATTATTGTCTCCGGTGGGTTTTTACATTCTACTGGGTATTTTTGTAGAATACTTATGCATCCTCTGATGCAAGCGTGAAAGATCAGTGATTCAGGACGATTGTAGGGTAGGAAGGTGGTGTAAAAGACTTGAAGATGAATAAAGAATTTTTAGTTATTTGCTTAGTTTGATATTTCTGGCCATTGTGTGTCATAGCTTTGATGCTTTCTTTTGATTGTCAATTTATGAGAATTGCTGTAATAAAGACTATGTAGGATTTATTTATTACATAAACAATGTTTTATTTTACGATTTGATGATGAGTTCCCACGTTCTTGAGTGTTCCTGGTGATGTCAATTACACATTCTTTTGAGATGATGTAATTGGCCGATTGGTTTAATTATCGGAAGTCGCGTCCTTGGGTTCCTACCTCACCAAAGATGGCATTTAAGAAGACTTGCGCACTACGATCGAGGTTAGGGATTTTGGGGCGTGACAATAGTTGTGGGACTGAACAACACCATGGAGAACCTCCTAGCTGCAGTAGACAAAAATGAGTATGAAATATCACCTTCTACTCTACTCGAACTTTAAGAAACTTGGTTATCTTACACACTTCATTGAATGGAGGGAGTAACGTACTCCATTTAATCCACACACATTGTGCTCTAGAAATGATTAGAGAAAATAAAAGAGAGAGACAAACTGATGATGAGAATGGGATAGTAAATGCAAATTTGGAGGCAGTCGATCTCTCACCACACGTGGAGAAAGAAAGATTGAAGGACCATCACACTCCCTGGCATGAGGGAAGGAAGACTCTTACTAACCAGGTTCCCTGTAGTAGCCAATTAGGCACCTGGTTAGGCAGTTATTCATACCAAATCGATGTAGATGGATTGCACGCCACCTCCAAACTAGGTGCACCTGCAAATTCTTGCACCCAGTTAGTTTGCTTTTCCTCTTCTATATCTAAGCTCTTGAGAGCATAATTATGTTCTCTTTTCTGGAATAGAATTATGTTACTTTATCCATCAATGGAACATCACTTTATTCTTAAGCTATGAGTTATTCATGTTCTAATCTTAAATCTTAGCTTAAGAAAGCACATCAACTCTACTTGATTTCCTTTATTTTCTAAGGAACCATAGCCATACTTAATAATTTAAGTGCTATGTGTAGAAACGATTGTGTGTGTGGTTTATTCTTCTTCCCTTACGAGTTTTTTTAACCAGAACTTATCCACATAACTCAAGGGAAAAAAATGTTCTATTTGGCCTAGGTTTCTTAGTTCTTCTAGGTTCTATTTTTAAATCAATCAATCTCTTGTCCAAAAACCCTCTACAATTTCGGAATATCATTAGTTGAACTAAGGGTGGACAATGGATGGCCAATAGCTTGACATTAGTTCAAGCAACCAGGCGGGATTTCTCGCATCCTCTCATCAAGGGTACATACTTTAATCACTTCTCCTACTTATAGTAAGTACTCTCAAAACCTCTTCTTTACTTTGTCTTAGATTGTGTAGTAAACTTAGAAGTTGAAATGTGTATGTGAGAGAGTTAGGTTTTAGTGACTCATAGTGAGTGTGGATGTCACACCCCAAATTTCAAAACCTCGATTAGAGCGTAGAAGCTACCAATCTAAGACTATCAGTAGGTTTGAGATGGGATCATACAAGTTCCCATCAACCAGAATATGGGATCATACAGGTTCGAAATGACTAAACAATATTCATGTACTCAAATTTTAAAATAATAATATCAAAAGACTACTTTGTCTACTACAAAGAATTTAGTCAACACAAATTCAATTCTTTAGAATCCTTGCACTCAGGCCAACAAGTAACAAAGATCATCATAATAAAATCATCTTCCCGCTGCAATCATCCCAAAGATCTCCAACAAAGATACCTGTTCAGCTTTTCTCCTTCTTGATTCCTGCATCAAAGGATGCATAAGTATTCCAAAGGAAATACCCAGTAGGATGCCAAGTAAACCCACAAAGCAAATATATAAAAGATACTGACATCACGATATAAAAGGTAAGGACAAATTCAACAACATCAGGAGTAGCAAGAACTGAGTTTTGGTCATACTCATAGACCGTTACTGTTCAAGATAAAGATAAAATGGTCATCAAACTCCAAACGTACAACGCATAAGGAGGAACAATAATGGATGCAGGCTCTAACATCCAAAGTGTAGGAGACAACAATTTATGCTCTCAGCTCAGTCTACTTCTCATATGGACATCAATACCAGAACATCCTAGAGGTTCTTCAGAGGAACCCGGCCATACGTCTAGGGATGCTGGCCCCATCGGTGCTTATGGCCACAATGGGCGGAGACTACAAGACCTTCTATAATATCTTGCAATCTAAGTACGTACGTTTGCCATCATCTGCTAAACTACAGAGGTTCAGTAAATAATCTGAGATCACAAAGGATCTAGCAATGGCTTGTGAGCATACTATGATTCCACTCTAAGAGTGTCCCTTAATAACTCTTAGTGGAGAAACAGTTTACATTAAACTAAATTAATTTAGAAATGACAAGAGCTCTCTCCTTTAGAGACTCATACTACAATCTTTCTGTAACTGAGGAATACGATAACAATCTCACTGATACAATCTGGATAGATTCACATCGGAGTAATCAAAGAATTCGATTGATCAAACACTAGAGAACTCAAGCTGAGACTCATCAAAGATCTACACAATGAGCATCTTCACCGTACCTAGCCCTAGATATGACAATCCTCAGGAACACTGACACAAGATCCATATGTCCAAAAGTAAGTCAGCTACTAGAATACAAGATTTTGAACTTTAACCGAAAACTCTTTGAATTTGAACTATTCTTTTTCTCCCTTCATAGATTTAAAAAGATGAAGTCTTTTGTCTTCCCATTAAATCACCACCATTGATCTCACTTCCATCTAAGGGTCACGAATTCCATCCACCACAAGGAAACCTCAGTCAAGACGTGGTCAGCTTTTCCTTCCATTTCGGTTAGAGTCCCATTAAGGTAGGGATTAATGCTAATTAGGTTAGTTACCATAACCAATTAGGTAACCTCCCAAAATCAATTCAAATCTTGAACACCCTTCCTAACCATGTGGCGCCCTCACTTTGATTGGAAAAATAATGTGCAATTCATGCCCTTAACTTCTAAATGAAATCCCTTCAATTACTCCATTTTTCCAAAATTGAAACTTCCTATTTTAATTCAAATTCAAATTGATTCAAATTAGGAATTTCAACTCCAACCTCCCCACGATTTGATCCCCCAAATCATTGGCCAATTAGGTAGGCCATATCACCCAAGTGCCTCCTAATTTGACTTAGAAGAGATTTTTAAAAAATCAAATCCGTAATCATACAAACGCAGCAATCGATCAGCACAGTCCTGGCAATCAATCGGATTGCACACAAAAATAGCATTTTACCAAAAGTATGATCGATCGTGTCTTTTAATGCGATTGATCGCGTTCAACAATTTTTTTTCAAATTTGCAAATCTTTTCAATTCAATTTCAAAGCTCAAAAATTTAAGGCGAAAGAACACTCACCTTGAGCAAAATTTCCCGCTTAAGAATTTAAAATTTGTAGGTATTACAGTGGATTCACTCGGTGTATAGTTTCCAGTGAGCCCAGTAAAATCGATAAGTGTATGATGTTGCGGGTGATACTTAAGTCTCTTATTCTTGCACCGGTTCTTATGTGCTTCTATATTACATACTATTGTGGCAATGATGTATTGATTGATGTTGTATTTAGCATTATCTATTAGTAAGTAGTACGGAATTTTTAGTAGTAGTCTTATTTACCTCCCTCCTCCTCTAGGACTCAAGAGCACTTTAAAAAAAAAGTAAGTATATGGATAAAAACAAGTTTCATAGAACAAAAAACTATACTTAGATCGATACTCAAATCGAATTATAAAATTTTGAGTGCAATAAAAACAATCAAACTCTAAGCGAGTTTTTGGGAAGCAAAGTATTATATGGGCAAGGGCTAACTTAACTTTGTATTAGATCAACTGAAAACAAAAAACAGACATAACATTAAGACAATACTCAATATATAAGACTTATTTGTTGGGAAATGTTTTGGTGACCAACTTTTAATACCAGATTAAATGACCATGGGCCATGTGGGCATGGGGCCCTGGAATTGGGCATGGCCCATGGTCCTTTAATCTGGTATTGAAAATGGGTCACGCTAGATGGACTCTTGTTTGCTAGATGGACTCTTGTTTGTTTGACTACAAGGCAATTCATAGAGCTATACATCAGCCAAACTAGTTCATGAAACTTCCATAAGAAATACAAAGCGTCCCTCTAAGTGAGGCTCAAATAAACCTAAAACAAGGCATGTCGTCAATAACTTTTTGGTTAAGTAAACATTCATTTACATTATCTTAATTAAATATACCAATGTATGTTGGCATGGGCCTCAAGCACATGAACCCCAAAAGGCCGAGTCTCATGCCCCATGGACCATGTCAATAAGTCCATGAACATGATTACTTCAATAAATTATTTTGATTAGACTAATGGGCTGTTTGATTACTTTATTAAGATACGAAGTGAATAAGTGGCCGAAAAGCACATCTTTTTAAGCTTTACAGCATATTTGTTTGAGTGTCTGAATTCAGCATATGTAAAATTTCGTCCTGAAGTACAAGATGACTCTCCCTCCGCTCCCTTGCCCTGGAGGCTCTCTGGGGTCTGATCCCTGCTCTGGATCTCCTTCTCTGTCCAACCCAACCACCCAGAGCCCATCCAGGCGAAGTTGAAGCATGCGGGCGTGGGTCTCGGGGAGGATCTCGCCTGCAACACCGACAGCGAGGCCGAAGTCGAAGTGAGACGGGGAGGAGTGGAGGTCAGAGGGGGAGATAGGGTCGCATGCGCTGACGCGGCGGAGGAGGCGATTGGCCTGATCGTCGAAATGGGCATGGAAGACGATAGTAGGGAAGGAGGCAGAGGAAAGGAGGGGAGGGTAGGAGACGGAGTAGCCGAAGTCGGGGCCGACCCTGGCGACGTAGGAGGAGCAGAGGGAGAGGCTGTCGAGGACGTTGGAGACGAAGGAGGCGGCGCTGCCGAGGCTCTCGGCGACAACGCGGCCACTGCAGAAGATCACGCTGTGGCAGTAGTGGCCGACGACGAGGCCGTGTGTGGCGGCGCCTGTGATCGGATCTCTTGCGTCGGCGCAGCAGCCCATTTTGCGCGATGGAAGCGAATAACGCCACTGATTCTCGTGCTTATGCTTCAATTGAAACAAAGGCGGGGGGGAGAGAGAGAAAGGAGGTCTCTGTTACTGGGAATTTGGCCTACTCGGGCCCAACTTTTCTGATTCAGAATTTTACACTCAGGTTTAGGATTTCAGATGAGATACCAAAATTTCATTTTAGGGTCCATTTGGTTCGTCTGATTAAGTGCTGAACTGAATAAGCCGCTGATAAGCTTATTAAAAGCCAGCTTTTCAGCTTGTTTGTTAGGAGACTGAATTCATCGGCTGATTTAGCCAAAAAATCAGACAACACGTATTTTTGGAGGTCTGCAATCAGATCGTAAAACACATCGGAATTTTCTGAATGGAGAGGGAGAGGATGCCCGTGTTGCCGCCGCGGGTGAGATGCTCGGTCGTCAGGAAAAGCATCTCGTGCACCTCCACCACCCCCTTGGGTGCGACCCCCAGCCAGGACAACACCGTTACCACGTGGTTCCTCCAGTAGTCGATCATCCCCATCTTCAGGCGGCGCCACCACTCCCCCGCTGGGGGCTTTGCCAGGTCCCACTCCTCCACCACTGCAATCAGATTGGCATCTTGTCAAACAAATGGCGGAGGAGCATCTGTCTGTTATCCCCTGCTTTGGACTCCATCCCTAATCAGTTATTTTTTCCAAATCATTGTTTATACTCCCTCCGTCCGGAATCAGTAGCAACATGCAGTTTTCCAAAAGAACTGATTTTTATTCAATTTGGACAACCAAATGTTAATACTAATTCCGGACAGAGGGTGAATGTATTTGTGTTGGAGATTTGGTGAAGTGATGTGGTTGGGGTTTAGTAGGTATGCGGAGGAGAGGTCGCCGGAATGGTTGGATTCCATGAAGGAGTTGTTCAATAACACACCTTGTGCTGTAGTTGGAGAAGTTTGGATCTTTTGTCCTTCTGAGTGATGAAGGTGATACAAATGTGCTCCATCCGTCCGACTTTAGTAGATACGTTTGGTTCACCAGAATGAACTGAAATTAGTTTAAAATTTTAAATGTAGTGCTAGAATATGAAATCGAGTATATGAACTGATTGAGACCTGTTTATTATTTGGTTGGTTTCAGGTTCGATTGGATAAGGGATCATGGGGGAAACATATCGACTTCCATTCACAGGTATTTTCATTCAGGATTCGTGTATCTTACGATTTGATCTTTCTGAAGAACAAGATATATACTCGCATATCCTATATGTTAAGCATGAAAAATACACATTTTTATATGCCTTTTTACCTATTTGTTAGTTGTGTTTTCTGATTAAAACGAGGAATAAAGTGAATTTTGGTAATTTTCTAAGTAATTAGGAATTAATTAAATAAAGATCTCGAAATTGCTCAATTTAACATTGTTCCGTAATTTTATAAATATTTGGTGCGTCTAATTTGGGACATGTTTTATTTTGTACAGGTTCGCGTGTTCGTACTGCAGAACAGCCAAAGGTGAAGCCATTAGACGGGTTTTGAAATGTCAAAGCGACCCAAAAGCTGAGATAACGCGCGGAGAAGATCTGAACCGTTGATGAGTTACTTAAGAGAAGACGGGCGCAGAATTAAAGGATGGGCCTTCAGATTCAATCTAGCGAATGGCATTGATACAACGGGTTTTAAGAGAGTAAAAGAAAAAAAAAGAAATTGAAACGAGCCGGTTCGTTGGGCCGGTTCAATGAAAGAAAAAAAAGATAAAAAAAAAATAAAACAAAACCCGAGCGAGGCTCGGGTGCTCTGTTCACTCGGGCGTTCTGTTTCTGAAACAGAGAGAGCTCATGGCGGCAACAAGAGCGGAAGACGGCGGCTCGAGGCGGCTGGGTTCCGGCGATGGAAGCACGGAAAGATCGGAAACCAGCAGAGCTCGACGGTTCCGGCGATGAGGGTCTGACGGCGACACGGCAAGATGGGGGACACGGTTCGAACTGGGAGTAGAGCCCGACGGCGGCTATGGCCTCGACGACTGGAGAAATCAGCTCATGGCGAACCAGCTGACGGTGAGAGCACTCGACGGCGGAGGTTGACGGCGGACAGCATCACGGTGGCGAGGCACAGGAACGGAAAGAGGAAAGTTTTGATTTTTTCTTTGAGTCGGACTCGATTTGGAAAGTCTTGATTCCAGCTCGATTTAGGACTTCGAAAGAGGCATGAATGACTGGGAATTGGCCGGATTTGGAGTCCAAAACAGTGGCGATTCCGGATTTGGAAGGCGTATTCAATTTGGAGATTTTAGTTTCGTCCTCAATCTGGAGTCTTTATAAACAGAACACCGGCAAAAAGCAAGAGGAGTTCGAGCGACAGAGAGACGACCAGCAGTTTTTTTCCCAGAAATTTTGTTCTTTTTTTCTTTCTTTTGTTCTCTTTCATCTTGGTTTTTCTTCCGGCTTCGTGCTTTGAAGTTCTGAAGAACTTTAGCTGTGAACAGTAACTCCGGGAAGAGGAACAGTACTTTTGGCTTTATTTTCCATTATTCAAAAAGTCTTGTAAGTTGATTTAATTATTAGTTCAAATGAATTCCATTATTTTTGCAATTCAATTTTTTGGTATGAGTAGCTAAATCCATGTCTAGGGCTGAGATGAAGCCATGATTAGTTGTAGGAATAGTATTTATGCGATGCAATTGTTTGGCCTAAATTAATGCGTTTTAACGATTGCTATTCTCAAATTAATTGCATTGGGCTATATGTTGAACATGCTATTTAGATATTACTTGTGATTTATCAAATGATGGATACATGTAATGATTTGAATTTCATCTGTTGATATGCAAGAGAATGCAAAATCCTATTTAAAAATCTATATGCTTTAATGCTGAAATTTTCCGTAGGAGAATAGATTGAATTCTAATTCTCTACGAGATAATCGTGAAAACAATTGCTGATTTTAAAAGAAATATTCCTATGACTGTCATGTGCTGATTCTTATGCCCTAGAGTTTTAAATTCTTGATTAAAGTTTCAATTTTTATTTGTCAATTAGTTTCTTTTTCATAGATTATTTAATTGCCTTTAGATTAATTTCTTAGTTAAAGCTGTTTAATTGCATTGAGCCTTAGATTAGTCGTAGTTGTAGTGGATCAAATCAATTTAATTCTTCAACAAGGGTAATAATCTGATCTTCGAATTAGATTTCCGCTACACAAGTCCCTGTGGGTTCGACCTCGTAAGAATTGTGCGACTATACTCCAAACACGATTCGTACACTTGCGAGTAAAATTGATCTTTCATTCAAAATGGAAGATCAACCTGAGAAATCTCTGAGGGAGTTATTTTCTCCGATCACAATCAACCCTCCATCTTGCATAGTGTTGCCTGCAACCTCTGCAAAACATTTTGAGCTAAAACCTCAGATAATTCAACTGTTGCCCAATTATCATGGTCTTAACAGAGAAGATCCTTACATGCATGTAAAGGATTTTCTAGAAATTTGTGCAACTTTTAGGTTCACAGACTTCTCTGATGAGTCTGTTCGTCTGCGCCTTTTCCCCTTCTCTTTGAAGGACAAGGCCAAGGCGTGGTTAAATTCTCTTCCCGCTGACTCTGTCACAACATGGGATATGTTGGTGAGCAAATTCTTGTCCAAATTCTTCCCAATGGCCAAAACCAATGAATTAAAGAGAGAAATCACTGACTTTATGGAAGATGAAAATGAAAAATTTTATGAGAGTTGGGAAAGATTTAAAGACCTTTTACTAAAATGTCCACATCATGGGTTTGAAACATGGAGGTTAATACAACATTTTTACAATGGCTTAACTCAAACACACCGCAACATGATTGAATCAATGAATGGCGGTGCTTTCTTAGACTTGGGAGGTGAAGCAGCTTATAACTTCTTAGAGCGATTAGCTGAAAGGTCCCAACAGTGGGATTTTGCAGGTCATAGGGAGAGACAACATCAAGCTCCTAAGAAGGGAGGTCTCTACGAAATTAAAGATGACGTAGATGTTAAGGTCAAACTCGATGCGTTAACCAAGAAAATAGATGCCCTGAGTTTGAACCGAAGCATCAATGCCCTCAACATGAATGAAGCATGCTCTGTGTGTGCTAGCCCGATGCATACATCTCTGAACTGCCCTTCCATGAATACTTATCCAGAGTGTTATGCAGAACAAGTCAATGTTCTAAACAATTATGGGAAGCCGACAGGCAATCCTTTCTCTGAAACTTACAATTCAAGTTGGAGAAATCATCCAAATTTCTCCTGGAGACAAAGTCAACCACCTATGAATGTAGGTGGGCAACCTATGCAACCTATGCCTAATCAGTTTAGGCAGAATAACCCACCTTATCCAGCTTTGTCTCAACCTCCTACCCAATATCAACAACCTGTCACTCAATCTCAGGGTCTTACACAAAAACAATCCTCGTTAGAGGACACTCTCAAATCTTTCATCCAATCCACAAGCCAAGTTATTCAGTCAACTAACCAAGCTATGCTTGAAATGAAAAACTCTACACATATGAATACTCAAGCAATTGCTAAGTTAGAGACTCAAGTTGGCCAATTGGCTACTCAATTAGCAGAAAGAGAGAGAGGGAGATTCCCTAGTCAACCTGTGCCTAACCAGAAGGGCCAATTTTCCATTGGTAGTAGCTCTAATTCTTCACAGAATGAGGAACATGTTCAATCAGTCATTACCCTTAGGTCTGGCAAGCAAATTGATAATAAAATTGAAACTCCTGAAAAAGAAGAAAGTGAGAACACTAACACTGAAATAGAGACTAAAGAAATTAATTCTTCCCCAACTGTTGACAGTGATTCTCCACCTAGGAATTTTGTACCTAGGGCACCATATCCGCAAAGACTAGTCAATCCTAAAAAAGGTGCACAATATGGAGA
This sequence comes from Houttuynia cordata, assembly GCA_039654745.1. Taxonomy (NCBI): domain Eukaryota; kingdom Viridiplantae; phylum Streptophyta; class Magnoliopsida; order Piperales; family Saururaceae; genus Houttuynia; species Houttuynia cordata. The sequence continues at coordinate 16,827,402 of CM077509.1, forward strand.
TATTCTAGAAGTGTTTAAACAAGTGCAAATAAACATTCCTTTTCTAGATGCAATCCAACAAGTGCCTTCATATGCAAAATTTTTGAAAGATCTAGTCTCTGTCAAAAAGAAAAATAATGTTCCTAAAAAGGCATTTCTAGCAGAACAAGTCAGCTATGTCACTCAATGTAAATTTCCTATTAAATATAAGGACCCTGGTTGTCCCACAATTTCATGCATGATAGGGAAACATCAGATTGAGCGAGCCTTGTTAGATCTGGGGGCAAGTGTGAATTTATTGCCCTACTCTGTGTATGTGCAATTAGGTCTGGGAGAGCTAAAACCCACGACAATGACACTTCAATTAGCTGACCGTTCGGTTAAAATTCCTAGAGGTGTTGTTGAGGATGTTTTGATAAAGGTTGATACATTTTATTTCCCTGTGGACTTTGTTGTCCTTGATATTCAACCTGTTCCGAACATAAGTGGGCAAATACCTGCCATTTTGGGTCATCCATTTTTAGCTACATCTAATGCTATCATTAATTGCAGAAATGGAGTGATGCAAATTTCTTTTGGGAATATGAAGGTGGAATTGAACATTTTTGACATCAGTAAACAACCACCTGACATGGATGATGTGAATGAAATAAACCTGATTGAAACACTTGTCCATGAAATATTTCTTCAAACACATTCCCAAGATCCTTTAGAGGCATGCTTAACACATTTTGGTTGTGAATTTGATATCAATCAGTCAATTGAACAAGTAAACTCATTGCTTGAGTCTGTACCTCTGATGAGTACTGAACGGTGGCAACCAAAAGTGGAGCCTTTTGCATTATCATCATCACCAGTAGTTCCATCTAGTGTTGAGCCACCTAAATTAGACCTGAAACCACTGCCTGATACTCTGAAATATGCTTATTTAGGTCCTGCTGAGTCCTTACCTGTCATTATTGCATCTGACCTAGATGTGGCTCAAGAGCGTAAACTACTTGATGTTCTTGTAAAGCACAAAGAAGCCATAGGGTGGACCATTGCAGATATTAAAGGCATCAGTCCCTCTGTTGTTATGCATAGAATTCATTTGGAGGATGATGCCAAGCCTTCTCGTGACTCCCAAAGGCGTCTTAACCCTGTAATGCAAGAAGTTGTTCGAGCTGAAATCCTTAAGCTTTTAGATGTAGGAGTTATCTACCCAATCTCTGATAGTAAATGGGTAAGTCCTGTTCAAGTTGTACCGAAAAAGTCTGGCATAACTGTTGTGAAAAACGATGCTGATGAGTTAGTGCCAACTCGAGTTCAAACGGGTTGGCGTGTCTGTATTGATTATAGGAAGTTGAATGCTTTGACAAGAAAAGGTCATTTTCCCCTTCCTTTCATTGACCAAATGCTGGAAAGGTTAGCGGGACATGAATATTATTGCTTCCTTGATGGTTATTCTGGTTATAACCAAATTCCCATAGCCCCTGAAGACCAAGAAAAGACCACTTTCACGTGTCCGTTTGGTACCTTTGCCTACCGTCGCATGCCCTTTGGCCTATGCAATGCACCTGCTACCTTTCAAAGGTGCATGTTGAGCATTTTCTCTGACATGGTAGAGCGATTTTTAGAGGTATTCATGGACGATTTTTCTGTCTTTGGGTCCAATTTTGATGAATGTCTGCACCATCTATCTTTAGTGTTAGTGAGGTGTAAAGAGAAGAATCTGGTGCTTAACTGGGAGAAATGTCATTTTATGGTTCAAAAAGGAATTGTTCTTGGGCATATTATATCTAATAAAGGCATTGAAGTTGATAAAGCTAAAGTTGATTTGATTTCACATCTTCCACCACCACGAACAGTGAAAGAAATCAGATCATTTTTAGGCCATGCTGGATTTTACAGAAGATTCATTAAAGACTTTAGTAAAATTTCAAGACCTCTGTGTAATCTTCTTGCAAAAGATACACCATTTGTCTTTGATGATGCTTGCAATAATGCCTTTCAGAAACTCAAATCAGAGTTAACATCTGCACCTATTATTCGGACACCTGATTGGAGCCTACCTTTTGAGATAATGTGCGATGCCTCTGATTATGCTATTGGTGCTGTGTTGGGGCAGCGAATTAATAAACTTCCCCATGTGATTTACTATGCCAGTAAAACATTGAATGATGCTCAACTTAATTATTCTACAACTGAAAAAGAATTACTGGCAGTAGTCTTTGCTCTAGATAAGTTTCGGTCTTACCTATTGGGATCGAAGGTCTATATCTATTCGGATCATGCTGCATTGAAGTATCTTTTATCTAAAAAAGATGCTAAACCTCGTCTTCTCCGATGGATATTATTGCTACAGGAATTTGATATTGAAATTCGGGATAAGAAAGGTTCCGAAAATGTTGTAGCCGATCACTTATCTAGGTTGATAGTTGATTTTACTGATGAATCATTGCCCATAACTGAATCTTTTCCTGATGAGCAATTACTTGCAGTGTCCCAGTTGCCTTGGTTTGCGGACATAGTTAATTATCTGGTAACTGAACAAATTCCATCTCATTGGTCTTCCCAAGATAGGTCCAAATTTTTGTCCAGAGTTAAGTATTTCTTTTGGGATGATCCATACTTGTTCAAGTATTGTCCCGATCAGATTATTCGGAGATGTATTCCTGAACATGATCAACAAAGCATCATTTCTTTCTGCCATGATCAAGCATGTGGGGGCCATTTTAGTTCTAAAAAGACTGCTGTAAAGATTTTGCAGTGTGGATTTTATTGGCCTACTATTTTTAAAGACTGTCATGCTTATTGTTCAGCATGTGAAAGATGTCAGAAGTTAGGAGCACTTTCACGCCGTAACATGATGCCTTTAACCCCAATCCTTATTATAGACCTTTTTGATGTCTGGGGTATTGACTTTATGGGACCTTTTCCTAACTCTTTTGGCAATCTTTATATCCTTGTGGGGGTAGACTATGTCTCTAAATGGGTAGAGGCTATAGCATGCAAGACCAATGACCACAAAGTGGTGGTCCAATTCTTAAAAGACAATATTTTTGCACGTTTTGGTTCTCCTCGTGCTATAATAAGTGATGGGGGAAAACATTTCTGTAATAGGGTTTTTGAACAGTTAATGAAGAAATATGGCATAACCCACAAAATTGCTACCCCATACCATCCCCAGACAAGTGGTCAAGTTGAGATTTCTAATAGGGAGATTAAGCATATTTTGGAAAAGACAGTCAATCCGAATCGCAAAGATTGGTCACTGAGACTCACCGATGCTTTGTGGGCTTACCGTACTGCCTTTAAAACTCCCATTGGAATGTCTCCATACCGTATTGTCTACGGGAAAGCTTGTCATCTTCCTGTTGAAATTGAGCATAATGCTTATTGGGCAATTAAGCACCTGAATTTTGATCTCAATAGAGCGGGTATTCAAAGGAAACTACAGTTGAATGAGTTGGATGAGCTTCGTAATGATGCTTATGAGTGTGCAAAATCATACAAGGATCGTATGAAAAAGGTTCATGATCAAAATATTCTGCGAAAATCTTTTACTTCGGGGCAGAAAGTTCTTTTATACAATTCTCGATTACATCTGTTTCCGGGTAAATTGAAGTCTCGATGGACAGGACCTTTTCTAGTTCGTGTTGTTTATCCTCATGGAGCAGTTGAAATAGAAAACCCAAAGAATGGTGATATATTCAAAGTTAATGGTCATCGTCTTAAACCATTCTTGGAATTGCAGCAACCTCAGATTGATGAATTGAGTCTGGCTGACCCGACTTACAATGACTAAAGTTGCCGTAATTTGTTTTGTGCTTAGTGGGTTTAGTTTTCTTTGCTTGCTTTATTTTTCATTATTTATCACTCATATTTTTAGGTTCATGATTCTCACAGGATATCTAGATGGCTGCCATATTCTTACACCTATGGGTGATGCCTGCACAGTTAGAAGAAGTAGTGAATGAACATCCACTGAGTCCAGACATAGATATTCCAGTCGTCTATCCTTGGGCACCATTATTACCACATCAGTTAGCGGGGAGTATGGATGACTCACCCATAGATGAGCTTGATCTTCAAGGGCCCATAGCTGCTGTCAATGTTGTTCCCATTTCATATTCGTTTTTTGTTCCCAAGAGAGTCTAGGTGGGAGAGATTGAAGAGAAGTCTGGGAACATTCATTTGCAATTTGAGAGATGTCACTTGGTCATATTTTTATTCTCTGTGGTCTCACGCTAAATCCTTGGTAGAATCTGCATCATCCATTAATGAGTAAAGATTAATAGCTGTGTCTGGCTGAAGACGTAAAACTTAGCGCTACTGGGAGGCAACCCAAGTTTTTAGAATTTTTATTTTTGTGCTTATTTTTCTTATGTTATTCTTGTGCTTCACTTGTTCTTTTCATGTTGATAGATACTATAGCGTTTCAGTGGAGTGCAGGTACTATCTTTCCTTCCCTCGTCTATTTATTTTCCTCAGTATTTTATTTTATATCTTTTACATTGAGGACAATGTTTCATGCAGGTTTGGGGGTATAGGAAGATATTTGTTTAGGATATCTTAGTGATTTTCTTGCTTGTTTTGAATTTTTAAGTTAAAAAAAAAATTAAAAATTAAAAATTAAAAAAAAAAATAGATTTTAGGCTGTTTGTTAGTATTTTTATAGGTTTTGGTAGTTTATCCCTTCGTGATGCATACTTCAATTTTTAAGAGATTAATTTATATTGGAAATGTGAGTAAGTATACTGGAGGATAGAGACACTTAACTGAGAAATAGCATTCTGTTACAGTCCTCTTGGATCAAGTGCTTGAGCTAATAAAACTCACTCACACACACCAGTTACATAAAGTAATACCTTCTAAAGATTTGTTGAATACTAATCTTCAGTGAGATGTCTTTAGTCAGAGTCATTGGATGATATGTGGTTATCTTTGAGCTTAAACGATCATGATAGACCATTTACTTGGCTATGGCAAGGGATTGGAACCGGAAATAGGTCGAGAGTATAATACAGCCTGGACAGAATAATGTGCTTGAAAATATATATGCTGAAAAAAATAAAATGAAAAAAAAAATGGAAACGAAAATAAAGAAAATGGGCTGCTTGACTATTATAGGATTAACTTAGGCTGATGCTCAGGTCCGAAGCGGTCCATCTTAAAACCTAATGCCCTAAGCCAACTGGCTGGGAGTCATTGGCCTGAGTCATTGCTAAACCTAAGCATCTTGAAGTCAGGCCTTACACAGTCCTAATTGAAAAAAAAAAAAGTCTATGGTGTATTATCCTCTCAAATCTAGAATGTTGGACCCGAAGGAGGCGCGCAAGCATCTGTGCTATCATGAACCTAAAGATTACGATGACTATGTAGATTCTGATGTTCTTTGGTTAATGGGTAACACTGGATCTGTGTAAAACAGAGATTTAGAGTGTATTGCTACAATGTTCTACACTTTCTATTATTTAAAGTATCATGCTATATCATATTGAGCAGAAATTTCCAAGATGAAGGTGTAGAATAAAACCACTTACTTGAGCGCTTCTATATTCCAGTTGATTATAAATGCAAGTACGTGTGGTTAGTTTTCTTAAGTATTGCAGTGTGTATTTGAAGGGATAATAGGTTCTGTGTTTTGAAGTGTTTAGTTGATTTCTTTCTCATTTAGATAAAGAGTAAGGTTAATTTTATAAATACATGTTTGTGGGTAGCATGGCTGCAAACCCTCACGAGACTTCACTCGTCCAGCCAGGGACACCTGGGGGTTTAAAAGGCTTGTTGCATATGCTAAATGCAATCGTGGTTCCCTACGACAGTGACATTTATTTTTGAGTAGTTTTATTATTTTTCTTTTGTGTTTTGCTTGAGGACTAGCAAAATTTAGGTTTGGGGGTATTTGTTAAGCATGAAAAATACACATTTTTATATGCCTTTTTACCTATTTGTTAGTTGTGTTTTCTGATTAAAACGAGGAATAAAGTGAATTTTGGTAATTTTCTAAGTAATTAGGAATTAATTAAATAAAGCTCTCGAAATGGCTCAATTTAACATTGTTCCGTAATTTTATAAATATTTGGTGCGTCTAATTTGGGACATGTTTTATTTTGTACAGGTTCGCGTGTTCGTACTGCAGAACAGCCAAAGGTGAAGCCATTAGACGGGTTTTGAAATGTCAAAGCGACCCAAAAGCTGAGATAACGCGCGGAGAAGATCTGAACCGTTGATGAGTTACTTAAGAGAAGACGGGCGCAGAATTAAAGGATGGACCTTCAGATTCAATCTAGCGAATGGCATTGATACAACGGGTTTTAAGAGAGTAAAAGAAGAAAAAAAAAAGAAATTGAAACGAGCCGGTTCGTTGGGCCGGTTCAATGAAAGAAAAAAAAATAAAAACAAAAAATAAAAACAAAACCCGAGCGAGGCTCGGGTGCTCTGTTCACTCGGGCGTTCTGTTTCTGAAACAGAGAGAGCTCATGGCGGCAACAAGAGCGGAAGACGGCGGCTCGAGGCGGCTGGGTTCCGGCGACGGAAGCACGGAAAGATCGGAAACCAGCAGAGCTCGACGGTTCCGGCGATGAGGGTCTGACGGCGACACGGCAAGATGGGGGACACGGTTCGAACTGGGAGTAGAGCCCGACGGCGGCTATGGCCTCGACGACTGGAGAAATCAGCTCATGGCGAACCAACTGACGGTGAGAGCACTCGACGGCGGAGGTTGACGGCGGACAGCATCACGGCGGCGAGGCACAGGAACGGAAAGAGGAAAATTTTGATTTTTTCTTTGAGTCGGACTCGATTTGGAAAGTCTTGATTCCAGCTCGATTTAGGACTTCGAAAGAGGCATGAATGACTGGGAATTGGCCGGATTTGGAGTCCAAAACAGTGGCGATTCCGGATTTGGAAGGCGTATTCAATTTGGAGATTTTAGTTTCGTCCTCAATCTGGAGTCTTTATAAACAGAACACCGGCAAAAAGCAAGAGGAGTTCGAGCGACAGATAGACGACCAGCAGTTTTTTTCCCAGAAATTTTGTTCTTTTTTTCTTTCTTTTGTTCTCTTTCATCTTGGTTTTTCTTCCGGCTTCGTGCTTTGAAGTTCTGAAGAACTTTAGCTGTGAACAGTAACTCCGGGAAGAGGAACAGTACTTTTGGCTTTATTTTCCATTATTCAAAAAGTCTTGTAAGTTGATTTAATTATTAGTTCAAATGAATTCCATTATTTTTGCAATTCAATTTTTTGGTATGAGTAGCTAAATCCATGTCTAGGGCTGAGATGAAGCCATGATTAGTTGTAGGAATAGTATTTATGCGATGCAATTGTTTGGCCTAAATTAATGCGTTTTAACGATTGCTATTCTCAAATTAATTGCATTGGGCTATATGTTGAACATGCTATTTAGATATTACTTGTGATTTATCAAATGATGGATACATGTAATGATTTGAATTTCATCTGTTGATATGCAAGAGAATGCAAAATCCTATTTAAAAATCTATATGCTTTAATGCTGAAATTTTCCGTAGGAGAATAGATTGAATTCTAATTCTCTACGAGATAATCGTGAAAACAATTGCTGATTTTAAAAGAAATATTCCTATGACTGTCATGTGCTGATTCTTATGCCCTAGAGTTTTAAATTCTTGATTAAAGTTTCAATTTTTATTTGTCAATTAGTTTCTTTTTCATAGATTATTTAATTGCCTTTAGATTAATTTCTTAGTTAAAGCTGTTTAATTGCATTGAGCCTTAGATTAGTCGTAGTTGTAGTGGATCAAATCAATTTAATTCTTCAACAAGGGTAATAATCTGATCTTCGAATTAGATTTCCGCTACACAAGTCCCTGTGGGTTCGACCTCGTAAGAATTGTGCGACTATACTCCAAACACGATTCGTACACTTGCGAGTAAAATTAGGAGACTAATTAAAACAACAACACTATATAAACAGGTTTATTAGAGTCCTAGAAATATATCAGTGTTTATACAATAGTGGCTTAAAAGAAGTTCTATTCAATGCTTTGCACAGTCAATGCACCATATTAATTGAACAATTATTAATCTATTCTTCATTTTCTGTTTACAGCTGTCATGTATTCTTGGAAAGAATTTTTTATTCTTTCAGTGCCACAACATATGATCAATTAATCTCTTCAAAATTCCGTTGTGAAAATTTATTGCAGGTTCTGAATTATGTGGCGTCCTTGCTCGAAATGTCTGAAGAAGAACTTGCAGAATTATGTTACCAGAATGCTGTACGGTTATTCTCCTACTCAAGTTCAAAAGTTGTTGCAGATCGTTGAGTGGTAATGTGAGCAAAAGCAAGATGTGTTTTAAACCATGACGCAAGTTAGAGTTTGCACAAAGAAACGTGAATGTGTACATAACTTTCACACATAAAATTGCTTATTTATACATTTTGGTGCTTTAGATGATCTGTGTTGGAATGAGTGGAACCACTCATGCATCTCCAACGTCCAAGATAATTTTCAAGGTTGGGGTAACCGAAAGAATTTACATTCAAAAGTGAGTCGAGCTATGTGAAGTATTAAGACACTATACACTTTCGAGGACGAGCAAAGCTTTTATGTCAAATCAAGCTATCAGAAGCGCTATATATTCATGTTACAATATCAGTCAATTGCTCACTTCCAGCAGTGTTTTTCCTACCTGAGATAGGAAAGCTTGGATCTTATGTCAAAGATTTGAAACTCGAGGTTGCATATCACTGGAAGAAATTGAAAGCACTTTGTAGTGATCATTGGGTGATTCTGTCATGTTTGTATATCACTGGTATCTTTTGTTTTTACAGATTCTTATGAGAAAAGTTGTGTTTTTTTATGAAAAAAAGTTGAGTTCCATTTGTTTCATCTGAATCTGAAAAATCAGATTCAGATTCAGATTCAGTTTGGAGAGATATATGGCTTTTCAGAACTTTCAGTAGACTTTTCAGATTCCGATTCAGACCAATCAAATGGACCCTTAGAATTTTCAAAAGACTTTTCAAATTCAAGTTCACGTCAAACAAACAGACCATTAGTACTAATCCGTTAAGATAATCGTTCACCACAAACCAAAATTAGCATTCTCTTATTTGAATCATGACTGCGCTTCCATCTCTCTTCATCTCCTCACTGACTATTCTAGCTTCCCCACTCACTGCAAATGCTCCACTCTTGGCCGATTTCTACGAGAGAGTTTGCCCACAAGCATTGCATACCATAAAGGCAATAGTCGAAGAGGCGATAGAAAGAGAGCCTACAATTGCCGCATCGCTTCTCCCCCTCCACTTTCACGATTGCTTTGTTAATGTAAGAAATTATTCCACCTCTAGAGTTCTGCTGAATGATGTTGTATATCTCAGCTACCTAAGCGTGTTTATATGTATCATTGAAGGGCTGTGATGGGTCGATTCTGTTAGATGATGATCCAGCTACTGGGTTCCCAGGGGAGAAGACTGCTGCCTTAAATAACAACATCGTTAGGGGATTTGAAGTAGTTGATGAGATTAAAGCTTTAGCTGATTCAGCCTGCTATGCGAACGTTGTGTCATGGGCCAATATTTTTGCCCTCGCAGCCCGTAACTCAGTTGCTACAGTAAGTGTCATTTCTAGTTCACTCAATTCTTATTTATGAATCTAATTTCTAGAATGTATATTCATAACATAAGTCGAAATCCACTGCTAAGGATAACGCTAGCGGCAGTTTTTTGGGTTGAGCTTAGTGGAAATAGGGATATGAATAGACATACACAAATCCATGTTAAAGCTAATTTCTAATAAAAAACCATTAATGTAGCTAGGTATGTTATAAGTTCCTCGTCTATCCAAGTGAACAAAAAACTCGATCTCATGATAAAGATCATTCATTGGATGTTCATATTTTGTTTGTGGTGAATTTGCAGTTGGGAGGTGGCAGGTATGAAGTATTTCTCGGCAGGAGAGATGCAAGGACTGCTAGTTTAGCTGCGGCAAACACTAACATTCCAGCACCATTTTTCGGCTTCCCAAAGGCCTTACCCTAGAAGACTTGGTGGTCCTCTCCATACAATTGGCCTTGCCAGATGCACCACTTTCAGGAGAAGAATCTACAATGACACCAACATTGACTCCGGCTTCGCCTCCACATTGCAAGTGCAGTGCCCCATCACCGAAGGGGACGATAAACTCAGACCCACTTGAACCACAACTAAGTTCGATACTGTGTACTACGGTGACTTATTGGAGAGCAAGGGTCTGCTTCATTTAGATCAGCAGCTCTTCAAGAGGGATGGCCCTGCTAGTGATGACCTAGTGAGGTACTATTACAACAGCCCAAATGCCTTTTGGGCGTTGTGCCCATGTGGAAAATGGGCAACATAACACCCTTTAATGGCAGTGATGGAGAGATTCGTATGAACTGCAGGAAAGTGAATTGAGTTCTTGCAATTCCTTGTTTAGGCCTGCAATAACTAGTAACTCTTGTATGCACTTTGTAAAATGAAGATTACATTATTGTCATTACATTGTTGTTGTTACATTCTTGTGAAGTAATAAAAAAAATTTCATATTATCTTTTTAAGATACCAATTGAATTTTTAAACTTTATGAGTTAGTTCGTTTGTGACATAAGAAACATTCGCTAATAACCATTTAGGCAACTCATCAGATATGTATTGCTGGCAAAGGATCTCCCAAAAGAGTTGATAGGATTTGCGGAGGGACAAACTAAAACCACTATTAATGCTACGAGTCTTTCTTGCCTCGAAATCTGAACCGTTAATGCCACTTGATTTCTTGAACATTTCTTCTGAGGAGATTGTTCTCCTCAATGCGATTGAAGATTTTTCAACAGAGTCACAAATTTCAAGGTAATATGTAGAGAAGCATTGGGAGAAAAGCAATGACTTCAGCTAAATGGTGTGTTTGGTAGCCTAGAAGCAAAAGATTTGACAGAGTGGATAATTGTGCTTAACAAATAATGCACTAAGGATGTGTTTGGCAATAGGGACTTGGACCCTGTGATTCATATAATGGCGTCATTTGGTCCAAATCCCAAGTTCGGTAACATTTTTTGGGGAGGGATTTGTCTTGGCCTAAATCCCGTCATTTGGCTTAAAACACGAAAAACGATGAGTACGAATCACGCATTTAACCCTATCATTTACCGTCACACCCCTAAACACTAAATATTAAAATTTCACTTGTAAAATTAAACTATTCTCAAACACTAAATTTCTTAAATGCAAATCTCACCTACATGTGATTTAAAAGGACGTGATTCATGAATCATACCTTCAAATCTAAATGAAGGTTGACAAATGCACCCTAAAATGGAAAGCAAAGTATTTCTGCCCAATCACGTCAGCTAATGGGCCGTTTGGGGCGTGATTAAAAGCAAAACATCCAGATGGGATGTTTTGCTACACTGTAGCATCTGGATATTTTATATATCCAGCTGAAACACCTCAGGACGTGTTTCAGCTGAATGTAAAAATCCACCTGGATGCTACAGTAGATATCCAGAATCCAGTCTGGATGTTTTGCAATAATCACGCCCCAAACGGCCCCTAAGTACTAAGCGGATACCCTTTGCCAAAATGCATACCAGTATTCATAGTTACATTAAAAAAAGAAATCCCAATTTGAGGGCTAAAAATGACATTAATTAGTTTCTTTGCTTATATATATACACCACTTCAGGGGAGTAAGAGCTTTAATCACCCTTGTATATGCTTCTGATAAGTGGCAAAACCACATTAGATCTTGTGGCCTATTGTGTTCGTGATGCTTGTATGGTTATGAGAGAAAGTAAAATAATGTTATGAGGTTAAATCCTTTCAAATGAAAATCCAATCCGGAGTTACCATAAATAATAGATGTACGTGCTTTTGTATCATAATCCTAGACCTATAGCAAATCTACATATAATAACATGAAATTCAAAGAAAAGAAAAACAATGGATAAGAATTACTTTCCCATTCTTTGATCATCACATTCCTTTGTTGTGCTCATTTCCCTTCTATAAACTCAAGCTCGAGCCCAACTTCCCTGGAGAGAAACCTTCACAACAAACCACCATGCTCTAGCTCAACAAATGGTTTCCATTCCAATACAATATGCATGAAAAAAAATAGATTTCATTCAAGCCTGAATTGGAAATGGAATTACCTATTTTTATGAGCAAGACTTCACTTTTTCCTCTTGGATAATTTTATTTTATTACTGGGTCCAGCTCGACAAACTGAGCTGTGTGGCAGCTATAGTAAGCCATATTCCAGTTGTGTATTTTTGTAGCTCAGAGTCCATCAGCTGATCTTTGACTAAATTATACTCCCTCCATCCATGTTAATAGTAGTATTTCATGTATAACCTTCTGAATGGATGTATTAAGAAAATAAGGTTTAATTAAGAAGTTAACAAATTGCTTTTTAAATACACTTTTTTCTCAAATGTGGACTATTAATAGTCGATGAACGGAGTACTAGAGCATAATTAAGCAGGATAGAGCCAATTTCTGGCAAGGAAGACACTAGTTGATGGAGATCAAAACAGCCGGTGAAGCTTCACCAGCGGTGTCGCTGATGAAGTTACACCAGCCACTGATTTCCTCAAAATGACAGTGCACATGGAAAGTGCATGCACTAAGTTAAAAAGGGGTCTTTTGACTGAGCGCACACACTTTCCGTGTGCGCTGTCAATTCAAGGTGGCCGGCGGCTCGTGAAGCTTCATCAGTGACGCCACTGGTGAAGCTTTACCAGCTGATTTGAACTCCCATTGGTAACAACAATAGTAAACTGTTAGTGTGGCTTAGGGGTCAAGTTCCTGAAAAAGCAGGTTCCTGAAAATTTGGTGAGGGACCGAAAATATCCTTAACGAAACTCACAATGGGGCAATGAGTGCAAGAAAACTAAGTTTGTGATGGACATGATCACTCTGGCAAAACAAATCAAAGTTAAGACAGTAAACAAAACCTATTTGTGAATATTATGATAATTGGCAAGAAAAACTAGGTTCGATTTTAGTTAATTCTGCAAGAACACACGAAGGACTCATCAACACTTACAGAGATAATCTTCCATTCGAAGTTCGAACTCAACATTCCTTATGAACTTCACTTTATTGTTTGCAGTTCTTACTGTAGACTATTTCATTACAAGTTGCTTGACTTGTACCCAAAAACCTCTAAAAACAACAAAAATATTTGAGATTTGCTGCTTGTTTAGTTGGTCTTCCTGCAGTTGGTCCTGATCTGTCCACTGGAACCGGTGAGGGGACTAATGTTCCCCATCGACACCATCGCGCTAGCGAAGTCGGAGAAGAATGCCGATGGGTTAGACACATAGCCGTTCACTTGTGAATCAGTAGAACCTCCATTGAAGAGCTCCTGGTCCGAGTGCAATAAACCCTTCTTGCTCACCAAATTATTGTAATACTTGTTGTCAAAGAACGTAGGACTTGTGAGATCAAGGGGAGCAAGATTGTTATCACTTCCTGCACTAGGGCAGTTTGATTTTCGAGAAGTCGCGAGAGAGGAATCGATGTTGGTATCATTGAAGATGCGGCCTCTAAATGTTATGCATCTTGCTTGTCCAATAGTGTGAGACCCTGTAGAAGAGAATGTAACAAGTTGAGCTTATGTTGATCACTTTTGTGTGTTTAAGCATAAATTTGAGGCAGAAGAGATTATGTTAACCTGAAAGAGCCACCATGTCTTTGGTGCTGAGACCTTTCTTTGAGAATGCAGAGATTAGGGCACTCAAATCAGATGTTGGTGCGGGGATGTCATTGTTGGCGGTGCTCAAACTTGCAGTGGTGGAGTCCCTTCGGCCTAATTGCACTGACCATGTTGGCCCCCCCAACTGATATATATACGTGATAGAAATTATCAAGAACCTAGTTTATATGCAGGTCAAACATACGGTACTTTCGGGCTGTGGGGCCGTTAATAAGGGGCAGGCAATTCTGATAACTCGCGATTTGCCTGCTGTATATTTCTTTTTGTTTTTTTGATGTCCAAGCAAATTTCCAATTGCCAAAGCAAATATGAAAAAAATAAAAAAATCTTAAAAGAGGGGTATTCGAGTCCTTAGGTCCCAATTAACTAGAAGGGACAGAACAACCGGTCCCTTAGAGCATTGTATCTTGCCACCAATCCCATTGGGCATGTACAAGGCCTATAGATCATATGCACCAGGTAATCAGGATGTAGTCCCATGTGGGTGGCCAAAAGAGTGGAAAGTTGAACTCGGGACATCTACTTCCTGAGGTGCATGATCATGGCCATCCCACCAATACCCTGTTGATTAAATTTGCTAGTTCTATTTTCCACCCCTAGGTAAAGTGTATGCATATGTAAATATGAAAGTCATTAGTCATGTTATAGTATATGTGTAATAATAATATGTGTATGTGTGTTATTACCGCAACAACTGCATCACGGGCAGCAACAGCAAGAATATCAGCACACGAGACAACACCGGGGCAGACACCCTCAACCTGCGACTTGATGTTATCGACCACGTCGAACCCTCTCAGTGAGTTCGCATTTGGCCCGGCCGACTTCTCGCCGGTGAAGCTGGAAGTGTCGTCGAGCAACACCGAGGCATCACAACCCTGCAATTACACAATTCAATTAAAACCAGCCCATCAGTCTCTCTCACTACATCTCCCAACTTATTCATTTTTGTGGCTTTAGTACAACAATTACTTACATTAACAAAGCAGTCATGAAAGTGTAGACGAAGCAGTGAGGCTCCCATTCGCCTTTCTTTGGCCACAGCTGAGTTCACTGCAGAGTTAATGGTGGAGAGGGCTTTTGGGCAGGAGGTTGAGTAGAAAGTTGAAGATAATTGTGCAGAAGTGAGTGCTAAGAAGGTGCTCAGCAGGAAGAAGATGGCCAAAGCAATGGAGGAATGTGCATAAGCCATGGCTAAGGAAGATAGTAGCAGCTAGAAGGAACTGTTGTTGTTGCTTGCGTTGTTTTAGTTCACAAGTATTGCTTTGAGGTCAGGCTTCTATTTATAGTTGAATGTTGTCGGACTAGGTAGCTTTGTTGAACGTCAGTAAGTCAGATCATGGGAAGTTCTTCAACCGGAGGGACCTAGTATATTTGTTTCATAACTAATGTTTGGCAGCTAGATTGAATTCTGATAAGTGTGAACATGCATCACTTTAGAATCTATTCATTAAAGTCAATCAAGTCGGTCAGTACCCTATTATTCCATAGTTAATCTTTTCATTTTAACTTTTAGTGCATATTTCTCACTTCATAGACCTTATGACACTGATGGAAAGTGCAAATAACTTTTCTGCTATACTACATTTAGTATCAGCAAATTCAAAACGAGCTCCAACTAAAAGTCAATTGGAAGCAAATTCTACTCATAATGATATATGTTAATATTAAATCCGAACGGTGGGAGTATTAATTTCATAAAAGGGTGATGGTAGTTTATATCTCATTTACATTCCATAATAAATGTCATTCATGATCTATGTTTTCCATGTAATAAAATTCACAATGATAGAAAGAAAGTTTTTGACCAGGAGGTATCCAGTTCCACCTGCTTAAGTAGCCTTGACCCAGTTGCCTAATTGATAGATATCTGATCCTACTTTCTAACAGGTCCTTTTATGGACAAGTCCACATTGTTCCCTACTGGCTTTGAAGTTAGTAAATGCATACAGTAGTTAGAAGTTCTTACAATAGTCTTACTATTTAAACTTGAGAAGCAAGAAAAAAAATTCTTTACGGCAATAATTAAAAGTTGAAGAAAATCGTGTAAATTAAATGAAGTTGAACATTTGCATGGCACAAACCAAATTCGCCTAACAACACACAATCATGCATACCAAATAGACTTCACACATCTCTACCAAAAAAAGAAGAAATAGACTTCGCGCATGTGTCCCACCGGCGTTCCATTTTTCTTCAAAAGAGCCATCAGTCTACATGAACGATCAGCCATGCAAAATAGACATTACCTGGGCAACATTATTTCAGGGTCTTTTACATGATTGACAATGGAGCTCGTACAGTAGAGTGCTTGTCAAATCACTATATATGGACATGGTCCTGTCTTCTGCCATGAACTTAATCAACAACGGTTATATGTGAAAGATAAAGCTAAGTAGCTATCATTGACGTAATGCTTGAAATAGGGAAATAATATTTGTACAGTAAATTCTTACACATTTTTCATACACAGCTGATGTGTATAGAAATGAGTGGGTCAGCTGATGTGACCCCACATCAGTTCATCCACTCATTTCCATAGACATCAGCTGTGTATGGAAATGTGTAGGAATCTGCTGTAGGGTTATCACTGTCCCTTGAAATAAGAGTCCCGTTAGTATTCGTCTGGCCTTCAGATTTTGATCGTACTGCACATGGTAGGGTTATCACTGTCCCTTGAAATAAGAGTCCCGTTAGTATTCGTCTGGCCTTCAGATTTTGATCGTACTGCACATGAATACTGGAGGCAGGCAGATTTGAACCATCCGCCTGCCACCATCTTAGCATGTGCCGTTAGATCTCGATCCAATGGCTCATGTTGTGCTTAAAGCACGTGTGCCAAGATGTGTTGGGCACATGTTAACTTTTTCCTCGAAATAGAACGATGTTTCACAACCTTTGTTTCGACAATATTTCAAGCAGTAAGCCATGATATTTAAAGCAGGACAGTCCAACTACCTTCTAAGATATATGTTTTCTCTAATGCAAATAGAGTAGAACAAATACTTATCATTCTTGCTGATGTCAGTACAGTAATTCAATTTAAACAAAATGCAATAGATAGAAAGAGATGCTGATTGCAATGATGAATAATAATGTAACATAACACCATAAACTTTTATTGAAGGACTTCATCAACATCCATACGAAAAATTATATGTTGGTCTTTTAATTTGGACTGCAAACAGATATGCACCTATGTTATGATTTATGAACATTTCCTGCTGTAAAAAAATAAGGTGGCTCCTGACAGAATTAAGTACTCTTGTAACACTATTTAAGATATAAAACTTCTTACTACAGCTCATTCAATTTTTTTGAGGAAAAAAATAATTGGATATTGTATAGTCAGAAGACTAGATCACCCAATTTATTAGTGACATTGGAACCAACTCTAATTCAAGTTTTCAACTCATGTAAAAAAGGACCTATTATAAAAAAAACAATCTACAATATTAGGTAAGAGCTTTGTCTCACCTCCACTGATTGCTCTACTAAACATGAAACAGAAAATCAATCTAAACTCAAGATTGTCGAGCTAGAAGGGCAATTTGCCTAACAAATTAAATGGTCAACTCTCTCTCTCTCTAGCCTCACATTTTCTCATCATCAAGACCAATCCACTACTGGTGAAATGCTTTACTGCTGACTTTAGATGAATCCTCTAGAAGAGCTTGAAAAATTCAGCTACCTCTTTAGGATTAGATTAATGCGAAAGCATGCGACTGAGGAAGCCTTAATTTGAAAAAACAAGAACTGTGGGTCGTTGAGAGACTAATCTTTGTATATGTTAGCGTTTACTTATAATCAATAGGATTGGGTAGTGTAGCATTACTTTTGGCTCATGTTAGGTGGTTTTTTGGAATTTACTTCAAGTAGGAATTTCTTATTGGTGGGTTGGTCTTGAACTGTATCTTTTAGTTGGATACTGGGCTTTTCTCGTAAGAACAGGTGAATCCTGGGCCTCTTCACGGATTTAAAACCATTCTTGAGTAGTCTAGTGGGAGAAGCACCACTTATGGCGGGGAGAGTTCCACTTTAGGTTTTTCATAACATTATTTTGTCGACTCAACGTTTATATGTAAGTGTGTCAACGGGCCGAGCGGCTCACGAGCTGATCTGGCTCAGGTCAGATCGGCTCAAATTTTGGTTCGGATCGTGTAAAGCTCGGCTTAAGCTCGTCCCACTATAAGCCGAACTTGAGCACAATAGTATTCGGATAAGCTCGGCTCATTTAGACTCAGCTCAAGCAAAGCTTACCGCTCGGCTCATTATTTTATATATATATATTGTCACGGCCCGGATTTTTAAAACTATTTTTAAATCAGAGTCGTAGCGGAAAACTAGAGGATTATTCCTCTATGCGATAAATCATGAGCTGAAAAATTTTCGACTAAGCATCTAGGCCGTGATAACTGGGTTTCACAAATATTGATACAAAACCATATATACATATAGTATTACAGGATGCAAAGTTGATTAAACCAACGCAAGTCCTCTAAGTGCAAGTCTGTCATCCATCTCAAAATAAACTAGAAATAGTTGGCGCTCACGCCTTACAACAGAGTCGAGAGCAAACCCGTAGCAGGATATATGCTCAGCAATCTGAACGTCCTCACCGCCTAGCTCCCAAGTGCACGTGAAGTCAATCCTCCACAGCAGCTCCTACATCACATAAGGATGTTGAGTATAAAAATACTCAGTGGGATACCATAACACAGTCATCAACATCTCAATCAACAAGTCAATAGTTGCATTAACATCTTATGCATCCTATTACAGAGTTCCACTTGAATCTTTTATTAATCTTTCAAGCAAATCTTTTATTGCTTCCCAAGTTCAAGTTCAATAATTAAGTCTTTGTCCCATAGACAGACTCACTGAATGTCATACCTACATGACAGATAGTGCGAAAACACCGTGACTATCACTCCGGTTAATACCGGTAATTACGGCACGCCCTGAATCCCTCAAGGGTGACTGCCTCGCCCATTCCTTACCTTAAAAGGTATGACCGTCGGAAGGGTCTGGCTCCACATCAGCTCCTAGACTCGATGTGGTTCGAGAAACGCAGCCTTCTAGGATGCTAACGTCTCCAATGTGCACAGTAAACCACCTGGCAACCAAGGCTCAGGATGTGTGCAGAGCTTCCACCGATCGGAAGATGCAAAAGCTCTCTCTAAAATCCATAGAGAAGAGGTAACAACTTAAGCCTCTAGTTTGCCGCTCGGCTCATTATTTTATATATATATATATATTGTCACGGCCCGGATTTTTAAAACTATTTTTAAATCAGAGTCATAGCGGAAAACTAGAGGATTATTCCTCTATGCGATAAATCATGAGCTGAAAAATTTTCGACTAAGCATCTAGGCCGTGATAACTGGGTTTCACAAATATTGATACAAAACCATATATACATATAGTATTACAAGATGCAAAGTTGATTAAACCAACGCAAGTCCTCTAAGTGCAAGTCTGTCATCCATCTCAAAATAAACTAGAAATAGTTGGCGCCACGCCTTACAACAGAGTCAAGAGCAAACCCGTAGCAGGATATATGCTCAGCAATCTGAACATCCTCACCGCCTAGCTCCCAAGTGCACGTGAAGTCAATCCTCCACAGCAGCTCCTACATCACATAAGGATGTTGAGTATAAAAATACTCAGTGGGATACCATAACACAGTCATCAACATCTCAATCAACAAGTCAATAGTTGCATTAACATCTTATGCATCCTATTACAGAGTTCCACTTGAATCTTTTATTAATCTTTCAAGCAAATCTTTTATTGCTTCCCAAGTTCAAGTTCAATAATTAAGTCTTTGTCCCATAGACAGACTCACTGAATGTCATACCTACATGATAGACAGCGCGAAAACACCGTGACTATCACTCCGGTTAATACCGGTAATTACGGCACGCCCTGAATCCCTCAAGGGTGACTGCCTCGCCCATTCCTTACCTTAAAAGGTATGACCGTCGGAAGGGTCTGGCTCCACATCAGCTCCTAGACTCGATGTGGTTCGAGAAACGCAGCCTTCTAGGATGCTAACGTCTCCAATGTGCACAGTAAACCACCTGGCAACCAAGGCTCAGGATGTGTGCAGAGCTTCCACCGATCGGAAGATGCAAAAGCTCTCTCTAAAATCCATAGAGAAGAGGTAACAACTTAAGCCTGGCTAATAGAATATGTAATGCTCTCTCTAAAATCTATAGAAAGATGCAAACATAGGCCAAAATAACATATAAATGCTCTCTCTAAAATCCATAGAGAGATATAACAGCTTAAGCTTGGCCATTAGAAGTTAGTCCTTATTAGGTACCATGACACAGAGCTTCCCCCGGTCGAAAGATGTGAATGCTCTCTAAAATCCATAGAGAGATACAGACAACAGAGCTTCCACCAGTCGGAAGATGCAACACCACCCCAATCTATACTTTGTGATCCTTAACAGGTATCACGGTATTACTAGTATGAACCCTTCTTAGAGTTATAACATACCATTCATAACTGTTGGCTTAATAGCTCAACAGATAACCTGACCTTTGACTTAATAGTCATTCGGCCGCTTGATCGGAAGTCACTCACACTCACACACTGACTCCCAATCCCAAGGACATTTTAGTCTTTATCTTGATTGGGTTCTTCCCAACCCTCAAGCTCAGCCCTCAAGTCATCATTTTATTATCTTTCATAAAATGATTGTCTCTAAACCATCTAGGTTTATTAGTCGGGTTTTTCTTTTCCATTTAAATCCTCAGCTTTCAGTCAGCATAAAATAAGGGACAATTGCCCTTAATACAATAACATCAAATACATGGAGCTAATACGCCAATTAGGGCTTGAAATTATTTATCATATAGCCCCAAACCAATAAAATGAGCCTATGTACCTCACTGGCTCTGTATGTACCATACTGCATAGAAATACACAGACGGTCAAGTTCGACCGTCAGTTGTAATTAATTTTAACTGTCGGTTGAGATCCACCGGCAGTTCAAAATCTAAACCGGCTTATAAACCGGGTTTATTATTGAACCAGGGTTCGGTTTGAAAGTGGACCGGGTTCGGTTTGAAGGTGGACCAGACCGGGTTTGGTCTAGGCATGAACCGGCCTATTTATTGGACCGGTTCGGTCTAATAATAGACCGGTCCGGCCTGGTTTATATTTGAACCAGACCAGTCGTCTTCCTCAGGAAGATGACCAGTTTGGTCATCTGAGTGGCGGCCGCCACGACGGCCACCGTCGTGCTGCCACCAGCCAGCCGACACACCCTCCTCATCTCCTCTATCTGGCGGCTTGAGCGACGACGGCCCTTGCCGTCGAAGCTCGCCGTCGAATCCCATTTTCTACCTCATCGCCTCGACCCAAATGACGACAAAGATGGTGCCTTTCGGCCGCCACCTCCCTTTTCCCATGCCGTTGTAGCGTCGCCCGTCGGCTCGCACCACAACTCAACCAGCACCGGCACAACCTCCTCCACCGGCGCCGTCATCGCCCCATCGACGAGAGGAAGGAGAAAGGAAAATAAAACTTGAAGACATAGTTACGGGATCCTACCTCGTGTCGCCGGAGGGTGTCGCAGGTCGCATGAAGGTTGTTGCAGGTCGCCGGAAGTTGCTGGAGGTCTGCTCCAGCACCTACCTCCTCAACCTCTTCCACTGCTCCTTGCCCACAGTGCTTCCACCACCCAACTCTGCCCCCACCTTCACTGCCTGCTCCGTCAAGAAGCCAGCTAACTATTAAATGCCCAACATGTTCAGTGAGGCAGCTCAAGGCGGTGGCAGCACAACTGCATTCCAGATTCCGCAGTATGAGCCGCCCATCTAGCTCAACTTCTGCCTTCCTGCTGCTTCATCTAACCCGTTGCAGAACACTTGTTCTCCTCCAGCAATACACCTGGCCTTCACCAGCGGCCAGGTGTTACATATATATATATATAAGTAAATATACAGTAAATATATTTATAAAACCAAAAAGGAAAAAAATTCGGGTGGAGCCTAAGTCGAGCTTCTCTATAATAGGACTTGAGCTCAAGCCGAGCTACAAAAATATTACCGAGCCGAGTCCGAACTAGGAGGGTACGAGCTTCTTTCGAGCCAAGCAGAGCTTTAGGCAGAATTTCAGATTTTGAGCTCGAGCTAAGCCATGCCCAAACTCGGCTGGTTTACAACCCTATTTATGCATGTCGATTAGTCTGTGAGACCGAGTTTAATTTTACGGAAAGCACAAATTTTTTAGAAAAGCATGTGGCAGAGTGAAGGATGGAAGTTTTTAAAAGAATGCAGGAGGCATTGTGCTATAAGTCTGATTAAGCAGAAAATGAATGGTTAGTGTCACATTACGGTTTTGATAATCGAAAACCAAAATGATCGTATTCTACGAGTATCCCTCTGCCACATCCTCCTTTGGCCGCCCTTCCAAAATCCTCCTCCAGCCACCCCACTCACAACCTCCCAAATCATCTCCTCCCAACCATCTCTTCCACCCAATCCCCCCTCTCAACACCGGATCTGATTGAATTGGCTCGAGGCCAACCTTTCATCATGGATTGAATTGGCCTGAGACTTATAATCATGATTTTGCTAACGCACCTACTATTTGCTGGAAGTGGCCAATGCAACCTTTGGATCATACGGCATGCCATGTGAGATAATTATGTCACTATGGAAAGCAAGCCGAGGAAATAAATAAACAGGATTTGACGGTAAAAGAAAATCCTTCCCATGACGAAGTTGAATTTCAAGTATCACTTGAAGCCCTCATAAAGTGCTATATTAAGCATTTATCATTCTATTCCGACTGCCAGTTTCACAAACTACAATATGAGACATTCACTTCTATTTCGCCAGCAAATTCCATAAATTTTTATTCAAAAAAAACCAGGAATTTCTCCAGGTAACGGGGCCAGTTCGTTCCTTCCAAACCTCTCTTCGTCATAGAATGTTGCATGAACAATCCTCCCACCAAAAAATCTTCCCTCCAGATCAACCAATGCTTTAGTCGTTTCTTCTGATCTCTCAAACTGAACAAAAATTCTTACTGCTTCAATAGCTGGAAAATCTGGTTCTGTGATCTCAAAAATTAGAACACGTGTCACTGTCCCATACTTCGCACACTCTGACGCAACTTCATCTTCGAGTTCATCATCCACTTCTCCAGGACCCACCTGCATATATGAAGAAGAAATGACGAACCTTCAATAATGGTCATAGCAGAATAGAAAATCAAGGTTGTCATGCAAGATACCAAGCAAGTGAGCAGACTGCACAATGCTCACTCGTCTAAGAGGCATGTGCACTCATGCCCACTTATTGTAAGGGAAATGTTTTGGTGACCCATTTTCAATAGCAGATTAAAGGACCAAGGCCCATGTGGGCATGGGCCCTGATCCTTTAATCTGGTATTGAAAATGGGTCAGGCTAGATGGACTCTTATTGTAATTATGTACCATAGAAGACCTACCAACTGGCCAAGACACACTGTCTGCCTAGCTGATCATAGCATACCAGTTTCCAGTTCCACCAGCATAAAATTTGCCCAAATTTAGTTATTTTGTTTAATTGCAGGGAGAGTTGACAAAAAAAATAAAGTTAACAGAGTAAAATTTGCGAAGGTTGGTAATGCAGACGACCTAACTGGATTAATCTTGAAGTGACAGACTTGTAAGCATATGAATGAGTCTATAGACCATTAATTCCTCCCCCCCCCCCCCCCCAAAAAAAAAAAAAGGGAACTGCATTTACTCCCTTAAGTTCTTTTCACATAACCAAACAAAAAAAAACGAAATCCCAATTTTTCATTCCCCTTACGTTTCACTTCTTATCAATTTTACTTTGTTATTTTTGCAATAAAAAAAAGACAAATTATTCAAAAAAACACTCGGAGAAGTTCCAAGAGATAAACTGGCAATTCAACATAGTTTTCCAAGATGGCAGTTCAAGCAACAACGCCCCCTCTTACATTAAGATTTATTAGAGGAGCAAACTAGTCCACCTGGACACTATGATTCTAATGTTCTATTTTGACATAAGCTTATTTAGCAGAAAAGAAATCTCCAATGCCTACACCTACTCAAAGTCCATATGCTCTACTAGCATAAGTAGCTGATTGTATCAGTAAATAGATCAAGGAGACTCCATTTTAATGATCTAAATACTATGTAAGATGATGGCCTATCAGGGAAGTTTTTCTTACCCTTCACACAATACGCCATGAGATATCTAACCAGCCAACACAAGCTGGATACACGGCGGTTAGGAAGTAGATGTAGTAGTAGTGCATAAGAAAGAATAGTAAAAAAGGTACGGATCTCAACTGATGGGTTTCACGTACCAGCAAGAAGACTACTCCTAAATGTTTTTTAGTGGAGCAAAAAACATGTTGGGCATAACTCAATAATCCAAAAAAGCTATCACTCTATTGGCTAATTCGACATTTTATGTGAAGATTATCTCAAAAAAGTCAAAGCAAAAGCTTCAACCAAGAATATTTTTCTAAAAGAAAAAGGATGTTCCAAGAGTGAGTTTTTCATGTGAGCAGAGACTTCTAGAAGTACAGAAGAGTGAAAAGAAAGTTGATAAAAGAGACCCTTATGAATAACATAGAAGCTCAATTAATTGACAGGGTTAAACAATATAAAGAAAAGATTCAGTGCATTTTACTCAAAAATGTAATTGCTGCATTCATTTCTTTGCCTATGAAGTGTAGTGATAGCAGATAACGCGTGAAGGAAGAGAAATGGAGGGGAAAGAGGGATAAAAAGGATAAATTTTTCTGGAATCACTACTAAAGATTACCGCCGGAATTAACACCGGACGGTGGATCGACACCATGATCAGAATCATCGAGGAGTTTCTCCATCAGCAGAGAAGAACATAGTTATTTTTTTCTTCAAATCATCGTCTTCTATTTCTCTTGATGTTAAGGCCTTTAAATATGTTTATTACAAAGAGATTTCTATTTCAAGAAGGAAATATAAAACTAACTTAAAATTTGCCTAAAATAAAAAATAAAATCCTATTTTAACTAAAATTCTCTACAAAAGCAACTATTATATAAAATTTATAATTAAACTAAAAAAATTTTATGTGATGACTCGCATCATTCTCTCCGGGTGGGAGAAACTTGACCCTGTCAGTTTGGCTTGTGGACCTGCGAGAATGCTCAAGCAAGTCACGCTGAATATGAATGCGCTAGCAAGTTGCAGTAAATTGTTGCTTGAAAAGTGTCTTGGATGGTTTCGGTCTTCATCTAGTTGGATAGTGCAAGATCAACCAAAAACTCCACAGACCATATCGTAGAAAACATCAACGATGGATAAATACCACCAGGATCATATGGAAATGTAGGTGGCAAAGAAAGCTTCTTTCTTGATGGAAAATCCACTAATATATAGAGGTCACCATGGCTGAGGCAACTGCTGGCACCAAGAAGCATGCTGGAAGAAAGCCTCGAGGTTGGAAAGAAAAGAACAGTCATATCTGGTTCCGTGTTTGGTTCTATCGACTTGTCCGCAGTAGCTATCTGCGGTGTCACTGGCTCGATGATATGGGCTGATTGAACTGGAATAATCGGAACTAGTACTGTTGACTTCACCACAATTATTTCCCCTAGCAGAGTGGCATCACCCTGCTGAAAGAGTAGCTGTCAGTTTGGCAGAGCTATGGGATCGGACAGCTCGTCTAGGATGCCTGTTGTCGACAGTAGGTCTGCATCTGGCTGCCAGGATTGCTTCTTAACAGCCACCTGTGCTCGTTTTTCATCAATCATCCAATGTATCAATAGTGTAACTTCCTCGAGTTGGGCTCGAAAGTCACTAAGATCGGTTTTAAATCGATTAACTTCATATCTGCATTGAGCAAGAGAGCGCTTCCAATGATCCATGTTCTCAAGTTGCAAGTTTTTGAATGGGCCGCCAAAATGATAGCAGACAGGTTGCGTGAAGGAAGAGAAACAGAGGGAAAAGAGGGATAAAAATGATATATTTTTATAGAATCAACATCGAACAGTGGACCATGGCATCGACACGACGGCTATTCAGAATCATCACAGAACGAGGAGTTTTTCCATCAACAGAGAAGAACGTAGTTATTTTTTTCTTCAAATCATCGTCTTCTATTTTTCTTGATGTTAAGGCCTTTAAATAAATTTATTAAAAAGAGAGTTCTATTTCAAGAAGAAAATATAAAATTAACTTAAAATTTTCCTAAAATAAAAAATGGGATAAATTTCTATTTTAACTAGAATTCTCTACAAAAACAACTATCATATAAAATTCATCATTCATCATCATCATCATACGCCTTATCCCAGCTATCTGGGGTTGGCGGCATGGATTATATACCACATTTGACTCTTATCGGAATCAAAATGGTACAAAATCCATACAAAGAAACATAGTGGCAAGTTTTTACGCTGGATGCCCTTCCTGACACAACCTTCGAAGAGGGGACAATGATAAGAAGATTCAACGTCATCATATTCTTCATACACCTTTCCAAATATGTGGATTGGCTTCATGATATGATGGTTGCACATGAAATATTAATGTAGCCATCTTCCATCACAAAGCTGGTAACAATGAAAACCAATCTGCTTTTACATAGGAGCATGGCTTATATAAAATTCATAATTAAACTAAGAAATTCCTAAAATTAACAATCTTCCATGTGATGACTGCATCATGTAGTAATAATGCAAAAAATTTTAATGAAGGATAGATTGCAAGTTACACCCCTTATATGTATCAAAACTGCACGTACACTCACACTCAGAAAACTACACTTCCACCACCTGACACATTAACAGGTATAAATGCAATTCACCACAAGGGGTATAAATGCAATTCACCCTTCATGTAACCAACATTCAAAATTATTAAAATTTTTGGGCAGATACTTCAAAATCCAATTTAGTATTATTACAAACGAAAAGGCAACTATCAGGATGAGGTCGAATCACTCACTATTAATCAAAATCTAATGCCAAAACTGATCAACCACTTTGCAACGACTGAGATTCATGCATCAGACTTATAGAACATAACAGTACACATTCAAAAACTACTCATACCAGGATAGAAAGGTATTTCTTTATACCCTTGGTTGGCACATAATTGATAAGCGACAAAATGAGAAATATGCATGTGTTAGCCCAAACACAGAAATTCATGGCAACTAACTCATCGAACAGAATGGGACTACACATTTACATTCAACATCAATCTGCCTTGTGTCATTAAGCAATAAGTTTCATGCAGTTGCAAGATAAAAAGCATAATTAAACGATACAAAAGAAACTGGCAATTGTAACCACTTTAATCAAATAAAGTCAAAAACTTACACCAAACAATGATAAACATCATCATGATAATCATAAATTCACAAACATTGGGAAAAGGGAAAAAATAACTTCTGCACTTGGTTGTGATTAAAACTATTATTCAACAAAATTATATGTAGAGAAGCAAAAGAATTTAGTATTCCTTTTTAAAGCTGACTAAGTCCGTGAATTGAACATTTTGTCAGAGATGAATACTCATATACTGCCGATCTCAAGTAATTTTAACCTTAATAACCTGGCAGGATGCAAGTTAAAAAACTTTGCTTACCATGTTGCGAAGCAGAAGAACACGAGTAGGCGTCCCATTGAAGTTGACACTTTTGACCTTTTTCTCTACTTTGGATTCACTGGCATTCACAATAACCCCAGCCCTTCTATCTGTCTTCTTTGCCATCAGAGGAGTAGTGATTCCCTGTTCCTGCTTCCCCAGTCCCTGCCCTTCTTTCCACCCCATCTTTGCCATCATCCTCTGCGCTGCAGTCATCTGTCCACCAGCCCCAACACCCAGTCCAACAGTACCCGACTTCCCAATGCTAAATCCATCTCCACCAGGCGGTGAAGGTGACCTGGGGCCTGCTCCACCACCCAAAGGCCCACTCATTGCGGCCCTCCGCTTCCATGCCTCTTCTCCAGAGATGTTCAAATCCCTCTCCTTCTCCCTCTCTGCTGCCTCCCGCTCACTCCTCTCCCTCTCCTCTTCCTCCTGCCGTCTCCTTTCCAGCTCTCTCTTCATCTCAGCCTCCATTGCCCTCCGCTTTCTCTCCTTCCGGTATTCTTCATAATCGTTAGGTCTTGCAGGGTCATACTCTTCAACGACAGTAGATGTGACACCCACAAGTGCAGGTTGCTGATGTTGCAATGAAGTGTTTCTTACACCATCATCATCCGGAAGTGTATTTGATGGTAACTGCAAAGAGTTTGTGGGTTTTGACTGGGTGGGGATGGCCGACTTTACTTTCTGCGACTGCTGGGATCTCAAGACAGATGGAGGTGGGGCATAGACAGCAGGTTTTCGCAATGCGGCTGGAGCCATTTTTGTGCTGCTGGACCAAACTGTGGAGTTTCTGCTACGCTCCTCCTCAGCCGCGGAAGGTGGGGGAAGATCACCATACAATCCTCCTAGCATTTTTCTTATTTGCTCCAACAACAATCAACTAACTGTATAAATTCATAAGACTCAGAGAACAATTACCTGCACTACCAGAAAGTGAAATGCATGTTTAGAAAGCAGGCAGCAAAGCCAACCTGGAGATTTCATAAAGGTGGATGAAGAGCATGACACAGTACAAACTAACCAAATACTCCCTCCATCCCATATCAATAGTCTCACTTGAAAAAACCATTTGTTCTGCAGTAATTGTATGAGTAAAAAGAATCAGTGGACATAGTAAAAGGTTCATTGTAAGACTTCCTTGAATATCACCTTTTCTCAAATACAGTCTATCGATTTGAAATGAAGAGAGTATAAATCATGTAAAGGAACACATAATGAAGGAGTGAATCCTCCATGCATCTAAAACAGTTTTCTAATATTTAGAAGTATAATAAACTGGCAATCCAAGAAGCTGCCATTTCGTTGTTCTTCGCAAAATACTGTACCACAATGACCAAGCAAAAATGCAAAACTATAATCAATGAAAACCCGGCAAGACCAGAAATTTCATGTTGTTTCACAAGCAAGCACACTTTTCATGCAACGGACGGAGTATAAATCATGTAAATAAAGACATAATTGACGGAGCAAATCCTCCATGTCCCATCTCTAACTGTTCGTTCAAAGATTGAGAAGTATAATTAACATGTAAACCTAAAAGTTGCCTTTCATTTCTTGCCAGCAAATACTGCATCACAATCACAAAGAAAATATGCGAAGCCATGATCAAACCCAACAAGACCAGAAATTTCATATTATTTCACAAATTTAACAACTCCACTGAATGCGAACCCACCCATTAGAGCAGTGCAAGAAAAACCTTCAAGATACAACAAGAACACCAACATAGTCCTCCCAGACACATGAAGTAACCATTTTTTCAGTTCGTCAAAAATAAAGTAACCATCTTTCAGAGAGAGAGAGAGAGAGAGATTTGAAATCCCTGAATATAGCACAAATTCGCAGCTACGATCAAAGAAAACTCGAAAAGACCAGAATCTGCATATTATTCAACAAATTAACAATTCCGGTAATATAAAATCCACCAATTAGGGCAATTATGAAAACAAAAACCCCCAATTATTCGAGAGCAGTGGAAAAGATGTCAATCAGACAAGAAGGATAATGAAGAAGCAATGAATCGTCACCGTGCTCGGACTGGACTCTGAAAGGAGACAAGAAGCTCCTCCTCCTCCGCAGTCGTCCCACGGTCACCGGAGACGGCAATTTGGGCTTTTACGAAGGGTGATACTTTTTAGCACCCAAAATTTCTCAGTACCACCCACTTTTATAAGGAGGGTTGAAAAAAGGCATTAAAAATAAAAAAAATAAAACCCCAATGTTAGTCCCTCCGTTCCAAAATACTATGTACATTTAGAAATATTATTATTCCAAAATATTGTATATATTTTGTCAAATCAAGTGACTTCATTTTTTCAAAATTGGAGGAGACTTAGAAGGATTGACTAGAACTTTGTTCATGAACCAGCATAGGAATTGGATGGGATATTAGGGAGGAGTCATGTGGTTTCATTGTAGTTTTCATGGTCTAATAAAAATAAAAATTTTCTCAAATGTACAAAGTATTTTGGAACAGAGAGAGTATATTTTTTATTTTTAACGTCATTCGACAAAATTTCAAGGCATTTCACCGACAAAAATAACAATTAATGTCCAACTATTTTATTGAGTTCAATCGGATAGGGATTCACAGTTATATATTTGACGATAATGTCAGAATGTCTACGGTCAGGAGCGTCATTAGCCGTGGAGTTCTACTAATAAGATCCTGAGTGTGGCGTTACTCGGCAAAGGTAAAAAATTAGGGTGTTGAAACGTCTCACCTTTCCATGAATTATAAAAAACAAAGTTGGGTTTTTATGAAGCAGTTGGAACTTGGAAGGGAGGACGACGGACCCAAACTGTGAAGGGGGTCCGAGCGCGGAAAGTGAAAAATGGGGTACATCAAGCTTCCTGGATTAAAGAGAGCCATTGGATCTCATCCGACAGTCCAGATCGGCTTGGCACAAGGCATATTTGTACGTCTTGTTCTTGTTTATGACTGGGGCTCACTCGAACGCGCATGAGCTTGTCATAAATTTATTATAGGCCAGATCTGCCAACAGCCTGGTTAAAAGGAATAGACCAACTTGAATCAAAGAGAACTGAAGAGATGGCGAGAAGGAGATTAGATTGTGATCAAGGGCTTTCCCACAACTTACCTCGAGAGCGCCTTTCTCTAGCCAGATTTCAGTGCCATATCTCGGTAATTAGTAATGTTAAGAAAGCGATTCTTTCCTTAAAGACGTATTTGGGGTTTAGCGCATAGATTTACCTATTCATCTACTTATTTATATGAAAGGGAACCAGATGATCAAATTGTTAATACAAATCACAACTTCACTGATACCGCAATGACAAGCAACCGATAATAATTTCTCCATATAACAATCACTATTCTCCTGTTGCTTGAGCATTACAAAATTACAAGGTGCAGCAAGTCACCTATCTTCTAACAAATAACCCAGCCAAGGCTAAACTACAAAATTTGGAAGGGCTTAAAATACAAAGGCTTCCTCTTCATCTCCAGCAAGCAATGTTCCGGTGCTTGGATTATTCTGCAACTCATTTACAGTCGAATCACTGATGCTGAGAAGATATTGGAGGCGTGACAGCTTCTCAGGCTGTGGGTTACTTCTCATGTAGACGGCAAAGAGACTAACCAGCTCTTCGGGTAACTGCCATGATAAAGGTTGTGAAGGTACAGCTTTATCACAAGCCAACATGTCATTTAAGCTCGAGACCTGCAATCGCATGACCAAAGCCAATTTATACCAGTATGCAACATAGGATCCACATAACTCAGCCGTATATATTCTACCACGTTATGACCACAATAACAATCATAACAACACACATACAGACATAAATACATTGTGCAAGCATGCACATTTTCATCAATACATACATTCAAACAACTAGAAGACAGTCGCATCAATATCAAAACAATTTTCTTCTTAACAGATCAGCGTTATTGAGGATCACAGGTATCATGGCAAACTTTTAAATAACTTCACGAATGTAACTAAGACAGTCTCATCAATATCCAAACACAACTAGGTGGTTCAAAACGACAGGTATGACTTGATACCTCATAATGACACATTATGCAGCTGTACAGGTGGTTGCAATTATATCACAACCATTGAAAAAGACCAACCACTTCAAATGCATTATTACGTAACATGAAAGCATCAGAGGACCTTTCATCTAGAGAATCTGTAAACATGCAGAGTGTGCTGTCTTGTTTTTGCAGGCAAAAAGATTGGTGCCTACAGAAAAGCTCTGAGATCACTTTTTGTAATTGCAATACACACAATGAAGTATATCAAATGACCAGCCATGAAATAATATGTTTCCTTTACTAGTGTCCTACTATGATTTGTCTAAAAAAATTTACTACTATGATGTTAAAAGAAAAGCTGGAGTCCTTACAACTTCAGTCGGTTTTCTTTGACGCAACTGAGCAACAGCTTGTACCAAGGATTCAGATAACCTATTACTTGCCAGCTCATGAACCACCCCTTTTGCCTTTTCGGGATTAATACTCAAGTCTGCAGGAATCTTTTCATAAACTTCCTCTTCATCAAAGTCTCCAGTACCTAACGAAAACATCTCTTTCACCGTTTTCTTGTACAAGTTCCCCCTCAAACTTTCTGATATCATGCTGTCCAAGTCAATTACACCTGCTTCTTTCAAATCCCTAATTTGCTTTATATTAATCTCTCCCCTGCTAACAGCTGTCTCAATAGCAGCAGCCATCTTTGTTGAAGTTATACTCTTAATAACCTGTTGGGCTGCTTCAGCAGGAAGGCCCACCTGCTTTTGCACCTCATTAAGCTGCTCAATCTGTGCCTTGGTTATTTTTCCATCAGCCAAAATCACCTGAGCCTGCTGTTTAAAAGCTTGCTCAGCTAAGCTCCGATGAACACCCACTGTTTCTTTCCCTGTCAGACCCAAAATTCCACCCAGCTGGTTCAGCAGTAAATACTCTGAGTTGTCTTTCTTAGTGGTAATTTGTGCTCCAAAGGGAACAACTGTAACCTCCCCTTGCAGACAGAAAAGCAAGTATGTCCGGTAGAGATCAGCACGCTCTCGTTCTGGGAGGTCATCTTTGAGGGTAATTTCTGTCTGACCAGGCTTGCCTAGTTTGGCTTCGAGCTCCTTGTTAGGTCTCGTCTTCCTTAATGTCTGTAGGGATTCCCAGCCGTCATCATCTTCTTCTTTGGCTTTTTCAGGCTCTTTCTCAACTGAGTCACTAGTAATTGATTCTCCTTTAATGTCAGCGACTAAATCCGTAACAACCAAAGTGTTAAATGCGATCATCTTCTTCAACTCTTTTGCAGACTCAGTTCTGCTGCCAGCTGATCTAGATCGTTGGATGTAGTTCATGAACATCTTGCGCACCTGGATATACAAGCACATGCAACTCTAGTCATATCTATTTGTAACTATTTATTACAAGCAATGTTGTAGAATGTAAGATACCAAGTTTCCCAAAAGCTCAAGCTGTTAGGAAACAGAAATCTTTATTATATATTTTGTATTCCAACATCAGCCCTTACGTGCAAATGTCCACCAAGCATGGCACGTGGAACATAATTAGGGTATAAACGCCTCCAACGAGACTAGAACCCAGAACCTCCCGTAACCTGGAGCTCTGATACCATGTAAGATAACCAAGTTTCCCAAAAGCTAGAGCTGTTAGGAAACGGAAATCTTTATTATATATTTTATATTTTAACATAGTATATGCAAGCCCTTAAAAAAACTTCAAAAAGCCATGGTCCTACACGCTTCCCTTTGAGCTTGTAGGTTTTTCAGTACATTTTTTATGCACTTAGTAAAAATATCAGCAACCCAATTTTAGCTATTATAAGTAAAAAATCATCCAATAGATTCAAAAATCGGCAATTCCAACATCAAAACCTAACTATCACCTGCCTATACTCCTCCACCACTTTAAACTATCTTCCACCTCTTTTAGATGGATGAATAACTAAAAAATCTTGAAAAAACGAAAAGAAAGAAAAAAAGACCTGCTTATTCCTGCCAAAAATATCACAAGCCTTCATTAAATTTGACAGAATACACTTACTGCTCTACTTGCAATATCCATAGCCGCATCCCGAGTTAAGCGAAGGCCTTGTGAAGCTTTCCTTACAGAGGCTCTGGCATCAGCATCATACCCATCAACACCAGCAGCAATGGCTTCTTTCACGACCTGCCGCACAATTATTATAACTATAATGTGAAACAAAAGCACCAAATTATGATGGCAATTTGCTGGAGATTGATTATCTCACAAGGCTAAAGCCTAAAAATGCATAAAGCACACTTTCTGAGCATAATGCAGACAATAAAAAAATTATTTCAGTAAAACAACATGAATACTTTCCAGAAATATGCTCAACCTTTTCAAACAAACGGCCACAGATATCTGCATGTGCTTTATCAATAGTTTCCTGAGGAATACAAAGCATAACGCGCAATCGCAACAATGTAGCAACATCCTCCCCGCTCAATGCACCACCAGCAACAGACTGTTGCAGCTTCTGCCTATAAATTTCTGGAAGAGAAAAGGTGCAATTGTCACCATCTGTCTTTTGGTTGGTCAGATAAATTTTTTATCAATTACACATCACAACTGTGCTGCCTTTCTTTCAGAAGCCAACAGCGATAAAGCAAAAAATTCCTTTTAGTCTGTGCCTCAGCACATGCTAGGTTTCTATGGTTGATGAATCACAGCGCCAGACTTAGGCCATCAAGTCTGACAGCCATGATAACATCTTCCTGTCTCTCCTTCTCCCTTCTCCCAGCCCCAGCAGTCAACGCTATGCCTCCAGCCCCCTCCGGCCAGCCTCTGCTACTATCTGCCCTAGCCTCTGCCACATTCATACCGGTATCAAGGGAGATTTGTGAATCGCAGAGTAAAGTGTTTCTGCCCTTGCCTCGCACTGGCCTTTGTGATTCTCCAGCTGGCATCTGCTCTGCTATATCCCAGCTCCACCACTCTCCAACCTGGGCTCCTCCCCTCTATCAGAAAAGCTATACAGAACACAGGGGAGTGAGGAGAGTAAGGGTTTCTCACTCTCGCCAGGCCCACCTAGCCTCAATGGTAGAAACAGTAATCTGCACTTAGTCGCCAGCTACTTTTTCTCAAGCAAAAATAAAAAAACATGTTCCACATTGTGATGGATCAATTTTCCACATAAAATCTACAAATGTATAATCAAATACCTTCATGGATCTCACTAGCCTTTTGAGGATCAAAATGGAGCTCTTCACAAAGGTTTTGAAGGAAAGATGCTCTGCTGGGAGCAGCTGCAAGATCGCCACTGGAGACAGATTCTGAAAGGCGCCTGCGGTATACCTTTGAAGTAACATCTAGCATAATGGCTTCAGCCTCACGATTTCCTAATCCAAAGATGTTCTTCAGATGATTCATAGCCACAAGCTGGACAGGCAATCAATGGGAAGAATGATTCAAAAATAAATACACAATATTGCAATTAAGACATACAAAGAGCCAAAAGATGGTAGAAACAATTTAATAACCTTCAAGAGCACTGCAGCAGAAAAGCTGTGCAATGTTTTAACGAAAATTATTTAGAGCCAGAACAAGAAAAAGGAATCAATATGCACCTTGCTGTCATCTATTCGTCCACTTGAGAAAGATTCTGTTACATAAGCTCTATAAAGAACTTTCAGATCATCAGCTTTTCTATCATTGTCATATTCACCACCTACAATAGTGTCATATTAACCAAACTGTGTCTTCAC
This sequence comes from Houttuynia cordata, assembly GCA_039654745.1. NCBI lineage: Eukaryota > Viridiplantae > Streptophyta > Magnoliopsida > Piperales > Saururaceae > Houttuynia > Houttuynia cordata. The sequence goes on from CM077509.1 coordinate 16,862,432, forward strand.
TGTTACTAAATGGCAGACGAAAAGATCACAACATGAACAAGATAACTAAAATTAGTACCTATTAAGGAAATTGGCCCTAAGCCTGGAGCAAAACGGATGGATTCAGAATGTTTACTGAGATTGGTGAGTAAATTATTGAAAGATAGAATCTTGTCAAGCTTTTGAAGAACCTCCGCTGCTCCCTTGCTGGAAAAACTCAAATTGTAGGCCAAAAGGAGTTATAGAGGGAAGTTCTGAGAATGTATTGTATGTAAACACTAACACTAAAAAAGCTTGAAAACCTCAAAGCAGTCAGTCAAATAAAAGCATACATTTTTTTAGGGTAAATTGCGCTTGACCCCTATGAGTTATGGTGAAATTGCACTTAACCCCTATGAATTATGAAAATATGCACTTAACCCATATGCAACTTAATTATCAGACGAATTTACCCCTGATAGCTCCTACCAATTTTACTTCAATTTTAGGGTCTGTGGTAGCAATGAAGACTATGGCAAGTAGCTAATTTTTCTCACAATGGGGAACACAAGAGCAGCATATTGCCATTGTCGAGTAATATATTAACAGTCTGCGTACACTGCCTTTGCCGGGTGAAAAGAGGGGGATGACAAACGAAGGAAGAATGTGAATTTATTAGTAAAGAGAAGGAGTAAAATTGTCTCATCACATAAATCATAGGGGTTAAGTACATATTTTCATAAGTCATGGGGGTTAAGTGCAATTTTGTCATAATACATAGGGGTCAAGTGCAATTGACCCTTTTTTATTTAGAATAGTATATATATGAACCTAACATTATATACTTCGTAAACTCTCGTCACAATACACTTTATAACAAGTGTCCCTTCTTGCAACGCCAGAAATATAATCAATTCCAGATTTTTATAATTTGATGCATGCATCCTTGCATATCTTTCAGAAAAAAACTTGCTCGAGAAAAGACATTGCTATTGGTAAATATATTGTATGAGTGTATATTGCAATCCAAACTATTCATCCTGCTATCTAAAACTTTTATACGTAGAAATACTGGCACATGTAAATGCTTTATATTTGCTGCAAAGCCTATCTATATCCATGTTTAATACAATTGAACATTTTCTTTAAATCATTGAATGATGACTGGTAGACATGCAGAATTTAATATTTCACCATGGAAAACAACAATGAAAACAAAATAGTAGACATATTTTTGACATTAGAGATGGAAGATGGCTATATTACCAGCTTTGTGATGGAAGATGACTATATTAATATTTCATGTGCAACCATCATGTCATGAAGCCAATCCACATATTTGGAAAGGTGTATGATGAATATGATGATGTTGAATCTTTCTTATCATTGTCCCCTCTTCAGAGGGTTGCGTCAGGAAGGGCATCCGGCATAAAAACTTGCCACTATGTTTCTTTGTATGGATTTTGTACCATTTTGATTCCGATAAGAGTCAAATGCGGTATATAATCCATGCCGCCGACCCCAGATGGCTGGGATAAGGCGTATGATGATGATGATGATGATGATGATGATGACGATGACGACATTAGAGAGTAGTAAATTTGCAGATACAAACAGACTGTTGACATACACTGCTCTTGTTCTAGACTTCAAAGTTTTGAAAGCTGAAGAAATAATTTCTTCTGCCAGCTTCCTTGTTTGCTCTCTAAACATATCTGCTGCAACCTGCAAAAAATTGGCAATGAAGAAATGAATTATTTGCAGTTAAATGCCAATCAAACAAAGAACTTAACCAGCAACATCTGTTGTACCTCATCCGAGAGCCGGTATAATACTTGGGCTTGTTTCAAATCAATGAGCTGCTTTTCATTGATATCTGGAAACACAATAAACTTTTCAGAATGCTGTAAAATAAGTTAAAGCAAGACCAACAAACTCAAAAATAGGAAGATGATAATAAGTGACCTTGATGAGAAATCTAAGACTACAGATCAGAGTATTTAGTAGTATCACGCAATAAGATGCTATAAAAATGCAGAAAGAAACTAAAGTGTCTTGTACTATAAAGTCAAGAAACCAAAAAGTTAAAACAAATCATGTGCAATGCAACCTTATTCAAAAGTGCAGGACAAGATGATGATAATAAATAATAAGTAGGATCTTTTGGATGGAATTCAAATGCATTGTCTACAAAGCATTGAGAAAATGTGCTTCTAGGTCAAGCACATAGAACTAATTATTTACCATAGTCAACAGAGCTTAGTTTAAATGCATATAGCCTCTGGGCATTGTCCCGAATGGCCACTTCCACCTGAAAATGTGCAAAGATACAAATCGGAGTATTAGTAAGCGTAAGAAAGAGGTTCATGTTAACAGCTTATCCCAATCATCAGGGGTTCTTCAATAGATCAACAACTCCAATCATTGGAGATAATATTTAAAAAGAGTTCCAATAGATTAAACAAGAAAATTATACCTGGGCATCAGTAACCTTAAAAACACGCTTCCAAGGCAAAAGAAAAGTTGAAGCATCTCCAAACACAAGGGTTGAAACATAGACGAGTTTCTGAAATGCCTGCACTGGAATTTCACTAATAATGGTCAAGTCATTTCTCCCCTGTTTCTTAACACAACATTAAGATATACACAAAACCTACCCGTCGCTGATCAATGTCAGCATCACGATCCCCAGTTTCCAGTCTCTGCCTGAAAATACGTCTTCCAATCTAAAAGCAACCAGAAAGAAAAACTAATTAGTAAGCAGGAACAAACTCAACACACAATATTTTGGGAGGAAACTCCAGAAAGCATGTCCTAATGCAGTTGAAGAATGCAATTAAGCATTGCTAAAAGTATGCAAAGAGCTGCTTAACCATAGGTCCCAATGAGCTGAAAGAAGCTCGTGAAGAATAGTAAGCAAACCTGAAAGAGCACCCTTGGAAAGAAGTAGGGAAAAAAGGCGTCATTTAATTAAAAAGCAGTATTTACATGATTCCATTCATTTAATGGAATGAATGTCATTGCAGCTCATACATCGAAAATCACAATCAACAGGCAGAAAACCGAATAGCATTCATATAAGTTCACCTCCATATGCACGCTAGCTGCATCTGGGTCATCAATACCAAGCGCGTTTTTGAACTTCAAAACTGTCTCTACTTCATGGCCTTTTAGATTTTCGCCTCCTGGTGGAAGGACAGAAGAAACAAACCTGCAGTAAGAACAAAAACAAAATCAGAACAATGAGGTCTATCTATATCTACTACAAGCAGTGGCCACATATTTCAAGAACTAACAACACATATATGAATTAACTAACAATTGCATAGCAAAAAGACCAAAAATCTAGCATACCTTAGTTTACCAGAAGCTCAGAAGTTTTTATGTAGCACTAACGTAAAAAAAAATAAGAAACAAAGAAATTCAAACATAAAAGTTACTATAAAATATATTGACGGGAAGACTTTTTTGCCTATACCTAGCAGATCCATCCACCATCGTTTACACCTTATTGTAGGTATATGAGGGGAGCAGTAAGGGTCAGTATCACGACTTGGCTCTTGTCATAAAGAGTATAGCATAACACAAAATCAATGTGCCAACCTAGTGGCAAAATAGTATGCCAAATGCCCCTTCAGACTCAATAACTGAGAGTAAATGGCTAGAATCCAAGCAGTCATTAAATATGTTATCAGACAATTTTGCAATAAGCAATGGAAAAAAAAATCTTGCCTAACCAAAACATACTGCTTAGTGGGATACTCCAATAACCTAACACATTACACCATCGTTTGAGATCTTGATCTTGGTGCCTACCTCCGTGGCCACAGATGAGAGATCTTGGAGAGATTGAGAAAGTTATCTGAATAACGAGGATACCAACATTGTACATGTGGAATTGGCATGTATGCATATGCAACACCTATCAAGTATTATCACACCATAAAATAATTATGAATGTGAACTGTATGCATATTTAACACCTATGTAAATTGTGTATATGACAATTTCGCAAGCCTAGAACCATGAGTATGTATATCAACTTTAACGGACCAAAGAAGACAGCTGAACTACATTAGACTAGCACGCTGAGCTACATCAGCAGACAAGAAGCAACAGAGCTTTATATGCCTATTGTCTGCAACAATATATGCTTGCCCCACCCTCAACAGACAGCAGGATTCTTGAGCCAACTGAAAAACAGCTACTAATTTAGAGGAAATAAGATTATTTAGCTGCCTGCAAAGCAGCTTCTGCGGGAGGACTGCTGGCAGCAATTAAGCAGAATGCTGCTGCTCAGACAGCTGGAATCCTCCTGTCAGGAGATGCGAGATGTCATTGAGACATGCAAAAGTAAAAGATTAATTACTCCATCTTGGCAAGATTAAATCAAACTCGCTGAAAGAAAAAAAAAACACCAGGTGATGGTGTCATGATCCAAAAAGTTCTCAACCAAGTACATTTCAGGGCAAAAAGAAGATTCTGCTTCTCACCTGCTGTACAAATCACAAAGCTCAAGGTTGAAAGCTTCATCCTGTTTGCTTACACCATATCTGAAAACACGAGACAACTAAAATCAGAACCTACAAGTAATAAAATTATGAGGATCTTAGGTCATAGAGAGTGGCGCCCAACGGAGCTCGTCCGGATGTATAAACATACGGGTTCTACATTACATGGCTGGGCTTGCTCCCTCAAGACCAGAAACACGGGAAGAGGGAAGTCTTTTTTTGTACAGTCACTATAGTCTAATAAATTTCATTCAATTCGCAATCCAGACGAACTTCATTGGGCAGAGCTTCATTAAGATTGCATGGTCCACTACTCTGTCAACTGATTCCAACTGAACTCCTACTACTCATGATGAAAAAGTTTCAACCAAGCCAAATGATTATTGTGTTTGATCAAACCATCTTTGACATTTGCTCACATAAGAACCTCCCAATGTAAAAGCCAAAGATGCCTATCCCACCAATACCATGCTAGGGTGGTGGTCAACTTTTACGATTAACTTAAACAATGAAAATCAATAGCAACTAATCAACCCCAAAAATGCTCCAAAAGGCAGCCATACTTTTTCGTTATCTAATGTCACCAGCTCAACCCACATGCTTTACACTCTCCTTCAATCTGAACACCTTCCTCACTTAACACTAGCAGATCAACACATATGTTCTCTCCACTTCTTCTGAACAATTTTGTCCTTTCAAATATTTCCATCCAACCTAGCTCAACATCCACATTTCAGGTTCAGTCATCTGAATTTACTTCCTTTTCAACCAGCTCAAATCATGAAAACTTGATTTTGATCAGAAATAATCAGCTCGCTACTTATTACCATGAATATTCAAGGGTGTCTAATACATGTAAACCATAAAGAATTAACTTTTTTATACCTTTTCGCAATCTTCTCCACATCCTCCCTCTTCACCGCCCCCGGATCATCGCACCCGGCCACATAATTATGCAAATTCACCGCCGCAACCTCCGGGGCGCACGAATTCAGCGCATACGCCACTGCCCCACCCACCGCACCGATCACCGCCGCTCCCCCCAACCCCGCATTCCTACTCCCACCCACCCTCGACCCCAGCCCGTACCCCGCCGCAAGCGCCCCAGCCACAACCACCGCGGAGGCGGCAATCCGTACAGGCGGCGCCATGCCGTCCACCAGCACCTGAATTCCCGTCAGCTCCTTCTTGCCCCCAAACACCGCAGAATTTACAGTACTACCCTCGGTGGTGGGCAATTCAGGACTGGGATCAACGGCCGCGGAGATGCGGAGGCGGCATCGGCGGCGGCGAGGGAAGCGGAGGAAAAAAGAGGGGTTGGTGAGAGTGGGGAGGAGGAGGCGGGGGTGGGGGGAGGAGGGAGGGGGGTGGAGGAGGTGGAGGGAGGCCTCCATCTTCTTGGACTCTTGGCAAAGAAGAGGAGGAGTTAGGGGGGGATTTTAGGGATTAGGGGGTTTGGGGGGGATTGCGGAGGAAGACGATGGAGGTGGTTGTCAGACGATGGAGTGGAGTGTTGTGAAGGTGGAGGAGGTGTTGGGGTTGGGTGACCCGACAGGCCTGTCGCCCTATCCTCAAGAACCCTCCCAACCTCCGTCCAAAATAACCTGCCTGCATTTTAAAAACTAATACTCCGTACAAGCTACACTATTAGGTGATTGGATTTGCGCTAGACTTCAAGTTTTTTCTCATTGACACCACGAGTTTATGTTTAGAATACAAAAAATTTTAACAGCTGCTAACGATTTCACTGGTAAAACTCCACTGCAAAGGATCTTGACTGTTGGACCCTACTGTCATGTCAAATATATATAAATGAACATGCATATGGGGGAAGTGGAGGTTCGACATGTTGTGGGAGACTCCGTCCATCAGAAATTATTATTAATATAAAGTTTTTCAAATGAACCGGGGAAAAGCCTTATGTTAGTAATCATTTTGAAAAACTTTATGTTAATAATAATTTCAGACGGAGAGAGTATATTTGACTCATTTTCAAACTTTCAAACGCTATAAGGATTTTTTGGACAGAGGAAGTACCAAATTATCAATCCAATCTACTCCGGATTATTACATGGGTAAGTATGCAATAGATCCCAACAGGGTTTTTTTTTTGGCTTAAGATCCCAACAGGTTTTTATTACCCGTTGCAGTCGTGTTTGGGAACGTAAAGATCTATATTTGAAGCAGCTTTCCCTGTGAATCTCCTTCTGAGGAGGGTTATGAAAAGCAGTTCTTTTATAGCCCGAAAGAATTTATAACGAAAAGGGAAATGGCTTTAGAAGAAGCCGTGTCTTTACAACAAACACAACCTATGTCTTTAATTTGAAGTCAAATTTTCAAAATAAGGCTATAGAGCCGTAAAAAAAGCCATTTCTTTAGATCTGTGGTGCCACGAATTGCAGGATAGATCATTGCAAGATCTGGCTGCGGCCTGCGAGATGACAAGACCTAGTCATGCGGTGGCTACTGCAGAAGGCCACCCTGTGGCGTGCCTTAGCCAATTGCAAGGCGGCAGGGCAATGCAGCGGTGGTGGCCACATGGGTGTACAAGTTTGGTGTACAGAGTTAGTATACATATATTACTATATTAGTAGGCACTAGGTTACTCCACATGGGTGTATGCGTTTGGTGTACAGATTTGGTATACATATATCAGTAGTAGGCACTAGGTTACTCCCTTCAGTCCATGTCATTCTGAAATTAAAAACCTTCGTAGCCAGGGAAAAGAAGACTTCTATAAAAGGAGGTCTCCAAAACAAACATAAAAAAAATTACATGAAAATTGTTAGCTTACATTGGATATAACCAGCCTGGTTTACTTGTAAAAAAAACGAAACAGCCTTTTTTACAAACATTTTCCGATTTGGATTAGTAGATATACAAAAGGGGGAAATATGAACTTCCGAGTTTGACGTCAGAACATCATGCCGTATTTCTACTACATACAGTCTCTACTCCAACTCGCTTGCTGACACCTCCTCCTCTACTAGTTCGTGTGCATCAATTTCTGCAAAGTAGGCTCTCTGCTTATCGATGAAGTCTTGAGGCAAGGTGAATGAATTAATAGAGTGTCTCCGTTTCTATTGAGGAATATATAGTCAGCTAGATACAGTGCTAGACTTCAATTTTTAATTCAGAAAAGAAAGTATTTAAAGGACCTAGTCAATGATTATGAGACAGACTAGCAAGATACATAATCTTGGAATCCTATGTAAAGTGGAAAAGTAGCACTAAACAGAGTCTTAAACATCTTAAAGCTTTGAAGTCACTTCAGCATATATGTGAACTGAAAATCATAATTATAATCAAGTAGTGCCTTTTTCCAACTATTTGGGGTCGGCGACACGGATCTTACTCCTCCATTCCAGCCTGTTTTGGGCTACCTCTTTTGTAAGAGATAGTAAAGTCAAATCCTTTCTTATTAACTCCATCCAAGTTCTCTTAGGTCTCCCTCTCCCTCTTTTAGCATCGTTTACATGTATCCCTTCTAATCTTCTCACAGGGGCATCTAAAGGTCTTCTTTGCATATGCCCATACCAACGCAACCTACATTCCCTCAGCTTCTCCCCTAAAGGCGCTACTCCTAGGCTCTCACGAATATATTCATTTCTAATCCTATCTCTCCTAGTTATCCCACTCATCCACCTCAACATTCTCATTTTGGCTACATTCAACTTATCTATATGACTCCTCTTTGGTGCCCAGCACTCCGCTCCATAGAGTATTGCAGGCCTAATGGCCGTCCTATAGAACTTGTCTTTAAGTCTTTTTGGAACCCGCCTATCACACAACACTCCCGAGGTTACTCTCCACTTTACCCACCCCGCATTAATCCTATGCACCACATCACTATCAATATCCCCTTCTTTATGGATAATGGATCCTAAGTAACGGAATTGATCACACATTGGCACTTCTTCCCCATCTATTTCAACTAGGGCTCTATCTATAGTTTTACCTTCTATAAAATTAAATTCCATGCACTCTATCTTAGTCCTACTTATTTTAAAACCTTTTGATTCTAGAGCATCCCTCCACAATTCTAATTTCGCATTTAAACCTACTTTACTCTCATCAATTAAAACTACATCATCTGCAAAAAGCATACACCAAGGTACATTATCTTGTAAATGACTACTAAGCTCATCCATAGCATTAGAAGATCCATAAAAGAAGCAGTCTTCAGTTTGGAAGCATAGTCAACAACAGAAAAATCGAGGGGCAAAAAATTAAAAAAACATGAAAATGCCACTAAACTCCAAGTTCTGAGAAGCCATATGCCTTTATGCATAATGTGACATGCTCGTCGTGCCCAGGCTTGCACGCCTGATGCGAGCCATTATGCACGCGGCCTATCAATGCCCTCATTGTGGCAAATGTGAGACAAGCATTTTGGAGGCAGTCAAGTGTGCATAGCATTTCCATTTTAAAGTAATTAGTATTACCGGGAAAAAAAAGCTACATAATAATTGCATGCATTATGACTTCTTTATGTTAAGCCAATCCTGATTCTACCCCTTGTAAAAACTACAATCAATCTCCAACACAACTATGAGCAAGAAGCCTCCCAATTTTCAACCTTAGCCATTCAACTAGAGCTAATTGTCCTAAAAGAGCACAAAATTTCAATCTCAACCACAATATTTCTCTTCTATACATAGGCTAAAAAAAATCTCAGAACAAATTAACAAAGCTAAATAAAATTAAATACAGAAACAAACTATTAATTAGCAGTATGTTACATGTCAAGCTCGGGCAGGAATTAACTTGCATAAGTGTACGACCTCCTAAACTAATCTAATCTAATCTAATCAAGTAGTGCATTTTCCCAACTATTTGGGGTGGCATCCATTAAGGCCTATTTTATGCCAACTCTTTTGTAAGAGATAGTAGAGTCATATCTTTTTTTATTAACTCCATCCAAGTTCTCTTAGGTCTCCCTCTTTTGGCATCATTTACATGCATCCCTTTTAATCTTCCATAGGGGCATCTATTGGTCTTCTTTGCATATGCCCATACCAACACAACTTACATTCCCTCAGCTTCTACTTAAATGAGCTACCCCATAGAGTATTGCAAGCCTAATGGTTGTCCTATAGAACTTAACTTTAAGCCTTTTTGGAACATGCTTATCACGCAAAACTCCCAAGGCTGCCCTCCATTTTATCCACTCTGCATTTATCTTATACACCACATCACTATCAATATCCCCTTCTTTATGGATAATGGATCCTAAGTAACGGAATTGATCACACCTTGATACTTCTTGCCCATCTATTTCAACTAAGGTACTACCTTTACCTTCCTAAAAATTAAATTCCATGTACTATGTCTTAGTCCTACTTATTTTGAAACCTTTTGATTCTAAAGCCTCCCTCCATAATTCTAGTTTTGCATTCAAACCTACTTTACTCTCATCAATTAAAACTACATCATTTGAAAAAAGCACACACCAAGGTACACTATCCTACATATGTCTACTTAGCTCATCCATAACAAAAGCGAAAAGATAAGAACTTAAGTCTGACCCTTGATAAAGACCTACCATAATCAGAAATTCATTTGTCCCCCCCCCCAAATTATTTGTACACTAGTCATAACCCCCTCATATATATCCTTTATAATATCTATGTAACCTCTTATGACAGTCCCTTCTTCTTCAAAACATTCCAAATGAGCTTTCTCGGCACTTTGTCATAGGATTTTTCCAAATCTATGAAGGTCATATACACGTCTTGTTTTCTATCGGTATAAGTGTGTGGCCACCTATTAATAAAAAATTGCATTGGCCTTAACTTTAGTTGACAAGTACAATACTTGCTCCTGTAGCTGCTAGCACATGTTTTTGTCAACAAAAGTGGAGATTTCCATCTATACAAATGTAGACCAGAAGAACCTGTCAACCCCATTATGATTTAAGGCCCTTCTAGGAATTTTGTCAATTATATCCAAATTCCAAGCAAAACAAACTCTTTCAATATATTTCCTTTACTAATTCAAATTTGAGAATCATAAACTAAGTAATAGCGTGAGATTTTAGAAGTGTATTTAAACATACCAACCTAGAAATAAGCAAATAAATTGAATGCATTTGCTGCCAATGAACAACATTGTTGAGAACAAGGAAAAACTACTCTATGCAGACCTTTGTGCTTCTAGGATGAGAAGTAGATGCTTTTGCTGGGCCAGGATCACCCTTTGCTCGCTTAGAACCACCAATCTTATTCCTGTTATAAATGATATAAACAACAATAACGAATCTCATTAAAGCATAACAAAATAATGAAGTTGATGCAGAAGGGATCCAATGGTAGAGGCACCAAGAAAACGAGGAAAAAAACACTCAATCAATAAAAAAAAGAGAGAGAAAAGAGCAAAGAGAGGAAAAATGCAAGAACTTAAGTATACTATAGCTTATATCCACTATCAGAAAAGAAAAGCAAAAAAGTCGATCCTGAGAGAGACACATATGTCAGCCAGATGAAGTTAGTGAAAGTGAGGACAAAATTGTCTAGATATGAGTAGCAATACTAATACTCATTTGTAAGAGATCATCTAGCTAGTTTCAGCAGTATTTCTCCCTTCATGATGAGCACCATCAGTCAGCGCCAAACTAAAAAACAATTGTTTCATTAACTAATAGACAATTATTAAATGGTGTAGAAAAAGCAAAATTGTAAAAACAAGAAAACTAAAGTAGCATGGAGCACAACATAGAAAACAACAGTTCCAAAAGGCTATGCTGGCTCTATTCAAGGCAGTTTGGTAATAGTCACCATGTAAGGCAGGTAATTGATGCAGAATAAGAAGCTTAATATGATTATCCTAGTTGTTTATTTGCTTAGGGTTGGATCAGTCTTTTGATTATAGGTTACTTTAGTCTTTTATGTTTATGTATTGGGCTTTGATTTCAGCCTTCAATTCATCATTCTCCCAAAACTGATTATTAAAATCATCTAAGGGCTTCATATAGCAAAGCCCAATACATAAACATAACCGACTAAAGTTACCTATAATCAAAAGATTAAACTAACACTAAGCAAAACTACTAGAATAACCATATTAAGCATCTTATTCTGCAGCAGCAATACTCATTCCATGGCACAATTATTCAACTAGAACGCAATTTAACAAACCTCACAATCTACTTTAGTCTCATAAATTTAAAGAGAGTGAACTTGGAACTTTTGTTCAATTTCTGACAATTGCACTTATAAATGCTGTCAATTTAGGGGCAGGTAAAACAACTCTACCTCGCAATCTGTAGCTTAGCCTATTAGATCGAGTTTGGTAATATCTTACTACGTCCAGCTTTAGTTCTACTCTTCTCTCTCTCCCTTCTATTTTCGTTGGGCAAATTCAGCTACCATTATCATAAGGAAAAGAAGGGAAACTTCTTTTTTCCTTAATCTTCCATATATTGTCAGCACCTTTAGATGTTTCATTCCCACCTACTTCCAGTGTGGGGCTTAAGTAGAAGACCATGAGAATGTCATGGCAAAGGGATGCCAAAGCATCTCAGAGAGCTGAGCACATATTTCTAACTTAAGCGGCTATTTAGTTCAAAAATTACTGCTTAAACTTATTTGCACTAAATTCTTTCATATGTCATATTATATTTCTTGCAAAGTCAAGCCCTTCACAATCAGAGTTTAGTTATCTAATTATAAACAACGCCTTCATAATATGAAACTCCTTATCCTGTTCAAGGTGAAAAAAAGACATTAAGCATCAGTCCTAAGTGAGCCGTGGTAATTAGGGACAAGATATAATGCCTCTGACAGGTGATGTACCCCAGAAGACAGTGCAGGTAAAGAACATTCTCAAACCAGTCTTACTGGAAAAAACACGTGTGCTTTCAATCATATCCAAGCTTAAGCTCTAATTACACTACAATAAGTCAGAGAAATCTACCGGATAAACATGAACATAAGCCTGTGGTTTGAATTTTACTCTAAATAGCCATTCAACATTCTTACAATTGATAAAGACCTCCAAATTGCAAAACAAGGAAATCAATATGAATCAGCACACATACCCATAGCTCATAGTGCTTCTTAAAGGAGGACAACTCGTAGGTGTAGCGACCATAACAGATTTTCCCCTATCCTGCTTCTTTTGTTTTACAATTCGTTGGCATTGGGCATTCGAACGCTTGGACTCACCACCATCAACAAAAGCTACAATGAAAGGACTCATATCAGATTCAGTACTTTGGTAAGTTCTAAATAATTCAACATGAAACCACCATTAGTGCTTCAGGTAACCTATAACAACAGTCTACAAAAACTACAAAATGAAGATATATGAGAGCGCTAGAGTACAAAATGTATTTTCTGGATAATTTAAACTTCTTTCACCATAAGTACATAATTATTACAAGATCAAATGCGCTCAAATGGCCAGTGCATCAGAAATCATAAACATCATTGTTCAATCCTGCTCCCTCCATATTTCAGTTTTAGCTAGTATATTAGTTAGTTACTCCATATTTCAGTTTCGTACTCTCACAACCTTATAGAATAATCTTCCTATGGGGCTACAGAGCAATGTGAGTACTCTAAAGTAAATCATTGCATCATAATAATGTAAAAGCTCCTCACTTCTACTACATCTTAGAGACTTAACAGAAGCACCTGAACTTCTTTTTCTGTTTAAAATTCATAAAAGACATGAACCATGTTGCAATTATATAAACAACTCTCCGACTGCTCAAATCCACTGCTAGAGTGGAATTTCCCCTAATCTCTATTCATACAACTTTAGCTTCTTGTAAATACTCAAATATAATGCTACGATATAGACAACTTCCTTACTTACTCACTTCATAACTACGATTCCAGATCTAATAACTCAAAAAGCCACTTCCACACATATATTCAAAATAGATTCACGCGAAAACGTGTGCTCCATCCGTCCAGCATTAGTAGTAACATTTGATTTTCCAAAATGGAATATCGAATAACTCCCAAATTCCTAAACCAAAATACCTAAACAAGCTAAGCTACAAGGAATTAACCAGGAATCCAAACCCAAAGCTGAAATCACTTAATTCCTCACAAACCAAACAACCCTAAAACCCCAACAAGCGACTTCCACGTGCCAGAAAAGAGTCAAGAAATTCGAACCTGGAATCTGGGGGCAATCAGCGCCGGGGCTCGCAGCAGCGGCAGAGACGCGGGATGCTCCAGCATTGGAGCCGACGCTGGCGTCGAAATTTGCGGAGGAGGAATCGGGCTTGGGCTTGAGAGGGGCGACAAACCGGGGAGCGGAGAGACTGTTTGTGCAGTCGGCGAGAGGTCTCCTGGGCCGGAGCCGGGCGGTGGTCGGCTTCGATTCAGCTACCATTTCTTGCCATTCAGGAGGGATTGCTGGTTCCGACGGTGGCTCGTTGGAGTCTCGGGCGGCGGGGGACGGTCGTGGGAGAGGAAAGAGGCGGGAGATTTGGATTGTGGATTCCTTGCTTGGGAAACTTTTTATGGCGTCAACAACTTTCGTAGGTTCACATAATTAACCGTTGGATTAAATCTGACGGTCATATTCAATAAGACGTGGATAACCGATCTAATAACATCCAACGCACGATCTCGATCCGCCGGTCCATATCTCTCAACGCGCGTCGTTTGGCAAGTGCCGATCGCTTTCGCATTGCTTTATTACAACAGTCTCCAGCCTCTGTGGTCTTCTTCTCGATCGGTTTCCCTCCGAGGCTAACTTCCGTGTCGACCTCCAGGCCGGAAGAAGAGGAGATGGAGGTGCGGCGACATTGGCAGAGGAAGGCCCCCAGCTCCGGCGTCAACAAGTTGGAATAAGAAGTTAACAAAAGGAGGCTTTGGGGGAGTGTCGTCAACCAAGCTCAAGAAGGAGCTTTGGTTCTTGTATTGAGGGAGGAGGCTGTTCTTGATTACCCATGTCTGGGCATTTATCTTGGACCGGCGAGGTTGGAACGTGATTATGCGTGGGCTGGTGGATAAATATATAAAAATTTCCTACCAGCTCGAGTTTTTGGGAAACTTGGTTATATTACATGGCATGCGAGCTATATGTGAGAGCTCTAAGTTATGCATGTATACCCTAATTATGTTTCACGTGCCACACTTAGTAGACGCTTGCACGTGAAGGGGATGTGAGAATATAAAATAAAGGGGAATTTATATAAAAAAATATAAAAAAAAAATTACCAAATTGGCGCACTGTAGCAAATATTTCCCAAACTGGTGTTCTGACAAGCCACGCAGGCGCCAGCGCGGCGGTGTGGCCTTTTTTTTTTTAACCGGCCCGAAAGGCATCGGTTGAACCGACGCCTTTCTCTTATTATAGATAAACGAAAGGCGTCGGTTCAACCGACGCCTTTCTTTACAACAGAAAGGCGTCGGTTGAACCGACGCCTTTCATTTCGTATATAGCCCGCGCGGGCTCGATCTCCTCCCCACCCATCCCTAACGCCGCCGCCGCCGTTGGTTGCCTCCCCTTGCTCTCCGCTGCCGCCACCGCCGTTGGTCGCCGTCGCCGTCGTTCTCCTCCCCTCGCTCGCCTTGGCCTCCGTCGTTCTCCTCCCCTCTCTCGCCGCCGCCGCCGTTCTCGCCACCGCCGTTCTTGCCCCACCGACGCCGCCGCGGCCGTTCTCTCCATCGACGCCTCGGCCAGTCGTCACCCCGCCTCGCCACTGTCTCGTCGCTCCGTCTCACCGGTAATATACGTTTAATATCCGTTTAAAATACATATTGATGTATTGATTTAGCTTTTGTATGGTTTGAAAATAATTAGCTAGTGTTTGTTAATTGTTTTGTGAGAAAAGATGGCGGGAGAAATGGTTCCGTTTGTGTTAATGTATGGTGGTAGAATTGATAAAGGTGAATACGAAGGCGATGAAAGCGTAGGATTATTGATTAATAAGCCAAGTACTTACGATGAACTAGAGATGCAAGTGGATAATAAATTGTTATGATTAATTGTTCGTCTCTTTGTAGATATTATGGATCCAGGACCGATTGATCCCGCCGTCCTGACAGAGCAGAGCACGCACAGATCTGATGGCATCTGGAGGGGAGAGGTATGTGCATAATCATTATCTCCTTAGTTTTAGATGTTACATATATTTAACAATTTTTCATCCATGTAAATTGTATAGGATCTCGGGTGCATTGAATGCACCGAGCACTGGCAAAATGTGCGTCATTGGCTAGTTGATGCGCGCATTTTGCCGTACATTGAGATGGCTGGATTTGAGCACTTCATACGATTACAGTACATCAGGATTGATAGGGCTCTCATCACCGCCCTAGTTGAGAGATGGCGGAGGGAGACACAGACATTTCACTTGCATTTGGGGGAGATGACGATCACATTACAGGATGTTGCAGTACTTCTCGGACTCCGAGTTGATGGCATTGCTGTGTGTTGCTCGACTGTGGGAATTGATTGGAATGATGTGTACTTGCACCTTCTTGGACGGGTACCTCCACGCGAATCATTGAAAGGACGAACTAGGGTCAGTTTATTGTGGTTGAGAGAGCAGTTCAGTCCGCTACCGGAGAATGCCACCGAAATTGAGGTTGAGCAACATGCAAGGGCGTATTTACTCTATTTACTTGGTAGCACTATATTTGCCGATAGCAGCAGCAGTCATGTACACCCCATGTATCTCCTCTTGTTAGAGGATTTGTACAGTGTGGGACAGTATGCATGGGGCAGTGCCACCCTCGCTTACCTATACAGAGAGTTGGGAAAAGCTTGTCAATCAAGCACATCAGGGATTGCCGGGTGCGTCACCCTTGTCCAGATAAACCATCAATTATCTTTGACTAGTATATTTGTCATAAGTATAACATTTGATTCATGTTGGGTGTGTATGTGGCAAACAGTTATGGTCGTGGGAGACATTGCATGTTGGTCGTCCAAACATTAGGAGCACTCCACTAGATGGTTTATCACCGTTAGGAGTTCGGTATGTGTTATTTATTAAAGGTATTTGATGATGTTATATTTTAGATAATTTATTCCTCATCCTCGTTATGTTAGGTGGAATGCGAAGAAGACAAAAACTGTGAATCCTCACAGTGTCTTGGCGTTGTATAGATCGGAATTGGACTATCAACGATCCGGCCAGGTATTACTCCTTTATATTGCATGCGTTATGAACATGACAAATGTACATTTCACCAAAAAGTAAAGTGTCATATTCATATGTTGTGTAGGTAATATGACAACCATATCATGATGATGTGTTAGCACAGTTACCTGGAATTTGTACGGATGGAGCACATGTGTGGCTATCTAGGACGCCGCTTATATGTGTGGACATCGTCGAGATGCATGTTCCGGATCGGGTCATGTTACAATTTGGATTAGAACAAGTTTTCCCCCCCTCTTCTGGTTGAGTTCATTGAACGAGTATCGCGCCGAGGCTGAGGTAGTTTTGATTGGAGGTCGCATCATGCGGCCTACATTACTAGATGGGACGACCGGATGATCACTCTCGTTCAAGGGGAGCCTGCTATGACTGAGCGAGATGCATACATGAGATGGTATTTGAGCATCACTAGGAGACTTATAATGCCACCCATGCATGAGCCGGAGATGTTATATCAACCAAGAGGCGACACTGAGCGGGCGTTGGTGAGTATCATTAACTTCATATTTGATTTTATTCACTAGTGTTTTGTAGTGAGTAGATAACATACCTGTGTTTTTCTTTCTAGCTTACTCTTGCACGACAGACATTTGATCAGACGGAGGGAGCTTTGGTGGACCGATCATATGAGAGCTTGCTAGCGGCCTGTCAGACGCTACACGATCGCTCTGGACATGTTCTTGCGAGTTTGCCATTGCTTCGGCCAGTTGTTACTGAGATTCCAGGATTGGAGGTTGTTCCAGAACCCGACATTCTGACATCATCAGCTGACACGAGAAGTTTTACCCCATCACCTGTTGTTCCAGATGCCCCGCTGGAGCAAGTTGAGAGGCCTCTTTCTTCGAAAGTATATACTCAGCGACAGCGTGCACTTCGTGCCCAACGTCAGGCAGCTTCGTCTTCAGATGCTTTACCTGACGTTGAGCCTGAGGATATTCCAGTTCGAGAACGAGGACGGGGTAGGAATAGGTTGAGGAGAATTGAATAAACACTTCTTGTAATTTTATAAATACATTTGTAATAGTTTGATGTGGTGTAATATATTTTGTGTCATGTCTGTTGTATTATCAGAAAAAATTTATCTTGTTATCATGTTGTGATGTTGTATTGTCAGGTTGTGATGTGTGTGTATTATTAGGTTGTGAAAAATTGTAGATTTCGTCCAAAGGATAAAGTGAATTGAATTAAGTGTCGAAAAGGCGTCGGTTCAACCGACGCCTTTCTGTTATAAAGGAAGGCGTCGGTTCAACCGACGTCTTTCAAAAAAAAACTTACGGAAAACCGACGCCTTTATGTTATAAGAGAAAGGCGCCGGTTGAACCGACGCCTTTCTGTTGTAAAGAAAGGCGTCGGTTGAACCGACGCAACCGACGCCTTTCTTTTATCTGTAATAAGAGAAAGGCGTCGGTTCAACCGACGCCTTTCGGGCCGGTTTAAAAAAAAAAGGCCACGCAGGCGCCAGCGGCCGCGCTGGCGCCTGCGTGGCTTGTCAGAACACCAGTTTGGGAAATATTTGCTACAGTGCGCCAATTTGGTAATTTTTTTTATGTTTTTTTATATAAATTTCCCTAAAATAAATAAATAAATATTTCTATTTCTTAACATCTCCGGCTTTTGAGAAACTTGGTTGTCTTACATGGTATCAACTTTAGGTTATGGAAGGTTCTGGGTTCTAGTCTCGCTAGAGGTATTTATATCCCAATTATGTTTTCACATGTTGTACTTTGTAGACGCTTGCACGTGAGGGAGGTGTTAGAATATACAATAAATAAATAAAAATTTTCGTTTGGTGTAAGAGGAGAAAGGTAGGATGGGATTGATCAAGAATATTATTGACAGGGATGAGTACGATGTAGAAAAGGAGAGTTGGCAATTTACATTTAGTGATGTTGTATGTGCATGCGCCTTCCATGGAGTTGCATACGGTGACTAGGTCTACCACATCGATGATGTACCACAAGAGGGATATGAATTACCCTGCTCATTTGTGAAGTCAACGAAAAAGGGAATTGATGAATCTGGAGATGTTGTGCAGGAATTCAAGTTCGGAAAGTGTTGTAAAAACGGATTCATGGACTGTGAAGATCCAAATGTTGGAAAGTATTGGAGATATGTCTGACTGGGGGCTTGTTATACATTATTCAAGCTTTGTAACAGTATACCCTCGATTTGTAATCCTAGGTTGGTTATCGATGTTGTGCAAGATAGGCTTTCTAGGTTGGTTTTGTAAAAATGCTAAATAGTTTACATGGTTATACTTGTACATTTCTTAAAGTAGGAGTTTGACCTACTTATTGTTGTATACAGTTTACAGTAAAAAATGTGGAATGTGGAAGATTTTGCATTATCAATTTCAGTTATTTCATCAATATCTGGTTTAGTTGCGCAATTTTAAAGTAGGAGTTGCAACTACTTCCTGATGATAAGCATCGTACTTTGCAAAATGTGTGAGCTTTTGCATTATCACTGTTTAGATATCTCATTAGATTATCTGGTTTACTTGTACATTTCTTAAGATAGGCAGTTGAGCTGCTTACTAGTGCTAAACATTCTACAGTGAAAATGTGGATGCTTTTGCATTGTCATTGTTTAAATATCTCATCAGATTGTGTAGTTTCGTTTCTTTAGTCTTGCTCTGCTTGAAGATAAATATTGATATAAGCGTCAATGAGCTATCAGAGCCAGCTGGAGGTGCACCTTTGGCCAACAATTTTACTCATCTCTTCTTTTGGCCTTCATTCAAGAGGTATGTGTGAATAATTTTTTTATTGAATACATTTATTTTACTGTTTCTATTGTATGAACACATTTGTTGGAATGTGTTGGGTGAATCTATAGTATAAAATTACATTTCAAGGGGAAGAGAATCATTGGATAGCTTGCCACATTTGACTTCTAATGTTACTTTTATAGCATCCAGATCTACTAGAATGAAGAACTCGTCAACATATGGGGTGAAACAATTATCGAATCTCACTAGTATATTTTGCAAATGTGCAATCAAGTGACTACACATCCTCATGCTTACATGTAAGTGATGCTAATGTAATTCAATGCACATATTTTCTTATAAATCGGAGTAAAACTTTGTCGGCAAAAAATTTTAAATTCAACATTCAAAACTCATAAATGTATGAGCTGAAGCTCAAGCCCATAAACATTCAAAATATTAATACAAGCGTTGGTACGTTACCTTCTAATATTAATTTTTTAATATATCAATAATTGAAACCACTACTGTATTTCGATGAAATCAATGAATAAATAGGCTCCTTGGGTCGATACATGTCACCATCTACAGTAGCTAATAATTATTGTATTAAATAAATATTTTGACACACACATGTGCCTAAAAATAGTACTAAAATAAAGAAATAATTAAAAGAACTTGAATTCTACTCTTGCTTCTTGCTCCTAACCTCACGTTATCGCCCACGTCCTGTTTAACTCTTACTCTTCTGAACTTGTAGAAGAAAATAAGCTGAGTACGAGGAGTTCAATAAGAAAGGCTACCACCACTGGACTATGCAATATAACAAACAAGATACGCATGAGTATAACTATTCTAGCATATCAACTTGTTAGTTTTATTCAATTCTTTCTACATTCTTCTTCTACAACTAGTTCATACTAGTACGCTACCCTAGACCTTAATCTCAGGTCCGGGGTAATTCCTTCTAGGTCACATCTCTTGTAGAGTCAACCCTCATTCCTATTCTTTCCTTTTGATCACCATCAGTCACACTTGGTGAATGATCTCGAGGGGAATTCAAGATGGGGAATTCAAGATTCTGATCGGTTTGAGATCTTCATTGTCACTCTGCATATATTTTTGATCTCTTATGGATCAAATCCTTCAAGATGACCAACCTTAATACAGAGCTTTGTGCCTTCAATTTAGCACAATTGCTCTTCCGGTTCATGAATTCTTCTTTATTCTTTTGTTGTTGTGGGTTCACTTGTGGAATTTAAGAATATAACTCTCAATCCTCATAATCTCACTATTCAATCTTAGTGTGGATTATGACATAACTGTTAAAGTCTATTTTTTTAGTTTATTGTCTTCATCCCATTGGTTCTCAGGCAAAAAATGAAAGAGATATCAGGAGAACAAGGACAAGTAGGTTAGAGGAAATGTTATACATATATGATTGAGTATCTATAGAGCAAGGATTGTTTGGATTTGGACATTTTCGTTTTCTATTTAGATAAAGTTATAAGAGTACGTCGGTGGCATACGTTCCCATTTTCAAACTGGGAAACTTTCCTATTTCAGTCTCCTACGTCCTACCTTAATTGGAAATTGCACTTTGAAATTACTTTTCTCGGGCAGCTTCTTCTGTGACTTCTCTTCTCAAATTACAGTTGTTGTTGATTCGTAGCAATCCTATATTATTACTTGGATAATGCGATAAATGACCAATTCTAGGATATTCATACTTTGAAACTTATGCTGATCCCTCTGGACATTGATACATACTTCTCTTGTCCCCTGCCCCCTATATTAGTTGTAATAGTTCGTTTTGGTTTTTTAGTCCAAAAGATAAGTAACATGGAACAGAGGAAGTACAAGTTTTATAGCCTTCGGTTCAACTACCCCCTTCCAATGAAGCCTCTGAGCATTACAAAACAAGTGAAAATTTTTAGACTCCAAGGCCGGTAGATAAAAAACAGTCTCTCCCTCTTATCCCGTGTTATGTGAAAAATTATCCGGTAGAACCGTTCTATAGGACACGTGGTAAATAGGTCCATTCTATATGTTTTTGTACATATTAGATGTCAAGATTGGAGTACCCAGTGATTCTTCCACTTATGTATATGTCAAAACCAGAATAGAATTATCTACTGGACACGTGGTAGGATAATTTTTTGTGTTTTTGGCCTTGAGAATACAAACCCAGTCATATAACCGTCTTATTGCAAATCCGGACGAGCTTCATTCAGTGTTTTCAAATCCGGACCGGACCGGCCGGTCCGGCCGCGGTTAACCGGAACCGGCCGGGAAACCGGTCCGGTTCATCCGGTTCAACGAACCAGGCGGGTTTTTTTAAAACCGGCCGTTTTTTTCCGAACCGGTGAACCGGACCGGACCGGTCCGGAATATTTAAATTTTTTTTTCTGAAAAATTTTTTGCAAGACCCCCCCTCCCCCATGAGAGACTTAACCACTTGGGCTATGTATTTTTAATGTTTATGTTACACAAATTATATATTTATCATATATTTACACTCCTCTCACCTAAACCGGCTCACACCGATTTGACCCCGGTTTGACCGCGGTCAGACCCCCCTCTGACCGGACCGGCCATCATTCCGGTTCGATGGCCGGTCCGGTTTTGAAAACCTTGGCTTCATTACACGAACTAAGAGGACGTTTGGGCCATGAAAAATGAGTTTCAGCTCCCAAAAATCCACCTAGTTAGTGGATTTTTTGGATAATCTACCCTAAAAATCTTAACCAGCTGAATTTTTGCGAGCAGGATGGTGCTGATTTTTCACGCCCAAACGGCCCCTAATAAGGGACCATCAAGGATGGGATGGGTTAGGGTGGACTAGTAATAAAAGAGATAAAGAGGGGCAAATTAATCCTTTTATTCCCCTGCTGCGGCAAAGCATCAGGGTGTCCAGATAAGCGGCGGACCGGCAGTTGAGTCAACATCCACCACCAAACATGGCGGCCGCCGTGAAGTTCCCTTTTCCGCCATGGATTTCGAGCTCCGGCGCCCACGTCCCCTTTCGAAACCCTAAATTGATCCGTATTCTCGTCCGCTCTTCCTCCGATTCTGCGGCCTCTGAGCCACCACCAACAACGTCCTCCCCGCCCGGCGGCAGCCCTTCTGGCCCCGACGGCGGAGCCAAATGGGAGTCCTTTCGGAAGAAGAAGGTCGTCATGCGCGTCGGATATGTCGGCACCGACTATAAAGGTAACTACGAGATATTTGGATGCCGCCGTCCGATAAAGATAGTTACAGTGTGTACAAATTGAAGGCCTCTGTCGCTGAGAAATAGGCTTAACTGTGCTTATCTTTTTCGGACACAGGAAAAAGGGAAATGTATCTATCTTTTCCGGACAGAGGGAGTATAAGTCCGAAAAAGATAGGTACAGTGTTCACAATTGATGGCATCTGTGGCTGAGAGGTAAGCTTAACTGTGCCGATATGTTTCCGACACTGGGAATAAGGAAAATGTACCTATCTTTTTCGGATGGAGGAAGTATATGGTTTTGAACAAGAATTGATGTCACCATTGATTGCAAATTCTGGTTTTTGTCAAATTTATTTTCTTGTGGGAGCTTATCTTTTTGTATGTTTGGTTTTCTGATGCTTTTGTTAGGGCTGCAAATACAGCGGGATCAGACTTCTTCATCAAGTAAGATCTCTGCCTTAATTTGTTTTTTAATTGCTTGATGGTCAACTGTGGATTTACCTTTAGCTGCTTTGCTTTTGTTTCCTCTTTTAAATTTTGTATTCGCATGGAATATATAACTTTTCGAACATGAAGTTGGAATCGCTTGTAATCGTGGATCAGCATTCTGATCAGCTTTCACAAATGAAGCTCTAGTTACTTGACTTACTGAAAAACATAGAAATATATGTCTAATTACAGCTTCAGTGGATATTATTACGTATAAAAAGTTTGCAATGCACTTGCAATTTTCTTTTTGCATTTGAACAATGTGTATTATTAACGTAGTTTAAGACTGTACTCCCTCCGTCCAATGAAGCCTGTCTGCATTTGAAAATGTGTTGAGTTGAATGGACTCCAAGGTCCGTAGAAAAAGATAGGGTTGTCCCTCCCCCTCCCTTGCGTGTTTTTTGTTGTGAGGGAGCAAAATCAGCCATGTAATGCTGGAACCGTGTTGTATCAAAATGCAGACAGGCTTCATTGGACGGAGGGAGTGTACAAATTGGTTATTGAATAGTTAAGTTGAAGCACATTGTCAACCTTTAGGAGTAGCAATTCCGTCAGATGTTAATACTGCTTAAACTATCATCTCTCTGTCTGGAAACGGGGGAGAATATGATATGACTATACATGCCTATTTGTGTCCTTAGATGCTCATATAAAAGTGTACCCTTCATTTTGCCTCACTCTTATATTCAATATATACAGAGTGACCCAAGAACATGTAGCATGAGCGAAGACATGTCCTTTCTTTTCTAGTATTCTTAGTTATAAGTTGATATTTTTCTGATGTCTATAATCTTATGTTGTTTGTAGTTTTCCAAAATAAAACCATTGGTCATATGTGAACCCTATAGTTAGGGTCCCTACACAGGTCTCACAGAGGTGGGACTTGTTGGATCTGAAAGGACATTTGGAAGAGGTTAATTGCAAAGTTGGCCCATTTGGGCAATGTGGACTGCCTAAGCAGGGTCAGACACATATTAGACATTGGATGGAAATTCAGAATAAAAAATTGCGCCCTTATATACAGGGCATACATGTCTGAATGCGACCAAATTTCTTGGTCCTTGCTATGAAATCTCCATTTCAAATCAATCATTCCTGTATCTGTTTGACGCGAAGTTTGAAAGGTTACCATGTTCTTGTTGGGAATCATTTGAGCAGAACTAAAAAATAACAATAATGTTTAAACATATGGATCTGTTTACACTGGCAGGAATACTTATGAATTATGATGTGGTAAAATTATATCAAATTGTCATCATTGGTCAGAGTTAATTATAAAACACTGAATGATCTTAATAAGACATTGTCTTTGTTATGAAGAAGCACATATTCATCTTGATCTTACAAATCTATTAGTTCAACATATGTCTAATATTTGCTTTTCTTTTATTCAGAATGTCAAAAGATTGATTAATTTAAGCACTTTATCAGCTTCGTTGGATGGCTTTAGCTAAAAGCATACCAATCTTGTCATGTAGCCATTGAAGGTGAACCGGAAACTGCCATCTTCAAGGCAGGTGGTATTCTGGAAAGTAATTATGGGAATCTCCACAAAATTGGGTGGGACAGAAGTAGTCGAACTGACAAAGGGGTAATTATGTATTTTCTTTTTTGTAGTTAAGTATATCCCTTTTTCTCTTAGCCTTTCAAATTTGTTTTACACTTTCAGAATTTGAGTTGTTTGACATTTCTAGGTCCACTCTTTAGCAACCATGATATCATTGAAAATGGAGATCCCTGAGAATGCATGGAAAGAAGATCCCTATGGCCTTACTCTTGCCAATTTGGTTAATCTTAACCTTCCCAAAAGTATTAAAGTTTTTAGCATACTACCTTCACAGAGGTAAATTTCAGTGAATATGGTACTTATACTCTTAAAACTAAAAATAAACTGATAAATACTTTTTCTTTGTGTAATGTCTCCTGCAAGGAGCTTTGATGCTAGAAGGGAATGTAGCTTTCGGATGTATTCTTACCTTATTCCAGCTGATGTGATTGGGATTACAAGTGATAGCAACGGTGGAGAAATTGATCGTCATATATTTGAGTTCAACAAAATACTAAACAGCTTCGAGGTATTGCACTTAGTGCTCTATCTTGAGCTTTATTAGTGCAAGGCCAATTTTAAGCACTTATGCTTGCATAGTTCATCATCATCATACACCTTATCCCAGCTATCTGGGGCTGGCGGCATGGATTATATACTGCATTTGACTCTTATTGGAATCAAAATGATACAAAATCCATACAAAGAAACATAGTGGCAAGTTCTTATGCCGGATGCACTTCCTGACGCAACCCTCTGAAGAGGGGACGTTGATAAGAAGATTCAATGCCATCATATTCAACATACACCTTTCCAAATATGTGGATTGGCTTCGTGCCATGATGGTTGCATATGAAATGTTAATATAGCCATCTTCCATCACAAAGCTGGTAACAATGAAAACTAGTCTGCTTTTACATGGGAGCAGGGCACATGTAGATGTCATTCAAAGCATAAGTTTGCATTTATTTGGGTTTTACAATTTAGATTCCATGAGTCATTTAGTGTAATACAAAATTATTGGACTAAGTCGAATCTTTTCCATCCTGTAACAAATCTTCCATTCTTAGTGTCGTTCATCTCTCATGTAATTCATATTCAGATAAAACAATTTATGCTGATGAAAATTGTCAGGCTAGGTCATTTTGCTGCCTCCTTAGCTTTCTTCCTCTCTGGCTTTCTTGTGCTTCTGTTTAGGATCAAGAGTTATCTATGATGAGTTGAAAGTTTGTAAATCAACTATCTTCCAAGATTTTGTACTTTTACTTGATCATCTATTGATTTTTGGTTTGTGCATTGCAGGGAGAACATCCTTTTCATAATTACACAGTGCGCTCAAAGTATAGGAAACCAATTAAGAAAAACTCTATTGGCAAAAAACGCACAAAGTTTATAGATGGTTTACTATATGAGTCCAATCAAGATGTTAGTACAACTGAAATCTCAGAAGAAACTTCAGCCTCATCACCTCTCAGTGATTCCACTTGCCAGAACCTCGAAGGCCAACCAAAAAATGTGGTTATCCTTGCGAGATGGTTACATGAGCCGGATGAAATGGATAGAATTGGTGCATCTCACTTCAGAAAGATTTTTCATTGTTCCTGTGGGCAGCTTAACACTTATTTAGGAACACGTTTCGTTGAGCTTTCCATATGTGGAGAGTCATTCATGTTGCATCAGGTAACCTTTTAATTATTCTTGTTTTAAGACTTTTCTCTTAACTTTGAAAAAATGATCTTGATTAAAAAGAAAGCTGCGTTATAATTGGTGTGGTGTTGTTTTCTTTTTGTTTGTTTTTTTTTTCAAATCTTATTTGAGGTTTGAAAGCTGAAATTGGTGATAAAAGTGCACATGTACATGTGAAAATTATTAAGCAAGCAGACTTGTCTTTTGATTTAAACGACCAGCAAATTATTCTCTTACATCTACTCAAACTCCTTATCCTGGTGACATACATTTGATAAACCCACCCTCCTGCTTGGTAACAGATGGTAAAGATCTGTTATTCTATCGAGCCATATTTGTTTTAAGATCTCTGATTTTTCTATCTAGCTTGTAGTTTATTGTTTCTTTTTTTGCTTATTTTTTAATTGTGTTAGCATGCTAGACTCACTCCATGTGCATACTACTCAGATACGTAAAATGGTGGGGGCCGCAATTGCAGTTAAACGAAAGTTGTTGCCAAAGGATCTCATTGAGCTATCATTAGCCAAGTTTTCTCGAATAGTTTTGCCTCTTGCCCCATCAGAAGTCCTTATTTTAAGGGCAAACGAATTTGTTATGCGAGACCGTCCTGGAAGCCAAAGATGGCCCGAAATGCTGACGCTTGTAGAATCAGAGGACATTCTTAAAGAAGTTGATTCTTTCTATTCATCTGTGATATTACCACAACTATCAAAGTTTTTGGATCCTGCAGAGTACCCATGGAAAGAATGGATTGACATTTTGGATGCCAATACAAGCATTCCAGAGGTAGAGCTGGAAGAGGTAAGAAAGGCATATAAGTTTTGGAGGGTCAAGTATATGAATGCAAAACTTAAATCCACATCAGATCATCCGGAAGCGCCCCTGAAGACAGTTTCAGTTGATTATTTCTGAATTTGAAGCGTTACAGATTTTTGGAATGAACAGTTGAAAATTGTGTTAGAACTGGAAACAGGTTATACCAAAACTCCTCTTGCTAGCAGCATTCATGTGATGATCGATCCTGGAGCAACCAGTTTGCAGCTAGTTGGTGGCAGATGCAGAGTACTTGTAGATCGAGGCTTTTGTTTTTTCGCACTACTTATGAAGCATTTGATACGACAGTGAATATATATAATATGATTGGTTGTTCTCAGTTTAACACCGGTAACATCTACAGTGTGAGTATGTATTAGATGTATGTACACCAATGTTCCATTGTTTCTCCTTTTAACTTTCCTGCCCCTTAACTGTACGAAGAAGATCACATTTAATGGTAATACAACTTTTTATGACAAATAAGATAGGAATTATGACAACCAGTTGCGTATGCATCAAACAAAGATATGATAAGCCTTGATCATTTAATAGAAAAGTCATAATATCATAAACAAGTAGCGCCTTTTCTCAACTATTTGGGGTCGGCGACACGGATCTTATTCCTCCATTTAGGCCTGTTTTGAGTTACTTTTTCTGTAAGAGATAGTAAAATTATTTTTTTTATTAACTCCATCCAAGTTCTCTTAGGTCTTCCTCTCCCTTTTTTAGCATCATTTACATGTATCCCTTCTAGTCTTCTCACAAGATCATCTAATTGTTTTCTTTGTATATGCCCATATCAATGGAACCTACATTCCCTAAAGGAGCTACTCCTAGACTCTCACAAATATATTCATTTCTAATCTTATTTTTTCTAGTTATCCTACTCATCCACCTTAACATTCTCATTTCGGCTACATTCAATTTATTTATATGACTCTTCTTTGGTGCTCGGCACTCCGCTCCATTGAGTATTACAGGCCTAATGGTTGTCTTATAGAATTTTTCTTTAAACATTTTTGGAACACGTCTATCACGCAACACTCTCGAGGCTGCCCTCCACTTTACCCACCCTGCATTTATCCTATGCACCACATCACTATCAATATTCTATTCTTTATAGATAATGGATCATAAGTAACAGAATTTATTACACCTTGGCACTTCTTGCCCATCTATTTCAACTAAAACTCTATCTAAAGTTCCACCTTCTTTAAAATTAAATTTCATGCACTCTGTCTTAGTCCTACTTATTTTAAAACCTTTTGATTCTAGAGCATCCCTCCACAATTCTAGTTTCTCATTCAAACTTACTTTACTCTCATTAATTAAAACTACATCATCTGCAAAAGCATACACCAAGGTACATTATCTTGCAAATAACTAGTAAGCTCATCCATAACTAAAGCGAAAAGATAAGAACTTAAGGCTGACCCTTAATGAATACCTACTATAACCGAAAACTCCTTAGTGTCTCCCCCAATAGTTTGTACACTAGTCATAACCTTCTCATACATATCCTTTATGATACCTATGTAACCCCTTATAACACCCTTCTCCTTCAAAACACTCCAAATAAGCTCTCTCGACACTCTATTGTAGGCTTTTTCCAAATCTATGAAGGTCATATAGAGGTGTTGTTTTCTATCCATGTACCCCTCTACTAACTGCCATAATAAAAATATAACTTCCATTGTTGACCACTCTGGCATGAAACCAAATTGATTCTCTGATACTTTAATTACTTTTCACAAACGTTCTTCTAATACTATCTTATAATTTCGTAGTATATCTCATAAATTTTATACCTCTATAGTTTATACAACTTGAGATATCCCTTTTATTTTTATACAAGGGTATGAGGGTACTTCTCCTCCACTCCTCTGGCATCCTCTTACACTTCCAAATATTGTTAAACAAATTAGTCAACAAAGTTAATCCAACACCTCCTAGTGCCTTCCACACTTTAATAGGAATTTCATTGGGCCCTAGAGCTTTGCCTTTCTTCATCTTTCTTAACACAACTTCTACTTCTTCTACGGAGAATCACCTAAACAAGTTATCTCTTTAACAGAACCAGACACAAAATCTATCCCACTACTATAATTTTTATTCAATAAACGCTCAAAATACTCACTTCATCTCTCCTTAATTTCCTTATCTTTCACTAAAACCCTTTGATCTTCACTTTTAATATACCTAACTTGCTCAAAGTCCCTACTCCTCATATCCCTTAACTTAGCTATTTTATAAATGTCTCTCTCCCCCTCTTTCGTCCCTAGCCTATTATAAATTTCATCAAACGCCTTAAATTTAGCTTCACTCACTATCTTTTTAGCCTCTGTCTTTCCCTTAACACATCTCTCCCAATTCTCTTGATTTTTATATTTTTGCCACTCCTTAAAGAAACACTTCTTTTCCTTTATAACTCTTTGAACTTCCTCACACCACTACCATGTTTCTTTCTTGACGTCCCTTCTCCTCCTCACTTTACTAAGTACTTCTTTTCTCACTTTTTTAATATAATTAGCCATGCTTACCCACATCATTGTTGGCTCCTCATTTAAGTTCCAATCCCCTTCAATCCTCAACTTCTCCACAAAAGTGTTGAGTATCTCACCTTTCAAGTTCCACCACTTGATCCTAGGCTCCACTTTATCCAAACTTTGCTTCTTCCACCCCTTTCTGTGAACATCTAAAATAACTAATATATGCCGAAGTGCTAAAGGTTCACCGGGTATAACCTTACAATCCTTACATTTAGTTCTGTCCTCGCTTCTAACTAAGAAAAAATCTATTTGCTCTTGTGAGGTCCACTCTTGAAAGTTACTAGATGCTCTTCCCTCTTCTTGAAATAGGTATTTGCTATGCTTAGATCGTTTGCTATTGCAAATTCAAGAATAGCTTCTCCCATTTCATTCCGCTCCCCAAAATCGTACCCCCCCATGCACCCTCTCAAATCCTATATTCTTCTCCCCTACATGTCCATTTAAGTCGCCTCCTATAATAACCTTTCCCCTGTTAGGTATCCCTTGCATTACTAAGTTCATTTCCTCCCAAAATTATTTTTTAAAGTTCTCTCCTAATCCTATTTGAGGTGCATAAGCACTAACAACATTAACTATGAAATCCCCTAATACTAGCTTCACTAATATAATTCTATCACTAAATCTCTTGACACCTACAAGACTTTGTCTCAAGTCCTTATCCACCACTATACCCACCCCTTTCCTATTTGAAATTTAATAGAAAATAACTTTTTCAAATAAAATGTTATTGTGTTAGAATAACAACATTGAATTAACAAAACAACAATAAATACTTCCTCCGTCCAATGAAGCTTGTCTGCATTAGAAACAATACGGGTGCATCGTTACATGGCTAACACTGCTACCTCACAACAAAAACACAAAAGATAACGTTTTGTATAATTGTTTCTTCATGATTTTATTAGTTTTCTTTTGATAAATTAGGCATGTATCTCATGCTCATAAAGCTATGAATCTTGGCAAGACACAAGGTGGTGAATGGTTTGGTACATAAACCTCATTTCATAACCCCTATACCTACACTGGTTCAAGTGGTTGGGAAGAGGGAAATATGAATGATGAGGAAGACGATGGGGTGAATGAGGAAGACGATGGGGTCAATGATGAAGAGATGCATAATTCGGCGGCTAATGATGTTGAAGGCATACGAGGAGAGGATAGTGTGCAAGAGATGATTGATAATGAGGGAGATGAATTGGTGGACATCGCAGTTGCTACGGATAACTTGGATGACTTTGAGGAGGAATTGCCATATTAGAAGGAGCCGCCATATGCACGAATCACAAATGAGGAAATAGATGACGAAGGAATATATGTGAGACAAATATTCCCCAATAAAGATGAATTTGTCCAAGCATTGAGTTTGTTTTTAATATCGCATGATGTTCGCTACAAAGTGTTGCATACAAGTCCGACCCAACAAGGTGTCAATACCTTGACTGCCCATGGAGAGTACATGCATCAATGAGGAAGAAGATTAATGATTTTAAAGTGAAGACCTATGGTGGTGAACACACTTGTAGAAATACTCAACTGGACACTGGTCATGGACAATGTACTGTGGCGTTTGTTTGCCAACACATATTACCCTCCCTTAGAGCAGAAGTAGATATCCCGCCAATCGTTATTCAAGAGAGGATTAAGGAGACTTTTCACATGGATATTACTTCACTTGAAGGTGTTATTAACTGTTGGTTTCTTTGTAGATGTTATGGATCAATGACCTATTGATCCCTCCATCTTCACAGAGCATAGCTCGCATAGATCTGATGGCATATGGAACGGAGAGCTATGTGCACATCTATTACCTTTTTAATTTTGGATATTGCATATAGTTAACTGATTGTATACTATTTTTAATGTGTATTAGGATCCCGGGTGCATTGAATGCACTGAGCATTGGGGAAACATGCGACATTGGGCTGTTGATGGTCACTTGTTGCCGTACATAGAGATGGCAGACTTGGGCCACTTCATACGCTTGGAGTATATCATGATTGATAGGGCTCTAATAACCGCCCTAATTGAGAGATGGCGAAGGGAGACACAGACCTTCCACTTACATTTGGGGATGTAGTTGTACTGCTTGGGTTGCGTATTGATGGCATGTCGATGACTTACACGACTTTGGGCATTGACTGAAATATTGTATATGAGAACCTTCTTGGACGAATACCTCCACGTGATGCATTAAAAGGCAGCCGGGTGAGCTTTTTGTGGTTAAGACAACACTTTAGTCACCTCTTGGAGGATGCCACAAAGATAGCTATCGAGCAACATGCACGAGCATATTTATTCCATATGCTTAATTGCACCATATTTGTCGATAGCAATAGCCGCCATGTGCACCCTATCTATCTCATCTTGTTAGAAGAGCAATGCCACCCTTTCCTACCTATATAGAGAGTTAGGAAAAGCTTGCCAACCCAACACATTAGGGATTTTTGGGTGTGTCACCCTCATCCAGGTAAACCATTAATAATCTTTGCCTAATTTATTTACCACAAGTATAACACATTTGATTCATATGAGATGTCTATGTGTCAAACAACTATGGTCGTGGGAGAGATTGCATGTGGGACATCCAAAAGTTCAGAGCATTCGACTAGATGGTTTTTCTCTTTTAGGAGTTAGGTATGTTTTATATATTTAAGTAATTTTATGCTCTTCTATATGCATTTTTAATAATTTATTTTGTTTCTTTTTTATATTCTCAGGTGGAATGCTAAGAAAACCAAAACCACTAATCCTCATGGTATCCTGCATTATAGATATGAATTGAACTACCAATGATCCGGACAGGTGATTATATTATATTGCACATGTTACGAATATAAACAATGCAATGCTCATAAAAAGTAAAGTATTATTATATGTTGTGTATGTTACATGACAGCCATATCATGATGATGTTTTAGCACAATTACCTCATGTGTGTACCGATGGCGCAGATGTGTGGCTATCTAGGGCGCCACTCATATGCTTTGACATTGTGGAGATGCCTGTTCCGAATCATGTCATGTTGTAGTTTGGATTAGAACATCTCCCCCCTTCTGTTGTAGAGTTCATTAAGCAATCTTTGCATCGGGACTGGGCAAATTTTGATTGGAGGTCACATCATGCGGTATATATTACTAGATGGGACGAACGGATGACCACTCTCGTTCAAGGGGAGCTTGCCACGATGGAGCAAGATGTTGATAGTGCCTACATGAAGTGGTATTTGTCACACCCAAAATTCCTGACCTCGATCGGAGTGCGGAAGCCTTACAATAAACCAATCAAAAGCCGAGATAGGAACCTTGGGACGCGACTGAATACTCGATCACTTTGGTTAATTACATTGTCACGAAAGAACGTGTAATCGACATCACCAAGAACTCACAACAAAACTCAGAAATTAAGAACTAAGAAATTTTTTATCCAATTTCAAATAACATTGTCAATGTAGCAAATGATTCCTACTTAAATTATTACAGTAGATTAACTAAACTGTCAAATAAACAAGCATCAAATCAAGGCACACACTGGCCAATACTAAAAGAGTTCTAACAAAAGAAATACAATAAATAAAAGCAAATTCAAAACGTTCTCTGCAAATCCGCTCCACCTTTTTGAGCTGCAAAGTCCTGTCCTACTGATCCTTAAAGCCTGCATCAGAGGATGCATGAGTATTTCATAGAAATACCCAGTAGGATGTAAAAACCCATCAGGATGACAAAATAAGATATGAAGGATAAGTCACTCAGATAAACAAGAATATGCTCTCTCTGAAAAGACCAATCAAAGGTTTACATTACCTGAACAGAAAGGTCAAAATAATAACAGTCCCAAAGCACAAATGTAGGGAAGAATAATCTCAATAAGACTCCAAAGAAATATCGGTATAAGGAGATAATGGTCATAATGCCAAAGGCTCTAAGCATCCATAGTGCAAGGAGTTATAATTTATGCTTGCTGAATTTACTGATAGCAAAATGTAAATATATATATCAGAACATCCTAGAGGTTCTCTTTTTGGAACCCAGCCACGCGTCTAGGCATGCTGGCCCCATCTGTGTTTACGGACATGATGAGCGGAGACTGAAGACTTTCTGTAATGTCAACCAGTCTAAAACGTACGTATGTGCCTCTTTTTGGGCAGTAAGGAATCGCAACTCCATAAAATATCGGAGATCTCACAAGATCTAGCAATGGCTCGTGAGCATACTATGAGTCTACATCGGAGAGATCCTCGCAAGGTCTCTAGTGGAAAGATAGGTCAATGTCAAACTGGACAATGATTCAACAAAAGAAAAGGTCTCAACTTTTCTGAGAATAGGGTAAGTCTTACCACAATGACTCACTCATGGAGTATAGAATAGAATATCAAGTCTCTCAACCAATACATGACTCACTCTCTGGAGTATAATATATAATCGCTCTCAGTAGCATAAATATCATCATAAGAACACGAATGATATTTCAAAGTTAGGCCGATGGATAACTCACTGTAGGAGTATAAATTTCACTCATCGATCACACATCATGCATCATAGCTTTACCTTTGATAAGATCATCTCTAGATCTGGAGTTGTATACTCTTTAATATTAAGATAGCCTTTAGGAAGATTTGATCTCCGTTTGGATACTCAAACTGACTCCAGCTGTACAAGGGAAACAAGAACAATCTTGACTCAAAGATACACTGACTCCTCCCAAAGTCTTAACTTTTTGAACTCCCTTACTTACTACAGTAGTCCTTAAGAAGTCTTACCATAATGTATTAGTATTATTTCGATCAGATTACATCATACCATAAATATTAGTACTCATTAGTGCTTTAAAACCCTAATTCCAGTAAACTGTTTTATACTGTACAGTCCACTTTCGACTGACCCCACCATCAACACAGAAGGACTCTGACTCTGAAATTTTTACAGAAGATAGTCCTATGAGTCTAGTTTATAACCCCACTGACGGTGTATTTTTTCTGATTTTTGTACATTTAGTTATGATTATTTTTATCCTGAGCACTGTTGGCGCAGGAACAATCCTAGCCGATAAGGCATTACTTGCTTATATTAAGTAATCTCGTATTAATACTCATTAATCATAGTAATATGACCTTAATACCCTTAATTACTCCCCTCCTAGAGTAATTCTAAACTTTAGTACATTCTGGAATTTAATGAATTCATGACTTCAATTGTTCTTAAGTCCTTAAGCTAGACCCAAGGCATAACTCTTGCTCTAATGAAGCTTTTAACATCATTTATACATCATTTGACCATATTGGACGATTAAAACAGAACATTATAGAATAGAGAAGAGAACTTTATGACCTCCCACGTTCAAAGACATGACCATATAAATATTTCCATCAAAGGTAAGCATATATGCACTAACACAAGCATGAAACAAGATATCGCAACATGGATACTCTTACTTGATAAACAACAAGGAATCTCTCATGAATCAACCACTAACACAACCTCTAGTACTGAGATAACATCAATAGGATCATCAAATAATCATGCTAAGAATAAAGTAAAAGGATTTAAATCAGATTGGTTAGGAAAAACCATCCTACCACTTAGATATATGCGAAATACACCTCCACGCATAGCTCTTCCCTTCTCCTTCGTAATGGCGCCTCCACACCTTCGATCGAACGAGAATATAGGTTGAGAGAAGAGATGCAAGGTTGCTGGAATTGATGGGAAAGAAGAGGGAAAGGCTAGGGTTTGCACAAGACGTCACAAAGCCTTGGCGTGCAAAGCATTGGCCGGCCTCCTCCTTGGCTTTTATAGCCAATGCCTCCTTCAACTAGGATATCTCCTAATTAGATCCTTCCTAATCCCAAATCCCAACTTACCAATGAAAAATCCTTCTACCAATAGGTCAAGACGTCTAACAATAGAGATCTCCCAATTTGTTAGGATTCCAATCTTTTTAGTTAAGATATTACCTTATCAAGACCACTCCTACTACAACTAGAAAACTACCAAATCTAGGCCAACTAATTGGACGCCCCCTTGCACATGACGTCCCCTACCTATTGGCTAATACAAGATGTTCTAACCACTTTCTTTTAATTAATATTTATCTCCATAATTATCTCAGCTGAAAAGATAACCTTCCGATTACTGCAGTACTTACCTTATCCACCGCAATTAGGTCAAACCGTAGATTTGCACCAAGATTCATTCCAATCAACTTAAGATCACTCCAACCATATGAAGATCACCTTGAACCATGTCTCCTACGTTCACATGACACCCCTGGGCCAGTGCCACATGGCTCAGTGCCCAGATCCTGCGTCTTGGCTTGAGTCCTACGCACACATGACTCTGGCATCCCGCGGTTGCACTACTCGTTACACTAACACGCGTGGGCCACGAACCACACATCAAAACCAAATTCAATTTACTAATTAAAGATGATCCACTGAACACATGCCCAGGCGCCTGGCCCCACTGCTGGCGTCAGGTGTTCTCAAACCCTGGCGCTAGGCTGGCCTCAGCGCCAGGTTGTGCCTAGAGCCAGGACCAACCCTCGCGTCCTGGAGTTCTATCACAATTAGTCACACGATTAACGAATTATACCTCAACATAAAAGTCAAGTAACACACCAAAGCACATCGCACAACCAGAAATCAAATCAGGAAATAAAACTTTCCTATTTTAGAACAGTTTCCTAAAATAGAAACTTTTAGTTAACGTACCAATTTTCTGGGTGTTACAGTACTTGAGGATCACTAGGAGATTTATCCTACCCATGCATGAGGCGAAGATGTTATATCAACCTAAGGGCGACACTGAGTGAGCTTTGGTTAGTATTTCTTACTTAATATTTCTTTTAATTTACCATTATTGTGTGCTTGTAGATAAATTATATTATTTTTTTCCTTCTAGCTTAC
This sequence comes from Houttuynia cordata, assembly GCA_039654745.1. Classification (NCBI taxonomy): domain Eukaryota; kingdom Viridiplantae; phylum Streptophyta; class Magnoliopsida; order Piperales; family Saururaceae; genus Houttuynia; species Houttuynia cordata. The sequence continues at coordinate 16,898,945 of CM077509.1, forward strand.
TTATGCGAGACATACACTCGGTTTGTGTATTGGAGTTTTGGTGGAGCATTCCTATGAGAGCTTGCTAGCTGCATGTCAGAGAGAACACTACACATGTTCTTGCGAGCTTGTTATTGCTTCAGCTAGTTATGAAAGAGATTCTAGGACTGGAGGGTGATCATCCTTTTGAGGCTTCTCAACCTATATCAGCTTTGCCCGACGTTGTGACATCATCGGTCGACACGACTTCTTTTAACCACCACCAATAGTTCTAGATTCCACACTCGATCTAGTTGAGAGACCCCCTTCTTTGATAGTATATACTAGGCGACATCGTGCACTTCATATTGTACGTCACACACCTTCATCTTCACTTGCATGTTTAGATCCTATACCTGATGTCAAGCCTAACTAGATTTCAGCTCGAGCATGAGGACGAGGACATTGTAAGAATAGACGAAAGAGAGTTTACTGAACATTTGTATTATCTTATGAACATTTGTACTATATATTTTTTTTAACTTGCAATAGACGCTTTAATTTATTTGTGTTCCAAGTTTATTGAGCAAGTAGATGGTTTAAAGTTGTGTATTCTTTATAAAATTTTTTTATTGATTATATTGTGTTTTTAGATTTAAAAAAATCCGCAAATTAAATTGTTGGATTTGTAGTGAAAATGATGAAGGTGTAATTTTAAATGACGCTTCTCCCCTTTAGAAAAGTAAGGCTTAAGTTCAAGAGATGCCTTCCAAAAAAGGTCTAAGGCATCGGTCCTTTCCTCTTTAAAAGAGGAAAGGCTTGCCGTTGGAAGAAAGCAACGTCTTTTTGGAATTTCTAAACAAAAGGAAAGACGTCAGTTGAAACAGCGTCTTTCTCTCGATTCAAGTGACGCATTTTCGGTCATGGTAAAAAAATTTGCGCAGAGCCAACGCCACATTGGTGCCTGCGTGGCTTGCCAAATAACCGGATTGGAAAATATTTTTCTTTCTTTCTCTTGGTAATTATTTTTTAAGAAATATTATTTTATAAATTCCCTTTTGTTTTTTGAAAAAATTCTTTCTAGAAAGCTAATGCTGATTCCACGCTTTGTCTAGAATGTGATGCTTATATTGCACAAGACAAGTAGTAGATGCGTGATTACGAGGGCATTTGTTTTCATAGATGAAGCCACCTCATGTTCTGTATGTACACAATAGATTTTTGTCAAAAATGAAGATAAAGTAATTAACCAGAAATTAATCTCCTACTTTCACTGTGGACAATAATGCTCAATTCTCTGTGCACTTACCAATACATGGACCATGGCCCCATATGTTTAGTCAGCTGTTTTGGCAAATGAGCCGCACTCCACCGACCCTGTCTGCTTTGGCCTGACAATCCCTGAAGTCTCAGCCCATCTAATCCCTTTTTTAGCACTATAACTCCTTTGTTTTAGCTCTGCGAGGCGTCTCTGCTTTCTAAAACCGCGGCTGGCTCACCCATCTCTTCATATAATCCAACGGCCCCGATTCTTCTGACAAGTATCGATGGCTCAGAGCTGTCCACGTGGTGTCACTTGTTTCCTGGTAGCTTATCCACCACCACCTTATCCATGAAGCAAAACTACCTCCTGGGCTGAAAAAGAGTTAAAGTTGAATTTGCTGGAAAAGGACTGAAGTGCAGAGGTAGATAGTCAGAGCCAATTGTTTGGATTTTGGTGCAGTAAAAGAGAGTTCCCAAGGTTTCATGACAAACCAGGGGCACATTGAAACTCCCTTCCTCCCATACTGTTATAAATACTCCCACTTCTCCTCCCATTTCCCTTCATGCCCAAAGCTCAAACTCACACTCACTCTAGATACCATCTTCCTTGCTTCCTTGCTGTCAACCCTTCTCCTTTCTCCTTCCCAAACCAAAAATGGACTCAATGCAGTCTTGGATTCAAGAACATAAACTCACCAGCATTGGTACAATCCTTCTTATCTCTTTCTCTATGTATGTGTCTATGGTCATATATTCTCCCACCTGTCACTTTTAATAAATATAATTTTTTTCAAATGAACTAAATTTTTAGCGTATTTGAAAAAAAAACTGTATCTATTAACCGGAGGGAATATAATTCTTCAAAATTTTGCTACAAACTGTATGCACTATGCGTATGGAACTATCACCATGCACATAGACGCATATGCCATATATATATATATATATATATATATATATATATATATAAAATATCTACTACCCCCTCCATCCCGTTTTACTAGTCTCATTTTAGAAAAAAGATTTGCCCCATATCGATAGTCATAATTTCTGTTATTTTTTTCATAGTGATTAGTGGATGGAGCAAATAGGTTAATCAATTGGTTGTCAATTTCTTCAAATGAGCACTATTACTATGGGACGAAGAGAGTATAAAGTAGCCAAGAATAATGTGTCTACTATAATTGTCTCTTCTATAATCCTACATAGGAAAATTTGCATAATGCCTCATTTCTTTGGACTAAGGGTGTTGTTTATGACACAATGTAGGTGCTCTGTGGGCATCTGCAATAGCCGGTTCACTTGCATTCACACGTGCGAAGTCCCCCCTGAAACCGAGCCTCAGGCTCATCCATGCCAGGTAATCGCACGTGCCACTGATCAGTTAGATTCTGTCACGTGTCACCAAATAGTGCAGGATGCACGCTCAGGCCCTGACGCTGGTAGTCCTCTCCGGCGCCGCTGCCATGCACTACTGGGAGTCCAAGCCGGCCCATGCTGCAGTGGACGTGCAAGCACAGCCCCAAGCCCACTTCGCTGAATGAAGATGCAGTCTGAATTTTACTTCTGTTCAGTGTTTCCCCATTTTGACATGCGAAGATTCACTCAGAAGTATGTGTTCGAATATGTGAACTAGCTTGTATGTAAAGTGACACCTTGAATAAACATTTAGTGTTCTTTACTCTTTGTTTGGGCAACTTTCTTTACTTAGGCTCCCTTTGGTTGCCCCAAAAGAAGTGAATTCTTCTCTCAATGGTAAAAGCCGTAAATTTAATAAAAAACCAAGGGCTTTTGTTTTTAAAAAATGCGGTTTCATGCGGAACCACATTTTTTTTTACAAAAGCCATTGGCTTTTTGTTGAATTTATGACTTTTGCTATTGAAAGAAGAATTCACTTCTTTTGGGAAACCTTAAGTTGACTGCATGTATAAATCATATAGGATTATCTCTAAATTTGTTCTATTTGTGTTCTTTTAAGAGTAACGTTTTTCCTTAAAGTTTACTATTTAAGCCAAAACATCACATCTATCCTTTCATTAGAAAGAGATTTTTCTTTTAGAACTAGAAGGGGAGCCAAACAGCCCTATCTATGTGACTTACGTGATACATATATCCTTGGTCGTTCAATGTAAAATCATAATGCTCTACGATTGCCCGTCCTGCCATGAACGAAATAACAAAATAAAGTAAAAACCCTATGCCTTTCCCTATAATAGTCCTGATTTGAAAAAAAAAATGAACTATTTAACTGGGATAGAGGGAGTATTATGTTCTAATTTTCTTACTGGAGACTTCGATAATTCTTGAATTGATCTGTGTAGCGAGTCCACCTCAGTGGGCGAGATGAAAGAAAGATCATTCTAGGACCAACAGTAAATGTTGGGCCTATGTTAAAGAGTTGTCAGGTTGGGACATGAGCCACATTGCTCATCATGGGCTCCAAATTTTTTTGTATGGGCCAGAAAATTTGGCCCAACTCGGAAAGCAGTAGCCCATAGTGTGGACTTACCTAATATATGCTCCTTCTGTCCGGAGTAGTAGGCACGTTTGGTTTTCCAAAAATATTCCAAAATGAACTAATCAGTTATTTTGGAAAACGAAATGTATAAATAAATAAGACTGAAAATGCCGAATTATTTCATTTTAGAAAACTAAACGTATCTATTACTTCCGGACAAAGGAGTATATATATATATATACTAATATTCCTTTTTTTTAGGAGGGGGACTGACCTAATATAAGTTGGTTGGTTAGGAGGAGATTCCCAGCCAGTTGAAACTTGTCTGTCAGATGCTTCCCTCATTTTCTAGTCATCAACCAGAAGCTGCCGGCTATACTTTATAAACTAATAAAAGCCTACATATAGCAAACAACTCAGGCAACTTATTATAAAAAAAAACAGAAGAAATCAAGACAAATACTTGACGCCATCTTGAGACTGTAGTAGGGTAGTAGACAAACAAAAAAGAGGACACTCATTCCATCTTTTACTTCATCCACAACTTAAAGAATGATGGCCGCACATTTGAGATGATGAGGTGATGCTGAAACACTAACAAACATGAGCTTCTCTTTTGTCTTCTTTTTCCTCACTGATATTGATGGAAAAGGAAGTGGTTGAGACCGGCCGCCCCATCTAATCTGTGCATATGCTTAGGGTTATATGGTCATTGTCATCATGCAATCCACTAATCTCTATCTCTATATATAGTTATATACATTGGTAGGGTAATAAATTAAGAAGGAAAATGTTACTATAGGCCTCAGCTCATGCGCGTTGGTATTCGCCAGGGCACTGCAGGCCTTTTGATCGAGACCTGACAGCACAGCTTAATTGAGGGCGGGCAAGTGATCGAAACCTACCTGCCTACATGCGCCGCTAGATCAAAATCCGACAGCCTACAGCGCCCAGATGCATTCCAACGCGCCATGGCGCACATTAACGGGACCAACATTAAGGAATAACGTATGCAGAGCCTAATAGAGTAGGCAGCCGAAAGCACTCATAAAGCTGTATTTTTTTGGGTTGACATACTAGTAATTATAGGATGAGCATCGACATGGAATGAACTATTTCATTTGATAAAGTGGTTATGATTGTTTTGATAACCAAGGCTTTTCTGTCATTTGCAGGTTTTTGTAGTATAGAAATGATGGGCTACCTAACAAAGATTGACGACAGGTATAAGAAGGTGCAGAAATTGTTTGGTTCTAAAGGAGAAAAAGAGGGCAGACATGGATTGCTGCATTTGCGGCCCCATGGCCTCTGTTTTCAGGCCTCCAAGGAACACAATATGCGCAAATTGCTATGAAGGGGCTAAAGCCATGTTGGTCTTCTTGGACAAAACAGGTGGAGATGTTGGACAAGTGAAAGATACTCAGCTCTTGAAATCAAATTCCACTAAGGCATGCTTCCCTTTCAACATTCTGTTGATTCTTTGAAGGTGGTTTGTGTTTTGAATTCTGGTTACTTGATGGAGAATGATTCTCAATTGTATTCTATTGGGGTTTTCAGGGAATTTCAGATGCTTGGAATTATGTTAGAGAGAGGAAAGAGAAGGAAGATGAGATGAAGGCAAAGATGGAGTTTCTTGATGGATTTGGATTGGCCTTCCATGAAGGACTGCACACAGACATTCAAGTAAAACCTGGCAACGGACCTGCCATCCCTGCACACAGAGCTCTTCTGGTCAGTAGAAATTTTCGTTTGTATCTTTTTTCCACACATTTTTGCCAGAATTACTAGAAGCAAATTGCAATTCAAATGTTTGTGAGCACAATTAAATGAAGAAGTGGGAGTTACATGATGTTTTCTAGTCTTTCATGACTCGTTAACTCATATATGTCAGCGTGCGCCAGGGCACATGAAGCTGTTGGATCAAAATCAGATGGCATGAGTTCAAATGTGGGCAGTGATTCAAACCTGCCTGCCCTTTATATTAACGTGTGCCATCGGATTGAACTCTTGCCAGCTGCAATGCCCTGCCACAACCCGAATCGGACTTGTAGACATATATATACCTTTTCTTTGCTTTTTTAAATACTATATATCTTAAGCCTAGTTGGGCTCTTTAAATGGTGCAGGCAACCAGGTCTGAGATCTTCAGAACCATGCTAGAATTTGATGAGTGCAAGGCCCCAGCAAGTGATATAATCTCTCTTCCAGAACTGAGTCATGAGGAACTCCAATGCCTCCTAGAGTTTTTATACACTGGAGTCTTATCACATGACAATATGGAAAAACATTCTTATTCCTTGCTGATTGCAGCTGACAAATACGAAATACCCTTCTTGAGGAATTTCTGTGAGAAAGCCATTCTTGGGTCACTATGCCCATCAAATGCACTGAAAGTGCTTGAGATATCAGAAATTTGCTCCAACAGGACTCTGAAAGACAGGGCCATGGGCTCAATAGTGAAACACATGGAGGATATTGTTTTCTCATCTGGGTATGATTCATTTGCTCTGAAGAATGCACATCTGAGTGTGGAGATCACCAGGGCCTTGCTAAGGAAAAACATGAATGGTAGATATGATGTGGGCGTTAACTTGAATTGATAATCTGGTGCGTAATTAATTAAGGTGGTCAATACAATATTGATTTATCCCAACATTATTTATCTAACTAAAATTCGTTTTGTAGCAGTAGCATTTGTTATTGTGGATACAACAAGAGGGTTTTCATAGTGTGTTGTTAATATTTTAACTGTATCAAGTAGGTGGAAAAAGCGAAAAGTCTATTACAAAGTTGGTGTGATCATAGTCTGGGAATAGATGACATTAGATGTTCCTAATTAAATTGGTTGATTCGCATGTGTTACCTTATCACATTATGTAATGCCTATTTTATACCTAATTAATAAATAACTCAGAATAACAAAAATATTACTTCCTCTGGGCACTTTTAATAGATACAGTTGATTTTCAAATGAACCACTATTTGAAAATCAACTGTATCTATTAAAAGTGAACAGAAGGAGTAATAAGTGTTTCTCAATGGATCATCTCACCAATAAGGTTCTTCATTGCTTATTAGCTCATTAGTTAGGTGATAGTGTCACCTCAGCGATTATAACATATCACTTGAATGAGGTGATAATTGACATATCACCTCGTTAATTTGGTAAGTTTCCATGCATCATCTCACTGATTAGGCTATCCTCGTTCCATTAACTTAGTAATCGAGTAATGTAAAGCCTCATTAATTAGTTAATGCTCCCTTCATCCTGAATTATTATTAATTAGGCTATTTTCAATTTTGGAAAACGTAATGGTGATAATAATTCAGATGGAGGGAGTATTCAATCTATCACCTGCTTAATTAGGTGATGCTCATAGAATAATCTTGTTTTTTCTTACATGTGTGTGTGACATGGACTGCGTGAATGTTTATTGTTCACTTTTTATAATACCATGTTCTTTGACGAGTATAATTTTTAAATTTGTTAATACTAGAAGACGATGTCTAAAAGGTTTGATACGATGGTTCACTTCTTTTAGGGGCGGACAGGTTCTTAAAGCTATCCTGCCGCCTGTTTTACACGCGCTGCACAATCGTAATTACGCGGCACAACAGTGATAAGCACTGACGAACCCACAATGCTTGCCACATACTAATATGGAACTTAAAAATGATGAGAGAATTCGGGATCAGGTAGATTTTATATATATATATATATATAAAAGAACGGTTTTCATGAGATCGTTATCATATAAGGAGTATGGGATCACTTTTTTACATCGTTAGATTCCAATCTAAGGGTAGGTATCAAATCAGTGGGTAGGCGAGTGTGTCACATAAGTGGATATGTGAGTTTATAGTAGCTATTTGTAATCATCATATCAAGATCCAACGACTATAAATTGAATTGGCCTTATATAAGCTATATGGGAGCGATCTCATTTAAACTTTTTCCTATATATATATATAGAGAGAGAGGTGACGGTTTACATTAGATCGTTCTCATATAATGAGCATGAGGCTAACTGTTTGTTGCCATCAGATCAAGATCCAACGGCTACAAATAGAATTGACCTCATATAAGCCGTATGAGAACGATCTCATTTAAACTTTATATATATATATATTCAGGATTCAAGTTGTTACCTAATTGGTAAATTTATATTTTGTGATATTGTTATAATAAAATAGAGTCGATTGTATGATAATATAGAATCATAATACTGTAGTACCTGAATGTTATTTTTTGTATTCTCTACCTTATTGCTACAATTTACAGTCTCTCTCCTCCTGATAACAAAGTATCCCTAAGAAAAAATATATAATCATTCCTAATGCTTTCTCCATGAATGTTGCCCTGTCGCGAGGACCTAGTTTTTTCTTTTTAGTCATAGGACAAGTCCTAACTACCCTTCCCTCACCATAAATCTTTCATTGTCACTTTATGGAGTCAAATCTTCCATTGCTTTCGCCTCCCTGTTCTAGTGACGGACACATGGTGCCTAGCCCTGAAAACTGAAAAGGATAGAAGGATATTCCCAAATATAAAACCCAATGGGCTTTAGTGACAAATCCATTCAAAGTGGGCCGTCTTTGGACCTCTGGTGAGAATTCCAACTTTTCATTATGCTCTTCATCATGTCAATGAATTTGATGTTTTTTTATTTCTTTTTTTGATACAAAGGATTTGATTTCCTTGTTAGTACTAATAACTGTTAACATGATCAACACTTCTACCCTAACCACTTGTTTCTCATGAGATATATTTCATGTTCCCCATGTCTAGTAGCTCTTTGTATAGGATATTCTATTCAACCAAGATAAGTATGATACCGTAGTGGTCTTATAAAATTCAGTTGCACGTGAGGATTGCTCTAGAGTGCAATGCATTTTCTACCACACGAACTTTTGCAAAGATATCATTAACTAGTTCCATGTGAGGATCATTTCATTGATTTTGGAAACCACCTTGCCCAATGATACTTTAGACCCCATTGGGCTCGAAAATAGTGTCCAAACTCCAAAGTGATAATACTCCCAACTTCAATAGCATCCAAAGCCAAACTTTCTTATCTATTGGGCAATCCTAGAATTGCAAGTTGAGTATTATCTTGCTAATTTATAGTGCCATCAAGGCCTATTTAAAATAGTTTGATCATCACTAGCAACAGGAAGTCAGGAACATTGTCATCCATAGAATAATATTATGTAGGAAGAATAATCAAGTACTTTTAAAACGTGTGATGAAAATACCCATGTTTACCCACGTTATTACCATTATTCCCTCCATTTCAACCAACCCTTGAGGCATTTGACATCCTTCTCATGGACCCCCATGCAACCCTGCATGTTTTTAAGAATTCTAAGGGCGTGTTTGGCAACCGCTTTGCATTTACTAAAAAATTTCTACAAAATCGCTTTTATCATAGCAAGGCAAAAACATGACCCGTATTGTAATGCTCATCCCTAAAGTAGTTTTTTGAAAAAGCGACGACCCTAGGGCCAATACCAGCCCGAGTGCTATATTACTGTGACATTAAATTTTTTTTTTTGCTAAATACTTTGCCGTCAGGTTATTGTAGGAGTTTGCTTTCATTAAGAACTTTGTTTTTTGATAATTGTTTGATTATGAACTTCTTTACTACCTTATTTGTAATTGTGAAGTCTAATTTAGGTTTTATTTTTCTTCCATTGGGCCTTGGTTGACTGATTTTTTTTCCTGAACTAGATTATGGCTGGAAAGTCCAAATATAATTATGCCCTTGGGCGTCACCATCTTTGTCATGGCACCATGCATGGCAGCCCAAACAAATTGATGCTTTCATTCTGCTTTGGCAATTGAGAAAAAAATGAGATTCTTTCATTATTTCCCTCTACGTTGATGTTTTTCTCATTAGATGGAGAGGAGAAGAAGAAGATAATGATAGCTAAGAAACTCTATAGTTTTTCTTGGATAGGTGAACCACAGGCACCCACATTCTATGCACCAATGGGAATTTGATCTTGGGACCTCACCCACAATGGAAAGAAATTCCACCAGCTCACCAAAGGCTGGATTGGCAAAGGAACTCTATCATTCATTATCTATGCTCTTTCTGTTCCATATTAAGGGTTCTATTTGTTTCTTTAAAACAAATTAATTGTAGTTCATTTTTGAAAATAAAATGGGACAATTACTATGGGATGGAGGGAATATATATGTAATTAGGACTATTCCTCACATTAAGTAAAACACTCACTAATCAACTTCTAACTCTACCTAGATCTTCATCTAGTCAACTAAGCAACTATAATTGATTAAACAACTAATTATACTCAGTTTTTAGTCTTTTAACTATTAATAAATTCCAGTTTTAATGAAAGAAAAGAACAAAAAGAGATTGAAAAAAATAACATAACAACCTATCAAACAAGCCTAATGTGTGGGTCCTATACTAGCAAAAAATAGCTCAGAGCATAAATTCAGTGTACAGATGTTATTTGAGACGTGGACTTCTTGGCCTTTTGTACGCTGTTTCCATGATGACCAGTGAACTTGGCACTGCCAGTGCCTTTTACACTCATTTCAAGCCATATATGTCCTCTAAAAGCAAGTAAAATGTCAAATTTCTTCAGGCAGGTCACCTTGAGCTCCTCTTACCATGTCATTGGTGTTCAATTTCCTTTTCTTGTGTTTGCAATGAGTCTACAATTACTTGATTGTCCAGCCAATCATGTAAATGGGCCGATGGATATCATCTCTGGACTGTTAGTAATGCTAGACAAGGATTGCTTGATCGATATGGAACACCTCTACTCAATCACCTGTTATGCAAATTTATCTTTGAACTTCAAATATTTAAGCATGATCTTTGCAGCATGATTTTTCTTTTACAAGAAAATGAGACATCTTTAAGCATGATCAAAGTTGCAAATCTTGAACTTCAATTATTTGATTACTAATTACTCAAATAGCTTAGTTTTACATGATATTAGAAGGCTTCAACTGTCTTTAGAGTGTGCCTGGCCGATGGAAATATATATAAGTTAACTATACTTAACTAATATGACATATAGAGACTAAAGAGGATATTTCTGCGTTGATCATTCCTGGTCATCGCTTCCATTGCAATTCTTAATAGCTTGCAACACTGCTTGTTTCACCATTTGGGCATCAATTGTATCAGCATTATCCTCATTCTGCAAATTAAGCAACAGAAGTTGATCTACATTAGTGCATAAAAACTAGTATAACAAAATACAATTATGCCTACAATTTATAGTACATGCACATAGAAAAGCGATAAGGCTATATGGTTTTGTTGTTAGATAATCCTTGTCCCAAAAGCTTAAGCTGTTAGGAAACAAAATATCCATATGCATACTTCATATTACAACACTCCCGCACGTGCAAGCAGTCATCAAACTTTGCACGTGAACACACATACTGGGGCATCCACGTCCTGCAGGACTAGAACTCGTACAACCTGTACTCAGATACCATGTTACATAACCATTGTTCCCAAAGCTGAAGCTCAAGCTGTTTAATTGGTGATTAAACATTTGCAACTAACTCCACGCCTAACTCTATTATGATAATGCCGGCCAATGGCCATGCATGGGAGTTATATGTTTTGATGCATTTTCATGCAACTTATTTGTTTGGATTGAAAACAAAAGTTGTTTCTTGTGAAGCCTATGTAACGGCTAGCTTCTTACTTCTCCACCAACAGCCTCAAGACGGAATGAGTCTTCACAAGAAACCCTAGCTTCAATCACATTAAGACCGAGCCCCTCAAATGCCTCTATTATTGATACCAACAAGCCAGGTGAGCTCTTCTCTTGAAATACATTGATCAGGAAGCTCTTTTCTAGGGTTTCCACTGTCACCTACCCAAAGCAAGGAAAGATAGCAAAGATAAAGAAGAGTTAGAAAGGTGGGATGAAGGACATTGAATACATGAAATGAAGAGCAAGATGAAATGATTCAAATGAAGATATGTACCATAGGAAGGTTTTGGTCAGAAGAGGTTTGTGCCACTGCTATATCCTGATGCAATTTCTCTACCTTTTGCTTCAACTCTTCAATATATTTGGACGCGTCTACTACGATTGAGGTCATACTAAGCTGGAAAAAGAAAGAAAAGAAATTGAAGCGTGCTACTTCTTGTTGCACCAAAGCCTTGTATAAGGAGAAGTTATTAGGTACGTGTCGCGTACCCCTGGATTTCATGTTCATCACCAATTAGTGATTGACACGAAATCCAATTTGTGGGCCCTCCTCAGGTTAACCAGAGAGGTCGTGTCAATCACCTTTTGGTGGTGAGCATGACTACGCGTACCTAATAATATCTCTTGTCTAAGATACTAGTGCAGGAATACTCCTACAAATTCAGTTAAATATAGATTTACATATGAGTACTGAAGTGGATGGAAGGTTTGCCCTTGTCAAAGTTTTAGCTTTCCAGTTGGAATTTTTAGATCCAAATTTCTATTCACTTCATATTCATGCATTTTCAAGAAAAGTTGTGAAAACGAATATTAATTGTTGTTTCTTAATGAAAGCAAATCATTTGGGAGATAGTCAGGCCAGTACTGTGGAAGGCTTGATAGGAAGAGGAAAAAAGGGATAGAGTGACTTTTATGGAAACAAGTAACTATTAGGGGAGTTTATAAACTCGCATAAGGGAAACACTAGATTGATCAAGGTTCAAATGGTGATCAACATGGAAGTTGAGAATCTTGGGATAGTTGATCAAAATAAAAAAGGATAGATATTTCATCAATAATGAATAATGGATTAAAATAAGTAGAAAAATCAGTATATCTCAAGAACATATTAGCCATGAAGAAGAAACCAATAAAAATGAAAAGAAAAAGTTTTCAGTGATGTAATTAAGAAGCAGCAGAAGTTATGAGAATCACAATTTTTTTTTTGATAAATGACACTTAATAAATGCAAAAGCTTTGGAAGTAAAAAAGCAAAGAAAAAGAGAAACAGCTTCCATTAATTTTAGATATATTTTATGCAAAAGGCACACATGCAGACTGATGAAGAGAGTAGAAAGAGAGGAGAAGGACTAGCTAGAGCCAATGAAAGCTTAAAAAGCTTCAGAAAATTAGGCATTACTGCATGAGAGTTAGTAACGGATCGAAGTAGCTGCAGCTCCTCATGCTGAACATCTCTCTTGTGCTCCCTGGACACCATGGCTCTAATTATTCTGTCACCTTCCCCAGGCCTCTTCTCTCTTTCTTCCTTTCTTTGCTAGCTTGAGCTTCTTGGCTATGAGTCTGCTTAAAAGAGAGGAGAGGCCCTCAATCCTATATGATCATCTCTGATTACCTCACACATGAATGCCGTAAAATCACTAAAATACCCTTGTCGTGGGGATTAATTAATTTTTACTATTTCCATTTCCACCATATGTCATGAAGAATGAAGACCCTGATAGATATTCTAAGTTACCAAAAAAAGGATATAGAATTTCTAAAAAGAACTTAAGATGTTATCTGAAAAGCTTCCAAGCCATAAAAATGGTCTCTCTTTTGGTCAAAATTTGTCCTTTAACTGATTTATTCACAATTTTTTTTCTTCTGATTTTCAGCTTCATAATATGTAAAATTGTAAAATAATATTGTGGTTATACTGATGGCAGCTTGAGGCTGAAGTTTTGCCAGCTGGAACCAGGAGATCACGAGCCCAATCTCAGCCTACCTACCAATGACATGAATATTTATAGTAACTTATTCTATGGTTGGAGAAAACAATTAAATGACCCATGTTCCCCTAGTTTTTTATGCAATCGCCTTCACCTCATTCTATTTGTATGTTGGGTTCTAAGATATGACTACTTGTATTCCTCTGAGGGAGGATCATGAAGTTCCTGTATGCGCAGTGAGCATCATATATGATAACGAATATTACAACTTTGCATATAAAATACATATGATGATAAGAAAGCCGCTTTGGCCCTTAACTAAGTGGAGATTAAGTATTACTTGATAAAAACATAGGCATGCTGATCATCGCTTGTGTTTAAATCTTCTGTCGATGAAGATTTAGAGTAATACATTAAGAAAATGAAACTTGGCTGTCATATTTGGCCAGCCGAAATGCATCCTTTTTTTTCGAAAAAAAGAAAGAAAGAAAAAAGCCTTGACATGCATCTGCTAACACAAATGATCTCGATACTGGTTGGAGAGTTTGTGCAATATCATATGATCGGGAACAAGAACCAATTACATTTTCCTATTTGCTAGATAGAAAATAGAATATTCATAGGAAGGCAACCAACAATTGGCGAATTTATGTAAGCACATCTATTGTAGCGCTATAGTTAATTTGTCAGCAGACTATGTTTTCAAACCGAGAAGAATGCTGCAAATTGATTATGAGAAGGTTTAATTGGTGCGATTACTCAATAAAAAGTGATATTTTTTTTGCTAAGGCAATCAACCTCTTAGAGTACCATATATCATATTACCTATCCCCTTGGGCACATGCAACATCCACACATTAACATGTACCCAATAAGTCAGGATATAATCCCAGTGAGTGGCCAAGAGAATAGAGGTATGAATTCGCAACCTCAGCTTCATGAGACGTTTGTTTCGTGAAGTTTGGTCCTGAACATCCAAGAGAGTGAACGTATGATCGCAACCGTGAGGCAATTTTTTCCCAAAGCGTGGTCCTGACCATGCATCCAACCAACAAGCATGTGTTATTCCTAAGTATATTACAAAAAAGAAAACGTAATGGTCCATGTTGTTAGGTCATTTTACTTTGCAAAAAATAGATCAAGACCAACTGCCTAGCTATCATAAATTTGCCACTTTTTAATTGTTTCTGTTTGTGAAGTTGTATAGCTCTTGAGTTTGGAGAAAAGTTTCTGTATTTTTTTGAAATATCATTTTTTCCTTTTTATCGAAAGGGTCAAGCATACCTGGTGGGACTCGAACGCACAATCGCCTGATTAAGATATCCATATTTATGGAGATGCATGGTAACGATTGTTTGTTCCTTTTTTGAGTTTTAGTATACTTTGCTTACCCATAAAAAAACCTAGATGAACCTGGGTTCGAATCTTGGCCTAGGCACAAGGGGGATCCTTGAAACTTAGGTTTGCCTTAAGCGGTTGTAGAGAAAAATATTCTATAATAATTCGATGAAAATGACCAATAAAAAATAAATTCGATTAAAATTTACTTGGCAAAAAACAATTTGATGAAAATAGAGAAAGGAGGAGACATTTAATATGGTGAGATGGTAAAGGGAGGGGGAAGGGGGCAAGGGAAGGAAGAAGAAGAGAAAGCGCTCAAGGAGAGGAGGGTGGTGTCGGGAGGGAGGAATCTGGTCTCGAAAGCGGTGAAGGAAGCTTCAAAACGGATGTTTATACTTGTCAATGCCTCCAAAACTCTCCTCACGGGGGAACTTCTCCAAAACACACTCTCTCTCTCTCGGCCTTATCAATCCAAAATTTTTCACTTATTGCCTAAAGAAGAAATTAACAAAATACCATGTTGAAATATCAGCTCTATATGCCACTAAAAATCCTTTCTTAAATGAATCCAATCCCAACGTCCCATATTAATAGCTCTATTTGGAAAAAAGTGCCCCATATTAATAGCTCTAGTTGGCTGAATTTAAGTGGATTCTCATCATCCTCTTCCAAGCAGAGTCTTTAGCTGTGGTTTCCACCATTCAATAAAAATCACTATTTTTCTAAATAGATCTAGTATTATCATATATGAGCTCTTTGTGATTACCCTTTTTAGAGCTAAATTGCACATGTCGAATTGGGGTAAAAAAATTGGAGGGAGATTGTGATCAATCAAACAAAAAGTCACGAGAACACTGGTAGACATAATAGCAATTGGAATTCTTTCGAGAAATATAAGTATGTGATTCCAAAAATACGAAGTATACAGAGTGAGGGTCATGTCTTTTCTAATGCCCTCTCTCATACTGCATTGTCTCCTTTACACGAGGACAAACCAAGTACCCACCGATTCACATGTGTGCCCATTAATCATTACAAGACAACAATCCACCAATGCATACACATCCCTGCTACTCTCCCTGTCTCTACCTAACTTCTAGGGTTTATCAGAGCCATTTTTAGAGGTCTAGGTTTTTTTTTGGGTAAATAGAAGTCTAGGGTTATTGGAAGTCATCAGACATTCAAACCCAATTATCACATTTCCTCCAGTCCTAATTAACTGAGTGTTATTTACCCCTTTTGTTTTGAAGCATCATCAAGCAATCCATGTTACAGCAGGGTATGGCTACTAAAACCGAACTTCACAGTAATTGTAATTTTCATTTGAGTTTTTTTTTTTTTAAATACTGGACCAAATTATGGGTTGATAAGTTAAATATTCAAAGTTTGAAGCAATTGCCGCGTGCCGTTGCTAGTATTCTAAATATACTGACAATAACAATCTGAATAGGTTCTCTGAAATAGTAATTGTTTTTGTTTATTGATATTTCCAGCATCTTCTTCAAGCAGTGAGGCACAAGATCAGACAGCCATATATGTCAAAATTTGATCTTCTGTATATTGAGAGTGACTTTGTGTTCATCAGTAGGATTACATTATTAAAAGAGAGCAAGTATGATTGAAATTGCACTATTTAGGCTTATTATAGAGCTGATGGTACGCTAGGATGTCATTTTGCAGAGATAAAAATGCATTCTCTCCAACAAAACAAAAAAACCATCATTTGAAGACAGCATTTGAAAGACTTGTCCAGGAATGACGCGTGACTTTATATCGATGGTTGATGCCAGTTCTTAAGCAAATTGCTAGCAAGGGACAGCGTATATATAAATCATTCATTATGTTCTTTTGGTTGAACCACTCCAACTAGCCTTCACTAACAACTAGCAAGTTGCATTAGTTTGTCTTCTTTTCTCCAACGTTACTGTGAATATTCCTTGTTTTCCTTAAATGTTCTTCATATGACTACTTGTGAGAGTAAGAGTAATTTAGGCACTTTGGCTTAAGGTGCTGTTAGTTGCTAACAAGTGGGAGTTTGGAAGATTCTTGTTCTGATTTGACTGTTCCCTTGAGATATTCATATAATTTTAATATGAGGATCATGGTTTTGATAAAGGCTTCATATTGAAGAATCACACATCATTCAAACCCTAACATGGCCATGCTGGAGAACACTTCGTTATAACATTTACTAAACATAATCTTTTCATATGAGCTGATTCATCTCCCATGTGGCTGAGGTAGATATGCCACATTTAAATTCTGACTAGATATTGCTAAATTTGGTAATACTATTACTATTGCTTTCAACCATTTGTAGTATATATATAAACCAAATTACTTATTTTTTATAATACAACTACCACTATTTTTAGCATAATAAAATATACATATCAAACCTCTTATTTTTTCTTAACATGACCACTGTATATATGGGATTGATTCTTCAGATGCTTGGAAATACAGTCACGTGAACAAGCTGCAGCGTGGGAAGTACATTCACGTGTTAGAGTGTCAATAAGAACAAAACTAATTAATGTATAAAGGGGGATGTAAGTTTCTTGTTTTCTATGGTAAGTGCACCATATCACTTGCAGGGATAAGGTAAACGCCAAAGACAAGAAGTTTGGTTGGTTGCATGCCTGCATTGCTTCACATTAGTACTCTATATGTTGGCAGCGGCTGCATTTGAGAATATCACTGAAATCCAAGAAATAATTGCAGCTAAACAACAACAAAACTGATTACATGATCTTACAGTCTTTTCATCTCAGAGAAAAGCTGTTCAGCATACGTGAAATCATGGCCACTTAATTCATCAATGATTCAATATACCTGAAATTGGGTAAAGGGAATTCGGTTCCTCTCACATGTTACCAGCAGACCTAACATCTCAACATGACTATATATAAAGCCTCTTAAAATTTGACAGACCAGTCAATTTCTGGCCCTACCCTTATGTGGTGACAATTCACTTCCTATTAGTTGCAAGCCCTTTAATGAATTGACAATGTGATGTGCACAAGCATACATTTCTCCTGTTGGATGTGTGTGTGTGTCTGCACAACCTTCCACCACATGACAGCTGTTTTGGAATGAGAACAAGCAAGAGCTTCTAAGAATTTGATGTGAGATCTATGATGCACCTATTGGATTTTCCCTTCCTGCACTTTGTATATCGAACATAGGTGCAGTTGCTTATATTTTACACTGGTACATTGGTGACACTACTAAAGCAATGATTTAATACTTCGTCATTAATGATAGTTAGTTCCACATTAGTGCGGATTAGTTGGACATACTTAAGCAAGAAAACGATTTGTTTTTCTTCTTGCTTAGTAAACTCAAACTTCTCTGTATCATTCTAATTTTGTCAGATGTCTCCAAAGAGGCTCTTTTTTTTTACATGGCAAGCTGTTAAAGATCAAGTTCCCACATCTATTTTATTAAAACATAAGGAGGAATACAAGCTCTTAAGAAAAAGTTATGCTTTGAGAGCCTAAGCATTCCATGTACTATTCAAAGTGGGAAAGAATAAGGATACATAGGTAGTAACATCGATAGAATGTTCTATTACTCAACCTTATTCTCAATCTCAATTTGCAAGAGAGAAGAAGAAGGCTGAGTCCGGAGATGGCCATAGCAAAGGAGAAGAAAGCAAGAAAGGTGGTGCAGTCTTGGTTGGCCTGTTCCTGACTCATCCTTCCTCCGCCACTGCCGGCGCCATGGCGGCGTCCTCCTCCAGCCCCTCTTAGAAACAACTCTTCTCTAATGCTTCTCCCTCCACCGACCTTCCTCACTTTCTTGAGCTTTTGGATGCGCCTGAAGTCCTAGTTCCTCAATGCGTCCTTGATGAAGTTGCAGATATTTGGAAAAATTCATTGGTTAGATACTTGTTGGGGCGGCGGCCATATTATGTTTGACTCAAGAATTCATTGGAACGAATATGAAAAACATCAGCGTTTGAAATGAAGTCTTTAGCCGACAGGTCCTTCATGTTCAAATTTTCATCTACAGAAGATTGCCAGAGGATTCTTAATGGCATGTGGACTGTTGGGAGTCGTCCTTTGATTGTCTATCAATGGAATCCTGGAATGAAACCAGTTTGTGAAATTATTAAATCAGTTCCTATTTGGATTCATTTTCCTGAACTTCTACCACAGTACTTTGTTCCTCGTAGTTTGGAACTAATTGCAAGTAATTTAGGTACTCCTCTGAGAAGTGATCTGGCCACTGCGGACTACAGTCCCATTCAGTATGCCCGTGTCTGCATCGAAATCAAACCAAGTTTCAAGTTTAAAGATATAGTGCCAATGCTACGCGATGATGGCTCTACTTTTCTGCAGAAAGTTGAGTATGAATGGCGCCAATTTAGTTGTTCAAAGTGTCATAACTTTGATCCCCAGGCAGATAAATGCCCGTTTCATGAAGAATGGAGACCGATTCAAGATCAAAATGTTAGTCATACATTGGAGCTATCGGAATCTACTATGAATATCGGCGAGGAGCACAATTCCGGTGTTAGCGTGATGCTGGAAAGGGTTGATGGGCAAGGGCCCACCGCAGGCCATACAATGATGTTGGATCAAATCTCTTACCATGTGCGCGCTCAAGTGCGCATTGCCCAAGCACTTGCGGGATCCACAACCTTGGCGCCAACTCCATTGGCTAATTCAGAGCTAGCTCCAAATTTGGAAGATCATGTTATACAAGGGATACTATGATGTTAAGATTTCCTACTTATTTAAGCCCTGAGAAAGGGACAAAGCAGATTTGGTGGTTTCTCTTCACTCTTATAAATAGGCCTTATGAAGGAACGTTTTGGGCATTAGAAAGTAGACTAGAGAACATACCTTGGAGGCTAGAGAGGAGCAAGAGAAGGAGTCTTTTGGAGCAAAGAAGAAGAAGGATTCATGACGATGGATCTACATAAACAGGCTTTTCTTTTCTCTCTTTCTATGTGTAACTAAATTCCTTGTCAAGGCTTGACGAAGCCCTAGATGTGTATTGCTACTCTTGATAGTTTAATTCTATAAAGTTGATTATGATTCATGCTTAATGCGATTTCATGAGTATTCTTTTGAGTGCTTGATCATAGACTTGATTGATTATGAATGGAATTAGATATTGTGATTGATTTTATGCCCGATCAAGGATAGTATTGATTGCATTATAATAGAGTTGTGATTGATTCTATGCCCGATCAAGGATAGTATTGATTACACAATAGTGGATGAACTTTCGTGTCCGATCAAGAATGTTAGTGAATTCATTAGTAATTCGTGTGTCCGATCAATAAAATAAATTACCATATCATGTTAACTTATGCTTAATAATAATTGAGAGTAGTAATTGCATGTCTAGTGGTGGATTCATTGCCTTGATAATTCTCTGCATTGATTAAAACTCAGCTTAGTAGTTAAAGTTCATAGCTTTATTTAGATGAAACAAAAACTGCAACTTTATTCCCTTGAATTTGGTAAAAGATTAATCCATCCCTGAGGTTCGACAACCCTTTAATAGTCGCCGTAGTACAATTGCCTTGTGCACTTGCAAGGGTTTTAATTTTAAACGATCAGTAAGTACGACAGAAGATCCTCTTTGTGCTCTATCTGAACATTGCTAATGATTTTCTTAATGAACTTGAATTAGTGAATCATCCAATTAAAAACATGGTGAGAATTTGTGGAATTATTTTGGACACCAGGAAGAAGACTTGATTTTGAAGACTAAGTGTAGGCACATGCAAGGAAGAGGTGAGTAAATGATCCACGATTGGACTTGCAAGCACAATGATTAACCAAAGAAATGCCTTCTTTCCTTAGATGTTGTGAACAGAGTGGAGAAGCTCAATGTGAAATAGAAGGCTTCCGATCATGAAGAAGTGCCTTGGGTGTTCCTTTTGTGTTAGATAAGAGATGTCCATTAATTTAATGTGAGGGATGAAGATCTTAACATATTATAGGCTAATATAATGGAGAATTTGCCCAAAGAAGAAGGCTTACAAAGTCCACATTTAACACCTGTGAGAAAGAGTGAGGGGGATGATGAGCTTCATTAATTACTGCCTTTCAGGTTGACAGACTAAAATTCTAAGAAGCAATAGAGATGATATTTTTTTATGCCATAAAGAATGAATTTGCAATTGGGAGATATATGTATTACCAAATTTGTAACACATGGTGAAACTACTGGCCCAAGGATAAGTCCTACACTGAACATGATGGATGAAGGAATCCCTTGTCAAGAGGTTATCCCATCAAGCGTACCAGGAATTGGTTGGAGCATACACTATTGGGAATCGGCCCAACCAGCCAATTCAGTGCACAGTGATGAGACTGATTCCCTCGAGACGAGGAGAGGCAAAAGACGAAGAATATGAAACAAATAGACAATATAATAGATATTTAATCATGGACACAAGCAACAGAAGCACAAGCAATGTACATGTGGTTTGGCTACTTGTCTATTCCACCAAACAAGGATTCCACCATAATCAAGAGTACAAGTTACGTGATTACTTACCAAACAAAGCCCCCCGAAGCCGCTTGTCCAATTCCTCTCCAACATACAAGAGGACCTTTCAAGCTCTCTCATGGCGACAAAGTAAAATCCAACTCTAGATAACTCTAGGACAAGTGGTAACTACCACTCAAGAGACCAACATCACAAGTAAGACAAGTGCAAAAGCACACAAGAACAAGTGGCCTTAGCCACACAAGTGTCCTCTCTCTAGAACTCACACAAGCCATACATCCCAAACCATTCTAGCAACCCTAATGGCATACAAACAATGACATTCAATGGCATACTCCAAACACAATATACAAGGCCTTTTATAGGCATCCCAATCCCTAAAAAAGACTCCCCCTTAGACGTGCATAAGACCCCTAGCCTATTAGAAGAAGGTTTCCCAAGAAGATATGCATAAATTTGGAAGATTTTGTATGCACCCGCAACTCAACCACAAGGGCAAATTGATCACTTTGCACAAACTGCAACTACAATAGGAAATCTGGTTCTAGTACCTTGCTTGTAACACAGTCAATGAGACTTGACCGTCAGCTCGATCTATCACCTTGGTACCTTGATCTATCAGCCTGCGACTATTGTTGCATTCTTCCTCTCTTGTCGACGCCCACTTCCTCCTTGCCTCCTCCCCTCCATAGGAGTTCAAGGCACAACAAATTCCCAACATACACTTCCCAAACAAAAGTGTTGCATGGATAATATGAGTGCATCCATTTTACCCCCAAAAGAATCTTTTTTGCACTGCTGAACAAAAATTGCTTACAAATACTCTAAAAGACGCCAATCATTGATCCTTCTTATTCCAAGACAACCTTTGGAGAAAGGTTTACAAACATCATTCTATTTAGGAGCGTGGAGTTATACCTTAAAGAATCAGGTCCCACACGAAGGAATTTAGTAAATTTATTCAAGGATGAACATGACCTTTTGAATGAGAGGAAACTGAGGATTAGTAAAACTATGTGTCACTTAATGGGTTGAAGCTAACAAGCATAAGATACTAATTTTCCTCAATTAATTTCATTTATGCCAAGGCTTTTGGAAAGTGGTAGAGACATTTGTTTCACAGGACTACAAGTCATGAAGTTGGTTGGCCTATATAATCGACCTTGGTGTACATTGTTAGTCTCTTGATATGTTTAGATATAACATTGTAACTTGCCTATATAATCGACCTTGGTGTACATTGTTAGTCTCTTGATATGTTTAGATATAACATTGTAACTTAGGCCTGGATTGGTTGGGTTTTAATGTTTTAAGAATGGATGGGATGATTGGTAGCTTTAATGAATTTTGTTTTATTACCTTCTACTTTCTCCTAAAATATTATAGTGATTTAGTGTATTCTTGCTTGAATGCTTCTTCTTTTAGATGGAAAGTAGATGATACTATTGCAAGCAAGGTGTTTTTCTCCCAAGAAAGGTAGGAAAGTTTAATTAGTGTGAGATTTTTCAACACCCAAGTTTTTCTCAGTAACTCCACATGCTCATTAGAACCAAAAGGTTTTTAATAGTTGTTGAGTACCTGTAATGCCCTAATTTCAATACACAAACTTTCGTGTAAATCAGAGTAAAACTTTTGACGGAGGGACTTTAAAATTCAATATTCAAAACTCATAAATACATGAGCCAAAGCTCAAGCCCATAGGCATTTAAAATTGAATACAAACGTTGGGGCATTACTTCATGTTATCAGTTTTTGACAATTTTTGAACATATCAATAATTGAAACCACTATATATTTGATGAAATCAATGAATAAATAAGATCCTTGGGTCGATGTATGTCACAATCCATAGTAAGCTACTAATTATTACATTATAGAATTATTTTGGAACACACTTGGGCCTAAAGTCATTACTGAATTAAGAAAATAATTAAATGACTTGCATTCTCCTATTTCTTCTTGCTCCCAGCCTCTTTGCTATCACCCACATCCCGCTTAAATCCGACTTCTCTGAACCTTTAAAAGAAAACAAGCTGAGTACGGGAAACTCAATAGGAAAGGCTACCACCACTGAACTATGTTGTAAATCAATATGACAACATGAGTATAACTATTCTATCAGATTAACTAATTAATGCAATTATTTCTATATTCCTCTACTACAACTGAATTATATTAGTATGCTACCCTATCCCTACTTCCCATGGGTAATTCCTGCTAGGTCTCATCTCTTGTGGAGTCAACCCTTACTTTTCTACTTTGTTTTCGATCACAACCAACCATGACTGGATGATGATCCTGAAGGGAATTCATGGTTCCCACTGGTTTGATATACGGATATCATGAACTTTACCATAACTTTGAATGCATTCTTGACCTTTTGTAGATCAAAGCCATCAAACCTTAATACATGGCTTTGTGCCTTCTATCTAACACGATTGCTCTTGTGACACGTGGATTCTTCTTTCCTTCTTCTGTTGTTGAGGATTTCCTTATAGACTTAAGAGTTTAACACTCATTCCTTATAATCCCAGTATTCAATCTTAGTGTAGATTTTGGCATTTCAAAGGTGAATAATTCTTTAATTTATTGCCCCCATCCCATTGGATCTTAGAGACCTCATTATTACTACCTCACCGGTTGCCCTCTGTACAACCTACAGTTTCATTCATTTTTGTACATTTTCACTTATGTTTACTGTCAGATTCACCGACAAGTCATTCAACGGCACATGACTTGTCGTTGGGTGCGTTGTCGTTGCACTCTCATATGATTTTTTGATTCAACCATTCATAACATTTTTGTTAAACAATTTAATACCTTAGTTAGTGGTTTAATTACTTCTATAATTGCATTTTAACAAACTGTTATTTACTGTTTAATTACAAGTTGTCTTACGACACTTGACTTATTGTTAGGAGTTGTCACAGCCTCTGACAGAGAGCAGAATCTGTCAGAACATAGTTCTACTCCCCTATCAAAACATTAATTAATTCTACTTTCCTCATATAATAATCATAAGCATATCTAGCAACCTAATCATCAATAATACCTCATGGATCATACATCTTAACTCCAAGAAAATACATGATTCAAATTCCACACATGCTCATTCCATAAGATCATCTATACTCAAAATCATGTCTTTGAGTAAAAGAGGCTTACCTTGCTCTTCCCTAATCGTAGTGCATAATAACATATCATTCATAAGGCATAAATCTCAATTCTTAAGAAATATAACCAATTCCAAATAATATGCATGCAATAAAGCTTAATACATGCAAATCCAAAATGAAACATGCACTACTTCTACCATGCAACAATCACATACCATACAATTGATGCCCTTGACCAATCACAAGGGGATATCGACTCTAATGTACGGTAATTATCTTTCCTACCTCTTTCGCGAAAAACTTTAAGCCAAATTTTCCTTCTTTTCCTCCTCTCTCTAAAACCCTAGCCTCATTTTGAGTCCTTTGAGTTTAGGGCATCCAAAATGTGCATTAGAAAGGGCTAGTTCTATATTTATACCCTTCCATAATGATAATGACAAAAAAGATCTAATCGGATTTGACTGTCGGATCCTACAGCAAGTTATCTAGCGACAACTGACTTGTCGTAGGTCACTCGTTGTAGAATTGTATAACTAAATTCTAATTTACAATCCAAATACTTACATTCTGTAGGCATCCTTCATCCCTTAAAAAGAATTTTGCCCTCAAGATTTAAACAACTCAGGATGCGACTTCCACATACTTTCTTCAGTTTTCCATTTTTTCGATTCCACATTCTGATTCCTCCATACAATTCGAACCATAGGTATCAATTTCCTCCTTAAGACTTTAATCTGCTGATCAACAATCTTCACATGCTTTTCTTTGATTGTCAAATCTGGTTCCAAGTTCAAAGCTTTGAATTCCACTATTTGGATTTCCTTGTTTCCTGGTAATTTTTTTTTCAACATGGAGACATGGAAAATATTATGAACTTCTTCAAAGTTAGGCAGCAATTACAACCTATAAGCGTGAAGTCCAATTTGGTTATTAATCTTGAATTGTCCTACGTTCCTTAGACTTAATTTCCCTTTTACTCCAAACATTGCTACTCCTTTCAATGACGATACTTTCAAGTAAATAGTGTCTCATGCTTCGAATTCTAGATCTCTTTTCCTTCGAACATCATACTTCTTATGCCGATCTTGTGCAATATGGAGGTTCTTCTTTACCTCATGCACCTTCTCAACACTGATCTCAATCAGTTTCTCCTTGTTCATTACCTTCTCATCAACCTCATTCTAATGAGTTGGAGGTTTGCACTTCCTCCAATAGAGAGCTTCAAAACGTGTCATCCCAATGCTTGCATGATAGCTATTGTTATATGCAAATTCTACTAAATGTAGGAAGTTATCCTAACTTTCCCTCCATTCCAACATACATGTTCTAAGTATATACTCAAGTGTCTAAATTGGTCTTTCATCTTGTCCATCTGTTTGAGGATGATAAGCTGTGCTAAAGTTCAGCTTAGTTTCCAAGGCATTTTGGCTTAACCTCCAATACTTAGAAGTAAATCTAGGATCCCTGTTTGATACAATAGCCTTAGTTGTTCCATAGAACTTGACTATCTCCCTCACATGCAATTCAGCTAGACTATTAGGACTCCATGTCCACCAAATTGGAAGAAAATGGGTCACTTATTGTAGAATTGCATATCTAAATTCTAATGTAGAATTCAAATACTTACATTTTGTAGACCTTACCGTATTTCCACACTATTTTGATTCACAATTTTGCCGATTGAACTCCACTGCCTGATATTGAGAATCTTGACAGTTGTACCTTACTGTCAAATTTGTAATGGTGGATTCCTACTGCTAGATTGAACTCATGGATGGTTTATATTAACAAATTGTTATTTCTGTCGGTGCTATGCCACTGTCAAATAATGAGACTCTTATCAATCGAACGCTATCGTCAAAATGTAACATTGGATCCCTACAGTCATATTGAATGCGGGGATGGTTAATTAGATTTCTCTTAATTAATAGTAGATATTTGCTTGGTGGATCAAGAAATTAGCCGTTCTTTATAAATGTGTGCTTTATTGTGCTTATATGCTGGGGCCTTAAGTTAATATTTCATCGATCTTCACTTCATCACTTGCCTAGGTTGGGAAGATGGCTTGATTTTAGATTGGATTCCCAATCCTATTCCATATGCATTGAATTCAAGCTAGTGGATTATTTTCGGGACCACCCTTTTTCCATCGCATGCTTGGGCGGCCTTGTCCATTAAGAGATTTGCTACCTCCCCTGCCCAAACTTTCGCTACAATGATCTGTCCTACATTTATTTTCGGGAACACTTGAAAATAGCAAATTTTAGAAAACAACTAAACTTATTAACTACTCTCTCCCTCAATTGAAGCCTGTCTGGATTTGGAAAACATGGAGCCATCAATAGATGGCCAACTTTGGTTCCTCATGACCAAAAATGCAGAAAAGGGTAGAAAACTATGTTTTTCTTATTGGGCTTAAAGTTCAATATATTTAACTCATTTTCAAATGAACACAGGCTTCATTGGCCAGTAGGAGTATCTACTAACTAATTAACAGTGTGAATTTATGGGTAGTAGTTACTGTACTGACTCACATATTGAAAAATTTGTGCCCCAGGCTTCGCTAGTCAGGTGATGCTTCATGGGATTGGGTGTTCCATTACAACAGGGCCACGATTGAAAATTATTCTGCACCTTGATTTAAAGCTCATCCTGTAACACCTGGAAAATTAGTAAGTATATTAAAACCGAAATTAGACCTTCTTGATGCTTGATTTTTTTATGTTTTACTTCATAGTGTTAAAGAGGGTGAAAAGAGCTTTCCAACGCCACCGACTGTGGGAGATTTGGAGTTCCAAGTAAAAGATATGAGAAATTAAATTTTTAATTGCCGTGGTTGCGATCGATCGCCAGTACGTACGATCGCCGATCGCCTGGTGAAATGATCGATCTTAGTTACTGTGATTTTTAACTGTTTTGTTTTCGGAGCAACCGATCGATCGGCAATATGTGCGATCGATTGGCTATAACGCGGTAGCTTGCGGAAGGCTTGCGACGATTGATCGTCGTGTCGCCAATCAATCGCCGGTTGCGGTTTTACGATTTCTACCCTATTTTGGGGCGGATTTGCATAGGAAAGATGTCATATCCTAACTAGACTTGGATTGCACGTTCCTAAGGAGATCTTGGGACTCTTCTATTGGTGGAAAGAGTCCATGATATGGGAGGATTGTTTTAAGAAAAGATTTCCTCAAACTCTATATAAACCCTTGTGGAGTTGGCTTGTGCTATTGAAACCCTAGCCCTAGAACATCCAGAGCCTTATTCTTCTCCTTCCCACATTCACCCACCTCCTATAAGGCTTCTTCTTGTGGGAGTTTTACAAGAGCTTGGAGCTGGAGCTTTGGAGGAAGCGGAGGAGATGAACAACGCATAAAAAGGCGGAATTTTCAGTGAATTAAGAGTAGAATGGTTTTTCCCTTTCTTCTCTTCTGTCATATAATGTTTATAAGTGTTTTGATTCAGTACCTTAGAGTATTGCTTTGATTCACGTGAGATGAATGAATTATGTTCTTATTTTCCATGCTTATTGCAACATAGTCATATATGATTTCATGCTACGTGTCTAGATGGGAATTCACACCCAAAGTTGGTTGCTTTAATCATTATACCGAGATTAGAAGTTCTGATATTACTTTGTTGACCATTATCCACGTTGAGTATTGTGGCTTAATAATTGTCTTGCATTAATTGTCTTATTTGGGATGTGTTAATGACTAAAACTGTATTATATGTAAAGAGACATGATAAAAGGGTGTACTTTGGTAATTTCAGACAATCTTAGGGTCTGTAATTGATTTAGGAGGGGAGTATTATTGTCTGTTAATAATATATTATCATCTATAATGTGTTATTAAGTGAGATAATCAAGTTTAATTAAGAGTCTTAATCTCGGCTAGAAACTAGACTCATTAAGGTATTATCAGTAAAAATTTCAGAAGTTAAGTCTCACTGTACAGAGTCCGGCAATCGTTGGAAGAAGACTGTTGTGCAGGAGGTAGTGAGCTGAATATGAGAGAAAATACTAAGTACCGAAATAATATTATGTAATATGGTATGAGAATAATTATCCTGTCAACATCATTAATTGGACTATATGTTTATGGAATATTACAGAAAGGTTGAGTTAAAGTTAACCCAATAAGGAAGGACAATCCCTTGACCAAGAGGATCATAGCTATCTATTTTAGAGCGTTGATGTCGGTTTGAAGTTCCAATTGGAATTCAAATAATCTAAGACTTTTAGTATTCTTATCTCTGATATTCTATTACAAAATTATAATGTATATTTGTTAGCTTCTGCACTCCGATCGAGGTGTGGGATTTCCGGGCGTGACACATCCTATACCACGGCACTCTGCGGCTGAGAAGCGCCCAATGCATGATCGTTTAATATTTAAACCCTTACAAGTGTACAAGGTAATTGTACTACGGTGAGTATTAAGGGATGTCGAACCTCAGGGATGGATGAATAATCGATCAAACTCAAGAAAGAAAGTTGTTGTTTTGATTTAATGTAGAGAAAATAATAAATCCTAGCTACTTAAAATGGATTATGTTAATGTGGAGAAGTACCAAGGCTTCGAATCCACCACGAAATCAACTAGTTCTATCGTCTCCCTCTCTTTTCCAAATTTCTAGTTGATTAGCATATTCCTCTCGGACATATACTTGTCAATTTGAGATATCTTGCTCTCCTCTCGGACGTAACACATAAACAATCAAAATATGGAACCATGATGCTATATCTCTCGAGCATAGATCAATGAAACTCTATTGATATATAACACCTTGGTCTACTCACGTTCCTCTCGGACACGCAAGTATTCATCGGATTGAAATCCACAAGAATCACTCTAGCCTCTCTCGAGCACATGGAATAAATCTCAATGTATCAACTACGATAACATAATAAAGATTCATACATCAATGATCATTTAAAATTAAAACCCTTACAAGTGCACAAGGCAATTGTACTACGGCGAGTATTAATAACGGTTGTCGAACCTCAGGGACGGATGAATGATTTACCAAATTCAAAAGAAAGTAGCAATGTTGATTCTAGACTAAGAAAGCAATGAACTTTAACTAAACTAAGTGAGATTTAATCAATATGGAGAAGACTAAGGCTTCGAATCCACCACAATAAATTAGTGTATCGTCTCTCTCTCTCTCTCTCTCTTTTGAATAAAAATTTCCAATTGGCTAGCATATTCCTCTCGGACATACACTTGTCAACTCAAAATATAGTGCTCTCCTCTCGGATGTAACACATAAAACAATTAAAACATGGAATTGTGATCTATCTCTCTCGAGTATAAACCAATGAAATTTTATTAATATATAACACCTCAGTCTACTTACGTTCCTCTCAGGTACACAAGTATTCTTCGGATTGAAACTCACAAGAATTCACTCTTGTATCTCTCGAGTACAAAGAACAAATCTTTATTGAATTAACGGTGATTACACAATAAAATCCATACACCAACTAGAGTAAAAACATAAGATGAGAGAAAAGAAACTACACAACCAGATTATTGGGCTTCATCTACGCCTTGGAAAGGTGTTTAGCCTCGCATCGGAAGAGAAATCACCATCATGATCATCATGTTCTTCATCTTCTTCTCTCCTTTGCTCTAGCCTCCAATTTAGCTCTAGATTCTCCAAGGGTTGAATATGTGGTCTATTTTCTAATGCCCAAAACGTTCTCCCATAAGGCCTATTTATAAGAGTGAAGAGAAACCACGAAGGCCCCTTCCAAATCCAAGTCGAAATAGGTCTTATTTCGGTTTGCCGCATACGGCGATCGATCGCTCCGTATTGACGATCGTTCGCTTACCGATCGATCGCAATTCCTTAGTTATTTTCCCCCGATCGATCGCTTTGGCGATCGACGCCATATGATACCGATCGATCGTAGTTACTGCCTTGCGCGGATCAAAAATTCCAGTAGATACGATCGATCATTTTGAGTCCGATCGATCGTTTCCTTTAATACACTGCTTTTACGGCTCTCGCGATCGATCGCATTGATAGCCGATCGATCATTGTTACTGTTCATGAAATTCAAATGGCTATAACTTTCTGCTCCGAACTCCGAATTGCGCGTGGTTGGTGGCGTTGCAGCTGACTTCTTGAACTTTAACATGAGACTTGAATCAGTCCAATCTGATATTTGTACACGAAGTTATGATGATTTAACCATTCGAGTTATTTTTCTTTTCATTTCTGTGTATTACTCTTATTTCCTACAAAAACTAAAAACTATATTAAAGTAGTAGCTATTCTAATCAAACACTAGCATAATCATAAGTTTAGGAGACAATAAAATGCATATTTCATGTATAGATCAATCAACCACGATAAAACTCAAGATAAGAGAAAGAAACAACAAAACTAATTTATTCGGGCTTCATCTACGCCTTAGAAGTGGTTTAGCCGAGTATCGGAGGAGAAACGTGCATCTTCATCTTCATCTTCATCATCTTCTTCCTTGCTCTCCTTTTCTCCCCTTTTTCTATAGCCATTACCAAATCCACCCAAAGACACTCACGAGCCTCTTTAAGGTTTATATAAAATGGGTAAGAAAAGTCCCAAATACCCCTTCAAAACCCTAAAGAAAAATGATTTTCTTTTCACACTTTCGCCCCCGGCGATCGATCGCCTGGTTAGCCGATCGCTATCCGATCGATCTCTTCATACAAAGTTTTCCACTGCGTTCCTGCGATCGTTCGACAATCTCTCATCATACGGCGATCGATCGCGTCAATGTGCCGATCGATCACGTACTATGCAACCAAATCTCCAGTAGATACGATCGATCGAAAACAGTGATGATCGATCGAGAAGTCATCATAGCATAAGAGATGCGATCGATCGGTTACTGTATAAACCAACATTCCAGTAGATATGATCAATCGGCAATGGACTGATCGATCGTCTCCTTCGTTTACGACACATCATGGTTCTTGGCGATCGATTGCGTATGCTTGGCGATAGATCGATTACTGTTCATTCGCTAATTTATTTTGTTTTTCTTCTCTTCTTAAGCCAAAAAGAGTGTATGTTTTCTTTTCCTACAAAAGATCAAAAATAACATTAAAGTATCATGAAATCTAATCAAACACTAATATAAACATAAGTTTAGGTTTAATAAAATGCATAATTCATGTATATATCACCCCCAAACCTACATTTTGTTAGTCCCTAGCAAAATAAAATAAAACAAAATCACACAAAACAACTAAAGGAACTAAAGTAGACAGGTAAATACCACTTTCGTAGGGAACACGATTGCATTGAGCAAATGCAACAAGTCATTAAACCTCTACGTGTCCCTAGTAGGACGAGTGTTGTCTCGTGAGGGTTTGCAGCTATGTTACCCACAAACATGTAATTATGAAACTAAACTAAATTAATCTAATTGAAAAAGAAATACACCACAAACTAAAAAACAATCACTACAACACAAATAAACCTATTATCCATTCAAATGCAAACCACAGTGCTTAAGAGAACCAACCACATGTACTTGCATTTATAATCAACTAGAATATAGAAGCCCTCAAGTAAGTGATATTATTCTACACTTCCATCTTGGAAATTCTTACCCAATATGATATAGCATGATAATGTAAATAGTAAAAGTGTAGAACATTGTAGCAATACATTCAAAATCTCCATTTTACACATATCCAGTGTTACCCATTAGTGAAAGAAACATCAGAAGCTACATCGTCATCCCAATCTTTTGGTTCATGTTAGCACAAATGTCTGGGCACCTTCTTCGAGTCCAACATTCTAGATTTGAGACGATAATACACCACAAATTTTTTTTTAATAGGACTGTGCAATGCCTAACTTCAATATGATTAGGTTTAACAATGACTTGGGCCAATGACTCCCAACTAGTTGGCTTAGGGCATTAGGTTTTAAGTATAGACCGCTTCAGGCCTGAGCATTAGCCTAAGTTAATCCTAGAAAGTCAAGCAACCCCTATTTGTTTCTATTTATTTTATTTTTCTCATTCTTCTCATTCATTCATTCATTTTCTAGCGATATTTATTCGTCCGGGTTGTATTATACTCTCAACCTATTTCCGGTCCAAGCCTCTCCCATATTGCCAAGTAAGTGGTCTATCATGATCGTTTAAGCTCAATAACAACAATGTATCAACTAATGACCGGATTAAAGTTATCCCACTGTAGATTAGTATTCAATAAATCTCTAGATGGTATTACGTTATGTACTAGTGTGTGTGAGTGAGTCTTATTAACTCAAGTATCTAATCCAAGAGGACTGTAACAGAAAGATATTATCAGTTAAGTGTATCTATCCTCCACTATACTTACTTACACTTCCAATGCAAATTAATCTCATAAGAATTATAATATGCATAATCACGGGATAAACTATCAAAACCTAACAAAAAAAATTAATAAACACTAACAAACAACTTAAAAACTACTCAAATTTTATTTTTTTTCTTCTTTTTTTTTTACAATGAAGCACATCCTCTCCCTGAAACCTAATATGAGCATTGTCCTCAAGGCATAACAAAAGATAAAACTACAATGATCACATAAAAGGAAAAGGAGAAAAAGGAAGGAAAACACCGAAAGAATTGAACTGGAGGTCCCGGTCATCTCCATCTGCACCGTCCGGAGGGGGAAAACACCACGCATGAAGAAAGTCGACTATGGAGTCGAGGCATCCAGTAATAGCATGTTGGGTTTGCCAAATCTCCTGCTGTGTTGCCCGAATCTTCTACACTTGGCTAGTGAGATCGGTGAGCTGCTACTGCATAGCCACCCAGGGTCCTGCTGTGCTTGCTGACCCTCCAGCTCTTCTTCGTGCTGCTCCTCGGACCGACATGCCACTGGACGAGCTGGGGGATGAGTATGGCCGATCATCCAGTTGAAGGCATCGATGCCGATAGCACCAAGGCCATGAGATAAGTGGGAATGTTCCGAAAATCGTACCCCATTGGTCCTGAACACCCGATCCAAAATATAGGGGTAAGGTAACCGTTCGTCCTAGCGCCTGGTAACCATATGCTTCATCCGTCCGAAGACGAATGAAGGAAAATCAATATCACTGCGCCTAGCATCTTCGCCAAATACATAATGCAAGTGGGCCATGGTGGAGTCAACATTGGCCTTCCGGGCTGACCAAACATCATGTTGGAAGATAAGAAATGTAAAGCGGAACTCAAGAAGCATGTGGATGGCTGTGATATATCGTCTGAGTCCTGGCCCTGTGGTCACCCCCAGTAGTCGACCTGTTATGCGGCTGGAACCAGGGAACTTATACCCATCGAAGTCAGGATGATGAATTGTGCCCCGGTCGCATCTCATTTCCTGTGCAATTGTGCCGATTTGGATACGGATAGAAGTGCCGCATACAGTACTCCGAATCTCCACCCGTTCGGGATCATCGTGATCTTCAATGTCGGCATTTGCATAAACCTCCCGTTCTACATCCTCATGTATCATTTGGTGAGTGCCTTGGACCTTCGTAGTGATGGTTGTAAAATACTGCACCCAATCTGGCCGCACCTCAATCCAGTTCTGAGTGGCAAGGTCTGGAATATACGGGTTAAGTATCACTTGCTACTCATACTGAATCGGGCGGCAATCGAGGAGTCGCTGGTGCTGGGGTGGGTGGTTCAGATCGAGCCGTAGAGGAATCACCCCTGTGGCGTTTGTGAGCGGACATCTTCTGAGGTGCCATCGTACCTGCAAAATCAATAACAATAGTAAACAACACGGCAAGGCAAATTGGCAACATGATAATTGACTATTCACTACAAAGGGTCATAAAAAAATGTCGCACCGCCAAACATGAGAAAAGTCAAAAATACCCTTGGTGGCTTTAGTGGCGGCACGACGTGAAATCAAAGCTTAACCATCACAGCAGCATATGAAACCGGATGACTCAAGACAGTAGATCCAATTCTCATTTTTGATTTTTTTATTATTATGAATGAAAATTCTAAAAATTCATGAAAAACACAGTAGATCTGAGAATCAGAAGCTCACATCGCGCACATGGTTTGCAATCATCGTTCCTGTATCATGCATGAGATTAATTTCATAAATATCCACCAGAAACCCATGAAAAAACAAAGTTTTAGATTTAGGGCTTACCGGAAGGAAGGGCACAAATGCAAGGAAACGAGAAGGAAAGAGGGAAAATGGCTGTCGGATTCGAAATCTACGCACAAAAACCTTTCAAGAGCTGGAGTTTTAGTCAAAATGGAGGTCGGCATCAGCGAACGAAGATTGATCGCTCCCTCGCCGTGGCCGCTGGTTTTTAAAAGCGAAAGTGACGACCCGTGATCAATCGCGAACATGGCCGATCGATCGCTCTAGAAGATGAGAAATGGCGCCCCTCGGATCGTAGATGAATGGTTTAAATCGCAGCCGTTTTCGGGCGATCGATCATCCCAGAATGAGATCGATTGCAAAGCGTCAAATTAGGGCCCGGGGGATCGATCGTATCTATTGTATTCTTTTTTCTCTACGATGTTTGGCCAATTGATCGCGCTTAATGTGCCGATCGATCGCGCACTGTACAACCAAAACTTTAGTAGATACGATCGATCGAAAACGGTGATGATTGATCAGGAAGTCATCTAGTGGCTCTTCTGAATTGGAGTGATCGATCGCGTAAGAGATGTGATCCATTGGTTACTGTAGAAACCATCATTCCAGTAGATACGATTGATCGGGAATGGACTGATCGATCGTCTCCTTTGTTCACGGCACATCCTGGTTCTTGGCGATCGATCAGTTACTGTTCATTCGTCATTTTTCTTTTCTTCTTAAGCCAAAAAGAGTATATGTCTTCTTTTCCTACAAAAGATAAAAAATAACATTAAAGTATCATGAAATCTAATCAAACAATAATATAAACGTAAGTTTAGGGATAATAAAATGCATAATTCATGTAAATATCAATACACATTCATTTAAGCTCACCATACGTATCTAAAAGTTTACAATAATTGTATACCTACAGTGAGAAGACTAGGAGAGTGATACAGAGAAGGAAAGGGAGTTACAAGAATTGGATGGAGGAAAGCATAGTGGGGTTCACTTTCCTTTAATCCAATCAACACCCTGAGCAAGGTTTTGGAGTACAGCTAGGAAGCACGGATACGAATATGGCGACATGATACGGACATGAGACACGACATTTTCTCAAAAAGTGGGATACGACACGGCTAATAAAAAAATATTTATATAATTTAGATGTATTTTTTTGTATTGTAACACCACATTTTTTATTATTGTAGCACCATAAAAATATATGTAAGGTTTGAGCTTCTTGTGAGGAACATGTGAAGGTTTTTGAAAGAAAATGAAAAAAGTAGTCCACACTTCCAATGGGATTCAACAAACTTCACAACACACAATTTCCAATTTTATGGTACCAGTAATGAAGATAAGTAATGAAGATAAATAATTTAGTAGAGATGGAAGAAAATGGACATAGTCAAATACATTACTCAAAATCCCATCTTTCAAAAGCACTCTATGAATCTAATGATGACTTCAAGCTAATTCTCCATTTCATGTGCTAGATACCTCAAATTGACATAAAGAAAAAGTTAGAATGAATCAGTCGTATCTCATGAAACAGAACTTCTGTATTTTGACAAACATGTACTGGGCACAATATTAACATCTCTTTCATACCTTAAAACCAAAAATCAGTAAAGGCACAAAGCATGCATGTACAGTGGATTTTGGCAAACATGTATTGGGCACTAAACTACCCCATATGGAATCTGTTTCCAGTTTACCATAAAACAAGAAAGACCAAATTTTTATACTTAAAAAAAAATCCTTAAATTTACTAGGAGAGGCGAGCTTCGCTAGGGAGATGCCTGAGCTGTTGGTGGTCGAGGGTAACTTCAAATAGAGATGTCTGGACTACTGGTGGCTGGGGAGAGATTCGCTGGGAAAAGAAGCATTCAGATTGATCATGGAAAGTGAAGGGTTATCGAACCGCAGCGGAAGCGAATGAATCATCCATTTGGTGTTGAATTCTTCCAAGATCTGTCTTGATTTGGAATTCCTTGCGTTCACAAATAACAACAATGAAAGAGTACAAGATTATGAGAAATATATACGAACTACAATTTATTTCATGCACAATCAAATTAAATGTAAGAATGCGTACTACTAACCTACGGACTTTATGCCAAAGATTATACCGTTCTTCGTAGAGAAATAAGAGTATGTCCGAGATCACCTTTTGAACCGTTCGTGTGCTGATCAATGATTTGCTATTCTCTACGATATAACAATATCACCTTCGACTTCTCCCAATATATTGCTTGATTAAATCACCAAGATTAATCCCAATAGCAAGTGATGGAGAGAAAGAATGCATGAAGTAAGAGAGAGAGAGAAAGAGAAAATATCCCAGATGTGAGAGAGAAGATGAGTGCATGCCAAAGCCAGTGTCCTGAGTATTGGTCACGTCCCACTTTTATATCTCTCTCCCTCAGCAGTTACCAATTGAGGAGTTATGGATATCTTAATATCCTGTAACCTTCTCCATTTATTGGAGTTATGGATATCTTAATATCCTGTAACCTCCTCCATTAATTGTTCTCTTGATGGTTATTCATAACCACCCATAACTCAATCTCTTAAATTCTCGTAACGGTCCAGTGGCATTAGGTATCTCTTCCAATTAGGTATAGATCCACCTGGGCCCACGGAAGCTTAGTCACTCCTCATGTCTACCCACCACACGGGAGGACCGACTCCTATCAAACAAGACAATAAATATGGGACGAACCCATATCACTATCTTACAGAAAGGAGTGAAGGGAAAGTGAGGTGGGTGGAGACATCGCTCGTCGAGGAGAGAGCTCCTCTTCTCCTTCACCTGCTTCCACGAGAGAGGGAGGGTATCCTGCCCGTATCCATCTGTGTCAGAAATGTGTCTAATTTTTTTTAAAATTTTAGATATTCGGAAGATACCCAAGCAGTTGTATCACTGTTCTATCCGTATCTAATATATATAAAATACAAATTACATAGCCAATTTGCCGTGTTCATGCTTCCTAAGAGTACAGTGTACCGGTGGGATAGCACTAGCCTTTTGAGTACATATCATCAGTGCATGTTTTACCATTCAAACGGCCGTGTTCATTCTTCCTAGGAGTACAGCGTAACATATAGTACTCTCCTTTTCAGTACAGATCATCAGTGCATGTTTTCCATTCAAACGAAAAAGGTTCGGTCCTGCACTTGCCCCAATCTTATAGGAGAGTTGATGGGACTTTTCTGACAGGAGGAGCTCTTGGAGCTCCTTTATCTCTTGAGCATCTCTTTCCCTGTGGCAAGTGATGTGACTATTTGGCATGTGGGATGGGTCCAAACACCCATATGAATTGGAGTCACATGGGGGAAAGCAGCCAAAATGACACCTGTGGGAGAAAGACATACGTAACGTGAGTACACGCGTGTTTGCATCATTTGCAACTGTAGGAGAAAGTACTAGTGCAAAGGCTAAGCTCTGAACATTCGTGGCTCTCATGGGCTCCGGGCAATGCATGAAAAGGTCATCGAAAGAGTTGTTTTGGACTTAAATAGCCCAATATGGTACCCCTCCAATTATTGACACCTGGTGAGGAGAGCCCGACCAATCCTTGCTTGAACTCAGTGGCACCACTTGTAGCACTAATTTAGTCATTTGCTAACAAGGTATTCTTTTTCTTCAGTTAGTGGTACCATATTAAATAACCAATTTCTCCAAGAGCTCAAGCTGTTAATGAAATAGTTGTCAAAACAAGCATATCTCAACAAGTTTTAACCCCATAAGAAAACTTGGGAGCTTAGTCATATCTTTGCCTATAAAGATGAGGATATGCATGAAAGTCTCCTACATATGAACACAATATCACAATATCAGTCAAATAATGTGCCTAAAATGGAACAGATTAGTCGAACGTACATGAGCCATTGATGAATGGCCAGAAGAGCTGAAATTTTGCATGTTGTCATGAAACACAAGTTCAAAATGTGCATATGGGCAAGCACTGGCCTGAGATCATCTTTATTCTTTAGCATGTTATGATGCAAGGGTTGTTCCAAGGCGGAAATAGGTTTTTGATTCATGCAAAAGTTGGATGTAAGCTGTGTAGCTAATCATAATGCACATTTTGAATATGCATCAAAAAGTGCATTCATCACATTTATAACCATCAACTGTTTCCCAAATTTAATCAATCTCCCATGTATTTCCTTTGCTCGTAAAATCCAAAAGAGAACAAGCACTTAAGACACTGCCGTAAGGGAAATGATCTTGCAAGACATCACTATGACACATTTTCTTGAGGAGTCTCAATGCTTCTTTACTTTTTTCATGTAGTATATAGCCTGATATCATGGCATTCCATGGTGTATTTACATTACAGTTTTCGAAATTTCTATCAAACAAGGCCCTATCTTCGGGCAAGCAATCACATTTTGAGTACATATCTATAAGAGCAGTTCCCGCAACAATATTAGATTCCAAATGGAGCTTCTTAACATCTTGATGCACTTCTTTCCCTTTGCTAACATCGACCAACCTCCCAACTGCCTTCAAAACACTTGCAAAGGTATACATGTTTGGCTCAAAGCCTTCACCTTTCATAGTACAATACTGATCATAAGCTTCTAAATTAAGATCATTCATTGTTGGCAAGTCCTGATATTAATGCATTCCGCTTAACCTGATTATGCTCATACATGGACTTGAACAAACCTTAGTGAAGCCCCAATATCTCCAAACTTCGCATACATTTTAAGCAGTGCAGTATTAACAAAAACTTGCTCCAAAAATTGGCTCTTAGCAATCTGCCCATGCACCATCCTACCATACTCTACAGACTCCAGCCCGAGGCAGGCCTCAACAACACTAGTATAAGCAAACTTGTCAGGCCATATGCCACAAGCTGAAAAATTATTGGCTATGCACTGCGCATCACCCATTGGTGATGAGCACACTGTTCTCCTGCGCGGCGCACAGGTAATAACTTCTCCCACAAGCTTGTATCTCGCAGAAAAGCCTAAACCCATCAAGGAACATCTCATGCTCCGTGAATCCACCAATCATGACAGTCGATGAAAACACGTTTCTGTTAGGCATAACATCAAACATCTTTGAGCATGTATACGGCTAACGTGCATATGCTTGCGTGCGGCCATCCAAGACCATCAGATGCCGGTTGGGTGGCACGGGTTACTACAGGGGGTAGACGAGGGGTGGAACTAGGACTTCGGGTCCCAAGGGGTATTAATTTTTTTCTTACAAACATTTGCTTCATTAGTAAATGACGGAAAAACTATCTGATTTGAAACCGGAGGGAGAAGAGAAAGAAAATGGAAAGGTAGTGGAAATAGAGGATGTTGATTCACATGAAAAATGTCCTCTTGAAGACCTTCCCGATGAATATTTGGTTATTCAGTTCTACTTCTAAATGGCCGTTTTCGAAAGAAAAGATCAATAGACCTTCCCGATGAATATTTTGATTATGAACTAGATGATTCACCTAAAGGAGAAGTATTCATTGAATACACTAACGGATACAGATTACTTGAGTCTGTCATAAATGGCCAAAATAAACTCCAATGTATGTATATATGATTGTCATTTTTCATAGTTATAAAGTCATATATACGAAGACATGACTATGTTGTGAGTTGTGTACTCAAAGACGTAACTCCTTTTTGAGTCGTGTCTCATGAGTCTTGTACACAAAGACACGACTCTATTGTAATATGTTGTGCATGTTTCCATGATGTTTGCACTAATCCTTATTGTATTCAAATCCATGCAAGTGATTGATGAGTTCTTCCAATTGCTAAAGCAGATGAATGATAACAATGTAGGCGTGTATCCATTCTAATTTTTTTAAGCATTATCATTCAAAAATATATCGAATACGTAAGCTTGCTAAAGTCACTTTTTTACACTGGTATTATAAGCAATGCAATATACTAACCATCACAAATTATATTATTTTGTAGGAGTTTATCCCATGAGGATAATTCAAAGTTGGCACATAAGTTGGTTGACAACTTACTTAAGGAAATCATAAAACATATGCACTATAGTTTCTTCATAATCCATACTTCCAAACATTTTGCTTGTTGATTCTACACTTCCCCACGTAACGTTGATATTTCTACAATCCTCTAGGGGGAATCCAGTATTGAACCCTACCACAAGAATGCTACGACAGTTAATGTAGTGGAATTTTTGAATGACCTGCTTTAAACACATTTCAAAATGAAGGGAGCTAAGCAATATAAGTTGTCCCAGATTAAGGATGCTCCTTATTGTGTGTTTAATACACGCTTAATTCTTGTGTTTAATTTGCATATTTTCTATTACTATTATCGTGTAGTCTATTACATGATAACATTGTTACCATATTATCGAGTATATGAAAGCAGTTCTATCGTGCATTCGAGGACACGATAGTAGTGCTATCATGTGTTTATACACGCTTAATTCATCTTCCTCATTCTGATTCTTTTTCGCCCATTCTTTTTATGTTCTTCTTTATTTTTCCTCATCTTTCTTCTCATGATGATAGCTTAAGGATCTTGAGATACCACCCAATGGAGATGAACAATTTCAAAAGAAGAAAAAAAAGAAATGAAGCAGAATAATAGGCCACATACTGCTCCACTTCAGTCCTCAGCCATCTACTCTAACCTTCCGGAATTAGATTAAAACATTAAAATAGAGAGGCATGTAATTCAGTCCTAGGTGCTTTGTATTTAGAGACCGGTTTACATAAGATCATTCTCATGTAGCTTGCATAAGCCAAACTATCTTCATCCGTTAGATCAAGATCTGATGGTGATTGTCAAATTATTAGGTAGGTAAGTGTGAATCATCATCGTCGTCAGATTTTAATCTAATGGCTCAAGATTAGTCAGACTCATGCAAGTTATATGAGAACAATCTCATTTAAACTTTTCCCTTGTATTGATATAGATTTAATAAGCCGCAAATTAGGTATAAGCCTAAGTTCTAAATCAGGAATGGATACAAGTCATTCCCCTTATATTGTCTTATTTGCAAAGGTAATGGGCTGAACTAAAGGTAATATGGGCTTGGTACCAAAATTTCAAAGAGTTCATATAGTCTGACCCATTTTCAATACAAGATTAAAGCACACGGGCCGTGTGGGCATGGGCCATGGCATAGCCCTTGGTCATTTAATCTGGTATTGAAAAGTGGTCACCGAAACATTTCCCGATTTCAAACGTTAAAACCCCGAAGGCGGGAGGCGCCCACCCGCCAAATTTCTTGATGGAGCAGCCAACCGCACCAGTTTCCGAACTCCTTTCTGCCATGTCTCACCGCTGCCACACCATGCGCGACCTCAAGCCAATCCACGCCCGCCTTCTCCGCCTCAACCCCCACCGTGGCGGCCTCCTCCTCGCCAAGCTCCTCCGCTTCGCCGCCGTCTCCCCCGCCGGAGACCTCCACTACGCCCGCCGCCTCTTCTCCCAGCTCCGCCGCCCCAACACCTTCTTCTACAACACCCTCATCCGCGGCTACGCCAAGAGCGCCGCCCTCGCCGTACATTCTATTTTCTTCTTCAAGCGCATGCGGAGGGATTCGGTATCGCCTGATGAGTTCACCTTCACCTTCTTGCTGAAGGCGTGCGCTCGCGCGTCGGATGGTGGCGAAGGGGTTCATGCGTTAGCGTTGAAGTTCGGCTTTCGAGCGTTCCTCTACGTTCGAAACGCGTTGATTCATCAGTATGCAACTTTGGGTTTTCCTGCGCATGCAGTTCGGGTGTTTGAAGAAATGGGTAGTCGGGATGTGGTGTCCTGGTCAGGGCTGGTGCTTGCGTATGTCAAAGTGGGAGCGTTAGATAGTGCGTTGCGTGTGTTTGATCAAATGCCTGAGAGGGACGTGGTATCGTGGACTGCCGTGATTTCTGGTTGCACAAAAGAAGGCCGTCCTAGAGATGCTTTGAGGTTGTACCGAGTGATGATAGCAGCTGGGGAGTTGCCTGATGAGGTGACCATGGTGAGCGTGATATCGGCCTGCGGGAACTTGGGTGACTTGGAGGCTGGATACAGCGTGCATCGGTGTGTGCAGGATATGGGTTTCTCTTGGATGGTTTCTCTTTGCAATGCATTGATAGACATGTATTCTAAATGCGGGTGTATGGACATGGCGTGGCGAGTTTTTGAGAGCATGGAGAGGAAGAGCTTGATCTCCTGGAATTCAATGATTTCGTCTTGTGCAAAGCACGGGATGGGCGAAGATGCAATGGGGTTGTTCAGGCGGATGATCGAGGAAGGGATGGTTAAGCCGGATGGAATTACGTTTCTTGGGTTGTTAAATGCTTGTGCTCATAATGGTTGGGTCGATGAAGGGCGGAGGTTGTTTTTACGCATGGGGAGGGATTACCATATACAGGCTGGGATTGAGCACTATGGTTGCATGGTGGATATGTTGGGGAGAGCTGGCTATTTGGAGGATGCTTACCAGTTGATCATAAATATGCCAATCCCTAGCAATGACGTAGTATGGGGGGCATTGCTTGGTGCCTGCCGGATTCATGGCAATGTGGAGATGGGAGAAAGGGTAGTGAAGAAATTAACTGATCACAAACCAGATGAAGGTGGATACTATGTACTTCAATGCAATATATATGATGATGCAGGGAAGCGCAAAGAGGCTATGGAGATGAGACGGAGCATGAAAGGCCAGGGCGCAAAAAAAAACCTTGGCTACAGTTGGGTGGGATTGGAACACAGATCAGCTGCTATTACTTGAATTCGGCAGGATGATATTCTTAAAACCCGGACGTAGTGGGCGTGCAACTGAAAACATACCACACTCTCCTTCGTCACTAGTACTAGTGATTGAAACCTGATTTCTTGAATTCGATGATCTCAGTTTGTGCAACATACAGAAAGGCAATGAGCTATACGAAAATGCTTGTGTACACAAGGGTTGTTTGATGAGGGCGTAGGGTGTTTGTGGGATATGTTGGGATGATTGAGGAAAGATTAGATTACTTAACGGAACGAGTAGTTTTGAGCTCCATGGTTATCTGGAAGGTTTGTTGGGTTGAGTAGGATATCTGCTTGACGTAGCTATTGATTATAAACAAGCGAATTGTTCAGCAATTGCCAGAATCATGGTGATGTGGATGTGAGAGAATAAGCAGCAAAGAAGTTAACTGAACTAGAACCTGGGGCAAGTTGGCAATTATTAACTTTGATGTAAGATACATGTACATGATGAGGTAAATAAGAAGTGGCAATGGAGATCAGGCATATTATTGAGGAATGCGGCCCAAGGAAGGCTCTTGATATCCTTTAGGCCCACTACCTCTTGCAGACCAAGTGTTTGCAGACTCTTTCTCCGAACAATGGTGGCCCCTAATTCTGGAACCGGAGAT
Source organism: Houttuynia cordata (assembly GCA_039654745.1). Lineage (NCBI taxonomy): Eukaryota > Viridiplantae > Streptophyta > Magnoliopsida > Piperales > Saururaceae > Houttuynia > Houttuynia cordata. The sequence goes on from CM077509.1 coordinate 16,942,652, forward strand.
ATTGCTTGCTATTTATTCAAGACGAGTTTACAAACCGATCAGGTACATATTGTATTTCATGACAGTCTATTCTTTTTCTTTGGATAATTTCTAAAGATAAATTATTATCCTGGAGGGGTCTTCTTTTTCACTTAGAATAAAGAAAATTTGATTTGATAAACCGGTGCAAAAAATTTAATTGCGTGTTTTACTAGCTACATTCATATGACAAAATAAGTTCTTAATCAACGGTGATTGGTAGTGCTTCTACCTGTGTAGCTCTAAAGATTGTCATTGCCACTGCAATAAGGTGAAGGCTAGATATTATGGTTTTTTGAAAAATGGGTTCTACTACAACGATTTAATATTTGATGACATGATGCTGTTGAAGTAATATTATATTAGCGAGTTCAATTTGAACAGTTAAATTTGTTTAAGATATTGCAGGCACTTGTTAGGCATTCTGTACATCATGCCCACAATTCAAATTTCATGTTTCCCTTTCTTGCCTTACCAGAAGTTTTAATTGGTTCTGGTACTTGTGTGGTTGCTTGAGCTGAAAAGTGGGAAGAAATTATGATGATTTAGTACTATAATAATTGGCATATCTTAGGTTGTTTTGGAATTTGTCAGTAAACTTGTCTAACATATTATATTAATGTCAACTGTAAATTGATTTGACATATAGTTGTGGCAACTAAAGAAAAACAACTATGTTCACTTTATTTTGGCTCATACAAATGTTTCCAGAATAATGATCAGCTCCCTGCCATGGAAAAAAAATGATCAACTCCTCGGTTGAAAGTATATGTAGCCTAATCTATGTTATTACCGGTTGATTAGCATTTCAAATTATACAAAGTTAATTACAGACATACTTCAAATTCATTTCAATGAAAGTCATTAAAGAGGGGGAGGGGAGTCTTCACCTTCTAGAAATTTTTTTTGTCTTGATCCCCACAATCAGTTATTGAAGGAAGCATAAAAACTAGAAGGGGTAGGCTGCATCATTTGTATATAGTCCATTACAAATCAATTGGTTGGCTAAATTAGGATCAATATGGCTATGTGGAAGGAGTTTAAAATTACAGAAATTGGATTATCTTGGTCTTTAATTAATGGGTGGGCTTTCATGGGAAATACCAAAGTGCGGCTCATTTGGGCTCTCGGACGTGGACGGAATCGTTTGCTTCCTACCAACCTGACGAACGAGCGTGTGTGGACCAGACATGTAGCATTAAAAAGAGAACATGAGAACTGGGGAGGCACGTGATGGATCACATCTTATAGCATGATGATATCAAATTTGTTTTCTCTTCCTCTTTGTCATGTTTTTTTGTTAGTTAGTATAAAACAAATGGTTATTCTTAGCTTAATCCCACTTGGTTGATTTTGTTGTCAATGTAAATCATATGTTGTGTCATCTTGGTGGGGGCAAACTGAGCTTAAAATTATAATGTAAGTATCGTATGGTAGAATATAGATGATTAAAGGTAATACAGGAATATCATTACTATTTGAAATTATCAATGTAGTAATCTATATATATAGTCTATACTACTACTAAAAGTAAAAAGGTGGAACATAAAATTTTATGTCGTGTTCTAAAATGTATCCTTGATGTAAAACTTGCGATAATTTGGCACACACAAAAACTTCCAAACAATTTTCCAAACATCAATTAACGGAAAGATAAAATGATGATAATTAACTTATGTAAGATTTGAAGCCCTCCTTATTAGTTATACTAGAGCGAAGCGTCTCTCATACTTTTAATTCTTTTGGGCACTTGATAATGCGAGCAGGGGACAGTATCCTGCAGAATACCATCCCTTTATTTATGTTTATACATTGTGTATAATTTGTTTGTTTATTGTCATCACATCATGATAGAAACATAATTTAATTTTGATTAAGAAATATAACTGCAAATAGGTTCTACTAACTGATTTCAAAGAGCTTTATCCAAAATTGTTAAGCTTTTTTAATTTAAAAATAAGGCTAGGTCTGATATCTTCACTGCTAGAATTGTAAGAAAAAAGATATCATCTTTGTGGTCACTGGTCATGCTTGAGGACATACAAAGTCTCTTATGTACTCACAGATGAGAATAGGTTTATTGAGGCAAAAAAGAAACTGTAGAAGTAATTAAACAACTAAAAAATATATTAGATGGTTTGGTAGAAACAAAAATAGTAGTTGAATCTAGATTAGCATTTGTGAGTTCAACGACAATCTGCCCATAGACAAGTTATGTGTTGTTGGATGATTTGTTGGTGAAACCGGGAGTGAATAGAAATAAGATAGTATGGAAACCTTAGATTATAAAGAGAGCAACTAGAGAGGTAGCATTGGTAAGTTGTCCAAGAACCAATGAGATGGGGACAACAAACTAAAGAACTAGATATTAATAGTGATATCATAATTCTTACAAGCAAGGAATTCTGTATCGGATATCGGTAAAATATCGGTTGACCAAAGAGACAAAATATTGGTGGTTGAAAACTAGTTTTTACCATATATTTTTACAATCTAACTTCTAAAATGAGTTATACTAATTTAGACAAAGCATAGGTTTCAAAATATGCATAAAATGCATATTAGGATGGGAAACAAATGGGAAAGTTGATTTTTTTTCTTTTTTTTTAAAAAAAAATCCAATTTTTTTTTAAAACATTTTTTTTTAAATGGCTATATATCGGTTCGAAACCGATATATCGGCGATATTTTAAAAAATTAAAAAAATGATATTAGTCCGTATCGTTTTATCGGGTGGGACCCGATATCGATATATCACCGATACGGAATTCCTTGCTCAAATGGGTGTATAGTAAGATTAGATGAACGAGAACTAGTCTCTTAGGTTCTACCAACATCAGCAGAAGAAAAGAAGAAAGAAGAATCCACGTGCCACAAGACCAACTATGCGCAATTATACTAGTGGGAAGGCACAAAGCTCTGTATCAAAGTTAGTTGTCCTGAGGGTTTTGATCCACAAGAGATTAAGAATTGTGCATAGAATTATAGTGAAGTCTATAGTGCATGTAACTAAAACAGGTGAGAACTATAAATTACCCTCGACATCATCTGCAATGTGACTGGTAGGGATCAAAAAGAATATAGGAAAAATTCAGGTTACTCTAGAAGAGATGAGACCTAGAAGCATATAAGTTAATTCCACAAGAGATGAGACTTAGAATGAATTGTGCATGACATGAGAACTAAGGCCTAGGGTGGTAGATGAATGTATAAGCATGACATTGTACTAATGAGTTATGATGTTAGAATAGCTACGCTCCTATAATATTAATTCTATATTTCCATTAGTACTATTGTATAGTGATCGTTTAAAATTAAACCCTTGCAAGTGCACAAGGCAATTGTACTACGGCGAGTATAGAAAGGGTTGTCGAACCTCAGGGACGGTTAAACAATTTACCAAATTCAATAGAAAAAAAAGTTTGTTTTAATTAATCTAAAGAAAGTAATAAAATTTAACTATTTCAAAATGGATTTTAACTAATATGGAGAAGTGCCAAGGCTTCGAATCCACCACACAATAAACTAGCTTATCGTCTCTCTCTCTTCTGAATAAATTCCTAATTGGCTAGCATATTCTTTTCGGACATATACTTGTCAATTCAAAATGTAGTGCTCTCCTCTCAGACGTAACACATAAATTAATTAAAATATGAAACTGTGATCTATCTCTCTCGAGCATAAATCAATGAAATCTTATTCCTTTATAACACCTTAGTCTACTTACGTTCTTCTCGGACACGCAAGTATTCCTCGGATTGAAACTCACAAGAATTCACTCTAGCCTCTCTCGAGCACATAGAATAAACCTCAATAAATTAACAGTGATTTTATAATAAGATCCATACACTAATTAAGATAAAATTAAGGTTGAGATGAAAGAAAGAAAACGATACAACCAATTTACTCGGGTTTCATCTACGCCTTGGACGCGAATTTAGCCGGCCATCGGACGAGAAGAACGTTGTTGATTTGACGGAGTCATCATTTACTATTCACCAGGAAAAAACTGTTCAAAATCACTGTAGCAACACTGTAGCAAAGTACTGTTCACGCTCGGTCACTGTTCATTGTATTCTCCGATCAGCCGGTTACTGTAGCAAATGGTAGAAGTTATTGTAGCAGTCCAAAATCACACCTTTTTCTTCCTCCTCTCCTCCGGCTGTCTGCTTCCACTTCCCCCTCCTTTTTCGGCCAAAAACACGCCGGAAAGCCCCTGCTTTCCGGCGGAAATTATCTCCGTGAAAAGCTCTGAAATTTCTCCCGCCGGGTATCGTCTCCTCCCTTTCAAGCTCCTGTTTTTTCTGTTTTTATAGGCAGATCGAAAGTGAATCCGAAGTTTTTTGCAATAGCCAAAACCGTGTCCCAATCAAAGACAAAATTAAATTTCTAATTCCAGTAGGAATCGGTCTCCGTTTCCCAATTCAACACAAGTCGTCGTTTTTCCGATCATCGAGCTTTGCCTCTCCACCGTCCATTGCCGCCGCCGTCGTAATTCCACTGTCGCCGCCGTCGTCGTCCCACGGAGCTCAGCCACTGTCCAGCTCCGCCAGAGTCCTTCACCGGCGCTCAGCCCACGCCGGCTGCTTTGTTCTGGACGACCCGAGCTTCGGCTCGGGTTGTTCTGTTTTTTTTTCTTTTTCTTGAACCGAACCGGAACTGAGTTCATTTTTTTTTTCTTTATTAAACGAAAACCCATTGTATCGATCTCATCCATCCAATCTCATCTCGACGGTTTTTCTCTTTAGTCATGTCTCTTTCGCGTGCTATATTTCCAATGATCATAACTTTTGCTCAGAACTCCGAATTGCGAACGGTCAGTGGCGTTGGAAAGTTGACTTCGTGAACTTTAACATGAAGCTTAAATCAATCCCATCAGAGATATGCAATCGAAGTAATTAATATTCAATCATTAGAGTGACGTTTCACCGCAATTCTAAATTTTATTTTTGTTTTCTATAAAAATAAAAAATTGGGAAAATAATATAATAAATCATCAAAAAAAAAATTTATGAAAATGACACACTGTAGAAAATATTTGCAAAATAGGGTATCTGACGCGGGCGCTTGCGTGGCTTTTTTTTTTAAAACCAAACCGAAAGGCGTCGGTTGAACTGACGCCTCTCGGTTAAAAGAGAAAGGCGTCGGTTCAACCGACGCCTTTTACTGCCTTAAAGATTTTCCGTCCCATTTTAAATAGGCACTCACTTCAACGATATATATCTCTCTCATTTCTAACCCATTTTCGCCCATTTTTTTTCACTCTTCCTTATTTTTAGTGCTCTTTCTAGTCATTATAATATCACAAAGATGTTGAGCCATCACATACCATTTATCGTAGTTTTTGTAGTATTTTTTTCGATAAATAGCATGCGATGGATCAACATCTTTGCGATATCATTATGAACAGAAAGACCACTAAAAATAATGAAGAATGAAAAAAAAATGGGCAAAAATGGATAAAGAATGAGAGAGATATGCATCATTGAAATTATCACCCCTTTAAAATGGGACAGATTTATTTTAGTGGGACAAATTTCAATGATGCATATCTCTCTCATTCTTTATCCATTTTTGCCCATTTTTTTTTTCATTCTTCATTATTTTTAGTGGTCTTTCTGTTCATAATGATATCGCAAAGATGTTGATCCATCGCATGCTATTTATCGAAAAAAATACTACAAAAACTACGATAAATGGTATGTGATGGCTCAACATCTTTGTGATATTATAATGACTAGAAAGAGCACTAAAAATAAGGAAGAGTGAAAAAAAGGGCAAAAATGGGTTAGAAATGAGAGAGATATGTATCGTTGAAGTGAGTGCCTATTTAAAATTGGACGGAAAATCTTTAAGGTAGTAAAAGGCGTCGGTTGAACAGATTGAACCGACGCCTTTCAGTTTGGTTTTAAAAAAAAAAGTCACTCAAGCGCCCGCGCCACGCGGGCGCCTGCGTGGCTTGTCAGATACCCTATTTTGCAAATATTTTCTACAGTGTGTCATTTTCATAATTTTTTTTTACGATTTATTATATAAATTTCCCTAAAAAATTATATTAAAGTAACATTAATTTTAATCAAATACTAGCATAAATATAAGTGTATGAGATAATAAAATATATATTTCATGTGTATTGAGACATGCATTGACCCAAAGGATCTTATTTATTCATTTATGAATCAAATATTGATATGCTCCCCCCCCCCCCAAAAAATTTCTAGTATACCCCTCTTTCTTCAATAAGGTCCAGGGAAAGAAATACAATACAAGAAATAAACAAAAGCTCATTAAAGGAAAGAATTTTATGAAAGGAGAAAAATACATAGATTATTTATTCATGGAAAAAATATATGAAAGGAAAGAATAACAAGGTGCTGCCTACTTCAAATTCATTTCAGTGAAAGTTATTAAAGAGGGGGAGGGGAGTCTTCAGCTTCTAGAATTTTTTTTTTGTCTTGATGCACCCACCCCACAATCAGTCATTGAAGGAAGCATAAAAACTAGAAGGGGTAGGCCGCGTCATTTGTATATAGTCCATTACAAATCAATTGGTTGGCTAAATTAGGATCAATATGGCTATGTGGAAGGTGTTTAAAATTACAGAAATTGGATTATCTTGGCTTTTAATTAATGGGTGGGCTTTCATGGGATATACCAAAGTGCGGCCCATGTGGGCCCTCGGACGTGGACGGAATCGTTTGCTTCCTACCAACCTGACTGACGAGCGTGTGTGGACCAGAGATGTAGCATTAAAAAGAGAACATGAGAACTGGGGAGGCACGTGATGGATCGCATCTTATAGCATGATGATATCAAATTTGTTTTCTCTTCCTCTTTGTCATGTTTTTTTGTTAGTTTGTATAAAAACAAATGGTTATTATTAGCTTAATCCCACTTGGTTAATTTTGTTGTCAATGCAAATCATATGTTGTGTCATCTTTGGTCCACTTGGTTAATTTTCTCTTCCTCTCTGGCAAACTGAGCTTAAAAATTATAATGTAAGTATTGTATGGTAGAATATAGATGATTAAAGGTAATACAGGAATATCATTACTATTTGAAATTATCAATGTAGTAATCTATATACTAAAAGTAAAAAGGGTGGAATGTGGAAGGAGTTATTACAGAAACTTGATTATCTTGGTATTTTTATGCACAGAAATTGGATTTTTCTTATTTTTTAATACACAGAAATTGGATTATCCTATTACACTAATACTCAATTCTATTCTTATATTTTCAGGGCAAAATATACGGTATTTTCTAACTTTAAGTAAAGTTATACTCCCTCCGTTCCAAAATACTGTGTACATTTGAGAAGATTGTCATTTTTATTGGACCAAGGGTCCACAAAGACGTCACGTGATATCCCGTCCCACTTGTCTCACAAACCAATACTTCCCTTCCTCCGCCACCGTCGGACACCCACATCCCTGCCCCGCCACTCCCTCCACCGCCCCGAGCCTTCCGGCCGAAGAAGCAACAAAAAAATATACCAATCAACAACCAGTCTCTAAAACTTGTAAAAGGATATGATCAAACCGGCTCCAATGTTCATGATGAGGTCCTCCACGCTGAGATTATCCATGTCTGCTGACATAGCTCGTTCCATTGTTGGACATGGCGGGGTGCGGCCTTTGATTGAGATTTGCCGCACTGGGGAGTCGGTATCACAATCAGCTGCTGCAAGAATTTATCTGCAGCGCCGGAAGTAAGGAAAAATCTAGCTGAGGAAGGAATCGTCAGGGTCGTGATCAATCTTTTGGACTGTGGTATCATGCTGGGATCGAAAGAGTATGCAGTGGAGTGTTTTGCAGAATTTGACATGGAGTAATGACAGCCTGCGACGAGCAGTTGTTTCCGAAGGTGGAATTCGAAGTCTCTTGGCTTACCTGGATGGTCCATTGCCACAAGAATCTGTTGTTGGGGCATTGACAATCTAGTAAGCTCTGTTTCCATGGAAGGATTGATTGCCTTAGGCGTGCTTTCTCGCCTTGTTCATGTACTCAAACCTGGATCATTGGGAGCCCAACAAGCTGCCGCATCGGCGATTTGCCGTATTTGCAGTTCAGCTGACATGAAGAAATTAGTTGGTGAAATTGGACGCATTCCTCTTCTCATTAAGATGCTTGAAGCCAAAATCAATCGTGCAAGGGAGGTGGCTGCTCAAGCAATTTGTAATCTGATGAGTGGAGCCGCTTCGCGAAAAGCCCGAGCGAGTACGGCTCAACACTCACATTTGCAACGTTCACCTAAGTCGCAATCTTGTTCGTCTGAATCCACCATCAAAACCAATAAAAATCATAACTTTCCAGCATAAAACAAAACAAAGGATACGATTAGAGAGGGGAGGCTATCGTGATGGAGATACCACCGTCGTGGAGGATCAAGGCGGCGTAGATGCAGGCCTGCTCGCTGATCGACATCGTTTTGATAGAATCAACAAAATCTAGGAAAAGCAAAGTGATGATTGAGGGAAGAGAGAAGGAGAATCGAATGAAGGTGAGGTATAGAGAGGTGTAATGCGGCAAGGGAAAGGGAGGAGGTGCTACCGGAGCCGGAGAGGATGCTGGGAGGAGCTATGCACGATGGTGGAAAGGACGGAGAGAGACAGAGAAGAAGAGGGAAAGAAGTCACGTGATTAGAGGCCAAATATACATAGTATTTTGGAACAGAAATATTTACCAAATGTACACAGTATTTTGAAACGGATGGAGTAATTTTTTTCTTCCCTAGCACCAATGACGTTCTACACACCAGACTCATGAACCCCAAACCCCTCAAGAATCTCAAGGTCAAAAACGTCATTCCATAATTCTCCCATTAATCCCGCCTTTAAATACTCCCATCCCCACCTCTCCCCTCTCATCTCCTCCCTCCAATTCTCCCACCCCACCATCTCAAAAATGCAGCGAGGATTGCGGAGGCTCATTTACCCGGCTCTATCGCCGGCGCCAGCGGTGGCGAGGAGGTTCTTGTCGCAGGGGGCGGCGGCGGAGGAGAGCTGCACGGCGGCGTTGCCGAAGATGCCTGCGTTCGACTACACGCCTCCGCCGTACGCCGGGCCGTCAGGGGAGGAGATATTGAAGAAGCGGAGGGAGTACCTCAGCCCCTCCATGTTCCACTTCTACAGCCACCCCGTACGCTTCCGTTTCTCAGCTCCTCTCTTCATTTTTCCTATGTTTCTCTGCTTTTGATGGGAGTATTTTCTCTAAATAATCGAAGTTCTATTTTCGTATAAAACCTTTTGGCGTTCATATTCTGATTTTGATTTCTCTAAAAATGAAGGCTTTTGAGGATTTCTTAGGAATTGCTTAGTTGTTTGGGATTCTGATTTTTTTTTCTTTTTATTGATCCAAATGCAAAAGTAATTCGGCTACAAAATGGTTTATTTGATTGCATAAAACACTAAAAAAATTACTATCAAGAGATAAAAAATGTTCAGAATATCGATATCTCCAAGTACTTAGATGCAATGAAGATCACTACATTCATCTATAAATTAGGACTTCTATATTTGGTTTCATTTCAATAGTTTGATGTAATATCATATCAGAGCGTTTTGATCCAAGGAAGCTATCTACGGCAATACTCCGTCCAGAAATATGGTCCTCATTAGAAAACCAAACTGAACTGATTTTAGTTCCTTTTGGTTTTCTAATGAGGAACGGGGGAGTATCTAATTATATAGATTTCTTATTAACGTAAATAATAACATTTATGATTGATGTCGAATCGACGATGCAATTGATTAGATTAAATGTTAGAGTTTGCGTGATCTCCTTTCCTTGATATGATTTTCTGTTCTTTTAGCATAAAATATCCAGCAAAACAAGATTAGAAAGATTTGCCTAGTTTCTAAATTGGAAAATTTTATAAGGCACCAGACTCGCACGCCGTGAGCTGAGACAATCTGAGCTGTCAAATTGATATCCAACGAAGTGTGTGGCAGCCGGTGTTTCAGACCTGCTGTCACATTTTGGGGCTGAACGGGCATGTTACCTACCACATGGGTCTGATCTTTCCTAGTGTATGCCACGTCAGACTAATGAAAGTGACTGTCTGTGCTCAGCCAATTGCTCGTTGCCATCTGGCTAAATCGTGGTGGGTGGGGGTCCTACACTGGATTCATTGAGCCCGTGGCCCATGTAAGCGTTCGAAACGTGCATGTGTCCAATCTAAGTTGGTGAGCTTGGCGCTTTTAATTAATGGGTGGGCTTTCATGGGATATACCTAAGTGCGGCTCATGTGGGCCCTTGGACGTGGACGGAATCGTCTGCTTTCTACCAACCTGACTCGACGTCGACGAGTGTGTGTGGACCAGAGATGTAGTATTAAAAAAAACATGAGAACTGGGGAGGCACGTCATGGATCGCATCTTATAGCATGAATGCATGATGATATCAAATTTGATTTCTCTTCCTCCTTGTCATGGTTTTTTGTTAGCTTGTATAAAAACAAATGGTTGTTATTAGCTTAATCCCACTTGGTTGATTTTGTTGTCAATGTAAATCATATGTTGTGTCATCTTGGTGGGGCAAACTGAGCTTAAAAATTATAAAAGTATTGTATGGTAGAATATAGATGATCAAAGGTAATGCATGAATATCATTACTATTTGAAATTATCAATGTAGTAATCTATATATATAGTCTATAATACTACTAAAAGTAAAAAGGGTGGAACAGAAAATTTTATGCCGTGTTCCAAAATGTATCCTTCATGTAAAACTTGCGATAATTTGGCACACACAAAAACTTCCAAACAATTTTCCAAACATCAATTAAAAAAAAAGATAAAAGGATGATAATTAACTTATGTAAGATTTGAAACTCTCCTTATTAGTTATACTAGACCGAAGAGTCTCTCGTGCTTTTAATTCTTTTAGGCACTTGATAATGCGAACACAGGACAATATCCTGCAGAATACCATGCCTTTATTTATGTTTATATATTGTGTATAATTTGTTTATATATTGTTATCAAATCATAATAGAAACATAATTTAATTTTTATTAAGAAATATAACTGGAAATAGGTTAATGGTTCTAAATAACTGATTTCAAAGAGTTTTGTCCAAAATTTTTATGCTTTTTTAATTTTAAAATAAGGCTAGGTCTCATATCTTCATTGCTAGAACTGCAAGCAAAAAGATATTATCTTTGTGGTCACTGATCGTGCTTGAGTACATACAAAGTCTCTCATGTACTCACAAATGAGAATAGGTTTATTGAGGAGAAAAAAAACCAGAATGGTTGCAGGGCAGGGTTGAAGGGACTGTCACAGAAAGTTTTGAACAAGAAAGAAAAGGAGTAGGGAAGGGGAAATAAAATTCACTTTGAGTGTTTCAATTTGAGTGTTCTAATTGGTGGGCTTCAAATGCAGTAAAAAAAAATGACTACCTCAGGTATTGATAGTTCTATTTGGTTTTTCAAAATAAACTAAAATCAGTTCATTGTGAAATGCCAAATGGGACTAGTAATATAGAACAGAGGAAGAATCATGTTGACCCTTAAATTTATTGGACTCTTAACTAATGATACTTCGATGTTAGTCATCTTGCTAACTGTTAACTTTGAACCAAATCCTTATCAAATAAAACTGTATTTGCAGCATTTTTATCTTCTAGTTCATCTTTACAAGTGGGGTCCATCATCAAACGTGGTCACTGCCTAATTCTGATGAATAAGAGGCATTCAAAGTATTAATCATTTTTTTCACTAAAAGTGTCAATCAAACTAGGTGCTAAATAATTGTTGAAAGGAATCTGAAAGCGTGCTTTTTTTGTCAGCTAAATATTGTGGACGGGAAGAAGCAATATTTGTTTGATGAAAATGGGCGGAGGTACCTTGATGCTTTTGGAGGAATTGCAACTGTATGTTGTGGGCACTGCCACCCTGAAGTTGTGGAAGCAATAGTAAATCAGACAAAGCGCTTGCAGCATTCCACAGTTTTATATCTCAACCATTGCATTGCTGACTTTGCAGAGGCGTTGGCCTCAAAGCTACCTGGAGATCTGAAGGTTTTCTTAACTGATGTTGTCTAATACCTGTGAAAGATTATTTTTGTGTTCTTTATTGAGCATATTTTTTTATTTACAGGTGGTTTTCTTCACAAATTCTGGCACCGAAGCAAATGAGCTGGCAATGATGATGGCTCGGCTCTATACTGGATGCCAGGACATAATATCACTCAGAAATGCATATCATGGAAATGCAGCAGGAACAATGGGAGCAACTGCTCAGTGTAGCTGGAAATTTAATATTGTACAGGTATAACTTGCTAAGTAAAATCACTATTAGTAGAGCATTCTTCATTTTTTTTTCTGATTGTGGAATGGATTGGCTTGTTTTTTGTCCAGCCATTTAAGGGTGCACTCCAGTAAGTACAAACTACAAAAGTTGATTTCCAATTTATGAAATTTTCTTGACTTGGTTACAACTGTTCATTTTTTTGGCCTGGATAATATGAATTTGTTTGTTCTTGGTGAGTATATTTCGTCATAAAAAAGAATCGAACAACAAAACTTGATCTCCTTGCCTATGCATTTTGGAGTCTTTGCCTTTTTTTACCTTCACAGATATAAATGTTGTTAATTTCATCCAGTCTATGTTGATCCTTTTGAACTCGAAAAGTTATTGCACAAAGAGTTATCAAATTTGTGGAACAATTTCTGTAGTTAATAGTTGTGTCCGCTGCCTAGCATATCTGCCTTAGTTGCTTGGTTAGCTTTAATTGAGTCAGCTATAATTATCTTTCTATTTCATAGCCGTAGATTAAATAATGGCTTGCATTAGTTTACATTAAGTAGTCGGCCCAATGGCCAAGACTGTGTAAAGCTGATGCCAACTTTGATTAGGGGATATGGAATGAAAATTAATAACATTTATATCGTGCATGACACGAAAGTCCAAAACTGTTGTGATGACTGAATGAATGATATTCTCCCCAAGTCGTTTATGAATTTAATGTGAGTACATTTGAAATTGGCATACTATTTGGAATTCTCCGTTTTAACACTGTTGTTGTCTTCATTTATGTCCATTAGAGTGGAGTTCACCATGCCTTGAACCCAGACCAGTATAGGGGAGGTTTTGGGTCGGATGGAGAAAAATATGCAAAAGATGTTCAAGAGATTATTGATTATGGTACTTCTGGCCGTGTTGGTGGCTTTATTTCTGAAGCCATACAGGTGTTTTCCTGAACGATACTTTTGTTCCCAGTTGTTAGCCTTTATGCTTAGAAGTTTCTTCTCTCTGCTTTCAGTTAAATTTTTTTTCTCCTTGAACAGGGTGTGGGTGGAATTTTGGAATTAGCCCCAGGCTACTTGCCGGCTGTATATAAAAGCATTAAGAAGGCAGGAGGCCTCTGTATTGCAGATGAAGTTCAGGCTGGCTTCGCACGCACTGGAAGCCACTTCTGGGGATTTGAAGCTCATGGTGTTGTGCCTGACATAGTCACAATGGCAAAGGTAGTTCATTTAATCTCCTTCATTTAAATTTTTCACCTTGACTTATGCTCTGGAGAGTTTTGTGTGTCGGCTTATTTATAAATACTAAAAAAAAAGTTTAAACCGGGAGCCCTACCATCAAAACTGTGGGCCATACCACTAAAGCCTGGGCAACCGCCTGCCCTGGCTACTGGCGTATAGCATAATTCTAAATACTATGATATTCAAGTAAAAAGGGGCAATCAAATTCTCTTTTATAGGCTCTCTGTCCTCTCCACATGAGTTGTTGGTTGATTATATTATATATGGTTCCTTGCTGCATTTCAGGGTATTGGCAATGGGATTCCGATTGGAGCTGTGGTCACCACTCCTGAGATTGCTCAGGTCTTGACACAGAGAAGTTACTTCAACACTTTTGGTGGAAACCCTGTTTGTACTGCTGGAGGGCTTGCTGTCTTGCAAGTGATTGAAAAAGAGAAGCTTCAAAAGAATGCTCTTGTTGTAGGATCTTATTTGAAAGAGCGTCTATCTTCTCTAATGGATAAATATCAGAGTAAGTTTGTCAGCATTAGTACATTTGAATCGACTTTGATCCAAATTTCTAGAAGTTTCTTATGACATAAACGGATGACTTGTCCTGTGCTTGTAGTTATTGGTGATGTCAGGGGAAGAGGTTTGATGCTTGGAGTTGAGCTTGTGACAGACCGCCAACTGAAAACTCCAGCAAAAGTGGAGACTTTGCATGTAATGGACAAAATGAAAGGTAACTTCTCCTTTTTCCTGTAACTTCTCCTTTTTCCTTTCTTCTTTTTCTGGGTGTCTGGAAAGAGAGGAAAAAATTAACAGGTAAAATAGTGGTAACCAATCCAGATAAATAATAAATATTTGGTTTTGTTCTATTTTATTATCTCCACAGATTTGGGAGTACTGATTGGAAAAGGGGGTTTCTATGGAAATGTGTTCAGAATAACACCTCCTCTTTGCTTTACCAAGGATGACGCTGGTAAGCTTCTCCAACCAAAAATTGATTTATGTTCTTCCTTTTCTTTCAACTGTTATCCCCTGCTTTATTACCATATACAATGGACTACACAATGTTAAAGATGATTCTGACTGATTATTATTTCAGATTTCCTTGTTGATGCCATGGACCACACAATGTCACATATGTAAAGTGCCTATCGCTCTGCCTTGGGGCTGATATATCTGTGTAATTATGCTTGTGTACCTTCTGTAGTATGTATTGTTGCAAATTGAAAAAGTTTGCAAATAAGATCTGCCAGGAGATGAGACATCACCTCGATGTCTCTCCTCCACCCTGCCTTCTCTAGTGTGCTTGATAATAAGGGCGGATATTCCACCATCAGTGTCTTTGCTTCATGATGGAGACTGGATGGGACACCACCTTGATGTCTATCTCGGTCACTCCATCTGTGTGATCTTCATTACCCATATTTAAATATTGTTAACTGAATGTTTTTATGATATGATGTTGTAAGATGTCTTTTTGTTTGTTCTTGTCTTCTACTTTCTATTTTGCAAACTGCAGTGTTCTTTGCTTCCTTATTCTTTTCAATACTTGTTTGTGAAAGTCATTCGCTAATGAGCTGCCCGCATAGCATTAAACCACTCACCAGATCATTTAGAGTTACAGCATAAGCTGGAAAAAAATTCTTGTCCTTGCTACTTTGGTTCTTTGTAACTTCATAGCATCATCTGTTGTGAGAACTATCCTGAAAATTAGCTGGAATGGTATATGATTTACAATTGACACCATTTGGAGAAGCTGGGTAAACGCAGCTGTAAGTCTTGGAGTGGATGGAAGTTTCTATTTCATGACAATATAAATTGATAGTGCTGTTGAAGCATCTTCTTACATATATGACTCATTATGCCGATCATTTTATGTTCGAAGAATATGTGCATCTTATTCTTACATCACCTTTGTTCACCTTTACAACCTTCGACATTTTAGTAAAAAGTGACAATCCATTTTTATTTAGAACCATCTACTGGGAATATGTACAGATGGTTGGAGGGTTTGCATCTACTTAGGAGTTCATGAGATGTGGTATGTTAATGTGGAAGTTGTTGGGGATTAGACCGGGTATTCTTACACACACATGTAATAAAAAATAACAGACACATGAATTTATATGATTTGACAATTTGCCTATGTCTATAGAGCACACACATATTTTCAATATATATTGAAGAAGTTACAAGAGTATACACTTTCACTCTCAGATGAAGAGCAAGTGGTTCAATTCTACTCTAGCTCAGTGTCTCACTATCAGCTTCACCACCCCTCTTTGTTGTGTTACATCTGTGTTCACCACCCTATTCGCCACACCCTCTTTGGTGTGTTGGGAACTGGTATGTTCCTCCCTTTATATAGAAAAAGGGAGGGAAGCCTCACGTGGGGCACTAGCATTCTCCACGAGGGAAGGGGTAGCAAGTCACGTGGGGCTTCTCTCCAATTCTTAACAGAAGTTTTGTCTTCGAATTTATCCAAAGTAGTTTATGTGATTTTTCTTTTAACCAAAGAAGAGAAACCGTGAGTTCACTCCTCTCCTGGTTTTGAATGAATTTACAAATATTAGATCACATATCTAGTTCCTAGCTTTGTTGTTTATATCATTCTTGGTAAGGTCATATAGTGGGAACTATCCTAAAAAAGCACTTATAAAATCCAAGTACCAAGAGTACATGATTTCAGAATAAGCAGTTATGTCATTATAAAATGTTAACAAACATCAGCTCGTAATTAAGATATCAGCTTGTTCACGCTCAAAAAATGATACCTGAGAAGCACTAATGATAACCATTCAAGATCAAACTGATACTTCTGTTACCTCCCTAATCAAATCCAATGGAAAATCATTAAGCAAGCTATTGCTCCCTTCATGATTCGGTTGAACCCTCAGATGAACCTGTGATCTCCTTGCCATCTCTAGCTCTGATGCCACTTCTTTCATTGTCGGCCTTTCGTCACCCTTGAGGCTTTGGCATCTTCTTGCAAGTTCCGCGACCGCAATGAGTTGATCCCTTTCTCCTTCTTTGACAACCCTTTCCTCCAGAATTTTCAATAGACGATTCTTATTCATTGCTGAGATGAAGTAGATGGCCAGGCTTCTTTCATCCTCCACTCTCTCCAAGCAAATTGATTTCCCCCCTGTCAGCAGCTCAGCAAGTACCACACCAAAGCTATACACATCACTCTTCTCAGACAATTTGCCAGACTGGAAGTACTCGGGATCTAAATATCCGAAGGTACCTTGCACCAAAGTAGTTATTTTGGTTTGATCCAATGGAATTAGTCGTGAAGCTCCAAAGTCAGATACTTTTGCTGTGAAGTTATTATCAAGCAAAATATTAGCAGACTTGATATCTCGATGAATTATTGGTATCGAAGTCGCGGAGTGTAAGTAGGCAAGAGCTTCCGCGGTCTCAAATGCTATGCGGAGGCGATTCAACCATGATAATGAAGATGAACGATCCTCTCCATGGATGTGCTGGTAGAGAGTCCCATTACTGATAAACTCATAGACTAGTAGTGGAGCTTCTGTCTCCAAGCAACACCCAAGAAGCTTCACAACATGCCTATGGTCCATTCTGTATAGAAGCACAATCTCGTTAATGAATTGACCAATTTGGCTCTCATCCACTATTTTTTATTTCTTAAGGGAAATGATATTTGTACAGCAAATTCCTACACATTTCCCATACACAGCTGATGTGTATGGAAATGAGTGGGTGAACTGATGTGACCCCATATCAGTTCACCCACTCATTTCCATACACATCAGCTGTGTATGGAAATGTGTAGGAATCTGCTGTAGGGTTATCACTGCCCATTTCTTAATTGCAACCACTCTTTGATCTGGGAGTATTCCTTTGTAAACAGTGCCATAGCCTCCTTGGCCAACAACTCTGCTTGGTTGATAGTTGTTTGTTGCCCTCTTAAGTTCTTCTCCAGTAAAAATTTTCATCATCTCCATTGCACCTTGCTTTTGTGCAAGTGATTCTAACAACAGGCCTCCATTTTGTTTGAAGAATCTCTTTCAGTTTGATGAGCTTTCTTTTTTTCAATACCCAGTATAGCCACAAAGTGCATACAAATACGCTTGCCAAGCCTATGCTAATTGCTGCATACAAACATGAAGATTAACAAGATGTTGTCTGAATACAAAAGGAAAATTATACTAACCAATAATGATTTAAGGATTATCATTCAGCAAAAACAAAAAATCTAATGATCACCAACATGGTATCGGTGGGGTGAGTGGGACACACTTCCTTAAGCGGAGGTCCTGAGTTCGAAACCTCACTCATTTAGCCACCCACCCATGAGTATATTGAAGGATTTAGCGGACACAGGATGGGTGGGCCTTGTACGTTGCCCTGCCCCTTCTAGTTCGATCCGGTTACTTGGACACCTCTCATTAACAAAAAAAAATGTCTTGTAGTATATATTAGTGCATGCACTTATATATTTTTACTTTTTCATCAGTTCATTAATATAGTCTATTACTTTCAATAAAGGTGTCCGAATCCTTAGGACCTGACTAGAAGGGCACGGCACCGGATGGGTGGGTCTTGTACTGTATTGATTGTGGGCCTTATACGGGCCCGAGGGTATGGCAACTAGGGGTGACAACTAGGGCTGCTCACGAGCCGAGTCGAGTCGAGTTTTGGCTCAGCTCGACTCGATGTTTAGAATTCGGGCTCGAGCTCGGCTCGGCTCGAGTCGAGCCCAAGATTCGGCAGCTCGACTCGAGCTCATTCTCGAGTTTGACAGGAGCTCGAGCCAGAACTTGAGCTCGAGTGGCAAAAACAACATTTTTGCATTGGTGTGATTCGAACCCAAACACAAAGCACCACACCCTACGCCTTAACCATTTGGGCTATAATTTTTTTATACTTCTTCTGTACAAAATAAATCTTTATTACATATTCGAAGTGGGCTTCCTTGATATTTTTTCTTTTATAACGACGGGTATCCAATAGGACCCGACTAGAAGGGGCAAAGAAATTGATCTCTTAGAGCACTATATCCCGCCGCCAATCTCCTTGGGTGCATATAAGGCTCACCCATCATATGCATTGGGTAAATTAGGAAGAGTGTTCTATTCATCACACAAACACCTCATTGATCAACTTCACTAATGTCGCCTCTTAATATCAAACCCCAGGTCAAATCAGTTATCGGGGACCTCCACATTTACAACATGAGCTCGTCTAACGTGACCGATTTTCAATACCATATTAAATGACCTCAACCCACGTGGGCATGGGGCCCAGCAATTGGGCAACCTCCGCTCAAATGAAACATGTTCTATTCATCACACAAATACCTCATTGATCAACTTTACTAATGTTGCCTCTTAATATCAAACCCTGGGTCAAACCAGTTCTCGGGGATCTCCACATTTACAACATGAATTTGTCTAACGTGACTGATTTCCAATACCAGATTAAATGACTTTGGCCCACGTGGGCATGGGGCCCAGCAATTGGGCAACCTCCGCTCAAGGGAAACGTGTTCTATTAATCACATAAACACCCCGTTGATTAACTCCACTAATGTTGCCTCCTAATATCAAACCCCGAGTCAATTCAGTTCCCAGGGACCTTTGCATTTACAACATGAGCTCATCTTCAACAAATAGTAGCACATGAAAACCCCACAATCATCACTGTTGCACTGGGTCTCGGGAACCTCCACCACTTTTGTCTTCCATTTTTCCCATGCTCCTTCCTCAAAATCGACTTTCATGACATATTTAGAATGCCGCCTCATAGCCTTGAAGAACAAGTTAATTTCATTAGCAACATTGGGTCTAGTATTCATACTATCATATATAGAAGCTTTCTTTTGCTCTAGCCTGAATTCTATCAAGCACCAATGTCTGTCTTTAAGCACAGGCAGCATCCACTTCTTGCAGCGTAATGCATTATACCCATTTGGTCCTCTCAACCCTGCACTCACCTCCCGATGCCACTCTCTTGCAGGGTACAACGCTTCTGTATCGCCATCCAGATCGAGATGCGCACGCCTCCAATCTTCATACTTTTTCTCTTCTGTTGCGCAGAAAGACTGCATAAACGACATTATGTTAGTTAGTCCACATCACAACATATATAAACATGGCTAGAAGAAATAATCACTGTCACACAACTAACATCACAACCTATGCATAAAGGGTCACAACCTGAACTACAAGATATAATCACAGCTACACAACTAACATCACAACATCACAACTAATACTGATCATCATAATATGATATCACAACCTATGCATAGAGATTAAGCTTCACAACATTCAATAATGATGATATAGATAAATAATGAAAGTAAGTTACAATCCAATGGGGGTCAAAAATGTGAATAGTGGGGTTTCCATCTCCATTCAAATCCTTCATGGCCAAGTCAGTCACATCGCTGCGAACTAATGCTACAAATGCATCGACATAAAAATTGTCAACCCACCCAGGGGTAGCACCTTCATCTTTAGGTGCCACTCCTGGGAACCCCGACCACCTGAGGCTTTGGAGGTGGAAGACCTTCACTTGAATCCCACAAGCAAGACCAACATTTATAGTGTTGCCCATGTCTCCTCCATTTGGAGGTGGGATCGTCCAAACATGGTCAACCATCGCCTCTTCCACTGTGGTGAGTGGGAAGTCCTCATACTCATCCCCCTCCCTGCGATTTTTTCTGATAGCATTGGGGACGTAGTAAGGTGATCTATGATGTGCTCCGGCAACGGAGCGAGTGGCATGGTTATCAACTAAGGGGGAGACAACAATTGAACTATCTTGTGTCTTCTCCCCCTCCACATGCGCTAACAAGGCATCCTGCGACATATGAAATAAAAATGGTTACTCACAACAACAAGCATTTAACCAAACATAACCTATCTATAATTCATCACAACAAGTAGCAGAAGCATAAACTTACCATAAGAGACTTAAGGTCGAGGACTGGAATCAACTTGGGGAGAGCAAGTGTCGAATCAGATGCGATAGAGATGACAGAGGGTTCTTTCGCAAATGCACTTCTTGGTTCTCCTCCTTCAACATGAGTGGAATTGAGGGAGATGACTGAGAGGTCCCTATTATGAGGGACTCGTGAGTCTTCCAACTGGGCTGCAAGGAGATCATCTATTGTGTGAGCAGGTGCAACACTGTCGGCCCTATTGGTCGGAGTAGCATTGGCGAGGAGGCACAGTCTTCCTCATCATTATCATCCCCAAATGGAAGCTTCCGTGATTTGAACGGTGATGTCTTTTTAGCTTGTGTTTTGAACCTCTTGGAAGCAGGGATTGCGGGGGACTCTAGGTCCTCAACAGGGCTTCTTGCAAGGGGGACTTTGCTTCGTGTGGACTTGTCTGCCATATCATATGCATCTCCTCCTCGTGTGGACTTGTCTGTCATATGCACAATGTCAACACAATCATCATATAACCGATGCATCCCAACCCTACAAAAGCACTATCACAATGTCACCAAATTCCATCACAGCTCATGACCAACACAAGGTCCTCAACTTTCTCATCATAAGTTCTACACAACTACTACATATTTTTATCACAACCATAACCGCATTCATCAAAACTTAAAAGGAGTTGAACATACAAGCACATCTCAATCTATCACAACTTGTTAAACATCATAAAACAAACACATGCAACTCAATACAACCATTACTCTTGTCCATCACAACCCTACAGAAGAACCATCATAACATCACCAAATCCATCAGAGCTCATGACCAACAACCCCAGCCCTCAACTTTAGCCATCTCAGGTTGTACACAACTGCTACACGTTTTCATCTCAACCATAAATGTATTCATGAAAGTTGAACATACAAACACCTCGCAAGCTATCACAACTTATTAATATCATAAAACAAACACATGCACCCAACACAACTATAGCACAATGTCAACACAACCATCATATAACTGATGCATCCCAACCCTACAAAAGAACTATCACAATGTCACCAAAATCCATCACAGCTCATGACCAACACAAGGCCCTCAACTTTCCCATCACAAGTTCTACATAACTACTACACGTTTCCATCCCAACCATAAATGCATTCATGAAAGCAGTTGAACATACAGACATCTCGCAAGCTATCACAACCCTATTAAACATCATAAAACAAATACATGCAACCAAACACAACCCATTAAGAAATATTATACAATACATGAAACCCTCGACATGCACAAGCCAAGAGCAAGAAAAACATCAAACAATTATGAAAAGAAATATCTTTTACTTAAAAAAATGGTCTTTGTACTTACTTCGTCTTGCCGGCCGAAAGTAGAAGCTTCTGCCATTGAGGGCACCGTTATGAGGGGAGAGCTACTCCGCTGGAGAGAAAACGAGGGAAGAGTGCCGCTGGTAAGGGAGACAACGAAGGACAGCGTCATCGCGAGGGGAGAGCATTAGGGGACACCGGCGCCACAAGGGGAGAGGGCAAGGGGACACCGCCGCCACGAGGGGTGAGTGCCGCTATGACACGAAGTCGCCGCCGTGAAACGGGTGCGCCGAGGAGGGTTACGGTGTGAAGGGGAGCGCCGCCGGCACTGAGGGATGTCGCCACCGTGAGACGAGGGAGGTCGCTACGAGGAGGCGGTCTAGACTTGCGAGATGGTTGGGACGCGAAAGGGAAGAAGCAGTTTAAGTTGTGATGGAGAAACATGAGGTTTTGACTTTAAAACCATGTGGACAGTTTTTTATTTTTGAAATCACGTGGGTTAAGACGTGGAAAAGGACGTTCAAACGGCGTTAATGACGCCATTTGGTGGGCAGCTACGTTGTTCCACGCCCCGAAGGGTAATTTTGTCATTTTCAATAAAATTGAGTGTGTCGGAGCTCGTGCGGGACTGAAATGGATATGAAATTTTGTGTACTTTGTACCAAAGTGGATACCATATTTTCCCCTTTGTACTACTTTGGTTAAAATTCACCTACTTGGACTAAAATGTAAACCACCCTCAAAACATTCCGTAAATTTACGTTGGCAAGCATAATCCGTCAGATTTCATCTAGCCGATTTACATGATCCATTTCCAATTGCCCAATTGAGGACTATGGGAACACTTTGGCTTCTTTTCATGAAATTTCCACCGAGTAGATCAGAGGTGGTGAAATTGAATTTATCTTCATTGCCGAAAAATGCAGAGCTACAACTAGGGCTGGTAAACGAGCTCGAGGCTCACTGAACCAGCCCAGCCTGAGCCCATTTAACCATAAATGATCGGGCTATTAGCAAACTCACCCAAAGTGAGCCGATCTCAGGCTCTCCTACAGGGGGCCAATAACAGCCCATGAAAGCCTCCCCT
This sequence comes from Houttuynia cordata, assembly GCA_039654745.1. Lineage (NCBI taxonomy): Eukaryota > Viridiplantae > Streptophyta > Magnoliopsida > Piperales > Saururaceae > Houttuynia > Houttuynia cordata. The sequence continues at coordinate 16,965,490 of CM077509.1, forward strand.
CGATCCGGGGACGATGAAAGGCCATACCGATATGGGGACGATGAAAGCCTCTCACCACCCACCTCGTAGTTCTCCTGGCCCCTTTAAAAACTCAATTTTTTTTCTTCTACTGTTTGGCAGCTAATGGTGTTCTTCTTGTGCAGTGGGGAGAGGGTCCTGCTTCAATCTGAGGTACTCGAACAGCATGGACCCGGAGCCCAGCTGGTGTCGACTGACAAACGGGAAGAAGTGGTGGTGCTCCAGGGATGTGGGGCCGGAACAGAAGTATTGCAAGAGCCACATGCACAGGGGCCGCCCTCGTTCAAGAAAGCTTGTGGAAGTACAGTCCCATATCAACCACACATGACCTTCTTCCACCACTACTGCTTCCTCACTCACTCTGGCCAACCCAACTCATCCCAATCTCATTAATGGCGCCTCCAGCTTCCCTCATCACCCATCTGGCTTCCTCCCCAACAAAAATCCTTCCTTTCCTGAGAGGGAACAACCAAGGTGCACGAAACACTTCTTTCATTAAAAAAAAATTGGTTTTACACTGATTACGGACTTGTTTAATCGTTTTGGATGATGATGTTCAGATATGTAGATTGGATGAGTGGAGAGTTTGAAACTCTGGCTAGTAGCTAGGCATGGCAGCTGATGGAGCCGGAAATGGCTTTGAAAGCTAGAAGTGGCATCGACTCAATGCTTGTCCAACCGCCTTACGACGACAACTTGAGTCTGAACTTCTCCGGCTTCGACAACGGCAGCTCTGCGCCTGAGCAAAATGACGTGTTGCCTCTTCCTAAATTCCAATATTTCCTCCATTGAAGACACAATCCAAAATGAGCCCCCCTTGCGCTTCATCGACGCTTGGTCAATCGAAGGGCCCACCACCACCTCCATCGTGGGTGGCAAAGCAAAAATTTCCTCTGTTGGGAAGTTTCCCATGTCTTCTCTCACTCTGTCCATGCTCAGCTGTGAGGAAGACGAACTCGCACATTAAGGCGACTTCAAGTGCCCTGGTTTATGGAGTTGTAGGAGTATAAGATAAAACTTAAAGAAGCCCATGTACGTTAAGAGCCCAATAACTGCTCAATAAACTGTCCTGGTGGGCTATAACCATTAATGTTTAGTGGGCTCGGGCTATTGATGAACAATTGCGGGCCGCCCGAGCCCGGCTCGTTTAGCAGCCCTAGCTACAACGACCAAAAGAATAAGGTCCGGTCTCTCTATTGTGGCTAGTGAGATTCATTTCAAAACTCTTGAGACCCCTGGGGATGGATGTCTGGCAACAACCTATACCGGTGCAAGAGCCATTAATTGTGCTTTTTGCACCATGGCAGTAGGTGCAGAAGATTGAATCCTTGCCTCCGTCGCACAGCCGATGGCTTGGTATCATTAAGTCTTATGCCAATCGTTCCACGCACGTAATGACCAGTCGACTTGCCATTGTTGTAGCAATCAGAAACAACATCTATAGCAGGTGAAGATACGAACATTTCACCATTGATAGTCAAGTTCTGAATTACAAAACCCCCAAAAGATAGTGGCCCAAAATAGGAATCATGGCAATGGTGATTATAATCATCATCTCTGCTACAACCTGGAGAAATGCCAAAGGGATATGGAATGGGAATATCACCACAGTTTGTAGGGCAATCTGGCTTTGCCATAATTGAATTTGACGAAGAGGAAGCTATCCTGCTATGTACAAGAGTTGGACCAAGAGCATCACAAAGACCATTTCTTCCTTCTCTTTCTTTCTTTCTTTGCTGAACAAGAAACATTTGGCTAGTGGTGCAAAATCTTGAGCTAGGATGGATGATATATATAGTCAATGAATGGTTTGGATTTGGGAGGACGAAGCTGCATAAGAAGGTGTATAAAAGCTTAATTAATTAGTGGACGTGGACCTTATGTTAATTGACCATCTGCTTGGAATTATCTTCTTGTTGTTATATGTTACATATTTGTACAAGCCATAGCATGATGGCCAGCTTGCATGAATATACATGGAGTTTTAGCAAAAGAACCCATATATATATAAGAAAAGTTTAAATGAGATCGTTCTCATTTGGTTTATATGAGGCGAATTTCATTTACAACCATTGGATCTTGATCTGACGGCTACAAACAGTTACATATAACTTACCTACTCATTGATACGACACAATCACCTACCCACTGATTTAATACCCACCATCGGATCAGAATCCAAGGGCCCAAAAGATTGGCCTCATGCACCTTGTATGAAAACGATCTCATGTAAACCATCATATCTCTCTCTCTCTCTTTATATATATATAGAAAAATTTAAATGAGATCACTATCATGTAGCTTGCATGAGCCCAAGTAATCTTGAACTGTCCAGATTTGACGACAATAATGATGCACACTTACCTACCTAGTGATATGACATCTGTCATCAGATCTTGATTTGACAGATAGAGATGGCTACATGTAAGCTATATGAGATCGGTTTCATATAAACCAGTCTCATATATATATATATATATATAAATATATATATATATATATATATAAATATATATATATATATATATATAGAGAGAGAGAGAGAGAGAGAGAGAGAGAGAGAGAGAGAGAGAGGACAGATTCTTGTAAATTGCCTTATGGCCAAAGATAAGAGTTCTTATATAGAAGGAAAAAGTTAATATAAGCAATGGTTTACACACATCTGTGTAAGCTAAGGCACCACAAGTCATCGGATTTTAATCTGATGCGCGTCAAATAAAACCTGCCTACCCCCTTATTTGACTCTGATCCAAATCCAATGCCTCGTGAGCCGTATCTCATACTAACATGATTCTATATACAAGGCTGAAGATAAGAATTGTGGCAATATCCTCTTGGCCATATGAAGGAGACAAATATAAGAGGACATGAGACAACATTACCATTATATGCATTACTACGAGAAGCCGTGTAAGGGTAACAAAGTCAGCTGGAAGTGTTCACACCGTAAAATTTCAACGCAACGCAAACTGAGTAAACCAATTGAACTATTAGGGTTTCAAAATAAGTTCATCTAGGTTATGATCAGAATATGAATTGATATTTGCTTTGGAAAAGACTATGGCATTGAGCATACCATTTCAAGTCTGTATACAACTATACATGAACATATGTAGATGATAGGAGCAGAGTTTGGAAAGATGGTAAGTTTCATTCTAAGTGTTGGAATATATAATGAAACTTCGGTCATTTATGGGAAGGCCAGAGCCAGTTGAAGAAAAGCTAACCAGTTCATTTTTGGTAAACAAATTACTTAAACTAGTTTACATGATTTTTCAAATTATGTAAAAAACATTATACATCTGACCAAACCAAAATAAAAATGGTGGCAAACCTTTAGATCTAATTATAGCCATATATAAATTGAGTAACTAGTCTTTGTTTACCAAAAAAAAGAGTAACTAATCTTTGGGTATGGAAATAGAACAAGACTTTTTGCAAATTCTCAGGCACATTGGACACCTAAAATGTAATGAATAAACTGGCTGCCCAATCTTTTGGTAATAGTTTTAAACAAGTATTGACAATGGCATTTTCTCACTTAATGTCATCAACCATCATAATGTCTAGTAAATTCCTATAACTCAACTGAGTACATGGGCAGTAAGTTATACCGCAATTAAGCCAAATTCCTGTAACTCCAAAAAGTAGACAAGTTATTTACTTACCTAAACCGACACAATCCCATGCAATAAAAAACCTTAAAACGTTACAAGTCCTTCTCCATTCTTTCCCCTTATAAATGTTTAGCCAAGTTAATTAAGCACAAGGTTTGCACCCTCCATTTCAAGCGAAGGACCCATTTTCCAATCCAATCCCAGCATGATGATGAGTTGTAGCAAACTCGCCATCCTCTTCTTGGTCAGCCTCGCTGCGGCCGCCAGGCCGACCAGCACCCTGGAGGATGCATGCCCCGGTTCGCAGGACGAGATCATTGTCTGCGCCGAGAACTTCATCAAGAACCTCACCCACGGCCAGATTGCCCTCTCTCAAAACTGCTGTTACATCCTCATGGACAAAAGCCTACATGTTTGCTGGGCTCCCACCCACAAGCCCGGTACCAGGCCCTTTAGCAGTAAGGAGGAGCAGTGGATCCTTGACATCATTAACAAGTACTGTGAGTCCGGCAAGGCGCCTAAAGCCGTCCCCCTCTACAGCCTGACCCCCTCCTATCCGCCGGTTGACGTCAGTCCCTCCTCTAGTGATCTCCCTGGCTCCGACTATGCTCCTGACATTGAGCCAGATGTTGAAGATTACAGCTCTGGGCCTAATGACGGCCCTCCATAGGCACATTCTTCATGCCTTCAACCTAAATTTTCTTGCCTTGTTTTTGCATATGAGAGCTGATGCGCAGCAAATATAGACTCAATTTTGGGGGCTGATAGTGTAATTATAGTGGAATTTTTTTATGCATAATTATAGTGGAAACATTGATCTTGCATCTTAGGGTTCAATAGTACTAAAATATATGATCAACGATCTTCATTCCATTTGAAAAAAACTAAGCCATGCTACATGATATTGCAGAAAGATGTATTAGTTAGTAGCTTTTTTTCTTTTTCTTTGGATAAATAATGAGGGGTGCGAAAGTTAGGACCCAACTAGAAGGGGCACAACCAGCCTCTTAAAACATCGTATCCCATAGCCGATCCCTTCGGATGTGTATATGGTCCACACAACTTGCGCACTAGTTAAATCGGATATAAACCCTAGCTGTGTTTGGCTAACAGAGTGGGGGTTGAAACTCAGGACCTCTGCTTCTATTTACCTATGGTGAGAATGAACGCATTTTGCAAAATGTGCAAATGTGAGGATGGCAACCGTCAGTTCATGGCACCCCTATGATCTAACAGTCCCACCCTTGCACATGTCATAGGCAGGTTGAATTTACAATATGTTTTTGGAACTTTTTTTTTACACTGTTCCAATTAGAAAGATAGCTCCCTTTCCTTGCTCACTCTAGGTCGAAGAATAAGGGCCAAAACTAGCATCATATTATGGCCTAAGTGAGCGCCCGCCCGGCAACCCCCCAGTGCAGGACATCCATATGACATCCATTGCTGCCCATTAATTGGAAGTCAATACTATGTTGTTTATCAGGAAAGTAGGTGAATTCTATGTTGTTCCAGCCATTCTAACAAGATGTTAATTTTACTCGATTATGCTACTCCTTACGTTTTCCATTGAATAGCATACTCCCCCCATCCTTTTATAATAGCACCATCCAAAAAAATGTTGACTTTTATTGAACGGTGGAAACCCCAACTAATGGGGGAAATAAGAGGTGCAAAATCCACTGAAATTGACCAGATGATGTAGGACTGTTTTTTTTATGATGGAGCTACTGTGACAGGACGGAGAGAATAGTATCTTTTCCATCCGTCTCGAGGTTGTGATTATCTTCTTTTCCTCTTTTTTGGTAAAAAGTGAAATTATATCATCAGGCCGTTTGGATAGTGAAAAATCAGAAACATCCACTCCCAAAAATCCACTAACCGATTTTTGAGATAATCCACTAACGAGCTGAAACACCTCATGGAGCACCCCAAAAATTCACTAACCAGATAGATTTTTCAATGTGGATGTTTCTAAAAAGGTATTTCAGCTAAATCCACTAACCAGGTGAATTTTTCAATGTAGATGTTTCTGATTTTTCACAATCCAAATAGCCCCTTAAATGATGTGTATGTTGTGTTGGATGTGTATGCACCTGAGGGGATTGGCAGTAGGATTCAGTGCTCCTCTGCCCTTCTTTTCAGGTTCAAAGGATTTGGACACCCCTCGTTATAAAAAAAAATAGTTGTAGTAAGTGTAAAAATATTGTGTAGAACTACGATGACTTTGCTTTAGTAATAGATGAGTCTATGCCTAACCATTGATCTGTGGGCCGTGTTTGCAAAACACGACAACTATCAAAGCCTAGGGAAAATGCTCAAAGCGTGTGTGTGATGGCAGCCCTCATGATCTTACAGTTGTCACTCTTATTATATAGGTTCTGAGAACGTCCACATTCGCACATGCTCTTTAACATCGTTCATAGAATCTTGTAAGCTTAGCATTTTTTAAGGTTGAAATCAGCAATGTAAGCTTAGCATTTTTGAAGTTCGAAATCCATTTTCTTTACCCATGCATTATAATTTGGTATAAATGTTTGATTGAAGATTGAACTCTCTTATTCTATATAGAAGTATCGTTGTGTTAACCCTTTTTCATATTTATTTGGAGTTCAGAACTTAGAGGGATGACCTCATTGTGTTGAACCCTTTTTCCTATAACTCATGATTGTGTCAAAACAGCAACCATTGTAAGAAATGTAATGGAATATTTCTTACATCATTGAAGATACAAAGGATAGTGATATCCTCTGATCCAAAAGATAATATAGTCTCTCTTTATTTGTTCATTTCTTCTCTTTGATTTTCTACCTTGTGATGCCTTTGGAATGTTTGGCTATTTGCTTTTGTTTAGAATTTTTAGGCTACAACATCTCTTTGTTTAGAATGTTTTGTTAAGAATATTTGGTGGATTTGATGGCTCAAACCCATTGAATACCTACTGGTCAAATGGGAGCATCTGCCGTTAATGCTCTCTTAGCCATTAAGAAGAGAAGCAACACCTCAGACATAGGTCTTGTAGAATCAATATATAAGTATATTGATGTATCTTACTTAGTTACTTGCCAGTGTAGACATAAGAAAAATTGTCTTGAAATTAAGCTGCGCCATTCACATTCTCAGCTCAATGGGGAATAGAGTAGTCAAAGCCCTCCAAAGCTCGGCTCGATCGACTGGGCTCAGCTCGGGTCAGTTCTCATCACCAGGTTATTCAATGACATGAATTTGATTGATCCCACAGTTCATTAATGTAAGATTAATGTAACTCCTCCAACATTAATAAACTCAAACAAAACGTTTCAAAAAGTGTGAACCACCTCAACCTTATAACAAGGCTCCTCTCACCAGGACAAATGACCAAAGCCCCTCCCCCCTAGTCAACATGATGAGAGGGTACACCATGCTCATCCTCTTCTTCTTCGCCCTCTTCATCCCCGGCGGGTTTAGTGCTGGAGAAGCACCGAGCCCGGGCCCGAGCCCAGCGGTCAACTGCACCGAGCTTGAAACTCCCCAATTGGCAGATTGCATGATTTCATTAGTCAGCAGCATGTACCACGGGCAGCTCAGTCTCACACCGGAATGTTGTAGCCTCATCCTAGACCCAAAGTCATTGTACTGCCAATATTTAGGAATCAAGAAACGGCCCTTTATTCCCAAGGCAATTTTTGAGTCCCTCATCAACTCACTCAAAGATTACTGTTACTCCGGCGTGGCGCCGGCCCCGGTGCCATTCAAGATCCCCCATTTTGATCTGGCCCCGTCCTCAGGCTAGGAGATGCTCGACCAATAGCTTATGACTACTATTATGGCCCCTTTTCTAGGCCCAATTGACAAAGAAAATAAAAATATATTAGTCATGTCTTCACAACTCTCTGATGGGAGTGGATGAGAAAACATTTTCTTGTGTCCAAATCAGAGTTTCTTTCATTTTTTCAATGTTTTTACTTCAAGAATATTATTACCTTGTATTATAGTACCACTAATTAACGTCCTTAGGCTTGAATTAAAAAAAACGTCCTAAGGCTGGAGTTTTTGCTTTGGCTATTACATTAGATAATATTGGTGATAAGATTTTCTTTTCGAAATATATTGTTCACGATATGCACGACATCTCGAGTATCATCTCATTGAAACCAATTCTCCTACCTCACGTGTTTAGGCAAACCAAATGCTTGGTTTACAGCCGATTTCTGACGGAATTTCCTCAGGATGAGGGTTAGGCAAAAAGTGGTTGTAGACAAAGCGCGATGAGATGTTTTATGAAGGGAAATTGGTTGACAAAGCGGCTTTAGTTGTCCAAACATGTGCGCCCTTAAAGTAGTGGAATTGAAGGAACAATTCCAAAGCCTATTGACTTCATAAGTTCCAACAAGTAACTTAAATTTTCAGCATCAAATCTCTTTTACAGCCTCAACTTTTTAATAATCCTACGGTTTCATTTTCTTACTTAAGACAGTTGATGAATTAACCCTTAATTATGTTTCAGAGAAGTTGCCTATGTCGACTCTTTTTTATGCTTATAAAAAGGAAGAAGTTTCTTTTTGTAAATGAGGGGTGCCTGAGTGCTTAGGACCCACCGGATAATATCAATCCCTGTTGGTGGGCAATTGTGGGTGAGGGTCCGAACCCAATACATTAGCTTCAAGGCAGCCCCTTGGCCTCACACCAACCCTGTTGTTTAAAAAATAATGAAGTTGCCAACAGATGATTGTTATTTATTTTTTTGAATTTTTGACTTTGTTAGCCTTGCCAAATTCAAGTTTTTATCAAATTTGATTTCATCCATTTCAGACAATTCATTGACAGATGCTTAAGCCAAATTAAACGTCATTAGCATTAGAATGCTTCACCATCTTCAGGCCCAGATGTTTTGCCTCCAGCTAATGAATTGAGACAGACCAAACAACAATCATCACCCTTTTCATTGATGCAATAAGCACCATATATCAAAATACCAATCATATACATGTAAGCCAAAGATAATTACAATGTTACACAATATCTTACACGGGTGTGGCGGATTTTCGTTGCACAGTAAAAAAACTGGTCCATGCCAGGCCCAGTTAGACAGTCCAATGAAAACACCAGTGTATGTTATCATCTTCCATATTTACATAAACAGCCATCCATGGTTTCCACACCTCCAGCTATCCGAGATTGGCCCAACCAATCTGATAGCCCAATGTTGGAACATATTGAGATATTTTGAGTGCAAGGAGGGACATTCACAGAAAGCAGCCCATAAAAAGAAAAGGATTCTTCCTTTTCTTCAGTGTTTACAGCCACATGTAGGCCATAAAGCAAGTATCATCTGAATGTGATCCACAGCCTCTTTACTGACTTTGAGATGCTGAAGGCAATAAGAAACCATTACCTAGGAAAAGGCAGAGAAGTAAAGTAGTCCTTATTGCATAATTTGATTCTAGGTCACTTTCTCCTTTTAGCTTTAGGTCTTGTAACTTTGTCTGACTGCATTGCATCAGCACTTTCTGTAATCCTATCATCATCATCTTCTCAGCAGCTTCTTGGAAACTAGGGTTGATTATATCTTGACATATTTGGGCAAAACTGAGTTGCTTAAGAGTAAATAGTGAGAATAAATAGGATAGTTATCCCTTTCCAATACCTTAAGCTCTTGGGAAACAATGGTTATTTCATATGGTGGCAGAGCTATAAATCTTGTAATAAGTTCCATTATGAGCAGTTTTACTACATTTGTAAGCCGTGACAAAATGACGGAAGAAAAGCATAAACAAAAAGGAACTAAAAGTGGACGGCCATTATTTGCACTTATGTAGTTTGTTTCCAGTTGACCTGTTTGAGGTCATTAGAATGGTACTAATTTTTTTGTAAGAGAAAAACAAAAAGTGTTTGAGAATATTGTTGCATTGGAGCAATTGGATTCTTTTGGTAAGGCCTATGGGCTTATTCCGATTAATTAGGTCATCGTGGGTTCGGAATGACTTCAAGCAATCGGATTCCCTTGACCCCACTTTTGTGCGGTGATTAAAGATCTCAGGTAGCTCCTGATTGCTAAATTTATGATAACATAAAATCGATTCTATGATAATGTAGAATCTGTTTTATGATATTAAATATTGTCTTGAAATTGTACTACCCAAATGCTAATTCTATACCTATCCACTATATATTGTTGCTAAACTCTTTTTTGGATGAATTAAAATTTTATTGTTTTGCCCCCAAGGGGAAGAGATTTACAAAGAAAGGTGATTAAACACTTAAGAAAAAACTTTTGCCAAGAACAAAACAATGTCAAAATAAAACCAAAGGGAACTTAATAAGAAAGATCAGATAAGTATGCATAGTGCTTAATGACTAAAGTTTTGAATCCAAGTGCCTAATATTCTATTTTCACTTGATTAAGAATTCAGCAAATGATGACATTTGATAAAGAGATTAATTATGCAAAAATTTGTTTATTTTGCTTGTACCAAACTGTAGAGATATAAGCATTGAATATAATCTTTAAAACAAAAACAAATTTATTTCAATAAAATCCATAATAATTCATCAAATAAACTTCCAACATAATGCTGAATATGACATTTGAGCAACTAGTCATGCCAAATAACATTGCTAAGAGCCTAAGACTGTATTAAGAAAAGAGGTGATCATGACTTTCATTTACATAAAAGCAAAGAGAGCAACAATTAACTAATGATATGCATCTCCTTTGAAGATAATTTAAGACCACTCGAAAGAGCAAGCCAAGAAATGAACTGTCTTTATATGCATTTTTTGTGCTAGACAATAATCCACCAGTCAACAATAGGGGCAAACTGGTGAAAAAAATCAAAGCAATCTTGTAAGAAAACTTTCCAGAATGAGTTCTTCAACCAATTAAATCAATTTTATTAATAAGAACAGGAACTCGAATATTTATATAAGATATAATTTCCTCAAAACTAGATGAGTCTGCCAACAAATTTCAGTGGCCATTTAGGATAGAATCTGCAACTGTGTGTCTAAAGTATTAAACATATTTCGATGCCCAAATTTCAAATATAAATGAAAGTGTTCAATCCAAGGATCTGTCTACATCTTTGTATTTACCCTATTTTAAATCTTAAAATAGTAGCATCTCATTGTACTATGACGAAGAGAAATAATAGAGTTTCAAACATGGGAAACATGGGGAGTATAGGTTGTCCAAATAATTGCTAAACATTGAATTGTGTCAATGGTGAAACCATTGTTTTCAAAATGCAAAAAAGAATTCAATACTTACAAGGTTGTGGCTATTCCATTTCGTACAAAAGTACTTTGCAAAATCAAAACTTTTGATGGATATTGGGAAGCCTTGAGTTTTCTGGAAGGAAATTGGGCACTTTGTTGTGTGGGATGAGATGGAGTCCACCAGCTTCAATTCCTTCGAGCTTTATAAACCCTAAACACCATGTGTCTCACATTTGATTCTCACCTACGCCATTGACGTGATTAATAATGCCTAAGCATGCGTGATTTGATGGGTTTAGCGCACTAATTCATCTTTAGGTTTATCAACAAAGTTGTCATATAAAGAATAATAGTGAAAAAAGTTAGAAAACGAAGGTTTAGGTGGGATATAAGTCGGACAAATGGCCATTGGACAAGTCTAGATAGTCTGTGGTTAAGTTCGACTCTAATTGAAAGAAAGCTCATATGTTCGTCCACGTTAGCTTCATAAATGAATTTGGATGGACATATGCTCGAATGAAACTTCTTTTCTCCTTTTTTCTTTGTCAATTTTCGAATCCTTAGGACCTGACTAAAAGAGGCAGGGCAATAAGTATTTAGGGGAAAATGCCCCAGCGTACAGAATCCAATCCGGATCCTTCATATTTAGCTATTTTCATGGACTGTGTTTTCCCAGTTCCGGATCCTTCAGTATTGGAGAATTCATGGACGAAATGCTTTTCCAAATCTAAAGCGTTTGCACTTGTCTTGGTAGTATAATTACGTTGGATTTTGTGTTGTTTTACACGAAGAATAAGTGGGAAAACTTAGGGGCATAAGTTACTAAAATATGACCTTGTAAGTAATTGTTAGGTTTTGGAGATGCACATGAGTTAAACTATCCACAACATTACATAAGAAAGAAATAACATTTGTTAGAAAAACATTCGATTAAACTCTAAGCCCAGTGTTTTGAGTAATAAGTTGAGACTTGTATTAATTCCTTTTGGAAACCTAGGTAAAAAACATCCTATAAAGAAAAACCTAGGTTAAAAGTTAGAGCTAAGTAGCTAACCCCTCATTCTACAGCAAGAGCCTGAGATATATAAAGCTGAGAGGGGGGCATTTTTCATCTGCTAGAACTCACATTTTTCGGAGCGTGTCCAGTCTGACCAGGTATCGTGACCAAAACCATGTGACTAATACATAGGGCACTTAAAGGTCTACAAGACACATAGCCATCTCTCTATTTACTACGTTAGCACCCTATGTACTAGGTCACTAGGTCATGGGCATTGGTCATGGTGGTCGTCCACAAAAATATTTTGGTATATTTATTAGGAAAATGATATTTGAACATCAGATTTCCTACACATTTCCATACACATTTCCATACACATGTGTATGGAAATGTGTAGGAAATCTGATGTGGGGCTATCACTGTCCTATTTTTTAGTCCCGTTTATATGTGATCAGCACAAGTAGAGTGCTTTTCGGCTTCACGATTATAGTCACACATGCAGGCGGGTTTTGAATCACCCCCTTTGCCCCCTGCTGCACACAAGTCGTTGGACGTTGGCTCATGTTGCGTTGGGCAAAACATTGGAAAAATGCCACCAGACGCGCATATTAACTTTGTTCTTTTACATTTTCTACAAAATATAAAGGCATGGACCATGCTGAAGGAAACATTGAGGATTGGAGCAGGCAGGGGGAGCAGAAGAGGTTAAAAATAATCAGTATGCAAAAAGAAAGTGGAAAAAAAGCTGGAAACAAAGTAAATTGATTTTGAATTATTTTTCTTGGAACATGAAGATTAATTTGCATCACCAATGGCCTATGTATATTCATAGAACTATGAGGCCCCAGGCCAACCTACTGGAATCCACAACATTCCATCCATTTTCAGTTTGTTGATGGAAGTGATACTCGAGAGAGAAAAAATTCCAGCAGAATACAGCCCTAAATTCTCATAATTATAGGGCCCACTTCGGATTCATGAATTTGGTAGGGTCCTCTTCACGGACATCTTTTGCTACGGCTATTAAATAGTGGGAGAGATTATTAGGTGTCGCTAACACACTACTCCAGGGGCGCGGGCGCCAAGGAGCCGTCTATCTCTATCTCTAGGATTGATGGTGCACACACTTTACATGTGCGCTCCAACGGTTTAGCACCAAACAACTTTGGGAGCGTTTGGATACTGACAGTGAAAGGTAAAAAAAATTGTCAGGCTGAAAATATTCAAGGTGATTTATAGGTGATTTTTTTATTGTGAAAAACCCATTTGAGAACCTGAAATTAATCATATTTTTAGTCTTTCACCATCAGCCTGACTTTTGATTAATGACTTGTATTTGGAACCTAAAAAAAAATTAGGTATGATTTGTGTTTGGTAAAGCCGGCGAAAAATTTCTGTTTTGGCCGGTGGCAGTGGGCGGAGGCTCGCCATGGGCGGTGGCGTCGGTGGTGGGTGGTGCTAGCGGCAGTGGGCGGTGGTCAACGGTCGGCTATCGGTGATGGACGGCGGTCGTGGTGGTGGGTGGCGGCGGCTGTGGGCGATGGCCGTGGGTGGTGGCGGTGGTGGGTGGTGGAGGTGACGAGGAAAAAATTTTCAGGCTGATGCTCATTCGAATGAGAATTAACATTTTTACCATCACCATCAGGAGCTCCTATCAGAAAAATCAGTAACCAAACGCCTTTCAGTCCTTCCAGGCTGAAAGGGGCCGATTCTTTTCAGCAAATCAGTAACCAAATGCACCCTTTATGTGTGTGGCAAAGCTCCAGCTGTTGGAGACCAGCATAAGTTACAGGTCCAGCTCATCCAGTGTAATGAGGCATGCCGTCTTCCCAACCAAGATTGACCCTTTTTATTTTTTTGATGATATCCAGCCTAAGATTTTCGAGCACCGGCACCTGAAAATTCTCCTCTTACATTTTCAATCCTATCTCAGTTTTTTTTTAAGTTCTTTTTCTTAAAAAAAATATCCTCCTACGATACACCGGTGTAGACGTACCCGGGGAAGTGGAGGGTATTTGTTATTTTTTTTTATGTATTTTGTGGAGGTGCTTTGTTTGTGGGGTCCACTAAAACACTTCTTCACTGTCCAATAGACACCCACCACATCAGTGGTGTATCTCTACGCTGGTGTAGAAATATCATTTTCTTAGTTCTTTTTGACAAAATAATCAAGTTGCGATTCGAATGTGGACAAGTCAATTTGATCATTTTGAAAAACCAAATAGCACTATCAATTGCATCTATTAAAAAAGACTGGAGGGAGTATGTATTATCTAATGTTTGTTTGCTGTTATTATGATCCGGCTTAGGGTTAGGTCTACCAATTTAATTACATTAGGATTTTTATTAGTTTTCTACTATAATTAGAATTTTTAATAAGTTATTATTTTCCTTCATTAGTTGGATTCATGGGACTAGACCTCCTATGTCAATTAGGTCTAGTCTCAATTAGGAAAATAAGTTATTATTTTCCTTCATTAGTTGGATTCATGGGGTTAGGTCTACCAATTTAATTATGTTAGGATTTTTATTAATTTCCTACTATAATTAGAATTCTTAATAAGTTATTATTTTCCTTTATTAGTTGGATTCATGGGACTAGACTCTTATGCCAATTAGGATTATGGTTTAGAGTCTATTTATATAAAGGGTCTTCCCTAATTCATTATCGAAGAAATCAATAAAGTTTATTTACTAATTTAATGTTAGTCTCTTAGCTCTAATCTACTATTTCTCCCCTTTCTCTTACGATGGAATTACGTACCCGTAGATCCTTTGATTTACAACATTGGATCATAGCCGATTCTGAAAACCTGCGCTCCCTCCCACCCTCCCATGCTTCCGCCATGGGATTACGAAATCTCTCTTAGCCAAGCTTAAACATGATATTGATGACATCTTCATCGAGCAAAGAGAATAATTAAAAAACATCTTATGTACCTCAATCTTGCCATCCCATTCGCTACAGTCAGATGTGGCAACGTCTGGCGATCAACATCCACAAGCAATTCATGCCGATCGTGCAGACGATGAGTTGGACACTATGGCTGCCACAACGTCAGTGGTTGCCTCGATGGAGTCACCACAATTAGTTGAAAGGCGGACAGTCTGATCGTTTAATATTTAAACCCTTGCAAGTGCACAAGACAAATATTAGAAGAGATTATAAATCAATGAATCCTTACTAATATATGACACCTCAGACCACTCACGTTCCTCTCAGATACGCAAGTGTTCTTTCAGATTGAAATTCAATTAATTCACTCTTGTCTCTCTTAAGTACAAAGAACAAACTCCAATGAATTAACTTTAATTCCATAATAAAGAGTCATACACCAACTAGAGTAATTATAATATGAAACAAAAAAGACTATACAACCAGTCTATTGGGCTTCATCTACGCCTTGGAAAAGAGTTTAACCTTGCATTGGGGAAGAAATCACCATCATGTTCTTTATCATCATCTTCTTCTTCTCTCATTTGCTCTAGCCTTCAAGGACTCCAAAACTCTCTTCTCTTATGCCCAATACGTTCTCCCTTGAGGTATATATATAGAAAACTACGAAATCCCCTTCCAAATTCGAGTCAAAATAGGCCTTATTTGAGTTTTACACATACGGCAATCGATCAGAACTATTCACCGATCGATCGATTACTATTCATCAGTAAACTCGAGTAGATACGATGATTGAGAGTTGCCGATCGATCGCAAAAATCACATTTGCTACAATAACCAATCGATCGCTTTTATGACCGATCGATCGGCTACTATTAATTTGCCTAAAAAACTACAAAACTTCCAATGATCATAACTTTTCGCTCCGAATTACGCGCGATCAGTGGTGTTGGAAAAAAGACTTCTTGAACTTTAACATGAATGTTGAACTAGTCCAATATGAGATATTCATACAAAGTTATAAAGATTCGAATATTATAATCACTTTTCACCATATTTCTACATCTTACTATCATTTTCCTACAAAAACCAAAAATTATATTAAAGTATCACTAAATCTAATCAAAATACTAACATAAATATAAGTTTAGGAGATAATAAAATACATATTTCAAGTGTATATCACAGTCCGACCTCCTCCGTTGATGCCACAAGGCGCCTTCGTCACCATCTTCTCCGATTCCCATCGTTTGGGCTTTTGCTGCAATGCTGTCTCCTCTGCCACAGGGTCCCCACTTTCCCTGCCGTCAGGGCTCTCACTTGACCCTGGAGGAATTCTTTTGGTCACGAAGATGGTATGTCTGATGACGGTGACCTTTGGCCTACCTCCGCCAAAGCCGTTGCCTTTTTCTAACTAATTTCCAATTGACCCTGGCAGAAGTAGGGTGGCTCCAGATTTGTTGACGGGGGTCTCTGTCTTGCCCCCACCACCACCATAGTCACCACCTTCATGTTCGCCGGTGCACTCCAACCCCCCAAAGCTGCCATGTTCAGATTTGCTGCTTGTCGCACCGCCACCATAGCCACCACCTTCGGACCCGTTGGCATGCTTCCGACTACCGATTCCTAATCCTCCACCATCCGATCTCATTGTTGCAATATCCACCGTAAACGGCTCGAATCGTTCCCTCCCACATTGCCATTGTTGTATCCTTTGCCGTTGTCGTCATTGTCACACGGCCGACCACTCTGCCTCTGCCACCACCAAAGCTGCCACCTTGAGAACCACCGACGTGCTTCCGAGGACCAGATGCAGCCAAGATCTCGATGGAGCTCGTCGATTTTCTCAGATTTTCTGCGAAGCTCAGTCGTCATCGTCTTCTCGTGTCATCTACTTGTGCGGTTAAGGGAATGAAGGCTTCCGGCCCTCTCGTCGCCTCTGTCATGGCGGCCTCCTCCCTCGCCCCCTCTTCCTTCGGCCACATAAATCCTTCTATTCCACCTCCAAATTCAGCTCACAAGCCAGGAGAAGATGCTGCTTCGTGCTCCTCTTTCAATTTGGTCCAAAGTGGACCGGGCTGGCTTGGTTCAAGCAAATACCTTGGGTTGGTTCAACAACTTAAATTTTTATTTTTTACAAAAGGGTCCGGTTCACAGCTTTCTCGAAGGCATACTCTATGCCAAACCGGGCCCACTCATTTATGAATCTAAGTCCATCCAACAATTCGTCTATCAGAGTATTAGTGGGCCTAACGCATTTTGATGAAGTTGGGCCTCACACATTCTCGCCTTCGATGCAAATAAACAACCACCTTCAGGACGAGGTGATGCGGAAGCATTAGTGAAATGTTATGATCCGGCTTAGGGGTCGGGTCTACCAATTTAATTATGTTAGGATTTTTATTAGTTTCCTACTGTAATTAGAATTCTTAATAAGTTATTGTTTTCCTTCATTAGTTGGATCCATAGAACTAGACTCCTATGTCAATTAAGGTTATGGTTTAGAGTCTATAAATATGTGAAGAGTCTTCCCTAATTCATTATCGAAGAAATTAATAAAATTTATTTACTAGTTTAATGTTAGTCTCTCTTAGCTCTAATTCTACTCTTTCTCCCCTTTCTCCTACGATGGAATTACCCGTAGATCCTTTGATCTACAACAGCTGTCTCTATGCTTGATCAACAGAACGAATGTGGATCACTAAATATGTCCTTTTTAGCATATGGACATGAACAAAAATCATGTTTAATTTTATTTTTTCTAACTTTTTTCTAATTGTTAAAAAATCCCTAATTTAATATGTTCCCTTTGATACGTTCAGGTATTTTTATCCCTTGCAAGTGAATACTTATTGATAATAGACCCTTGCAAGTAAGGATTCATCTCTTGATTTATAATAGGTACTAGTGACTTAGACCTTAATTACAATAAACTGTTTTATTGATAATAGACCCTTTCCGACTGTCCCCCCCAAGTCGGCACAGTTGGAAATTAAGTCTGAAATTTTAACAGTAGATAGCCTTATGTGTCTACTTTCCAACCAAAAGACGTCATATTTTTCTGTGATTTATTATGATTTTTATACTACATGTCATCGGCGCAGAAAATAGTTTTAGCCGAGACCATAAGTCTGAATCAAACATACTAATTACGTATTAGTCACCCTTAATCATGATAATAGAATATTTTTATTGAATACTCCCCTCCTAGGACTATTATAGATCTTTATATGTTTTGGAATTAGTTATTATAAGCTTTTATACATCTTTCATTACATAAACCAATTTAAGATACCCCCTTTGCATAATAAAGACTTTAATACAAAAATCACAACCCATAATCATATGGTACAATTAAACCAGAACCTTTACAGAATCAAAAGATAACATTCTAACATCCAAAAGATCAAGAGATGAATAATGTTCCTATTTAAAACCATCATGCAAGTATTAGAAGAGATAACACTCAACGGATATCAATAATCATACCCATAATCATAATTAATATAGAATCTCTCAATAAATTAAGCATTCATATAATCTCTACTACTGAGATGGACTCAAATAACTCATCATAGAATAGATAGAAAGAGTTTAGAATCAAATTTAGTAGGAAAAACCATCCTACCATCTTTGTAGAACGAAAACTGCACATCCAACGTAGCTCCTCTTCTTCTCTATGCACGAGACCTTCGCTCCTTCGTATATGATCTACACATGAAATATGCATTTTATTATCTCCTAAACTTATGTTTATGCTAGTGTTATTTTAGAATAACTACTACTTTAATATAGTTTTTGGTTTTTATAGGAAACAAGAGTCATACACCGAAATGAGGTGAAAAGTAACTCAAATGGTTAAATCATCATAACTTTGTGTACAAATCTCGGATTGGACTGATTCAAGTTTCATGTTAATTCAAGAAGTTAGCTTTCCAATGCCACCAACTATGCACAATTCAGAGTTCGGGGCTGAAAGTTATAGCCATTTGAAAATTGTCAACAGTAACTACAATCGATCGGCTATCAATGCGATCGATCGCATCAGCCGCAAAAAACAGTGTATTGAAGGAAACGATCGATCGGCCCTCAAAACAATCGATCGTATCTACTGGAATTTTTGATCTGCGCAAGACAGTAACTACGATCGATCGGTATTATACGGCGTCGATCACCAAAGCAATCGATCGAAGGAAAATAACGAAGGAATTGCGATCAATCGGTAGGTGAACAATCGGCAATATAGAGCGATTGATCGCCGTGTGCGGAAAATCGAAATAAGACCTATTTCGACTCGGATTTGGAAGGTAACTTTATGGTTTCTCTTCAAACTTATAAATAGGCCTTATGGGAGAACGTGTTGAGCACAAGAGAATAGACTTTTGAGCTTTATTTGAGGCTAGAGAGGAGCAAGAGAAGGAGTCTTTTGGAGCAAAGAAGAAGAAGGATTCATGACGATGGATCTACATAAACAGGCTTCTTTTTTTTTCTTTTTATGTGTAACTAAACTTTTATTCAAGGCTAGATTAAGCCCTAGATATATATTGCTACTCTTGTTAGTTTAATTTTATAAAGTTGATTATGATTCATGCTTAATGCAATTTCATGAGTATTCGTTGAGTGCTTGATCATAGACTTGATTGATTATGAATAGAATTAGATATTGAGATTGATTTTATGCCCGATCAAGGATAAGCTTAATTGCATTATAATAGAGTTGTGATTGATTATATGCCCGATCAAGGATAGGATTGATTACACAATAATGGATGAACTTTCGTGTCCGATCAAGAATGTTAGTGAATTCATTAGTAATTCGTGTGTCCGATCACGAACACGAATTACCATATCATGTTAACTTATGCTTAATAATAATTGAGAGTAGTAATTGCATGTCTAGTAGTGGATTCATTGCCTTGATATTTCTCCATATTGATTAATTCTCACTTAGTTTAGTTAAAGTTCATTGCTTTCTCAGTTTATAATCAACACAGCTGCTTTTGAGTTTGGTAAAATGTTAATCCGTTGCTGAGGTTTGACAACCCTTTCTATACTCGCTGTAGTACAATTGCCTTGTGCATTTGCAAAGGTTTTAATTTTAAATGATCAAGTTTTTGGCGCCGTTGCTAGGGACGGCAGAATAGTTATTAAATTCTTAGCGTAGTTAGTTTTAGAGTAGTTTGGTTTAATTTAGATTTCTTTTTAGTAGCTTAATTGCATTTTTTCTTTTTGCAGGATTAAGAGAGGACGCTGATTCTCGTCATCAGTGGAAGGGCCGTCCCTTCCGACTGTTTGCACTCTCTTAACTTTCTTTTAGAGTAACTTTGGGTGCTTGGTGTTTTTCATTTTCTTTGTGGGATTGCATGACGTGCTAGTTGTCGCTATTAGGTTGCTAGTTGTCGCTATCTAGGATTGATGCTTGCTAGTTGTCGCTATTAGGATTGCACAGGTTTTGTTTGATTTTTATTGTGCATGCATGGTCGTCGCTCCCTGAACCCCGACCTTGCCTTTGACCCTGATCCTGAGCGACTCTATAGAATTTGTAGAACTCCTAGCCAACCAATCCCTGAAATCCATCCAATGGCGGACAACATGAACCTTGGGGGTGGAAATGACCTAAACCAGAATCCACTAATGCCCCATGCCCGTACCCTGCAAGACTACTACCGTCCCACTGCCTACACCTTCCCTTCCTGTATCCTACTTCCTGCAACCGTGGCTAATTTTGAAATTAAGCCAAACATCATCCAGATGCTGCCCACATACCATGGCCAATTAAATGAGAACCCCTATAGGCACCTACAAAACTTCCTGGAGGTTAACACAACCTTTAAACTTATACTATCTGATGACCAGGTGCGCCTTGGTTGTTCCCCTTCACCTTAAAAGATAGGGCCAAGGAATGGCTATACTCCCTTGAGCATAACTCTATTTCCACTTGGGAGGAACTTCAGGCCGAATTCCTCAAGAAATACTTTCCTGTAGGGCGGACCAATAAGATCCGCTATGAAATCATCACATTTACTCAGATACCTAATGAACAATTCCATAAAAGCTAAGAGAGGATGAAATCCTTACTACGGTCCTGCCCACATCATGATGTGCCTAAGTGGCAATTAGTGCAATGATTTGATGAGGGTGTGTGCGATCAGCACAAGACCCTAATTGACGCCTCCTGTGGATGCACATTCATGAAGAAAACCCCGGATGATGCTTGGGATCTACTAGAGGACCTGAGTGAAAACTCTCTACACAGTGCCACCCTCTATAGATCTGAAAGCCATATGCCTGGCAGGAGTGCCTCAAGGGGAGGCATGTATGATGTTAAAGCTACCACGAACCTAGAACACCAAGTGGCATCCCTTACAAAGAGGTTTGACAGGTTTTTCTCACAGACTTCACCTTATACCCCAACCTCTCAAGATGCTTGTGCCATCTGTGCCAGCCCTATGCACACCATAGCTGACTGCCCCTCAGCCTTCCAGTATCCAGATCTTGTGTAGGAGCACGTCAACTTTGCACAAGGATACTGTTGTAGACCCGGCGTCTACAAGAGAATCCATAGAGGAATGCATCTATAACTAAGAAAGTAAAACACATAAAATAAACTAAAGCTTCATTGATTCTTGGATACTGGATTAGGGAAGACCCCTTACATATTTATAGGCTCTTAAGCCATAGTCCTAATTGACATAGGATAGACCCTAAGCTATAGTCCTAATTGACATAAGATTACTAATCCTAATTCTAATCCTAATCCTAATAGGGTTATAACATTCCACCAACGCTTCCGCATCACCTCGTCCTCGAGGTGCTCTTGACTTTTTGCAGCGATGGCAGAAATGCGAAA
The DNA here is from genome assembly GCA_039654745.1 of Houttuynia cordata. Classification (NCBI taxonomy): domain Eukaryota; kingdom Viridiplantae; phylum Streptophyta; class Magnoliopsida; order Piperales; family Saururaceae; genus Houttuynia; species Houttuynia cordata. The sequence continues at coordinate 16,987,065 of CM077509.1, forward strand.
ATTCAACTTCATCGAAACGTGTAATGACCATCGGCAAACATCTCGGCAGACGCGGTCGCAGCGGTGGCATACTCAAGCGTGCGGAAGAGGAGGAGTTCCTTGGACGAGACGCCACCGGTAGAGGCGGCGCTCTTTGAGGGCAGTAGCGCCGTCAGAGAAGGTGAGGTCATAGCCACGGCGGCTACAACTGACGCGGAAACAGGTAGTAGAGAAAGGAGAGGACTTGTCGGCCAGCATGGCAAGGTCGCGCTCGGCAGTAATTTCGTTGATGACGCACTTCACAGTCCGGTGAGGGAAGAGGTCACCGGCAGCGGCAATAGGCTTGGAGGGGGCGAGAATGGGGATGAAGCACACGTTACCTCTGGTCAGTATGCTGGTGGTCTGACAGAGGTTGGAGGCGGCGGTGAGGGCCCTGGAGGGGCCGTGAGGCTGGTGGCGGATGTCGTGGCGGACTCGGTGGGGACCGAGGTGGACAATGTGGGCTCCGTCGGCGGCCCTGTCATCGTCGAGGGTGCTGGAGACGGAGAAAGGCACCGCCTTTGAGGAAAAAATGAGCTTTTGTGGGGCGAGATAGCAGTCGAGCTTTTGCGGCGTCGTCCGAAAAAGGGTCGATGGCGGTGGCGGCGGTACGTAGCAGGGGCCGTGGAAGAGGGTGGTTGGTCCAACGGAGGTGTCAGCCGAGACGGAGGTGGTGGTCGCCCTGTTCGGGTGGGCGATGGAACGACCGTCATGGTAGGCGACGGATGCGGGACTGACGGAGAGTACCCGGAAGCAGGACGGGAGGAGGTCGCGGCGACCGCTGACGAGGATTGTGGCGGCGGCGGCAGCGGCGACAGTGGCGGTGTCTCTGATCACGTTCTTGGGGAAGAGCTTGAGCATCCCAGATAGGCACTTGATGCCTCCACGGCTGACCAGACGGCGGAAGGCGGGCTTGGTGATGCCCTGGGCGTTGCCCCGGAGCACCCCCCGGTGGCGCTGCGCTCCGCCCTTACCGAATCCCTTTTCGCCCCCAATCCTGGCCGCCAAAGACTTCACCTTTGCGCCGCCAGCACCACCAATAGAGAGTGTAATCACATCGCCGGGACGATTGCAGACCTTGGAACGGTCGGAAGAAAATGGGGAGGGATGCATGGCTGGAACACCGCGGCGGTGGGTCATGTCGTCCCCGAGGACGATGAATGCTTTGGAGGAGTCGTGGAGGGGGCTGGAGACAGAGAAAGACCTCGCCTTGTCCGGGTGTCTGGAGGCGGCAGATGGATCGACGGCCAGTGGCTTTGCGAACTGGCGGGGGTGCTTGGGGTTGGTCTTGTAGGCAAGGAGTATGGAGTCGGTGGTGGAGGTGGAAGTGGAGAGGGAGCCCATGGCGACTATGACGGGGACTGGATAGAATGAGGAGAGGGATGGCGGAACAGACTGGGGTTTGACGAGATTGGTGACGGAGATTCGATTTCCCACCGGCGAGATCAGGAGGGCGCTCTCGGAATTGACGGTGCCTGCACCGCGGTACAGTGCGCCCAAGAGGTTCTGGAGCCGGAATTTCATGGCTGCGCCTCCCCTGCGCGGTACAACGGCGACCGCGGTGGAAAAGGAGGCGCCTCCCCTGCGTGGAAGATCGATGGCCGGCGGCGCCATCTCCGTCGGGTCGTCGTGGCCGCTGAGCGTGATCTGTTCTGTCCAAGCAGGCAGCAGTACTTGCACAGCAGGGGACGTCAGGAAGCACGGCGGTATGGAGGAAGAAGGCACGACAGAGACATAGCCGATGGAATCCTTATCCAGCACCTTGAAGGCGTCGTGGAGCTGGCGGTCGAAGGGTTCCGGTCGGAGATGCTTCTTCATGAGGTCGACGAAACGGGGAAAGTCAAAGGGCGAGGTGAGGCCTTCCTGGGCGACGCAGTCGCGGATGGGAAGGAGGTCACCGTCGGAGCGGACAGATTCTCGGCCATGAAGCCCCAGCTGTGGGTGCTGATGACCAAGGCAGTGGCGACCCAATTCTTCAAGGATGCATTCGGGGCCGAAGAAGTGAACCAGGCGATTCGTCTGGGACGAGGGGACCTCGTTGTCTCCGATCGGGATGGGAGGTGCGATTTGCGGGTTTGTTCTCATTTTTGCCTCGAGATGGAAGACACGGAACGGCTGAGAAGAGGGGACCTCGTCACCGTCGTCTTCATCGTCGTTAGCCATCATCGCCGTTTCCACGGCGGATCGGAACGGCTCTGATACCAATGTTGTAGACACGGCATCTACAAGAGAATCCATAGAGGAATGCATCTATAACTAAGAAAGTAAAACACATAAAATAAACTAAAGCTTCATTGATTCTTGGATACTGGATTAGGGAAGACCCCTTACATATTTATAGGCTCTTAATCCATAATCCTAATTGACATAGGATAGACCCTAAGCTATAGTCCTAATTGACATAAGATTACTAATCCTAATTCTAATCCTAATCCTAATAGGGTTATAACAAATACCCTAGAGCCAATAACCCCTACTAAAATACCTATAACCCGGGATGGCGAAATCATCCCAATTTCGCCTGGAAACAACCTGACCAGGGGCCAGCTTTCAAAGCCAGCCCCAGTCCAACCAACCCACACCGGCTCCCTTTGGCCAATCTAATAGGCGACCTTCTTTAGAAGAACAAATAAGCCAAATGAGCCATATGCTCCTCTCCCACTTAACCGAGATTAAAACTGAACAGAAGGAGATAAAAGCAGAGTTACGAACACAAGCCCGGTTGGTCCATTCTCATACACAATCTATTGCCAAGATTGAGACCCAATTAGGACAGTTGGCCCAATCCATGAATCGTAGAGAAGCAAGAACCTTGTCGAGCCAACCTCAACAAAACCCTCGAGGCCAGTTTGTAGCTGAGGCCTCCCATTACCCTCCTGAACAAGTGCAAGCCATAACTATATTGAGGAACAGTAAACAAGTTGACAACAGGGTTCGGGATCCATTTGTTGGCCCTTCAAGTGAGACATCTTCCCATGAGGAAGAAAAAGAACCCAATTCCATCGAAGCTATACCTGTTAGTTCTAAAAACCAGCTGGATGACCAACCCGAGGCCCGGAAAGAGAGATCTTATATTCCCAGGGTACCATTTCCACAATGCCTAGACAAACCCTCCCCGTTTAGTAAATCCCACTAAAAGACGGAGGAGATGTTCGAGGTGTTTAAACAGGTTAAGGCCAATCTCCCTTTGTTAGATGCAATAAAACAAGTCCCTGCCTATGCCAAATTCCTGAAAGACCTGTGTAACCAAAAGCGAAAAGCAAAATCTAATGTGACTAAAAAGGTCTTCCTTACTGAGCAGGTGAGTTCCCTATTGACACATAACCTTCCACCGAAATATAAGGACCCAGGATGTCCAACAATTTCATGTGTTATAGGTAACCATACTGTTGACAAGGCATTATTAGATTTGGGGGCCAGTGTAAATTTATTGCCTTACTCTGTATATGAGCAACTTGGGTTGGGGGAATTAAAACCAACTACAATAACACTATAACTTGCAGACCGATCCATTAAAGTTCCACGGGGTGTTATTGAAGATGTTCTGGTACAGGTTGACAAATTTTTCTTTCCTGTGGACTTCATTGTCTTAGATACATAACCTGTACCAAACATTAGTAGTCAGATTCTAGTAATTTTGGGACGTCCATTCCTGGCGACATCCAATGCTATTATAAACTGTCGGGATGGGGTTTTGAAATTGTCTTTTGGAAATTTAAATGTCAAACTGAATGTTATTAATGCCCAAAAACAACATCCACCATCAGATGATTATTATGCAGTTCATATGATTAATACTCTGGTGGATGATGCACCCCCATGGTTTTGTCCTACTGATCCACTTGCTACTTCTTTCATTAACTTTAATGTGTGCAGTAGGACCACAGAGGGACTGAATGTTGGCTTGAAAGACCCTGGATAAGTTGGATTAATGGAGTTTCGTCTGGCTGAAGACGTTAAACTTAGCGCTTGGTGGGAGGCAACCCACATATTCAGGTGTATTCTCTCCTTTATCTGATTTTCTTTGTTATATGTCATGCTATATTTTGATTCACATTGAGGACAATGTTCATACTAGGTTTGGGGGAAAGGATATGCTAAAAAAAAATCGAAGAACAGTAGATACGATCGATCGGATATAAACGATCGATCGCACTCCGATTGACGCATTATATTTGCAATTGATTGCTCTGCGGTACATCGACACCGATCATCTTCAATCTAACGGGCGCTATTTCTCGATTTACATAACGATCGATCGGCTAAAAGGGCGATCGATCGCGGGTTGTCTTCCTCGCACTTAAAATCCGAACCGCCGCGGCAAGAGAAATCTATTTTCGCTCGCCGTCGCCGTTTCTGACCCTTGTTTGAGCTGAAACTTTGGCCCCCGTAGGATTTTTGCACGTAGAATCCAGATCCGGTCTCTGTTTCTGTGATTTCCCACTACTTTCATAGCAATCACTCCTTTTACTTTCAGTAAGCCGAAACTTAAAAACTCAATTTTTCTTAGTTTCCGGTAGATATTGTTGCGATTACTCTCATGCAATCCCTTATATTGATTATTGCGATGCTTATGCATGACTCTCAACTTCTAATTCTTCGATTTTAGGTGTTTTATTTAATTTTTAAGGATTTGTGTTCTTGCGGTGAACAATGTTTTGCTATTAAAAAAAAATTCGAAATCTGGTTTCGGAGATATATATCCCTCTCATGCATACTTCTATATTGATGATTGTGATTTTTGTTATGCATGATGATTCCTTTCGATTTCCTAAGTTTTCATAAATCTTTTTTTTTTTAATTTTTTTGAGAAATTTATTATTATTTAAAAAAAAAACCGAAAATTGTGAAGTGGATCTGTTATTACATGCTAGTTGTGATATTTAGGAATTGCAATTACATGCTGCATATTCTTGTACCTTGATTGGATTTTCACTATTATCTTTGGTTTTCAGGTACAATGCTCAGAAATCAGTCGCTCACAAACGTTCAAGGGGTGAAGCTTCTTCATCACGCCCTGTTCCTTCCACCCCTCCACCTGAACCTGCTGCACAGCCACGACCCATACAATATGAGAGGCAGGTGGTCCTGATCCCGTCTATACCCAATCTTCCGACTCAGAGAGGGATCGAGGACCGGCCGGATTGGGTGAACTATTTCACCCATATTGCTGCAAAGAGGCATAATACATTTGCAATGGTCCACGAGGACCCGGTTCGGGAATTCTATGCAAATGGCACCATTGAAGACACCGATAATCCAGAGCAGGTGACCATTCAGAGCATTGTATGTGGTGTTCCTGTCCGAGTCTGGGTCACCGATATTGCTAGTGCTATGGGGTGTGACCGTGGTACGATTCATCACCCTGATTTTGATGGATATCAGTTTCCTCCCTACCAGAATATCACAGGGCGATTGATGGGGTCTGCAGTAGGACCTGGGACCTCTACCTACTTGGCCGCCATCAGCATGCGAGCTGAGTTCCGCTTTGCCTTTTTAATTCTACAGCATGATGTATGGTCGGCCCGGAAGGAGAAAGTCGACCAAACCATGACTGATTTACTCTATGTATTCGGCGACGATACTCGGCGCCGTGATCTTGACTTGCCTTCATTCGTCTTTGGACGGATGAAGCAAATGATGGTGGGCCGAAAAGATGAGAGGTTACCATATCCATACATTTTAGAGCGGGTATTTCTGACTCATGGGGTGCATCATGTGTATAACCGTATGATGGGCCATACACGACGCTGGTGGCCACGAGCTCCCCGTCTTGAGGAACACGCTGAGATACATGAGGGTGAGCCTGCTCAACCACCATGGGCGACGATGCAGCAGCAGATCAGCGATCTCACTGGCCATGTGCAGGAGATTCGCCAGTCACAGCAGGAGATTCGCCAGTCACAGTAGGTGCTTATGGACTCCCAGCATGCTATTACGGAACGTCTTGACTCCATAGTCGATTTTCTTCATGCATGGCATTTTCCCCCAGGCGATGGTGATGGCGATGATCGAGATTTCTAGTCCACTTCCTCTGGTGTTTTCCTTCCTCTTTCTGTTTTACCTTTTTGTGATCATTGTATTTTGTCTTTATTGTGCATTGAGGACAATGCTTATACTAGGTTTGGGGGAGAGGATGTGTTTCATTGTAAAATCAGAAAAGGAAAATTAAAAAAAAAGTTAAATTTGTTTTAGTAGTTTTAAGTTGTTTGTTAGTAATTTTTCTTATAGGTTTTGATAGTTTATCCCGTAATAATGCATGCTTTAATTCTTAGGAGATTAATTTGCATTGGAAGTGTGAGTAAGTATACTGGAGGATAGATACACTTAACTGAGCATATCTTTCTGTTACAGTCCTCTTGGGACAGGTGCTTGAACGAAGAAAACTCACTCACACACACTAGTTACATAAAGTAATACCATCTAGAGATTTACTGAATGCTAATCTACAGTGGGATGTCTTTAGTCATAGTCATTGGATGATGTGTAGCTATCTGTTGAGCTTAAAAGATCACAAAACTTCATGTTAAAGCTCAAGAAGTCATCTTTCCAATGCCACCAACCATGCGCAATTCGGAGTTCGGGACAGAAAGTTATAGCCATTTGAAATTTATGAACAGTAACTACGATTGATCGGCTATCAATGCGATTGATCGCAAGAGCCGTAAAAGCAGTGTATTAAGGGAAACGATCGATCGTATCTACTGGAATTTTTCAATCGCGCAAAGACAGTAACTACGATTGATCGGTATCATACGGCGTCGATCGGCAAAGTGATCGCTCGGAAGAAAATATTGAAGGAATTGTGATCGATCGGATAGCGAACGATCGTCAATACGGAACGATCGATCGCCATCTGCGGAAAACCGAAATAAGACCTATTTCGACTTGGATTTGGAAGGGGACTTCGTGGTTTCTCTTCAAACTTATAAATAGTCTTTATGGGAGAATGTTTTGGGCATTCAACCTTACAGAACCAGAGCTTTATTGGAGGCTAGAGAGGAGGAAGAGAAGAGGTCTTTTGGAGTAAAGAAGAAGAAGGATTCATGACGATGGATCAACATAAACAGACTTTTCTTTTCTCCCTTTCTATGTGTAACTAAATTCCTTTTCAAGGCTTGATGAAACCCTAGATGTGTATTGCTACTCTTGATAGTTTAATTATATAAAGTTGATTATGATTCATACTTAATGCGATTTCATGAGTATCTTTTGAGTGCTTGATCATAGACTTGATTGATTATGAATGAAATTAGATATTGTGATTGATTTTATACCGGTCAAGGATAAGATTAATTGCATTATAATAGAGTTGTGATTGATTCTATGCCCGATCAAGGATATGATTGATTACACAATAGTGGATGAACTTTCGTGTCCGATCAAGAACGTTAGTGAATTCATTAGTAATTAGTGTCCGATCAAGAACACGAATTACTATATCATGTCAATGTATGCTTAATAATAATTGAGAGTAGTAATTGCATGTCTAATGGTGGATTCATTGCCTTGATAATTCTCTGCATTGATTAAAACTCAGCTTAGTAGTTAAAAGTTCATAGCTTTATTTAGATTAAACAAAAACTACAACTTTCTTCTATTGAATTTGGTAAAAGATTAATCCGTCCGTGAGGTTCGACAACCCTTTAATACTCATCGTAGTACACTTGCCTTGTACACATGCAAGGGTTTTAATTTTAAACGATCAATGATGCTTGGGATCTACTAGAGGACCTGAGCGAAAACTCTTTACACAGTGCCACCCTCTATAGATCTGAAGGCCATATGCCTGGCAGGAGTGCTGTAAGGGGAGGCATGTATGATGTTAAAGCTACTACGAACCTAGAACACCAAGTGACATCCCTTACAGAGAGGTTTGACAGGTTTTTCTCTCAGACTCCACCATATACCCCAACCTCTCAAGATGCCTGTGTCATCTGTGCCAGCCCTATGCACACCATAGTCACTGCCCCTGGCCCAGTCTGGCTGAAGACGTTAAACTTAGCACTTGGTGGGAGGCAACTCACGTATTCAGGTGTATTCTCTCTTTTTCTTCTCCTTATTGTCTTATTTTTATTGCCATTTTTCATGTGTTGTACATTGGGGACAATGTACAAATTTGGTCTGGGGGAGATGATATGCTAAAAAAAAAGTCGAAGAACAGTAGATACGATCGATCGGACATAAACGATCGATCGCTATCCGATTGACGCCTTATCAGTTTGATCGATCGCCATGCGGTACATTGATGCCGTTCATCTACAATCTAACGGGTGCTATTTCTCGTTTTATAAAACGATCGATCGGCTAAAAATGCGATCGATCGCGGGTTGTCTTCCTCGCGTTTAAAATCCAAACGGTTGCGGCTAGAGAAATATATTTCAGCTTGCCGCCGCCATTTCCGACCCTTGATTGAGTTAAAACTCCGGCCCCCAAAGGATTTTTGCACGTAGAATCCAGATCGGGTGTCTTTTTCCACGATTTTCCACTCATTTCATCGCAATCACTCCTTTTTCTTCCGGCAAGCTTAAACTTAAAAATTCGTTTTTTCTTAGTTTCTGGTAGATATTGTTGCGATTACTCTCATGCATTCTCTTATAATGACTCTGGTGATGATTGTGCATGCATTTTTGCTTATGATTCTTCAATTTTAGGTGTTTTATTTAATTTTTTAGGATTTGTGTTCATGCAGTGAACAATGTTTTGCTATATATATAAAAAAATTTGAAATTAAATTTCTGGGATATACACCCTTTTCTATGACTGGATCGATAAATATGAGGGCACACATGACCTTGAGGAGGTCCATCACCAATTAGTAGCCGCTTTATACCCTGGACATATCCCATGGAGACCCCACCCTGACCCTCTTCCTGTGTCCACCGCCCCACCCCTAAAACCATTCATCGAGTTCCCCCCCCACACTTGAGCTGAAAACCCTTCCTAGTTCCCTAAAGTATGCTTTTCTAGGACCCAACGACACGCTTCCTGTAATTATCTCCTCGAGCCTATCTAGTGACCAGGAAGCCCAGTTATTGGAGATCCTTACCACACACCAGCGAGCTATAGGGTGGACAGTGGCTGACCTCCGGGGTATAGACCTCTCTGTGTGCATGCATCGCATAAACCTGGAGGACCAGGCCAAACCTTCTAGGGAGGGGCAGCGACGGTTGAACCCTCACATGAGAGAAGTGGTGATGAAAGAGGTCGTGAAACTCTTAGATGCTGGCATCATATATCCTATCTCCGACAGTGAGTGGGTGAGTCTCATCCAAGTTGTACCTAAAAAGTCGGGCTTAACTGTAAAACCAAACTCTAAGGGTGAGCTAGTGCCTGTGAGAGAGACCACAGGATGGCGGGTGTGCATTGACTATAGGAAGCTGAACTCTAACACCAGTAAAGACCATTTCCCCCTCCCATTCATTGACCAAATCCTAGAGAAACTAGCGGGCCAAGAGTTTTATTGTTTCCTAGATGGGTACTCAGGATATAATCAAGTGCCGGTCTTTCCAGGGGATAAGGAGAAGACAACTTTTACATGTCCCTACGGTACATTTGCTTACAGAAGGATGCCTTTTGGTCTTTGCAATGCCCCTGCTACATTTCAGCGATGCATGATGTCAATCTTTTCTGACATGATGGACAAATTTTTGGAAGTTTTTATAGATCATTTCTCTGTCTTTGGCGCTTGTTTTGATGATTGCTTACACAACCTTACTTTGGTTTTAAAATGTTGTGAGGAAACAAACTTAGTGGTTAAGTTGGGAAAAGAGTCACTTCATGGTTCAACAGGGGATTGTGCTTGGACATGTTATATTAAAAAGGGGTATAGAGGTTGACAAGGCCAAGGTTGACCTGATTGCGAATTTACCACCACCTACATTAGTTAAGCAAATACGGTCGTTCCTTGGCCATGCAGGGTTTTATTGCCGATTCATCAAAGATTTTAGCAAGATATCACGTCTGCTATGTCACCTTTTAGGTCAAGACGTGCCATATGAATTTGATGAGTCGTGTAAAGAAGCTTTCACGACACTAAAGACCCTCCTCTCTAGCTCGCCCATCATTCAGCCCCCTGATTATACACTGCCCTTCGAAATCATGTGCGATGCATCTAATTTTGTCGTAGGGGCAGTGTTAGGCCAACGCATCAACAAAATTCCTCTTGTTATATACTATGCTAGCAAGACACTCACTGATGCACAATTGAATTACACTACCACCGAAAAAGAGTTGCTTACTATTGTTTTTGCATTAGATAAGTTCAGGTCATATCTCCTGGGTAGTAAGATCATCATCTTCTCTGATCATGCAGCCTTGAGGTACCTTCTTTCCAAGAAGGATGCTAAGCCAAGGCTAATCCGTTGGATCTTACTACTTCAGGAATTTGGCTTTGAAATCAAAGATAAGAAGGGATCTGAAAATGTCGTGGCTGATCATTTATCCCGAATTCCTACCCCTGAATTGCTAAGCCACGTGCCTTTGAGGGATTCCTTGCCTGATGAGCAGCTTTTTGCTATCTCCACCACTGCTCCACCTTGGTATGCACATATTGTGAATTATCTTGTTGTGGGTCAAATCCCAACCTTTTGGTCTAAACATGATAAAGACTTATTTTTCTCTTGAGTCAAACATTACTATTGGGATGACCCTGACTTGTTTAAGATATGTGCTGATCAAGTCATAAGACGATGTGTCCCAGAGAGTGAGTTTCATAGCATCTTATCTTTTTGTCACTCTCAGGCCTATGGTGGACACTTCGGTGGAAGGAAAACTGCGGCCAAAGTTCTTCAAAGTGGTTTTTATTGGCCAACCTTATTTAAAGATGCCCATGCTTATTGTCAATCTTGCGATAGGTGTCAAAAATTAGGAGCCCTCTCAAAAAAAGATATGATGCCCCTACAACCTATATTGATTGTAGAAATGTTTGATGTATGGGGTATCGATTTTATGGGACCTTTTCCGCCCTCTTTTAGTCATGCATATATTCTTGTTGCTGTGGATTACGTGTCTAAGTGGATTGAAGCTATTGCCACTAGGACCAATGATCATAAAGTTGTGCTGGAATTTCTGAAATCTAACACTTTCAGCAGGTTTGGAAGTTCTCGTGCTATCATTAGTGATGGAGGTTCTCATACCATCGCTTGGAGGAAAATGCCATGCATGAAGAAAATCGACTATGGAGTCGAGACATTTCGTAATAGCATGCTGAGAATCCATAAGCACCTGCTGTGACTGGCGAATCTCCTGCACATGGCCAGTGAGATCGGTGATCTGCTGCTGCATCGTCGTCCAGGGTGGTTGTTGAACAGGCTCACCCTCAAGTATCTCGGCGTGCTCCTCAAGACGGGGAGTCCGTGGCCACCCGCGTCGTGTATGGCCCATCATACGGTTGTACGCTTCCACTCCAATGGGCCCCAATCCATGAGATACTCTAGAATGCTCAGGAAAATGCACCCCATGGGTCAGAAATACCCGCTCTAAAATGTAGGGATACGGTAACCTCTCATCTTTTCGGCCCACCATCATTTGCTTCATCCGGCCAAAGACGAATGAAGGCAAGTCAAGATCACGGCGCCGAATATCGTCGCCGAATACAAATAGTAAATTCGCCATGGTTCGGTCGACTTTCTCTTTCCGAACCGACCATACATCATGCTGTAGAATTAAAAAGACAAAGTGGAACTCAGATCGCATGCTGATGGCGGCCAGGATCATTTTGTTTGGTCTGGAACATTCACATAGACAACCACTGCATCCATGTCGGCAACAGTCTCCAGATAAGGTTTCAATCGGTGGCCATTTACTTTGAATGTACTCCCATTTTTTGGATTGTGAATCTCCACAGTGCCATGGGGGTAGACATTTTTCACAATAAAAGGTTCATACCAACGAGAACGAAGTTTTCCAGGAAAGAGATGTAGCCGAGAATGGTAAAATAACACTTTCTGCTCAGGCGGAAAAGATTTCCTGGAAATCATCTTGTCATGTACAGCCTTGGTCCTCATTTTGTAGAGTTTCGCATTCTCATATGCCTCAAAGCGCATTTCCTCTAACTCACTCAATTGGAGTCTTCGTTGCTCACCGGCTTTATCCATATCGAAGTTGTACGCCTTAATAGCCCAATAAGCCCGGTGTTCCAACTCAACAGGTAAATGGCAAGCTTTGCCATATACCAATCTATAAGGAGACATGCCAATAGGGGTCTTGAAAGCTGTCCGATAGGCCCATAATGCATCATTAAGTCTCAAGGACCAATCCTTTCTATCGGGGCGAACCGTCTTCTCCAAAATCTGCTTGATTTGGCAATTGGAGACCTCCACTTGGCCACTCGTCTGAGGATGATATAGTGTGGCAACCTTGTGGGTGACAGATTATTTCTTGAGAAGAGCCTCAAAAGACCTGTTACAAGATGATCGGGATTTCTAGACCACTTCTTCTGGTGTTTTCCTTCCTCTTTCTCTTTTACCTTTTGTGATCATTGTATTTTGTCTTTATTGTGCATTGAGGACAATGCTTATATTAGGTTTGGGGGAGAGGATGTGCTTCATTGTAAAATCAGAAAAAGAAAATAAAAAAAAATTAAATTTGTTTGAGTAGTTTTTAAGTTGTTTGTTAGTATTTTTGTTAGGTTTTGTTAGTTTATCCCATAATAATGCATGTTACAATTCTTAAGAGATTAATTTGCATTGGAAGTGTGGGTAAGTATACTGGAGGATAGATACACTTAACTGAACATATCTTTCTGTTACAGTCCTCTTGGAATAAATGCTTGAACTAAGAAAATTCACTCACACACACATTAGTACATAAAGTAATGCCATCTAGAGATTTGTTGAATGTTAATTTACAGTGGGATGTCTTTAGTCAGAGTCACTGGATGATGTGTAGTTGTCTGTTGAGTTAAAAGATCATGATAGACCATTTACTTGGCTATGACAAGGGATTGGAACCAGAAATAGGTTGAGAGTATAATACAGCCTGGAAAAAAAAAAGATGTGCATGAAAATATGAATGCTGAAAATGAAAATGAAAATACAAAAAAATGAAAACCAAATGAAAGAAAGGGGCTGCTTGACTTTATAGGATTAACTTAGGCTGATGCTCGGGCCCGAAGCGGTCTCTTAAAACCTAATGCCCTAAGCCAAATTGGTTGGGAGTCATTGGCCTGAGTCATTGCTAAACCTAAGCATCTTGAAGTCCGGCCTTACACAGTCCTAGCGAGAAAAAGAAAAAAAAAGTCTATGGTGTATTATCCGCTCAAATCTAGAATGTTGAACCCGAAGGAGGCGCGCAGATTTGTGCTATCATGAACCTAAAGATTACGATGACTATGTAGATTCTAATGTTCTTTGGCTCATTGATATTGAAAAACGAAATAAGACACTTATTATGGGACATAGGGAATGTACTTATGGTCGTTGGTGGATGGAAATCAATAATTATTAAGACAAAATCACTATTTGGAACATTGCCTTATATGCTTATTAACTGGTAAAAAGAGCTTTATAAACTGAATTGGGTCTGGCCCGGGTTTGTGTCTGGGCTTTTTAGGTAAATGGTCGGGGGCGGGTGCCGTAAGACAGCGATACCTTACCCAAACCCAACCCGGAGGCATTCCTATACACAACAAATCCAGAATTTACATTGCTCCCTATGGAAGAGAGTAAAGGGTGCTGATGGCTTTATATGCTAGTAAACAGATTATCCTTTACCTGCTGTGTATTCAAGTAAAGGATGGGCCTTCTGTGTTGGTTGCGAAATGGCTTCTTCCTACCCTCTTTTATGGTTGCTTGTTTTCATTGTTTGTCTCACTTAAACTTTGTCAGCCCAACATTCTGCAGATTTCTACTCCAATATATTGGCGGTTGCTGTAAGCTTTAGTCATACCTGTTGCTATCTAAGTAGGTTTATTGATAATCTGTTTACTAAAAGGTCAAGCTTTTGAGCACAACGGTTGTCTTACATGGTATCAAAGCCTAGGTTGTGGGGTTTAGTTCTTGCAGATATGGGTGCACACCCTTGCTATGTGCGCGCGCTCACAGCAAGGTTTGACGGATGCTTTCATGTGTCAGGAGTAGTGAGGTTTTGACATATTACCTGGTCAATGAGGCCGAAATGCCATATTACTTAGTTTCTTCGGTCTCATGCCATATTACCTGGTTTGAGGATATGGTCTTCCAATTTTTCCCTCCTGAACCTAACCTCATATTTCCATATTACCTACTTTCAGGTTTCACACTTCAACGAATCATATCTTCTTCATTTCATTTCTGATCTATTTTCGTCAATCCTTATTTTTAGTGATTTTTTTTATCATGATGATACAGTAAGGATCTTAAGATAATATTTAATAAAATATAGTAAATTTACGATAAATAGCATACGGTGTCTCAATACAGTTAGATTATCATCATGATAAGAAAGAAGAGGAAAAATAAGAAGAACGCAAAAAAGATTAGTAAAAATGGATAATAAATAAGATAAATATGAAACGTTAAAATATGTCCAAGAAAATAGTTATCTTGTAATCGATTACACGATAGTAGTGTTATTGTGTAACTGCTGTTGTGTAATCGATTATACTATAGCCCTGGCTATCATGTATTTGTGTACATAGTTATCATGTAATCGAATATACGATAGCATGGCTATCGTGTAATCGAGTATCCGATAGCACTGCTATCGTGTATTTGTGTACACGATAGTATTACACACTTCAACTAATAATATCTCATTCATTTTTTATCTATTTTTTCTTATTTTTTCGTTCTTCCTCATTTTTATTGCCCTTTCTTCTAATGATGATATCAAAAGGAGTTTGAGATAATATCTAATAAAATATAATAAAATCTACAATAAATAGCATGTTTTCTCAACATAGTTAAACTATCATCATGATAAGAGAGAGGGGGAAAAATAAAGAAGAACGTAAAAAAATGGTTAAAAACGGATAACAAATGAGAGAGATATGAATAATTAAAGTTTGTTCCAAAAAATTGCTATCCTTTACTTGATTATACGATAGCCATTGAGTACACGATAGCAGTTGCTATCATGTATTTGTACACACGAGAGTATTACATACTTCAACAAATCATATCTCCTTCATTTCTGATATATTTTCGTTATTTATTTTTTATTTTTCTTTATTTTTATTGCTCTTTCTTATTGTGATAATATCATATGGATCTTGATAAATAGAAAAATGGTAATCGAGACCACGATAAATAGCAAAATGGTAATCAAGTACACGATAGCCATTTTTGGGGGATAAGCTTTAAACGATTCATATATCTAATTTGTTATCTGTTTTCACCGATTCTTTTTATGTTCTTCTTTATTTTTCCTCTCTTTCTTATCATAATGATAGTCTAACTATGTTGAGACATCGCATGCTATTTATTATAGATTTTATTATATTTTATTAAATATTATCTCAATATCATCATAGTAAAAGAGCACTAAAAATAAGGAAGAACGGAAAAATTAGGTGAAAATGGATTAGAAATGAAAGAGATATGATTCATTGAAGTGTGTAATGCTATCGTGTATACAAATACATGATAGCAACTTGTATTGTGTAATCGAGTACATGATAGTATTTTTTTAAAACAAACTTTAATAATTCATATCCCTCTAACTTTTTATCTGTTTTCACCGATTTTTTTATGTTCTTCTTTATTTTTCCTCATCTTCCTTATTATGATGATAGGTTAACAATGTTGAGAGAGCACATGCTATTTATCGTAGATTTTGCTATATTTTATTATATATTATCTAAAGATCTCTATGGTATCATCATGATAATAAATACTACTAAAAATAATGAAGAACGAAAAATAATGGGCGAAAATAGATCAGAAATGAAGGAGATATGATTTGTTGAAATGTGTAATGCTATCATGTATAAAAATACATGATAGCAAATGCTACATGATAGCCATTTTTTGAAACAAACTTTACCGATTCATATATCTTTCATTTGTTATCCATTTTCACCGATTTTTTTACGTTCGTTATTTTTTTCTCCATTTTTATCATGATATAGTCTAATTATGTTGAGACACTTTATGCTATTTATCGTGGATTTTATTATATTTTATTAGATATTATCTCAAGATCCTTATGATATCATCATTAAAAGAAATGACCGTAAAAATATGGAAGAACGAAAAAAATGGGCGAAAAAAGATTTAAAATAAAAGAAATATGATTTGTTGAAGTATGTAATACAATCGTGTATACAAATACATAACAACACCCTGCTAACGTGTACTCGATTATACATGATAGACATTTTTTTGAAACAACTTTAAAGATTCATCTCTCTCATTTATTATCAACTTTCACCAATTTTTTTGCGTTCTTCTTAATTTTCCTCCTCTCTTCTATCATGATGATAGCCTAATTATGTTGAGACACCACATGCTATTTATCGTATATTTTACTATATTTTATTAGATATTATCTCAAGATTTTTATGATATCATCATTGGAAAAAGTTGTAGTAAAAATAAGGAAGAACGAAAAAATGGACAAAAAATGGATAAGAAATGAAGAAGATATGATTCATAGAATTGTGTAATACTATCATGTATCGTGTAACATGATAGCTATTTTTTGGGACATACTCTAACGATTCATATCTCTCATTTCTTTTCCGTTTTCACTTTTTTTTTGTGTTCTTCTTTATTTTTCTTCCTCTTTTATTATCATAGTGATAGCCTAACTATGTTGAGACACTGTATGCTATTTATCATAAATTTTATTATATTTTATTAGATATTATATCAAGATCCTTATGATATCATAATGATAAGAAAAAGTATTAAAAATAAGGAAGAACGAAAAAAATAGGTGAAAACAGATAAAAAGTTAAGGAGATATGATTTGTTGAAGTGTGTAATAATATCGTATACACAAATACACGATAGCACTATTATCTTGTACTTGATGATACAATGACAATGTACACAAATACACGATAGCCAGGGCTATCGTGTAATCAATTACACGATAGATAGCTATTTTTTTGGGATATATTTTAATGATTAATATTTTTCTTATTTCTTATCCATTTTCACCGATTCTTTTTGCGTTCTTCTTTATTTAGCCTCATCTTTCTTATCATGATGATAGCGTAACTATGTTGAGACACCGCATTCTATTTATTGTAGATTTTGTTATATTTTATTAAATATTATATCAAGATCCTTGTGATATCATTATGGTAAGAAAGAACACTAAAAATAAGGAAGAACGGAAAAAATGGGCAAAAAAAGATAAAACATAAAAGATATATGGTTTGTTAAAGTGTGAAACCTGAAACAAGGTAATATAGAAAAATGAGGTTGTGGTTTAAAGTTAGGGTTCAGGAGGTTAAAATGGGAAGATCATTTCTCCAAACTAGGTTATATGGCATGAGACTAGAAAAATCAGGTAATATGGTATTCCGGCCTCATTGGCCACGTAATATGTCAAAACCTAGTGACGAGTATTAGAATATAAAATAAATATGCAAAAAAAAAATGTTTTCTAGAAGCTTGATCTTTTGGGAGCAATGGTTATCTAACAATACACATCAATTAGATGGTTATAATAATTTCTTCGTAGTTCCTCATTTGATCCAAGTGTATTTTTTAAAGGGAAATGATATTTGTACAGCAGATTCCTACACATTTTTCCTACACAGCTGATGTGTAGCATGGAATGCTGGCTCGCCGATATATCGGTATCGGTCACTTCACGATACATCGAAACCAAACGGTCTTGGCCGGGACGTTTTTTCCAAAGATATATCTCCGATATATCGGTGATATATCGGCTTATCGGCGATATATCGGATGCGTTTAAAAAAAAAAAACTGAATCAGTCGATTGACTCGATTCAGTCTGAAAACTCAGGGGCGAGGGGGCGAGGGCTGAGCTCACGGGCGAGGGGCGACTGGCTGAGGGGGGCGAGGGTCGATCGTCGAAGGGGCGAGGGCTGAGGGGGGCGAGGGTCGATCGTCGAAGGGGCGACGGGCGACGGGCTGAGGGGGCGACGGGCGATTGTCGAAGGGGCAACGGGCGACGGGTGACGGGCTGAGGGGGCGAGGGGCGATCGTCGAAGGGGCGAGGGGCGACGGGCTGAGGGGGCGAGGGCTGAGCTCACGGGCGACTGATCGTCGAAGGGTGAGCTGACGGGCGAAGGCCGACCGCCGATCGATTGTCGAAGGCTGACGTTGTTACCAATCTAATTGCGAAATAAAAGGTATTTCTACTTTCAGATCGTCTGATTCTCAAGTAGTATAGAGTTTGCTTGTGCTTGCTGGCCAATACTACTTCTTAGTGCTCGCTGTACTTCTCAGTATTGATTCTCAAGGAGTAATTGCGAACTGTTTTGGCATCTAAAAACATTTGCTTGTGCTCGCTGGCCAATACTACTTCTCAGTTTCTAAGGAATAGCCTGCTATATATGCTATTAAATCAAAAGACATCAAGTGCTTTATAAACTATTTAGTAACCTAAATGGAGGCTAATCTTGAAAGATGAAGTGATGATTGATATGGATGATCACTTATATGATTATGCTTAAAGATACAGGTGACCCTTGGTTCTCTACTAGCATTCTCGGGCCTGAAGGTGGAAATAGATATCTGGGCAAGGGCGGAAGAATTAAAGTTTTGAGATCTCAGAGCCCAGTTTTGGTAGGTCTCAGTTGTCTTATTAGCATATTTTTGCATTAGTGGAAAATAACGTAGCACTTTGTTTGCATTAGTTGAAAATAACTGTGGATGTAATCCTTCCTTGTGCCTCATATTTATGTATTATATACCGTATGCTGTCCTCCAGTCAGGCAAAAGGAGTTCATTATGGCTACCTTATCCTAAGTGTTGTTTGAGATAAATTGACAATTAAGTAGTTGTATTGAGCTATGGATTTAAGATGAAAAAAAGAATTCTAGCACTATAAATTTGCTCATATTATAGCACTATGGATTTAAGATGGCTACCTTATCCTAAGTGTCTCATATTTGTTCAATTTTGATTTGTTGTTTATATAGACAATGGACAAAGGTTGGGAGCATGGCACTCACGTAGGGGCGCATGGCTCGCGATGTAATTATTGCTTAAAAGTCATGAAAACTGGCGGAGTTTCGAGGTTGAAGGATCATTTGGCCGGTAGTGGGAAGGATGTTGCAAAATGCAAAGAGTGTCCTCAACATGTTCGTAAAGAATTGCTAGAATTGAAAGAAACAAATAAAAAGAAGGCAGCTCACCTTAGAGAAGGGAAGAAAAGGGTTCTCGATGAGCTTAGACACTTTGGACATGAGGCAGATGTTGAAATTAGTGTGTCCGATGATGATGAACACGAAGAAGCAAGGGATCATCGCGAAGCAAGAAGGCACGATGAGCAAACACAACAAGTTAGTGATGGAAGTAGGCCTCAAAGAGGTATACGTGCTTTGTTGAAACGAAGCCAAAGTAGTAAGGGACATGCAAGTTCTAGCAGTGTCCAGCAGCGTCTCCCAACTTCGTTCAATCCTGGCTTGAAAGAAAGGTTTAAAAAGGCAGTGTCAAAGTTTTTCATCTACAACCATGTCCCTGCACATGTGGCAAATGATTATCACTTTCGTAACATGATAAAGGAAGCGCAAGACATTGGAAAAGGAGTCCTTCTTCCTAGCCCAAAAGATATACTCGGTACGTATTTGGATAAAGAGGTGGCTGATATGGAGAAAAGAATACAAGAGATGGAGCTAGAGTGGAAAGAATATGGTGTCTCTATCTTGTGTGATGGATAGACGGGGCCAACTAAAATGTCTATAATCAACTTTATGGTCTACTGCAATGGAAGAGTATGCTTCATTGACTCGGTTGATGCATCGGGCAAAGAGAAGAAAGCAAACTACATCAAAACCATAATTGAGGAGCAAATCCATAAAGTTGGGAAGGACTATGTGATACAAATTGTTACAGACAATGCCTCTAACTTCAAAAAAGCAGGCAAGTTATTAATAGAGGAATACAACTTGTACTGGATACCTTGTGGTGCGCATTGCCTTGACCTTATGTTTGAGGCTGTTGGCAAGCATGGGTTTGTGGGAACAACTGTAGGAAAAGCAAAAGAAGTGACCCGATTTATCTATAACCACGATAAACTTGTTTATGAAGTGAGGAATGCTTGTGGTCGTGATTTACTTCGACCTGGTGCCACAAGATTTGCTACAAACTACTTAGCATTAGAAAGCTTGCAAAGAGAAAAAGGTAGATTACGAAGCTTCTTCACAAGTGATACGTGGGAGGCTTGTGGTTTTAATAATCACCCAACTGGTAGACTTGTAGAAGCAATTCTGTTAGACAACGACTTTTAGAATGGAGTTAAAGATACACTAGCCATCATGACACCCATGCATGAAATTCTACGGGTCTTGGACAATGAAAAATTTCCTACATTAGGTGGAGTTTATCATGCAATACAAACAATGAAAAAGGCTATTCAAATAGCATCTCCTAGGTCTTACAAATGGGTTCACAAAATTATTGACCAAAGGTGGATGAAATCAATGGATGAACCTTTGTACAAGGCTGGTATGATTTTTAACTAATCTTTTTTCTTTATTATGTACAATTGATTTGAATCTTATTTGTTTGCTCTTTTATGCAGCATATTACCTCAATCCTAAGTACCATTACGAAGAAAAGCTTGGATATAATATAGAATTGACTACAGCAGTGCATGAGGTGTACAATAAATTATTCCCAATGTCACCCACGGCGGGCAACATCGGCAATGATGTACATTAGTGTAATCACATGGTGTCTTGTATAAATTATTCCCAATGTCACATTACTGCTATGTAACTTGTATATCGCCCTCAAATTATTCATGAATGAAGATTGGTCCACAGATTACCCTTTTTCGAGAAGCACGTGGCCGATTTGGAGAGTTCTATGTAGTGGAATCAAGGAAAAATATGTTACCTGGTAAGTGTTATGTCTTATCATTGTTAGTGTTATGTCCATACTCTATACTTTAGATATGTCAAGTTCTAATTGAAAGTTTTTTCTGATACAGGCAATTGGTGGTCTATGTATGGAACTATGTGCCCAAGTTTGAGATTGTTGGCAGTTCGTATTCTTTCTCAGATAGCATCGTCATCACCTTGTGAGCGAAATTGGAGCACATTCTCTCTCATCCACACAAAACCAAGGAATAGGTTATCATATGAAAAGTTAAAAAAATTAGTGTATTGCCATTATTACATGAAGTTAATTATAAAGGCAATGGAGCATGATCATATGAGACATGGCGAAAGTGAAGGAGATCCATTGGATAAATTTAACCTAATGTCACGAGTGGATGGAGATGACATAGGAAATTCCTATGCTGAGTGGTTTGCTGAAAATACAATGGATGAGGATGATGGGCGACCTGATCCAGTGATTGTTTCGGCATCACAAGATGTTGGAATAGATGTTGACAGGGCCACAGAGAACATTATAATGTCGGAAAGAAATGAGGAGACATCAACCCGCCACATGCATGTAGATTACCCACCCTCTGATGATGATGACAACCTAAATACAATAGACAGTGGTGGAGATGATGGTGATGGAGGCCATGGAGGTGGCGATGGTGGAGGTTATCATGATGGAGGGGGAGGTCAAAGTGGCGCCTATTACTTGAGTCCATTCACCGGTGAGGATGAATATACACATGCTACACAAGATTATGACCATGGTTCAAGGCAGACTCCCTCATCTAGCCGGAACCGAGTCGTTCATGCACGAGGGGGGGGGGGGGTAGGACGGCGGGGGAGAGGGAAATGAACCGAAGGAGGCAAAGAATGCAACGTGAGATGGAAGATAGTATTTCACAGCAGTTCTCATCAATGGAAATCTCCTCTAGTGATGGTTGGGGAGGAAGACCTAATTCTGCAAGTTCATCGTCATATGGTTACAGTGGTTCAGAGGTGGGTGCATTTTCTCATATTATGCATAACTCGTCATTCCCACCGCTTGGAATCCTACAGAGCATGCCTTATGAGCAATACTACTACTATGCAACAGAGTATCTCCGTGCATACCAGACAAGTATGACTTGGGAGCAATATTGTGCTTATTTAGATTCCGTTTATGCGAGTTCATATCAGGTTCAAGAAGACTTTCAGCTTCCACGCCATTCGAACTACTATTAGTTAGTGAGTATGCTTGGTAAGATTACTCCTTTTGTTCCATGTATAAGAAATTGTTAGTTTATGATTTAAAATAATATTTTATTTCTTATGCCTTATATTGTAATGTTTATAATGTCTTTTTCTTATTTTAAGTAGTGACAAAACTTTGATTGTGGTGATTGTATCATTGTTGATTATGTCATTGTTGATTATTATAGATGATTGAACTTTTACAGGGAATGCACTTTGCACATATGATTGAAAATACAGGGGAGGTTCTGTCGAAATTTTCATAGAAATATATTCATATTAGAATGCTTATTTTGCTTGTAAAAGATTAGTGTCACTCCTTTGAAGAGTCATATTGTGAATATATATGGTAACATTTTATTTTAGACCACCGATAATTTTTTACATGATATCTCCGATATATCTCCGATATTTTGTTTCTTTCGCCGACCGATATTTTACCGATATCCGATACGACATTCCATGATGTGTAGTGAAATGAGTGGGTGAACTGATGTGACCCCATATCAGTTCACCCACTCATTTCCATACACATCAGCTGTGTATGGAAATGTGTAGGAATCTGCTATACAAATATCACTGCCCTTTTTTAAATATCGCCCCTAAAATAAGTGCTCCGCTGGATCATGATCCAACAGTATGCAACGCACCCTGGTGCATTTTTACATTTTGCGCCTGGCACGTATTAACTTTTCCCTTTCATTTGCATTTAAGCATCATACAATAATTGGCAATTTTTCAGGTGGGAGGTCCTTCATGGAATGTTATGCTAGGAAGGAGAGATTCCGTGAATGCGAGTCCTATGTCATCCAGCCGCAACATTCCTGAACCCTTGTCAAACTTCAATTTCCTCATCTCAATGTTTGAAAAGAAAGGACTCTCGGCAAAAGACTTGGTAGCTCTTTCTGATAAGATAAAACTTGTTCTAGTCTCAACACTTAACCATCTTCTCGTTATATATTAGTAATATTGCTTAATTTTTTTCATCTTTCCTAAAAATCACAACTGGAAGTGAGTTTAATTCAGTTAAGGAGCCGTTTGGCAACTTCAGGAAGTGAGTTTACAACTTGCAAGAGATTGGCATTTGGCAGTTGAAGCAAAATAGTTAGTTAAAAAACTAACATAATCCAGCTTATTTCAGGAACTGGACCAAAACCAATCAATTAAACGTTCCCAGGTACAGATCTTATTACACATTTCCCCTTATTTTCAGGAAGATGAAAATTTTTGAACAACAAGCTGGAAAAAGGAAAAACAAATCAACGAAACAAATAAATATTAATCAGCTCATTATATGACTAATGTTGAATTCAAATTGAAACTTTCTCACTCGGATTTCAATTCACCATCCTGCAGTTTGTCCTGATTTGGCCCTCCTTCCTTGTCAAGGGCTTCATGTTCCCCATCTTAACCATGGACTTGGCAAAATCAGCTGAGAAGGCGTAGGGGTTCACGCTGTAAGTTTTCACTATGGAATCAGTCGAGCCACCATTATACAGCACTTGGTCCGAGTGAAGAAGGCCCCTCTTCCCCACCAAGTTCTTGAAGTACTGGCTGTCGAATTTAACTGGGCTAGAATCTAGTCCCCGGAGATTGGTGTTACCACCGGTTTTAGGGCAAGTCGACTGCGCTAGACGGGCGAATTTTGGGTTGATGTTGGTCTCATTGTAGATCCTATTCCGGAAGTTTTGACACTGTGCGAAGCCAATAGTGTGGCCTCCACTAAGTGCAACCAAGTCACGTACATTCAATCCATGCCTCTTGAAGTTGGCAATCAGCTGCGGCAGGTCGAAGAAGGGTGGAGGGAGGTCATTGTTTGCCGCATCTCGGCTAGCATTTGTTGCATCTCTTCTTCCCAATTGTACGTTCCATGATGGACCTCCCAACTGCATCAATCCGGCAACAAAAAGATCATTCAGTTTTTTTTCTTAACAATATTCTGATTTTTTCCCCTTTAATTGATGCCATCTTTTTGCTAATACTGTTTTCAAATTTAGAATAAAAGCCGGCCACAGTATTAATCGAAATCGAGTTGGCCCAGATGGGCTTGGCGCATATAACAGGATATATTTACACATAATAGAATTCCGCTAGACTGTGCCCTTGCACACGCATATTGGTATGCACCGGAGCATCACAGTCCTTGTGATTTAGATCTTGCGGCACACATTAGTCCAAGGAGCTAGTAGTTTGAATCACCTGCCCACCTCCATTATTAACATGCACTACTGGATCTCAATCCAACGGATCACGATGGCCCATCCAACGCTTGACATTGTGAGCCGGGCTCCATGTTAACTTTGTCCTGTTTTTTGCCACAATAATTTTTCTCCTATGTAATATTTTACTATAAATCTATTTTTTTTAGATGATCTAACTATAAATCTATGTAGCTCTTGTTAGCCAATCATATATATCATGATTCATGTGTGACAAGTACATACCGCAACCACGGAGTCACGAGCTGCAACTGCTAGTATGTCTGCACAAGACACAACTGGACCACCACAAACTTGGTCGACTGCTGACTTGATCTTGTCAATGACTTCAAATCCCCGGATGGAATTGGCATTGGGGAAGGCTGTCTTCTCTCCAGTGAAATTGGCAGTGTCATCAAGCAGAACTGATGCATCACAACCCTGCAAGCTCAAAGTATAATCCGAATTATGCATACCCAGATTGAATGCAACATGAAAATGTGATTACCAAACAGGATACGTCCTTACATTGACAAAACAATCATGGAAGTGAAGGCGAAGCAAGGAAGCGCCCATTCTGCGCTCCTGCCGGACAGCATCTTCGACGATTTTCTTAATGGCAGGCAAGGCCTTGGGGCAAGTTCTGTAGTAGAATGTGGGAGAGAGACCTTTGGAGAAGCCAGTTGTGGCAAGAGCCAGGATTATTAAAAGGGAGTACAACAAGGCAGAAGATGAAGAAG
This sequence comes from Houttuynia cordata, assembly GCA_039654745.1. Taxonomy (NCBI): domain Eukaryota; kingdom Viridiplantae; phylum Streptophyta; class Magnoliopsida; order Piperales; family Saururaceae; genus Houttuynia; species Houttuynia cordata. The sequence continues at coordinate 17,012,215 of CM077509.1, forward strand.
CCATGATTTTCAGCTGTGGGGAATGCTAATGATTGGTTTGTTGAAAAACATTCGCAGTTTGCATGTATATATAGTGGGGCGTGTGGAGAGAACATGCCTTCTTCCAGGCTGTTAGTATACGTCTTTTGATGTGGTTGGCCATTTTTTAACTTACATAAAGAAAGTCAAATGCCTCAACTCTGCAATGAGACAGCTTAGAGGGATAGTAACAGTTGAAATTCTTTATGTGTTGAAGAAGAATTCAATCAGTGAAAGAAAGAGGAGATTAACTAATAGAGGGATCCGAATTAGTCTTCATCTCGTCCGGCCATGATCATTGAGATTTTATGAGTGGCTCTTTTTTTTATCTCAGTTAGTAATGTCAGTATTAAGAACATGGAAATCATGTTGTGTAAGAACATGACCATTGACGCTCAAGTAATTCAACTTCATGGGTAGCACAAAATCTAATGCTACTAATATTAGAACCAGAGTAGCCAGATTGGCATTCAACAAAGGACATTCTATCAGCAAGTGGATGGTTCAATAATTATGGGTCTGACTAGGGTGTTTAAAGCTATTAACAACACAAAATTAGGATTTCATTTAAGAAAATTAAATCGGAAATGTTACATTTCCCAAAGCAGAAGTCCTAATTTCAACCCCCCAATCCGTTAGCCACCCAGTCAGTGTTATATTCCAATATGATGGGTTGGCCTGGTACGGCTGAGGTACGGTGCCCTAACTTCAAGTCAGGTCCAAGGGACTCACACATTCCTCATTACCAAAAAGAAAAAGATATCATCTTATTAACAAATAAATTACAACAATAAAATGGGATATTGATTTCTATTTTTTATTGCAATAATTTGCATTTTTTATTTTTTGTCACTGAAAAATGTTCTTTATTGGCAGATTTCTCGAGGGATTAATCGATCATTTGATTTTAGTTTATTTTTTGTATTCTCCTTACTAGGATAACTTCTTTAGGGTTGTTTCCCCTTTTTGTTTTCTTTTGATTGTTGGCCTGCTTTGTCGTTCGCTAACTTTGCAGTGCCTTAGTTTCCTTGGTTAATACAATTGCTCTTTCAAAATGTTCAGAAAAATAGTGTTAAAAAATACATGTAAGGTGAATCATGTAGATAATATACAGTAAAATAATTTTAAAGACATCCCTGGCTACAGTTTCACAAATTTGATTAGGTTGTGGTGTTTTTCCACAAGTAACGATGCATGAAACATTGGACACACGACTTCATTATTTAGGTTCATTTTTTTTGGGAACTCATAATTTAGGTTCATGTCCTGGATAAGACTCAGACAGATACTTCAGATTTTAAAAGACCATTTTCATAAGAAAATGCAAGTCCACTACGTGTTTTTATTCAATGCTTATTTTAATCCTACTCTATCAGTAGTGGGCATCACAAAATTTGGAGAATTCACGCGGTTTTCTTACTAAAATCACGTTACTTGCAGGCTCTAATCTTTGAAAGCATTGTATGGCAAAAATAAAGATGATTGAACGCAGGATACCCGAACTTATTTTAATAAATGAAGGACAGCTGACAAATTTGAAGCAAAGAAAAGTTCAATTATGCATTGCAGGAAGTCATAGTGTTTAAGGGGAAGATCATCAAAGTTGAAACAACTTGATATTAAAAGAAAAAAACAAAAGAGTTAAAACAACTAATGCCTTGATTACAGTTAAGAATAAGGAAACAGCTGTTTGCAGGTTCTGATTAGTAGAGTTCTAGTTATTTACAATTTAAGCCACCAGGGTTTTATTATATTAGTATATACTCCTTCCGTTCCAAAATACTATGTACATTAGAAAAAAATATCATTTTTATTAGACCATGGGCCCCACAAGAAAGTCTAGTGACTTCTTCTCCCTGATATCCCATCCCGGGTTATTTTCTGTCGGAAAAATATATCTTTATCCACGGTTATTTTAACGACATAAATAAAACTGTGGCTAATGCACGATTTTGTTGTAGTGCATGCTATAAATCACGGTTTTAGAGGCCTCCCCAACCCATCCAATTATTCATTAGAAACTGAATGAGCACCCAGTGGCTAAAAAGGAAAGAAGAATCGTTTTTTTTTTTTCAAATATAGAAATGAACAGGGCAAGTTTCCAGTTTCTCCCCCGACCAATATTAATAATACAAGCACTTCATCTTCCTGTATGGCATTTCAAGGGAGGTACAGAACCAATCCTTGTTGATGGCACAAACTATGCACCACTAGCACTCATAGCCGTCCATCGATACCCCACCCGACATCGGCAATCTCAACTGTGAAGGTATAAGCATCGACAATGCAACTCACTCTAGACAATTATAGAAAATAAAATTCTGCATAGTATTAATGGAATGAAGATTGTTCTATTAAATTGGCTTAGTTTTTATGGATTGGACACCATTTACATACTCATACTCCATGAGACAACCATTTCACTTTTTATTTTTTATTATTCACTCTGTCAATCAAACACTTAACATGCAGGATGTTAAATTAATGGGTATGTCCAATTAGGAAGGTAGTTCCAACTGAGAAGAAGAGGGGGCCCTAAATAGGTGCAAAGATACTTGCTCAATTTTTTTCTCCTCATAAGTGTGCCCCTGCAAAAGATCAATAAAACAGATGGGGCCTATAAATTCTCTGGGTGGCAGAACAGGTGGCCATTTGTTTTTTAGGCTACAACTGTTTAAGGCAGTGAACAACTCACCGACACAGAACCCACTGTTCTAAGATTCCCCTTGAGCCGAGAAACCCGGTCTTCTCCAAACAAAGGAGACTGAAGACCAACGCACCAAGACGTCTTGCAGGAAAAGTTTGGTTGTAGGAAGCATGTGTTTGCTACTGTAAGTCAGTGAACAGAAGAAGAGAGATGCAAGAGCAGCCATGATGTAGAAAAGAGACCGAGAGAATGCTGATTTTGGTTTGCGGTGAACAATGGCGTATGGTATGTGTATTTATAAGGGTTGGCAATGACTATCAGGAGTTTGCTACTTCCATTATATTAATGGAATGCTGCTTAGTCTGATGAGAATAATTAATTGAACTAGTCATGTTCATTCACTTATTGATATGGTCCAAGGAGCGTGGGACTGGGCCTTTGGGGTTCATGTGATTGAGCCCAATGAGCCAACGCGTGACATTGTTATTTAATTATGTAAATGCATGGCTACATAATTAAAAAGTCATTGACTGCATCAATTTGCTATGAAGTTAGAAGCCTTGTTTAGATTTATTTTGAGGCTCACTTAGAAGGAAGCTTCGCATTTCTTATGGAAGTTTCATGCTTTAGTTACATAATTAAAAAGTCATTGACTGCATCAATTTGCTATGGAGTTAGAAGCCTTGTTTAGATTTATTTTGAGGCTCACTTAGAAGGAAGCTTCGCATTTCTTATGGAAGTTTCATGCTCTAGTTTGGCTTTGCATAGCTCTTTGAATTGGCTTGTAGTCAATGAAATTAACAAGTCTTATATATTGAGCGAATTTACCTAATCTTATGTCTGTTCTTTCGTTGAGTACTGTTGATCTAAATATTGAGTTAACCCCTGCCCATATAAATTTTGTTTCTCATATATCGTTTTTTAGTTTGCTTTTAATTTAGTTTGTAAGAGAAATACATTATCTTCGTTAAGTCAATTCCTATATGGCATGCACATTTACAATACCATACGTACACACCCAAAAACATTGGTTAATAGTTTGATTTATTTTCCTCTCAAAATCTCATAATTCGCTTAACTAAAGTTGTTTGTTCTATGACACTTGGCTTAATTTGTTTATCGAGGGCGTACCATATATTTACTTTTTTTTTCCCCGTAGTATGAAACTTATGCAGCAAAATACAAAAAGATGCACGGACTACTAATTTGACAATACAAGTTTTTAGTCCACTATTTTAAATTTTCTACCATATATAAGTCATTCTAAATTAGCAACAAGAAGATACGCGATTGTAAGAATGTCTCTATGGAGTATAGTGCCACATAAACAGCAGTTAAATTGCTAGGCAAGCAAGGTATGGTCAGCAGCATTATTCATAATTAAAACGTAAAAAAGTTATTTACATATTTGATATATGAAAACTAAAAAAAAAGGTATCACCTACAGAGGAGCAAGTAAGAAGCCACCTGATAAGAGTTAAAACTCTCTGAGTAAAAATTAGTTCATTTTGAAAACCACTTGCATCAATTTTATAAGAAACTTGTAAGAAAATGTTTTATATAATAAGTTGTTTCTTGTTTCATAAGAGTGCTTGCTTGCTAATTTGTATGATGTATATTAACAAAATTTGTATGTTAAAAGGTCAAGGATAGTTTAAAGAAGCATGGATTATTCGTTCCAAACTTGGAAGTATATGCAACATATTAGCTCAAATTTTGGATTACTCGTTTAAGTTTGTAATTAGCTTATTGAAGAAAACTTTGGTTCTAGAACATCGATTCAACAGTTGCTCTTGACGCCAATTAGCTGAACATATCAATCAAAGTGCAGAGAAAGGAAGAATCAACTAAAGTATAATGATGAGGTTCTGTTCCAGGCCATAAATCAAATTGTGTTACAGCCCGCTTGCATAGATGGTTTAGCTTCCAAATAGGCCTCGACATGGGCTTGAATGGCATGTAACACACAAAAAATCAGTATGTTTACTAAAATTGATATTTTAGAAAATTGATCTAAAATAAAAAGTTTTGATACATGTTTATGTTGTTTTGATATGTCTTGCAATCTAATATTAAAGTACACATAGAAAATTTTCCAACGCCATCAACTGTTCAGAATTCAGAGTTCTGAGCACAAAAATTTTAAGCATTTGAAATTTTGTACGCGATCGATCGTGATATGATACGCAATCGATCGGGTCAGATTCAAAGCCAAGAGCAAGGCAGATGTGATCGATCTCCTATGACATCGATCGATCATTTTTACTGGAATTTGGCGAAAGTAGGCAGCGATCGATCGCCGTTAGAAATGATCGATTGTAAGTATTGTGATTTTGTGAAATTGAGCAACTATCGATAGCTTTTAGAAATGATCGATCGTAAGTAGTAATTTAACGCTGGAAACTGCAACGATCGATCGCGTTACAGTGCGATCGAGCACCGGCAAAACCTGAATCCAGAAATTGTTGTTTTTTGTTAAAAAGTTGTTGAGAGAAGGATACCAAATCTAAACTGAAAAGGGAAGCCAAGGTGTTGGACGTCCCTAGCCAAAGTAAAAAGGAGAATTCCTATTGGATGATTAAGATTGTGATTAAGGAAGGGAATTGTGTATTTAAACCCAAGAGAGAAGGGCCGGCTTGTGCATATGCACGCCAAACCCTAGTGTGTGACTACTTGTGCTTCTTCTTCTTTCCTCCTACCCACGTTTATCTCATCTCCAAGCCCTATTCTTGACTTAAATCATTTCCTTAACATTGATCTAAGGCGTCATTGCGAAGAGGATGAGACGAGCTAAGCGTAAAAGGGCGAGACACTCGTAATGAAAGTGGTAGGATGGTTTTTCCCTACTTAATTGCTTTAAATTCTTTCAATCCATTCTTATTAGGATTACGTGATGAATGATATGATTTTATCTCTGTAAGTAGAGTTATACTTGGTTTGATTCCATTAAGTTAGAGTTCCACTATGTTTATTGATAATCGTTAATTGTTATATCTTCCTTATTTGCATGCTAGTCTTAGAAAGGGAAAATTATATATTTCTTGACCGTTTGGAAGTCAGAAAGTTCTATATTGACTCTGAAAAATTTTGAGTCGATTGTTGCATGTGATCATAGTTGAGCACTTAGCATTAGGTCTTCTTTTATGAAAAGGGAATATCTTAAACTGGTTGTGTAATGATAGATACATAAAAATATGGGATAAATAAATTCCATAACCTTTAAGGGACTGAAATAAACCTAGGAAGGGTGTACCTAAGGCCTATAAGACCTTAGTATCATAATTAAAGGCTAATAAAATGTGATGATTAAGCATGATCAAGATTAGGGATCTCGGCCAGTACTGTTTATGTGCCGACAATGTGTAGTATAAAAATCATAACTAATTAATATTATGAGATATGTCGGTGTGACCTAGAGTCAAATTGTCCTTGGTTTCAAATTACAGCTTGGTGTCAGTTTGGGTGTCCAGTTGGAGACCAAACATTTCAAAACCATTCTCTTAATGTAAACTCAGTCTTGTAAATTGTAAATTTCGGATTTTAGAGATGTTCCTATCTAGGACTAGGTATGAAGCATGTTGCTTAAATTATGGTTGAAGTCTATTCGACTCCAATGGTGAGTCATCTGTTGTTCAAGATGTTGGAATCTTGTTGTTTTAATTAATCTATTAATTTTACTCGCAAGTGTACGAATCATATTTGGAGTACAATCGCACAATTTTACGAGGTCGAGCACAGAAGGACTTGTATGGCAGAAATCTAATCTAACATAACTAAACCCTTGAATTAATTATGAAATTTGTAAAAATTGATTAACTAACTAACAACTAATTAAATTAATTAACGAAATAAAAATCTGTACTTTACCAAATTAACAAAATACTAAAGCTTTGGAATTGGCATGCAGTAATTTATAGAGAATCTTAAACTTATCGTTGATCATTCTCAATAATACTCATAACAATCTAGAATCCTATTCACGTTGCTACGGAAGAGTTTGCTTTAATGCACAATTACTCAATACAAAAATCACGCCATTTATGCTTTTTAAATTAACAACTCAAATCACTAGATGTATCCACTTACGAGAGAATCATAACTAGTATCTAATTTATTATTTTAACAATTAATACAAGCATGCATTGCAATATTAATCCTAAATCATAACAAAAATATGATTTATGCTATAACCTCATCCTAGCCTTAGTAGGGCTGCACCAAAAACACGGACCTGACCCAACCCGGATAAAACCGACCCGACATTGACCCTGGTGGATTCGGGTCCTATCTTGGGTAGGGTCGGTTCCAAGATTTAAAAACCCGGTTCTATCTCGGGTCGGGTCGGGTTTGACTTTAAAATACCCAAGAACCGAGATACCCGAGATATACTATTTTAATCCCTTATTTTTTAATATATACAAATTTATTATTACTATATAAATTATTTTATTAAATATTTTTATAATTATTTAAATTATTTTATTAAAATCTCGGTTCCTATTAACAATGGCTCTCTGAGCATACAATGAATCCACCTCGGAGAGATCCTCGCAAGGTCTCTAGTGGAGAAATAAGTTCATATCAAATTAAATAATGTCATAAGAAGTGCAGAGGTAGCAACACTCTGAGATTCAAGGTATCTTTTACTAGAATAGACTCACTCGAGGAGTATAATAATCATCAGTATCTCTCCATAGACCACGATTCCTCTCAAGGATACAACGGAGATTTGTTATACATGAAAAATATATATTTTTACATGCCCTTTTACCTATTTGTTTGTCATAATTTATAGTTAAAATAAGGAATAAAGTGAGTTCTAGTAATTAGTTTGGTAATTAGAAATTAAATAATTAATGCGCTCTAAATTGCTCAAATTAAAATGTGTTCCGTAATTTATGAATTATTTGGTACGTCTAATGTGGGACATATTTTATTTTGTAGAGGTTCAAATGCTCGGATTGCAAAATGGCCAAAGTAAAGCCATTAGCGGGGTTTTGAAGTGCCAAAGTGACCCAAGAGTTAGGCAGATGAGATTAGTACAACGGGTTTAGCCCAATTGAAAAAAAAAAGAAAAAAAAGAAAGAACCGAGCCGGTTCAATGGTCGGGTCGAAAGAAAATAAAGAGAAATATAAGACAACCCGAGCTAATGGCTCAAGCTCTGCTCGAGCGGCCGACAGAGACCGGAGCGGCCGACGGAGGATCGAGTGCTAAGGATGACGGAGGTTCTGAAGTTCATGACTGAGGTCGACGATGACCATGGGCAAGGAACGGTGGCCTCGGCTTGAGCTTGATGGTTCATGGAGAAACCGGAACAGTGGCTATTGGGCGGCAGAAGCGGCGGCGACAACGATCGATGGCCGACTGAGGGCTCATGGTGGTCGATGGCGACGGCGATAGAAGAGAACTCGATAGCGTTGGCGGCAAGGTTAAGGAAGAATCCGGCATGAACAACACGAACAGAGAAGGAAAGCTCTTGTTTTGGAAAGACGTATGCGACATAGCCAAATTGGGAAGCTTCACTAGTAGATTTGGATCAGAATGGTGCATTGTCGAATTTAGTTTCAACTGGAAATTTCAAAAGAGTGAATTTTGGTTCTAATTTCGAAAACTTTATTTTTTGGTGATCTCGGTTCCATTTGAGGAGTTTAAAGTTTGGATTTTTATTACAAAATTGGACGAGATTCGAAGGGAAACCTGCTGGATTTAGGAGGATTTAATGGCAACAATTGGAAATTTCAATTTTTACTCAACTCATTGATCTATACATGAAATATGCATTTTATTATCTCCTAAGTTTATGATTATGTTAGTGTTTGATTAGAATAACTACTACTTTAATATAGTTTTTGATTTTTGTAGGAAACAAGAGTAATACACAGAAATGAGGTGAAAAGTAACTTGAATAGTTAAGTCATCATAACTTCGTGTACAAATGTCGGATTGGACTGATTCAAGTCTCATGTTAAATTTCAAGAAGTCAGCTTTCCAACGCCACCAACTACGCGCGATTCGGAGTTTGGGACAGAAAGTTATAGCCATTTGAAGTTTATGAACAGTAACTACGATCGATCGGCTATCAATGCGATCGATCGCCAGAGCCGCAAAAGTAGTGTATTGAAGGAAACGATCGATCGGACCTAAAAATGATCGATCATATCTACTGGAATTTTTCAATCGTGCAAGACAGTAACTATGATCGATCGGTATCATATGGCGTCGATCGCCAAAGCGATCGATCGGGGTAAAATAACGAAGGAATTGCGATCGATCGTCCAGCGAACGATCGTCAATACGGAGCGATCGATCGCCGTCTGCGGAAAACCGAAATAAGACCTATTTCGACTTGGATTTGGAAGGGGACTTCGTGGTTTCTCTTCATTCTTATAAATAAATATGGGAGAACGTTTTGACATTCAACCTTGGAGAACTAGAGCTTTATTGGAGGCTAGAGAGGAGGAGGAGAAGAGGTCTTTTGGAGCAAAGAAAAAGAAGGATTCATGACGATGGATCTACATAAACAGGCTTTTCTTTTCTCTCTTTCTATGTGTAACTAAATTCCTTGTCAAGGCTTGATGAAGCCCTAGATGTATATTGCTACTTTTGATAATTTTATTTTATAAAGTTGATTATGATATATGCTTAATGCGATTTCATGAGTTTCTTTTGAGTGCTTGATCATAAACTTGATTGATTATGAATGAAATTAGATATTATGATTGATTTTATGCCCGATCAAGGATAAGATTAATTGCATTATAATAGAGTTGCGATTGATTCTATGCCCGATCAAGGATAGGATTGATTACACAATAATGGATGAACTTTCGTGTCCGATCAAGAACGTTAGTGAATTCATTAGTAATTCGTGTGTCCGATCAAGAACATGAATTACCATATCATGTTAACTTATGCTTAATAATAATTGAGAGTAGTAATTGCATGTCTAGTGGTGGATTCTCTGCCTTGATATTTCTCCATATTGATTAAATCTCAGTTAGATTAGATAAAGTTCATTGCTTTCTTTAGAATTAATTAAATTACATCTTTTATTTCTTTTGAATTTGGTAAAATATTAATCCATCCCTGAGGTTCGACAACCCTTTAATACTCACCGTAGTACAATTGCCTTGTGCACTTGCAAGGGTTTTAATTTTAAACGATCACTCATCAATTTCGAAAGGTTCTGGATTTGAGAGAAAGGAAGAAGGGGAAGACTGTTCAGTATCTATATAAAAACAGAGAGGAGTCGACCACTGGAGGGAGTCGTTCGAGGGAGAGGACGACCAGAATTTTTTTCTAGTTAAAAATTTTGTGTTTTTTTTTTCTGTTCCATTTTCATTCCAACCGTTGTATTACTTTGAAGGAGTGTGTTCGAACTGTTTGCTGCTAGAACAGTCGACCGAGAGAACAGTTCGGTTATTTTTCATTTAAGCTCAGAATTTATGTAAGTCAATTTTATTTTATTTTATTGAAATGAGTTTAATTATGCATTTTGCATGTGTTCTAGTTAATATGTTTGGCTAAATTAGCTGCTAAAGCTTAGGGCTGCATCTTGGGTCGGGTAGGGTCGGGTTTTACTAAACCCGACCCTACTCAAGATAGTATTCGAGAATCCTAAACTCGACCCTATCCGAGATAAAACCCGCAATACCCAAGAACCCGAGGTGTATGTCATTTGGAGTGGCCGACATCGCAGAGGACACTATTTCTTGAAAATGTTTCGACAAGGTCTGTTGTATAAGAGAAGGTGCCAGAAGAACATAAAAAAAATCCTCAGTTACAAAGGTTGCTAGACAAGCCGGACTTCGGAAAATGGACGGATGGAAGTATTCATTTCCAAGGAAGGTTAGTAGTGTATAAAGATCACTATAAATTTAGCCTTTAACGACGGCAAAAACCGTCGCTACAAGTGCTTAAAGAAATGAAAAGGGCAAGTTTCCATAAATGGTTTCTCCCCTTACTAATATTAATAATACCAAGCACTTTCATCTTCCTGTATGGCATTTCAAGGGAGGTACAGAATCAATCCTTGTTGGTGGCACAAACTATGCACCACTAGCACTCATAGCCGTCCATCGATACCCTACCCGATGTCGGCAATCTCAACTGAGAAGATTTAAGCATCAACAATGCAACTCACTCTAGACAATTGTAGAAAATGAAATTCTGCAAAGTATTAATGGAATGATGATTGTTCTATTAAATTGGCTTAGTTTTTATGGATTGGACACCATTTACATACTCATACTCCATGAGACAACCATTTTACTTTTTATTTTTTATTATTCACTCTCTCAATCAAACACTTAAACAGGCAGGATGTTAAATTAATGGGTATGTCGAATTAGGAATGTAGATGGGTGGGTGCCCATGCTTCCAACTGAGAAGAAGAGGGGAGCCTAAATTGGTGCAAAGATATTTGCTCAATATTTTTTCTCCTCATAAGTGTGCTCATGCAAAAGATCAATAAAACAGATGGGGGCCCTATAACTTAGGGGCCCCTATAAATTCCCTGGGTGGCAGGATAGGAGGCCATTTGTTTTTTAGGCTACAACTGTTCAAGGCAGTGAACAACTCACACACACAAAACCCACTGTTCTAAGATTCCCCTTGAGCCGAGAAACCCGGTCTTGTCCAAACAAAGGAGACTGAAGACCAACGCGCCAAGATGTCTCGCAGGAAAAGTTTTGTTGTAGGAAGCATGTGTTTGCTACTGTAAGTATGGTTTTAATTTTGGAAAATGATAACTCTACATCTGTTTGGAAGTGAAAAAGTGGACAACATGAAGCTCACTTTGAGTGTCCAACGAAGACACATGTATGAGTAAACTCTAAGATAACCAAGTTTCCCAAAAGCTCGAGCTGTTAGGAAACAAAGATCTTTATTTATTTATTATATATTCTCATATCTTCTCTCACATGCTAGTGTCCACCAAGCGCAGCGCGTGGAACATAATTTGTATATAAATGCCTCCAATGTGACTAGAACCCAGGACCTCCCGTAACCTATGATCTAATCTCATGTAAGATAACCAAGTTTCCCAAAAGCTTGAACGGTTAGGAAATGAAAATCTTTATTTATTTATTATATATTCTCACATAAACTAATACAGTTACCAGCTTCCTATAGTTTCTTGTATTGAAATCTAGGAGCCTGCTTTGTCTTACAATTATGAATTCCCATGCAAGAATATGGGTATCAAGTTGCCTTAATGAACATTCAAGAGTGATAAAAAATAACCATTCAAGTGAAATTCATTGGGGAAAAGATATATGAAGATCGTAGAACGCTTAATGAGACTATAAGATAGAAGAACGATTCTTCTCTCGCTTTATTTTCACGGCTGCTTCACGTGTCCATTGTGGAAATACTGTAGGCCTCACATTTTATTTCCCTTCACCACAGTAACACGTGAGATTGGCCGTGATAAAAAAAGTGAGAGATATAACATTACTCTATAAGATACTCTGCTGAAACTTTTATGCAACTAGGCATTCAAGGCAAGGATGGGTCAACCTAGCGTGGAAGGCCAATCAGAAAGCAGCTCCATTTTGGTCGCCGGTGCTGGATTATTAAAAGAGGTGTGGTGAAGATTTTTTTTTTAAAAAAAATATTTAATTCAAGAGCTGGGACTTGGGCACCCTTATTCTTAAAATATAAGGGCACTCCCTTTATTTCGGCTGATGTGGCAATCACCTGATGAACACCATTAGCTTAATGCTTATCACAGAGGGCGTTGCTAATTGTTGAAATTAGGAGGCAACTGAGTGCAAATCTCTGTTAATCTAAATAACCTATTGCCCAATTTATTTATAACATCTAAGAAAAATATGTGCGACACATCCAAGAAAGCTAATTTTTTGCGCAAAGTGAATATGTACGATTGACAGTAGACATGGACATGTCCCAGCCATTGCTACCTAGACATGGTGTCCGCTTGTCATTTGGAAAAGAAAAATGCTTCTCCTCCCTATGGCAATGTATGTGGGCTGTATTTTCATTGACATTCACAACATTAGCACGTGAGGTTGGCCGTGATAAAAAAGCAGGAGGAATAGCATTGCATTTGATCTGCCTTCAATGCCATTGTAGCCACACTACTTGCAGCTCTATTGTAAACGTGGAAGCTTTCATCGTAGATTGCATGCACAAAATTAGCCCAGCACAACATGTATTAAGCTGGGCACATGCGAACGACCACACATGTGCCACCAGAAGACTGAAATGCTCCCTCTTCTCTCCCACTGACCCTCCCCTCCCACTAGATTAAAAAATAGGAGCCTTTATAAATTAGGGTCCCAACAAATAATTAGGTGGCTGCGAGGATAGGCGGCCCAGAAGGAGATAGATGATTGGGAAGAAAGTTTTATTTCACGAAGAATGTAATAACAAATAGTATAACCTTTCACTTTACAAAATCCATGAAATCAGCACGCATAGACACACAATGGAGTACTAGTTATTGCAGGCCTAAACAAGGAACTGCAAGAATTCAGTTCATTTTCCTGCAGTTCATACGAATCTCTCCATCACTGCCGGTAAGGGGGGTTATGTTGCCCATTTTCCTCATGGACACACCAAAGTCTGCCCAAAATGCATTTGGGCTGTTGTAATAGTATCTCACTAGGTCATCACTAGCACTGCCATCTCCTTTGAAGAGCTGCTGATCCGAGTGAAGTAGACCCTTGCCCTCCAATAACTTGCCGTAGTACACAGTATCGAACTTAGTCGTGGTTGCGTCAAGTGGCTCTGTGTTATCGTCCCCTCCGGTCATGGGGCACTGCGATTGCAATGTGGAGGCGAAGCTGAAGTCAATGTTGTTGTCATTGTAGATTCTTCCCCTGAAAGTGGTGCATCTGGCAAGACCGATTGTATGGGCACCCGAGAGGACCACCAGGTCCTCTAGGGTAAGGCCTTTGGACTGGAAGCGGGAGAGGAGGACGGGGAAGTCGGAAGACGGGGCTGGAATGTTAGTGTTTGCCGCAGCTAAACTAGCAGTCCTTGCATCCCTCCTGCCTAGCAATACTTCATAGCAGCCACCACCCAACTGCAAGTTCACCGCAAACAAAATATGAACATCCAAGAAATTATCTGTGTGATGCGAGGTTTTTGTTTCACTTGGATACACTAGAAACTTATAACATACCCTAACTACCATTCATGGTTTTATTTGTAGATTAGCTTTTAACATGCGTGGATTTGTATACGTCTATTCATACCCCCATTTCCATTAAGCTTACTCCAAAAATTGCCTCTAATGTTATCATTAGCAGTGGATTTTTAGTTATGTTATGAATATGCATTCTAGAAATACTAGATTCTTAACTACGAGTTGAGTGAACTAGTAATGATACTTACTTTAACAACTGAGTCACGGGCTGCGACGGCCAAGATATCAGCGCATGACACAACGTTCCCATAGCAGACTGAATCAACTACAGCTTTAATCTCATCAACTACTTCAAATCCCCTAGCAGAATTGTTATTTGGGGCAGCAGTCTTCTCCCCTAAGAACCCAGTAACCGGGTCGTCATCTAACAGAACCGACCCATCGCAACCCTGCAAACATGCATATAACCACGCTTGTACATTAAGCTTAGGTAGCTGAGAGGTACAACATCATACAACAGAATTCTAGTTGTGGAGTAGTGTCTTACATTAACGAAGCAATCATGAAAATGGAGGCGGAGAAGGGATGCACCCATTCGTGGTTCTCTTTCTATCGCCTCTTCCACGATTGCCTTAATGGTGGGCAATGCTTGTGGGCAAACTGTCTCGTAGAAATCGGCCGAGAGCTGAGCATTTGCAGTGAATAGGGAAGATAGAATAGTCAGTGAACAGAAGAAGAGAGATGCAAGAGCGGCCATGATGTAGAAATGAGGCCGAGAGAATGCTGATTTTGGTTTGTGGTGAACAATGGCGTATGGTATGTGTATTTATAAGGGTTGGCAATGACTATCAGGTGTTTGCTACTTCCATTATATTAATGGGATGCTGCTTAGTCTGATGAAAATAATTAATTGAACTAGTCATGTTCATTCACTTATTACTTATTGATATGGTCCAAGGGGCGTGAGACTGGGCCTTTGGGGTTCATGTGACTTGTTATTTAATTATGTAAATGCATGGCTACTTAATTAAAAAGTCATTGACTGCATCAATTTTCTATGGAGTTAGAAGCCTTGTTTAGATTTATTTTGAGGCTCACTTAGAAGGAAGCTTCGCATTTCTTATGGAAGTTTCATGCTCTAGTTTGGCTTTGCATAGCTCTTTGAATTGGCTTGTAGTCAAAGAACAAGTCTTATATATTGAGCGAATTTACCTAATCTTATGTCTGTCCTTTCGTTGGGTACTGTTGATCTAAATATTGAGTTAAGTCAACCCCAGCTCATATAAATTTTGTTTCTCGTATATCGTTTTTTAGTTTGCTTTTAATTTTGTTTGTAATAGAAATGCATTATCTTCGTTAAGTCAATTCCAATATGGCATGCACATTTTGCACATTTACATACCATACGTACACACCCAAATGCATTCGTTAATAGTTTGATATATTTTCCTCTCAAATTCTCACAGTTCGCCTAACTGAAGTTGTTTGTTCTATGACACTTGGTTTAATTTGTGTATCGAGGGCATACCATATATTTACTTTTTATCCCCGTAGTATGAGACTTATGCAACAAAATACAAAAAGATGCATGGTCTACTAATTTCCTTAATTTGCCATGGAGACAATACAAGTTTTTAGTCCAGTATTTTATATTTTCTACCATATACAAGTCATTATAAATTAACGACAAGAAGAAACGCGTTGTAAGAATGTCTCTATGGAGTATTATCTTCCATCAGAAAAGCCTTCTCCAGTTCATCCCAAAATTACACAAAACTATGCCCAATATAGTTTTATGAAAAAAGTCTCGGTATTTTCCATTTCCAATGTTAGCCAACAATAATTTTAACTATCTCCCTTATTTCCCTACCGAGGTTAAGTTGTGCACTTCAAAGTAAAAAAATGTATTATGAATAGGAAATAGTCCAGTGAGTTGAGCCATCATAAAGTTCCACGTAAACAGCAGTTAAATTGCTAGGCAAGCAAGGTATATTCAGCAGCATTATTCATAATTAAAACGCAAAAAGTTATCTACATATTTGATTTATGAAAAATAAAAAAGAAGGACCAAGTAAGAAGCCACTGATAAGAGTCAAAACTCTCTCAGTAAAAATTAGTTCATTTTGAAAACCACTTGCATCAATTTTATAAGAAACTTGTAAGAAAATGTATTATATAATAAGTTGTTTCTTGTTTCATAAGAGTGCTTGCTTGCTAATTTGTATGATGTATATTAACAAAATTTGTATGTTAAAAAGTCAAGGAAGGATAGTTTGAAGAAGCATGGATTATTCGTTGAAAACTTGGAAGTGTATGCAACATATTAGCTCAAATTTTGGATTACTCGTTTAAGTTTGTAATTAGATTATTGAACCAAACTTTGGTTCTAGAACATCGATTCAACAGTTGATCTTGACGCCAATTAGCTGAACATATCAATCAAAGTGCAAAGAAAGGAAGAATCGATTAAAGTATAATGATGAGGTCTTGTTCCAGTCCATAAATCAAATTGTGTTACTTGCAGCCCGCTTGCATAGATGGTTCAGCTTCCAATAGGCCTCGGCATGGGCCTGAATGGCGTCCCATCCGTGCGACTGTGCGAGGATTCTGTGATCAAAATTGAAGGTGTTTCATGGTTCGTATAATGAGCCTAACGATGAAGTCGTCATGGACCCATGGTCATAGACTGGTGGTTTAAGCTGATAGCTAACAATGGGCTTGAAATTTATTGGATCCGAATACTGGGCTTGAATTGTGTGAGAGGGCCTTGTTACCCTTGTATTCGAGACAGATACAGGCCGTTTGGTTCGTGATTAATCGGGCTTTTTACATATTACCTGGCGCCAAGTATGGTTTTATCATATTACCTGGTTTTTCTTCTGACTTCTCATATGACCTGGAATCGGCACCTAAAGTACCGAAAATGCCCTTCTTTTACGTTTTTTATGCATTTTGTATCCGAAATGCTTCATTCTTCCCAAAATTAACGATTTATAGGATCATCAAGTTGGGGAAGAAGATATTCCGGCAAAGATCCATCCATAATCGCAGTTCAAACCATCGCCGGCGCCGTCCAACCCGGAAAAAAAAAATTTCATGCCCAAAAACTGTAAAAACAGCGGGAAAGACGAAAAAAAATCTATGATGAATGGATTTTGATGTAAGAGCAGTGGGAAAGCCCTCCCAACTACAAAAATTAAGATCTACATGTAAAGAAACACATATAAAGATCACCCATTGGTGTTCGACTGCTCCTGGACATGAAATAAAAGGATAAAAATGGGCAAAAACGTGAAATACTCGTCGGCGGGCGACAAGTTCCATTTATATATCTTTCTGTGATACTAATGAGGTGGAAGAGGAGGAAAAATAAGGAAGAACGAAAAAAAAATGGGCAAAAATGGATAAAAAATGAGCAAGTTATGACATTTTGAAGATTGTCATTTATCGTGTTGTCGACGACACGACTTGATTCAAGTCGTGTACTATTCAACACGACTTGAATCCAAGTCGTGTTATATGCAACACGACTTGAATTTAAGTCGTGTTGAATAGTACACGACTTGAATCAAGTCGTGTCGTCGACAACACGATAAATGATAATCTTTAAAATGTCATAACTTGCTCATTTTTTATCCGTTTTTGCCCATTTTTTTTCGTTCTTCCTTATTTTTCCTCCTCTTCTACCTCATTAGTATCATAGAAAGATATAGGATGGAAAAAGAAGAAAAAATAATAAGAAAGAAGAAAGTGAAATGATAAAAATGGGCAAAAACGTGAAATACTCGTCGACGGGCGACAAGTTCCATTTATATATCTTTCTGTGACACTAATGAGGTGGAAGAGGAGGAAAAATAAAGAAGAACGAAAAAAAAAATGGGCAAAAACGGATAAAAAATGAGCAAGTTATGACATTTTGAAGATTGTCATTTATCGTGTTGTCGACGACACGACTTGATTCAAGTCGTGTACTATTCAACACGACTTGAATCCAAGTCGTGTTATATGCAACACGACTTGAATTTAAGTCGTGTTGAATAGTGCACGACTTGAATCAAGTCGTGTCGTCGACAACACGATAAATGACAATCTTCAAAATGTCATAACTTGCTCATTTTTTATCCGTTTTTGCCCATTTTTTTTTTGTTCTTCCTTATTTTTCCTCCTCTTCCACCTCATTAGTATCACAGAAAGATATATAAATGGAACTTGTCGCTCGCCGACAAGTATTTCACGTTTTTGCCCATTTTTATCATTTCACTTTCTTCTTTCTTATTATTTTTTCTTCTTTTTCCATCCTATATCTTTCTATGATACTAATGAGGTGGAAGAGGAGGAAAAATAAGGAAGAACGAAAAAAAAAAGGGCAAAAATGGATAAAAAATGAGCAAGTTATGACATTTTGAAGATTGTCATTTATCGTGTTGTCGACGACACGACTTGATTCAAGTCGTGCACTATTCAACACGACTTAAATTCAAGTCGTGTTGCATATAACACGACTTGGATTCAAGTCGTGTTGAATAGTATACGACTTGAATCAAGTCGTGTCGTCGACAACACGATAAATGACAATCTTCAAAATGTCATAACTTGCTCATTTTTTATCCGTTTTTGCCCATTTTTTTTTCCGTTCTTCCTTATTTTTCCTCCTCTTCCACCTCATTAGTGTCACAGAAAGATATATAAATGGAACTTGTCGCCCGCCGACGAGTATTTCACGTTTTTGCCCATTTTTATCATTTCACTTTCTTCTTTCTTATTATTTTTTCTTCTTTTTCCATCCTATATCTTTCTATGATACTAATGAGGTGGAAGAGGAGGAAAAATAAGGAAGAACGAAAAAAAATGGGCAAAAACGGATAAAAAATGAGCAAGTTATGACATTTTAAAGATTATCATTTATCGTGTTGTCGACGACACGACTTGATTCAAGTCGTGTACTATTCAACACGACTTAAATTCAAGTCGTGTTGCATATAACACGACTTGATTCAAGTCGTGTTTCGTCGACAACACGATAAATGACAATCTTCAAAATGTCATAACTTGCTCATTTTTTATCCATTTTTGCCCATTTTTTTTTCGTTCTTCCTTATTTTTCCTCCTCTTCCACCTCATTAGTATCAAAGAAAGATATATAAATGGAACTTGTCGCCCGCCGACGAGTATTTCACATTTTTGCCCATTTTTATCCTTTTATTTCATGTCCAGGAGCAGTCGAACACCAATGGGTGATCTTTATATGTGTTTCTTTACATGTAGATCTTAATTTTTGTAGTTGGGAGGGCTTTCCCACTGCTCTTACATCAAAATCCATTCATCATAGATTTTTTTTCGTCTTTCCCGCTGTTTTTACAGTTTTTGGGCATGAAATTTTTTTTTTCCGGGTTGGACGGCGCCGGCGATGGTTTGAACTGCGATTATGGATAGATCTTTGCCGGAATATCTTCTTCCCCAACTTGATGATCCTGTAAATCGTTAATTTTGGGAAGAATGAAGCATTTCGGATACAAAATGCATAAAAAACGTAAAAGAAGGGCATTTTCGGTACTTTAGGTGCCGATTCCAGGTCATATGAGAAGTCAGAAGAAAAACCAGGTAATATGATAAAACCATACTTGGCGCCAGGTAATATGTAAAAAGCCCTGATTAATCCAAAACATCTACAGTGAAAAATCAACTTTCACTGGTCTTAAGACAGTTACATAGACCCATCTACCACTCCAAAGGACATATGACTTTTTCACTATTCCCTATTAGTGTGGGGCTAAACTGTCAATGTTTTTGTTATACTCCATTATGCACTTCATAAAAACGTACACTATATCTTCCAAAAAAAATGCATGCTTGTTAGGTTGGTTTTCAATATTCTTGGTAAATGTTTCGGTTTGTTGTTCGCTTAAAAATAGGAGTTTGCATATCTTAAGTACTGAAAGCTTTTGAAAGCACAGGCTTCCAATGTATACTCATTTATTGAAAATTCTTTTAGTTTTTTTTAGAATTTTTTTGGATTATAATAAACTTAATGTGGTTCAAATGGAGATGTACATGTCTTAAATTCGAAAGTCCAGGCTTCCAATGGTATACTCATTTATTTGAGAATTTGCAACTTTTTTTTAGAATTTTGACGATTATAATAAACTGAATGCGTCTCAAATGGAGATGATAGATGTGTTAGATAACTGGAGAGAAGATATAAAAAATTCATCCATCAATCTCTTTGTACTTTTTAATTATTTTTCCTTCCTATAGAAGGTTGGTTCTTATTTTTCTGTGTTAGCCCTAGGTTGAGGGTTGAGGGAGGGTTAATCTTCAAATATATGTGATCTCTTGTACTCTTCTTTGGGTTGCTTTTGAATATATTTTAAATTACCAAAAAAACCTACACTCGTTGAATTGCTCCCCTAAAGGCACAACCCATGTTTCCTACAACCAAATTTTTTCTGTGTGCGTGAGTTGTTAACTGCCTTGAACAGTTGTAGCCTAAAAAATAAAAGACTTTTCCCTTGAGTTGTACGCCCAAAAAAATTATGCGTTTGAGAGATTTGCATGTAAACTATCCTTGTCGGTTCAATTCTCTGGTACCCAATTGTTAGAAGAGGGCCGTTTGGGGCATGAAAAAAAAGTAAAACATCTACGGTGGATGCTTCACTTTCATTATTTATTTTTGTTTTTTTTTACTTTTAGCTGAAACTCCTCAAGTCGTGTTTCACACAGCCACAGTTTTGCTACTCTGAGTATGGTTTTAATTTTGGAAAATGATAACTCTACAACTGTTGGGAAGTGAAAAAGTAGACAATATGAAGCCCACTTTGACTGTCCAACTACGACACATGTATGAGTAAACTCCAAGATAACCTAGTTTTCAAAAGCTCCAGCTCTTAGGAAATGAAATATTTATTTATTTATTTATTATATATTTTCGTATCCTCTCTTGTATACAAGTGTACACTAAGCGCGGCACGTGGAACATAATTTTACTATAAATGCCTCCATCGTGACTAGAACCCAGGACCTCCCATAACCTAGGGCTCTGATCCCATGTAAGATAACCAAGTTTTTCCACTAGGAAACAGATATCTTTATTTATTTATTATATATTCTCACATAAACCAATATAAATCTAGGAGCCTACTTTAATTATGAATTCTCATGCAAGAATGGGTACCAAGTTGCCTTAATAGCATTCAAGAGTTATAAAAAAACCACTCAACTGAAATTCCTAAGGGAAAAGATAAATGAAGATCGTAGAATGCTTAATGAGATTATAAGATAGAAAAACGATTCTTCTCCCACTTTTTTTTTTCACGGCCGCTTCACGTGCCCCTTATGGAAATGCTGTGGACATTTCATTTCCCTTCACCACAGTAGCATGTAAAGTTGGTCGTGATAAAAAAACGGGAGATATAGCATTATTCTATAAGATACTCTGCTGAAACTTTTATGCAACTAGGCGTTCAAGGCAAGGATGGGTCACCCAAGCGTGGAAGGCTCATCAGCATTCAGCAGCCTCCATTTTGGTCGCCGGTGTTGGATTAGGGGCTAGTGATAAAAAACAGCTGGCCGACCACTATCTAAACTTTGTGAAATTAGTAAGTGCCCCCAAATACTTTAGAGATATTTAATCAGGAATTATGTTGCAATATATAATAAATAAGCTAATCTTCTTCCACAATTTCAATAAGTTGACATTCTAGCAGGGTCTCCTTTTTATTCATAGCATATGACGGCTGATACAGTAACAAGCTAAGAAGCACAGATACGAAAACGGCGACACGATACGGACACAACACTCTATTTTTCCAAAAAGTAGGATACGATATGGTTAATAAAAAATATTTATTATTATTTATAAAATATTACTACAAATTTGCAATTTCAAAAATTAGTTTGAGTAATAATTTCTATTGAAATTTTGGCAGTCTCCCCTATATTTTTGATATGTAAAAGACCTGTAATAATATCAAACACCTGTATAAAATATAAATAAATAATAAAACTTTTAAACTTTTAACATAATCATCTAAGCATATTCATTCACAAGATAATAAGTGAGTTTAAAATAAAAATTTGATATAACTACAAACATATTTAACTCTAATATAGAAACTTCAAATAATAATAGATAAGACATTAAGATCCTATTAACAAAATACTACGATGTATCTTTAGAGTACATCAACATAATAACCATATCAACTTCAACATCATTAAAGGTGACTGCCTTCAAATATGGCTCATCTAAAAATAAATTTGTTATCTCAAGCACTCCAGCATCTCCAAATAGTTCATCCTAAGAATGAAAAACTAAAAAACTTTTGAATGTGCTTCCACAAAAAAAAAAACATTCAAGCTATATATCTAATATGTAAAGAAGCATGAGAAAGTAAATATGATAAGGAAGAGAACAATGATAATGTCATATCTAGAATTAAAACTGCACGGGTAAAGAAGAAAGATTTCAAAATGGCTTCCAAGCCATTTTTATTTCAACCACAATATTGATGACAAATTTTTTGGAGGGCATCTTGTTGCCGATGTACTACACTTTTGGGTCATTGAATCGATGTACATAGAGAAAGAAAAGAAGTACATAAGAAGAAGAAGAGATGACTGGGGGGAGGGGGATCGGACCCAAAAACAGGCAGTGGCAGGGAGGATCACAAGGGAGAGCCGTGTCCTATAGGCATTCTCCGTCGTCGATGCTGATTTTTGTGCCTGCCAATAGCCGAAAAAAGATGAAGCTCAATCGCCGGCCAACTAGGGCACAAGTCACAAGCACGAGAAAATGGGAGAACGGGGAGAGTGTATTTTAATTTTCCTTGATTTTTATTTTGCCTAATTCCCGTGTCTGATGCATGTTCCGATACGTGTCCCATTGTGTCCGATACATATCCTTTTTTTTCTTAAAAAAAATCCGGCACGGACACGCAGGCAGCCGTGCCGCCAGCGTATCCGTGTCGGACATGGACACAGCTGCCATTTTGCCGTGTCCATGCTTATAGGTAAATTCACATCAAACAATGATCGTGATTTGCTCTTCGATGTAGGGCCAAAAATCGATCAGGTTATCGATGTATCCGGGTACGGGTTAAAGCGACCTTCTACAGATATGGTACTACGAACAGAGAATTTACAATCAAAGTAGGAATAAATTAAGAGAAACTACAGGATATCAATTAAGCAAATACTTAAAATAACAAATCAGCCTCATACGGCATGATTTTTATATACTAACATAATGAAACCCTGATGGCTTAAATTATAAATAACTAGAACTCTACTAATCAGATCCTGCAAACAGCTGTTTCCTTATGCTTAACTGTAGTCAAGGCATTAGTTGTTTTAACTCTCTTTTTTTTTTAATATCAAGTTGTTTCAACTTTGATGATCTTCCCCTTAAACACTATGACTTCCTGCAATACATAATTGAACTTTTCTTTGCTTCAAATTTGTCAACTGTCCTTCATGTATTAAAATAAGTTCGGGTCGTTCAATCATCTTTTATTTTTGCTATACAATGCTTTCAAAGCTTAGAGCCTGCAAGTAACGTGATTTTAGTAAGAAAACCGCGTGAATTCTCTAAATTTTGTGATGCCACTACTGATAGAGTAGGATTAAAATAAGCATTAAATAAAAACACGTAGTGGACTTACGTTTTCTTATGAAAATGGTCTTTGAAAATCTAAGTTTCAGTCTGAGGCTTATCCAGGACATGAACCTAAATTATGAGTTGCCAAAAAATTTATGAACCTAAATAATGAAGTCGTGTGTCCAATGTTTCATGCATCGTGACTTGTGGAAAAACACCACAACCTAATCAAATTTGTGAGACTGTAGCCAGGGATGTCTTTAAAATTATTTTACTGTATATTATCTACATGATTCATCCTGCATGTATTTTTTAACCCTGTTCTTCTGAACTTTTTGAAAGAGCAATTGTATTAATCAAGGAAACTGAGGCACTGCAAAGTTAGTGAACGACAAATCAGGCCAACAATCAAAAGAAAACAAAAAGGAGAAACAACCCCAAAGAAAGTTATCCTAGTAAGGAGAATACAAAAAACAAACTAAAATCAAATGATCCATTAATCCATCGAGACATCTGCCAATAAAGAACATTTTTCAGTGATAAAAAATAAAAAATGGAAATTATTGCCATAAAAATAGAAATCAATATCCCATTTTTATTGTTGTAATTTATTTGTTAATAAGATGACATCTTTTTCTTTTTGATAATGAGGAGTGTGTGAGTCACTTGGACCTGACATGTAGGGACAGGGCAACCGGCCTCTTAGGGCACCGTACCTCGGCCGTACCAGGCCAACCCATCATTCACACCAGGTAAATTGGAATATAACACCGAGTGGGCTTAGGACCTCTGCTTTGGGAAATGTAAGATTTCTGATTTAAATTTCTTAAAATGAAAATCTAATTTTGTGTTGTTAATAGCTTTAAACGCCCTAGTCGGATCCATAATTATTCAACCATCCACTTGCTGATAGAATGTCCTTTGTTGAATGCCAATCTGGTTACTCTGGTTCTAATATTAGAAGCATCAGATTTTGTGCTACCCATGAAGTTGCATTACTTGAGCGTCAATGGTCATGTTCTTACACAACATGATTTCCATGTTCTTAATACTGACATTACTAACTGAGATAAAAAAAATAGCCACTCATAAAATCTCAATGATCATGGCCGGACGAGATGAAGACTAATTCGGATCCCTCTATTAGTTAATCCCCTCTTTCTTGCACTGATTGAATTCTTCTTCAACACATAAAGAATTTCAACTGTTACTATCCCTCTAAGCTGTCTCATTGCAGAGTTGAGGCATTTGACTTTCTTTATATAAGTTAAAAAATGGCCAACCACATCAAAAGACGTATACTAACAGCCTGGAAGAAGGCATGTTCTCTCCACACGCCCCTCTATATATGGATGCAAACTGCTAATGTTTTTCAACAAACCAATCATTAGCATTCCCCACAGCTGAAAATCATGGCTTCTTCATCTTCTGCCTTGTTGTACTCCCTTTTAATAATCCTGGCTCTTGCCACAACTGGCTTCTCCAAAGGCCTCTCTCCCACATTCTACTACAGGACTTGCCCCAAGGCCTTGCCTGCAATTAAGAAAATCGTCGAAGATGCTGTCCGGCAGGAGCGCAGAATGGGCGCTTCCTTGCTTCGCCTTCACTTCCATGATTGTTTTGTCAATGTAAGCCCATGCATGCTGTTTGATAGTCACATTTTCATGTTGCATTCAATCTGGTATTCATAATTCAGATCATACTTTGAGCTTGCAGGGTTGTGATGCATCAGTTCTGCTTGATGACACTGCCAATTTCACTGGAGAGAAGACAGCCTTCCCCAATGCCAACTCCATCCGGGGATTTGAAGTCATTGACAAGATCAAGTCAGCAGTCGACAAAGTTTGTGGCGGTCCGGTTGTGTCTTGTGCAGACATACTAGCAGTTGCAGCTCGTGACTCCGTGGTTGCGGTATGTACTTGTCACACATGAATCATGATATATATGATTGGCTAACAAAAGCTACATAGATTTATAGTTAGATCATCTGAAAAAAAAAGGATTTATAGTAAAATATTATATAGGAGAAAAATTATTGTAGCAAAAAAAGGAAAAAGTTAACATGCAGCCTGGCTCACAATGTCAAGCGTGGGATGGGCCATCATGATCCGTTGGATTGAGATCCAGTAGGGCATGTTAATAATGGTGGTAAGCAGGTGATTCAAACTGCTAGCTCTTGGACTAATGTGTGCCGCAAGATCTAAATCACAAGGACTGTGATGCTCTGGTGCATACCGAAATGCGTGAGCAAGGGCACAGTCTAGCGGAATTCTATTATGTGTAAATATATCCTGTTATATGAGCCAAGTCCATCTGGGCCAACTCGATTTCGATTAATACTGTGGCCGGCTTTTATTCTAAATTTGAAAACAGTATTAGCAAAAAGATGGCATCAATTAAAGGGGAAAAAATCAGAATATTGTTAAGAAAAAAAACTGAATGATCTTTTTGTTGTCGGATTGATGCAGTTGGGAGGTCCATCATGGAACGTACAATTGGGAAGAAGAGATGCAACAAATGCTAGCCGAGATGCGGCAAACAATGACCTCCCTCCGCCCTTCTTCGACCTGCCGCAGCTGATTGCCAACTTCAAGAGGCATGGATTGAATGTACGTGACTTGGTTGCACTTAGTGGAGGCCACACTATTGGCTTCGCACAGTGTCAAAACTTCCGGAATAGGATCTACAATGAGACCAACATCAACCCAAAATTCGCCCGTCTAGCGCAGTCGACTTGCCCTAAAACCGGTGGTAACACCAATCTCCGGGGACTAGATTCTAGCCCAGTTAAATTCGACAGCCAGTACTTCAAGAACTTGGTGGGGAAGAGGGGCCTTCTTCACTCGGACCAAGTGCTGTATAATGGTGGCTCGACTGATTCCATAGTGAAAACTTACAGCGTGAACCCCTACGCCTTCTCAGCTGATTTTGCCAAGTCCATGGTTAAGATGGGGAACATGAAGCCCTTGACAAGGAAGGAGGGCCAAATCAGGACAAACTGCAGGATGGTGAATTGAAATCCGAGTGAGAAAGTTTCAATTTGAATTCAACATTAGTCATATAATGAGCTGATTAATATTTATTTGTTTCGTTGATTTGTTTTTCCTTTTTCCAGCTTGTTGTTCAAAAATTTTCATCTTCCTGAAAATAAGGGGAAATGTGTAATAAGATCTGTACCTGGGAAAGTTTAATTGATTGGTTTTTGTCCTGTTCCTGAAATAAGTTGGATTATGTTAGTTTTTTGACTAACTATTTTGCTTCAACTGCCAAATGCCAATCTCTTGCAAGTTGTAAGTGCCATTACTATAAAAATCTAGACTACATCTTCACCATGTATGATAGTAATGTACCGAATACTAATGTTTCCCCCACTTTGAACTTTTGCAAACGTGCCATCTGACCCATGACAATTAATGTTGCCTAAAAATGGCAACAAGATAACTTCAATTAGACTCCTTCCGTCCTGAAATAGATGCTTTATTTGAAGAAGAGGTTGGTTAAATTGAACGGCAGCGCTCACAATCCAATCTTCTGAGAAAATGTGCGCTTAATAAATTTAAATTGAGGTCCTCCACAGCGGTTCACTTGGCTGCGGAATTGGCCATCGGAAGCCCAGGCCAGGCTAGTAGGAGGCTCAGGCCAACCCTGACCCGAAGAGGTGCCCGGACGTGGTGCCGAAGCGTGTGGAGTTTATTAATTCTTTAAGTACCGGCCTATATACTAAGAATCAATTAAGCCACATGGAGCATCTATTTCAGGACATTTATTTTCTTCTGATGGAGCATCTATTTCAGGACAAGGGAAAACTTTTTGGTTCACTAAATTCTTGTAGTACCAGTTGTCGAACTGGTTGGCGGTCGCAGCGTCCAGCTGCTGCAGCTTGTCGTTGCCGCCCATTTTGGGGCAGCTCATCTGCATCATTTTGGCAAAGCTAGCGTTGATGTTGGTGGTGTTGTAGATGTGATTTCCAAATGTTTTGCACCTCGCCATATCTATGGTGTGTGCACTTGAGGAAGTCAGATATTTTTGTTTGAATTGCACGAGGCACAGGAAAATTACTCATTCCATCTCACTTTAATAGTCTGATTTAGTTTTTAAAATGAACTATAACTAAAATGAGTTCATTTTTGTTTAAATGAAATAGGAGTACTAATGTGGGATGGTGTAAAATATAGGTATTAATTGTTTGGCATCCCATTTGTGAGTGTGGGAAAGTACATTTGTGGTGAAATATTCATATGAATGCAGAAATGGTTTTTTGTTTGGCAATACATATTTCCATTAAAAGAGTCAGAGAGTAATCATGAGGGGCAGCACTGTTAAAAATTATCTTGCAATATACAACAAGCCCTTTTCCTAGAGAAGGACTGGAAATCGTGAATTGACCTTAAATGGGCTGGAAATTATGGGAAATGATATTTGTGGGCAAATATCAATTTCTGGACAAATGAGGACATTTAGGGCCCGTTTGGGGCGTGAAAGTGAGGAGTATCCAGGGTGGATTTTCCGAAAATCCACCCTGGATGGACTTAAAATGCGTTTGGGGCGTGAAAATGGCAAAAGCTGGATACTGGATGGGTTTTGGGTGCCCCGACAAAAAAAACCCAACTAATCCAGTATCCAGCAGAAAGACCCGAGTGATCGTTTCAGCTGGATGCCGAAAGGTGGATGCGGCTTATCTTCTCGAGTCGAGGCAGGCGAGTGGAGGCGATTTTCTTGGGCGACCTGCTCTTCATAGACGAGGCCGACCTTGGGGCGACGGAGTCACGGCAGCACAGTGAGGGATTGAGGCCGGCAACGCGAGGTGACAACAGATCCAGCGACGCGAGGTGACGACAGAGGGTTTCATCAAGGTGAGATCTATGAAAAAGCTTACCTTTTTGTTAGAAGCTGTCGGCGTTGGGCTGCAAAATCCGCCGGATTTCCTCCTCTCGGTGTCGACGCCGTGCCCGGTGGATTTTGCACCCCGATACTCACGGCCATTTTCGATTTGCTGAAATTTGGGGTCCCCTTTCCATACCCTTGCCCCCATCTGCTATATGTGGTGATCACAGCTCCGGCGATAATCACCGCCAGTATGGTTTCCAAAAGCTGACTTGTTTGGCGTTGGAGGCCGGCGGTGATTATCGGACGTTTTTTTTTTTTTTGGATGCATTGCAATGTTTTATCCTCCATGTCCTCATTGCTCTGCTTTTTGTTAATGCATAAATCAGTTGTGACTTCTGAGATGTTTTGAACTGTAATGTAATACTCATGTTTACAAGTTTGAATACAGTTTTACAAAGTTTAATTCATATCTATTTGTGCCTATTACTTTCCAGTATGGGACAATGCTTGTCTTCGTACTTTTTTATTTGAAGGCACCAAATGACTCTGCTCTGAAATCGACTGAAAATCCTTCTCTGCATATGTAGTTTTGTAGTTTTTCTAATCCTAACTATGAACATTCCAAGAGCCATGATATTATCACTACTCTACTTCTTGCTAAGGTTCATAATTGCTTTTTTCTTGTTCTAATTTGCCTGCTCTCATCTATGGTTGCGCTCATATTATTCTTTATGAAATTTTGAGTTGCAGCTATCTTAAATTTATGGTTTTACATATTATTTGGATTGTAAAGTATAAAAATACAATGGAGAAAAGAATTGTAGGACGCGAATATGTTTCTTTGAAATCGTAGCTGCATTCGGTTTTGAATAATGTACTCCAGTTTTCTCTTACTCCTGGTAGGCTAGTTGAACATTAGCTAATTGATCAAAGGAGGTAGACTTCTATAAAGTCCACAAGAAAAAGTTGCTTACAATTGCACTGAAGGCTTTTTTTTTCTTATATATTGAATTGTCTTATTGATTGGTTCACATTTCGAAGCTCTTTTTGTTAATAGCCGGTGATTTGTCAACTACACTAGTCTCAATTTTGTTTCTTACGTTATGTTCGCTTTTTGTCACATTCCAGTATGGGTTGAAATTTTAATTGAACTAATCGAACTAGCTGAAGCATGAGTGTCTATATGTGTGCTAAATGTAGTGGTGTAATTGATTTGGATATTTAACCTGAAATAGTTGGAACCTCTGTTGGTTTGTGAAGATGGCTAGCCCTTCTAATGCAAAGTTCATGAAATCATTGGAGTGGAATCAGAAGGAGCATTACGCCTTCCTTAAAGCCTATGCCGAGGCTTGTAAGCAAGGGTATCGTAGGGGGAAGGCATTGACTGTGGCAGGTTACCAACTTGTTACTGAACTGATAAATGTTGAATGTGATGTTACTGTGACTGAGAAAGCACTAAAAAGCCATTATGAGAAGACAAAGTATTTCTTGAAGGGTTGGAAATGGCTATCCAGGTACACTGGTTTAGGATGGGATCACAATAAGAACACTTACATAGCATCTCCCGAGATATGGAAACAATTCAAGGAGGTAAAAGTGCTGACTAAACAGATTATAATTTGACCTTTCCTTTATTTCACATGCACCGGGTTTGTAATCAATTTCATTTTTCCCTATGTGCAGGACAATCACCAAGCTATGCGCTTGCGAAAGTGGGGGTACACGCCTGAGATGCAAGACCTCCTCTACTACATCTATGAAGATATGGTAGCCACTGGGGCACACCAGTATGATGGTACACCTGCTCCTTTTGTCCTCCGAAATGAACCCACCACGGAAGAGCAAGCTTGGGATAATTATGACGGAAATGTATACGTCTCACTTGGGCCAGATGGGGAAGAGTTGAGGGAGGAATATGGTACCTCTGACATTGAAGGTGAGGACCCATATCTCAACTCCAATCCTGAGCATGTCCCTCATACTATTCCGACTTCACAGCCACCTCTCCGGACTAGTCCCACTCCACAGCCACCTCTCCGGCCTATTCCCACTCCGCAGCCACCTCTCCGGCCTACTCCCACTACACAGCCACCTGTCCGTCCTATTCCCACTCCACAGCCACCTCTCCGGCCTACTCCCACTACACAGCCACCTGTCCGGTCTACTCCTACTACACAACCTGTCCTCCAGTCTACTCCTAGTATCCCCAGTGCACGCACTGGAGCAGGCCCCAGTAGAAGGAAGAGGAAGGCTTCTGAAGTTGAAGTGACATCATCATGGCATTCCTTGTCAGAGGCAATGCAGTCTAGGAATGAAGGTGTGATGCAGGCAAATTCAATCGCCCGTGAGCAGGTTGCAATAGCACGTGCAGCACAAGAAGGAGATGATAAGAGTGAGTCAGAGTACCCAAAGGTGCTGCAATTAATGAAAAGTCTACCTGGGTACAACTTGGAGGATGAAATGTACACAGGTGCCCTATCCTTCTTTTTGGAAAAGGAACATAGGAGGATGTTCTTGAGTATGGCGAGTGATCCTGTTTGGGCAGAGGCTTGGCTGAGGGTCACCTGGACTCGTAGGAAGGATACTTTTAAAGACTGAGTGGATGGTGTTGGATAGTAGTTGGATTTGTCATGTAGTGAGTTATGTTTGGTTTGTGACTGAGATGAGATTATGAGGCTGTTTATGTTTGATGTTGTGTGATTTCTTTGTTGTGTTAAACCTTTTATGTATGATTCGGTTAGTCGTTTGGTATGGGACATTATGTGAGCTGTCTGATTTGTGAACTGATAAAGGTTGACTGTGATATTACTGTGTGTGATTTATTTGTTTGGTTAAACTTTTAATGTATGATCTGTTTGGTTTGGACATTTATGTGGGTTATTTGATTTGGACATTTGTAGTTGGATTTGCATTTTTTGATAAGGACAATTGTAGCAGTTGGAATGTGGAAAGATTGGCGAAAAGGGAAAGGCCTACAGGTATTCATTCGCACAACCCACCCATGTTGTGTTTTTTGTTGGGTTAATATGTATATTTATGTGCGTTCACAAATATGTAGACGGACTTGGTGTCGCAAATCCTTGAGGAGGACAATGAAATCCTGGATATGTATATGGACACCATAATCGAGGATCAAATTCCACGACCCTTAGCTATAGTTCATCCAGACCAGTACAAGGGTCAGAGGGTTGTACATGACATGTTGTACGGAGTCACCTCCGACCAACCTTGTCGTGATATGACACGAATGAATCGAGCACCTTTCATTGAATTTTGCAAGCAAGCACGTCAGCAAGGCCTCTCAGACACGACAAACGTATTCGTAGAAGAACAACTCATGATCTTCTTAGTAATGTTGGGTCATTCTCAGGGGATACGTATTTTAGGACATCAGTTCGGGCATTCCGAAGAGACAATTCATCGGCATGTGCACAACGTCCTTAGTACATTGGGTACTTGGTTTCAAAGTCGTATATGTGTGATAGTCCCACTTGAGATGGAACCTGCACACATAGGGAGAAGCACAAGGTATCATCCTTTTTTTAAAGATTGTGTGGGTGCCATTGATGGAACCCATATATCGGCAAAGCCGTCAGCTAAAGAACAACTAGCATTTAGAGGAAAGTCGGGCAGGTGTACGCAAAATGTTATGGCTGTGGTAGACTTTAGTATGCGTTTCACTCACGTCGTGGCGGGGTGGGAGGGATCTGCCCATGATGCGAAGATCCTAAACGCAGCACTTGAAAATCCGAATCAAGTATTTAAGCTTCCACCTATCGGTAAATACTACCTAGTAGATGCAGGTTATGCAAACAAGAGGGGATTCCTGGGCCCATATAAAGGGAAAGGGGATAGGTACCATCTGCCTGAGTTTGCAGGACGAGCTCCGGATGGCCGAAAAGAATTGTATAACTTTTTACATGCATCGCTTCGGAGTGTGGTTGAGAGAACATTTGGGGTCTTCAAAAACAGATGGAAGATACTTGAAGCAATGCCGTCGTATGAATTTGATACGCAAGTCCGGCTAGTGTACGCCTGTGCAGCCATCCACAATTTCATACAGGAACAACATAACGGGGCGATAGATGAAGATATGAGAGATTGGTTGATTCCACAGTATGAGTCAGAACAAGCATTTGTTAATGAGATTATGAGGCAGAACAACCCCAATGCAGGTCCAAGCGAAAACATAGGAGAGAGCTCTAGAAGAGCGAGCCACTGCGTATATATGTATAGTAAAAGAGACGAAATTTGTGATGCAATTGGCGATAATTGGGGGCTTCCTAGAGCCACTGTTCAACCACAACCACAACCACAACCACAACCACGACGTAGACGGAACTGGTAACCTTTTAATACAGTGTTTGATTTGAGATATTTTCACAATATTTTACTCTAATTATTTTCGTATGTTTTTTGCAGATATTTGTGACACCTCACAAGTTGCATGACAATCTTGACTTGCATAATATGTTTTCATTGCCATTACTCATGTTAATTGTATGCAATTATGGATACAATGGTAAATTCAAGTGTGTAATAAAAATTTCCATTATGAATACAATCATGGAATTCGTATCGTATCGTAAACGTTAATGCAATTTTCATAGTGGATTGTTTATTCATGCCCCAAACGTCCTTCAATCCATCATGGATTTTTTTTCACGCCCCAAACGTAATTTTAGGATATCCAGCATCATCCATGTGATTTATATTTTCACGCCCCAAACGTCAACGACATCCACCATCCACATCCACTAATCCATGTGATTAATCTACAACATCCACTACACCAACATCCATATCCAATATCTAACTTTCACGCCCCAAACGGCCCCTTAAACATCATTCTCCAAAAATGGCCCGAAAGAAGTTGCCAAACGACTCCTTAACTGAATTAAACTCACTTCAAGTTGTGATTTTTAGGAAAGATGAAAAAAATTAAGCAATATTACTAATATATAACGAGAAGATTGTTAAGGACTAGAACAAGTTTTATCTTATCAGAAAGAGCTACCAAGTCTTTTGCAGAGAGTCCTTTCTTTTCAAACATTGAGATGAGGAAATTGAAGTTTGAGAAGGGTCCAGGAATGTTGCGGCTAGATGACATAAGGCTCGCGTTCACAGAATCTCTCCTTCCTAGCATAACATTCCATGAAGGACCTCCCACCTGAAAAATTGCCAATTATTGTATGATGCTTAAATGCAAATGAAAGGGAAAAGTTAATACGTGCCAGGTGCAAAATGTAAAAATGCACCAGGGTGCGTTGCATTTTGTTGGATCATGATCCAGGGGAGCACATATTTTAGGGGCAAGATTTAAAAAATACACTTGGATCAAATGAGGAACTGCGAAGAAATTATTATAACCATCTAATTGATGTGTATTGTTAGATAACCATTGCTCCCAAAAGATCAAGCTTCTAGAAAACATTTTTTTTCCGTATATTTATTTTATATTATAATACTCGTCACGAGGTTTTGACATATTACGTGGCCAATGAGTCCCGAATGCCATATTACCTGATTTTTCCAGTCTCATGCCATATTACCTAGTTTGGGGAAATGGTCTTCCCATTTTAACCTCCTAAACCCTAACTCTAAACAACAACCTCATTTTTCTATATTACCTTGTTTTAGGTTTCACACTTTAAAAATAATATATCCTTCATTTTTTATCTTTTTTTGCCCATTTTTTCCGTTCTTCCTTATTTTTAGTGTTCTTTCTTACCATGATGATATTATAAGGATCTTGAGATAATATTTAATAAAATATAGCAAAATTTACAATAAATAGCATGCGGTGTCTCAACATAGTTACGCTATCATCATGATAAGAAAGATGATGTTAAATAAAGAAGAACACAAAAAAAATCGGTGAAAATGGATAAGAAATAAGAAATATTAATCGTTAAAATATGTCCCAAAAAAATATCTATCTTGTAATCGATTACACGATGGCTGTCGTGTATTTGTGTATATTGTTATCGTGTTATCAAGTACACGATAACATGGCTATCGTGTAATCGAGTACACGATAGCACTGCTATTGTATATTTGTGTATATAATATTATTACACACTTCAACAAATCATATCTCCTTAACTTGTTATCTATTTTTGCCTATTTTTTTCGTTCTTCCTTATTTTTGATGCATTTTCTTATCATTATGATATCATAAGGATCTTGATATAATATCTAATAAAATATAATAAAATCTATGATAAATAGCATACAGTGTCTCAACATAGTTAGGCTATCACCATGATAATAAAAGAGGAGGATAAATAAAGAAGAATACAAAAAAAATCAGTAAAAACGGATAAGAAATGGGAGAGATATGAATTGTTAAAGTATGTCCCAAAAAATAGCTATCGTGTTACATGATACATGATAGTATTACACAATTCAATGAATCATATTTTCTTCAATTCTAATCCGTTTTTCCCATTTTTTTGTTTTTCCTTATTTTATTACAATTTTTTCCAATGATGGTATCATAAAAATCTTGAGATAATATCTAATAAAATATAGTAAAATCTATAATAAATAGCATGTGGTGTCTCAACATATTTAAACTATCATCATGATAGGAGAGAGGAGGAAAAATAAAGAAGAATGCAAAAAAATTGGTAAAAATTGATAATAAATGAGAGAGATATGAATCTTTAAAGTTTGTTTCAAAAAAATGGCTATCGTGTATAATCGAGTACACGATAGCAAGGTGCTGTTATGTATTTATATATACTATAGTATTACATACTTCAACGAATCATATTTTCTTCATTTTAGATCCTTTTTCGCCCATTTTTTTCATTCTTCCATATTGTTACTGTCATTTCTTTTAATGATGATATCATAATGATCTTGAGATAATATCTAATAAAAGATAACAAAATTCACGATAAATAGCATGAAGTGTCTCAACATAATTAGACTATCATCATGATAAGAATGGGGAAGAAAAATAACGAACGTAAAAAAATCAATGAAAACGGATAACAAATGAAAGATATATGAATCGGTAAAGTTTGTTTCAAAAAATGGCTATCGTGTAGCAGTTGTTATCATGTATTTTTATACATGATAGCATTACACACTTCAACAAATCATATCTCCTTCATTTTTGATCTATTTTTGCCCATTATTTTTTGTTCTTCATTATTTTTAGTGGTATTTCTTATCATGATGATATCATAAGGATCTTGAGATAATATATAATAAAATATAGCAAAATCTATGATAAATAGCATGTGCTGTCTCAACATAGTTAAGCTATCATCATAATAAGGAAGATGAGGAAAAATAAAGAAGAACATAAAAAAATTGGTAAAAATAGATAAAAAATTAGAGATATGAATTATTAAAGTTTGTTTTAAAAATATACTATCGTGTACTCGATTAAACAATACAAGTTGCTATTATGTATTTGTATACATGAGAGCATTACATACTTCAATGAATCATATCTATTTCATTTTTAATCCATTTTTACCCAATTTTTTCATTCTTTCTTATTTTTAGTGCTCTTTTTTATTATGATGATATTATAAAGATCTTGATATAATATCTAATAAAATATAATAAAATCTACGATAAAATATCATGCGGTGTCTCAACATAGTTAGACTATCATTTTTGATAAGAATGAGAGGAAAACTAAAGAAGAACGTAAAAGGAATCGGCGAAAATAGATAACAAATTAGAGATATAAATCGTTAAAGTTTGTCCCCCAAAAAATGGCTATCGTGTACTCAATTACCACTTTGCTAAATATCGTGGTCTCGATTACCATTTTACCATTTTTCTATTTATCAAGATCCATATGATATTATCACAATAAGAAAGAGCAATAAAAATAAAAAAGAAAAAAAATAGGCGAAAACATATCAAAAATGAAGGAGATATGATTCATTGAAGTGTGTAATACTATCATGTGTACAAATACGTGATAGCAACTGCTATCATGTACTCAATGGCTATCGTACAATGAAGTAAAGGATAGCAATTTTTTGGAACAAACTTTAATGATTCATATCTCTCTCATTTATTATCCATTTTCACCGATTTTTTTACGTTCTTCTTTATTTTTCCTCCTCTCTCTTTATCATGATGATAGTTTAACTATATTGAGACACCACATGCTATTTATTGTAGATTTTACTATATTTTATTAGATATTATCTCAAACTCCTTTGATATCATCATTAGAAGAAAGGGTAATAAAAATAAGGAAAAACGAAAAAAATAGACAAAAATGGATCAAAAATGGATTAGATTTTATTCATTGAAGTGTGTAATACTATCGTGTACACTGCTATCGTGTACTCGATTACACAATAGCCCTGCTATCGTGTATTTGATTACATGATAACCGTGTACATACACGATAGTCAAGGCTATCGTATAATCAATTACACGATAGCAGTTACACAATAACACTACTATCGTGTAATCGATTACAAGATAACTATTTTTTGGGATATATTTTAACGATTCATATCTAGCTCATTTATTATCTATTCTTAATGATCTTTTTTGCGTTCTTCTTTATTTTTCTTCTTCTTTCTTATCATGATGATAATTTAACTGTGTTGAGACACCGCATACTATATATTATAGATTTTATTATATTTTATTAAATATTATCTTAAGATCCTTATGGTATCATCAAGATAAAAAAAATCGCTAAAAATAAGGATGGACGAAAATAGATCAGAAATGAAGAAGATATGATTCGTTGAAATGTCAAACCTGAAACTTGGTAATATGGAAATTTGAGGTTGGGGTTTAAAGCCAGGTAATATGTCAAAACCTCACTACTCACACAGGAAAGCATCCGTCAAACTTTGCTGTGAGCACGCGCGCATAGCAGGGGTGTGCACCCATATCTGCAAGAACTAATGATACCATGTAAGACAACCGTTGTGCTCAAAAGCTTGACCTTTTAGTAAACAGATTATCAATAAACCTACTTAGATAGCAACAGGTATGACTAAAGCTTACAGCAACCGCCAATCTTAGACACACTGGGGCATATATTGGAGTAGAAATCTGCAGAAAGTTGGACTGACAAAGTTTAAGTAAGACAAACAATGAAAACAAGCAACCATAAAAGAGGGTAGGAAGAAGCCATTTCGCAACCAACACAGAAGGCCCATCCTTTACTTGAATACACAGCAGGGGTGCACCATACATATAAAGCCATCAGCACCCTTTACTCTCTTCCATAGGGAGCAATGTAAATTCTGGATTTGTTGTGTATAGGGATGCCACCGGGTGGTTTGGGTCAGGTATTGCTGTGTTACGGCACCCGCTCCCAACCATTTACCTAAAAAGCCCAGACACAAACCCCGGCCCGACCCAATTCAGTTTATAAAGCTCTTTTTACCAATTAATAAGCATATAAGACAATGTTCCAAATAGTGATTTTGTCTTAATAATTATTGATTTCCATCCACCAAGGACCATAAGTACATTCCCTATGTCCCATAATAAGTGTCCTATTTTGTTTTTAATATCAATGAGTAAAATTATATCCAATTTATATATATATATATATATATATATATGTAGAGAGAGAGAGAGAGAGATGAGTTTACATGAGATCGTTCTCATATAAGGAGCATGAGGCCAATCTTTATTGCCGTTAGATTCTAATCGGAGGGTGGATATCAAATCAGTGGGTAGGTACGTGTGTTACATCAAGGAGTAGGTGAGATCATTATAGATATTTGTAGCCGTCAGATCAAGATCCAATGGCTACGATTCAAAGTGGCATCATATAAGCAATATGAGAGCAATCTCATTTAAACTTTTCCCAACTGTTTAAAGAAAAGGCACGGATCAGACAATTAAATGTTGTGTTTCATAAATACCCTTGATAAAAAAAACTTATAATTCATTTTAAAAAATTCCAAATGTTTGGAACACTAATTGACAAAAAAAAAAGCGTATTTAAAATCTGATTTCATAAATTCTTTGTGGCATGTGCAAGATGCACATGCAAATTGCAAATTTTACTAGTAATTTTAAAAAAACATGAGGCATTTTTTATTAGTCCTAGTAGTCGGGTTAATTGGCCGCGTGCAGTAAGGCGGGTCCAAATGCCAAACCCAGTCTTGGATCATTAAGGTCGAGTCGAGTTGGGTAAAAACCTCACCCGAGTGACATCCCTATTTGTTGATACGGACCTCACTGTTAATTTCTATGCCTATTGATAACCAACGAAACCTCTCTCCCTGGATTTCCTCTAAACAATCCGGGAATTGAGCATCAGTGTAAAATTTGTTCATTAGTTTCCCACTTCTTGATTTTGAAATCATATACTATTCTTGGAACTTTGACAAAATAACAAATTACCAACCTTTCTTGATTTTGAAATCATATAGTATTCAAGAAGAAGCATTGCCAAATCATGCCAAAGGAATAACCATTTTGAAAGGCCTGTCTGGTTTTGGCTGTAGTATATTTTTATTTTCTAGGTTTTGCTGGGGGTCACTTCAAATTCATGGCTAAATTGAAAAGTTTATTTTTACTGCCATGCAGGTCAGGCGGAATATCAGACTTGTAGAATGAGATATTGAATGTTGTGTAAGTTTCCTGACGGAAAAGGATATGGCGTAAATTGCAGGTTTTTGTTAAAACAGACTGGAAAGGTAAATAAACAGCAAATTTACAATAGCTGGATTAGCACCTTGATTATAGTTATATTCCTTGGTGATTTTTCTTTTGACAGAAGCTCCTTGATGATAGTTAATACTTCTTGAAGAATTGCTTGTTGTCAAGATGTTAAATGGACGAGAAGCGAGCGAAGAAGCAAACCATGCGCAAAAAGTAAAATGAAAGCGAAAAGGAAAAGATTGTAGCCAAAGCTACAACAATCACAAATTCTCTAAAATGCTTGATACTTTGGGTACTTTAAATCTATTTTGAAGAGAAGCATTTTAATAAAAAAACAATTCAATGTTCCGGTGAAGATATCTCCAGTTCTTCGTCTTTTACACGAAATCACATTCAAATAGATGATCCAAAACATAGCTCCAAAAAAAAAATTCCAGTACAAGGCACAACTTATACCAGGCAATTCAATAACACCCAAAATTCGAGTTTCAAGGCTCCGTGCATTTCACTTGTAACTGATTTACTTATATGATGTTTGATTTTGTGAAGATAAATTAGTTGTGAACTTTGTAGGCATGCAAAACAGTGGCAAAACAAAGATAGGCTTATAATGTATTTGACCCACAAACACTGTTTGGTTTTCCGTGCATTTCACTTGTAACTGATTTACTTATATGATGTTTGATTTTGTGAAGATAAATTAGTTGTGAACTTTGTAGGCAGGCAAAACAGTGGCAAAACAAAGATGGGCTTATAATGTATTTGACCGACAAGCACTGTCTGGTTTTCAGTTCACAACATCTTCATTGTCGATAATTACATGCTGTAATAAAATATTCAGTTGTGGGTCAAAAGAATTGAAACCAAGGGGTGTCGATAATTACATGCTATACTATCTAGGATCTTATGTCCAAATCTTAGATGTCACAGAAATTAGTGCAAAACTTTCACCATGCTTCTTTTTTTGCAACATACATGACGGTTCATTTTTCCATTAATCATTCGAGACTAGGGTTCTTGTAAACTATGCAACAACTGCAGCAACCACCGAACGCAGCCTCAGCTCTCCTAAAATAAAACATAAAATATTTCCATTTGATGCAAAAGTAACCAAATTCTCAGACCTAAATTTCATTAGCTACCCAGTTATCCATTCTTTACCAAATGCAGCCAAATCATAAAATCCCTGCACCTACATGACATGAGTTAAGAAGAAGATGCACTTTGAACATATATCTCCATAAAGCTACAATACTTGCCATTGGCTGGTCACCACCAATGCACTATCATGTGGGCATGGGGCCTGACATTAGGCAATGGTCAGAGCTGCAGTTCTACGGACTCCATGCCCACAAACAGCACATGGATTGCGAGCAGGCTGATGAGCGAGTGCATGCTGTACGTGTGGGAATGTGTGCGCTATCAGTATGTCTTATTCAGCCAAAAGAACGGCAATATGGTGAGCTTACTTTTACTACTGAAGCCAAAGACAAGGCCAATTAGCAAATGCCGTGAAGATGACTTTAAAAAAAAATCGACATTAGAAAATTAGAAGTATCTTATTTCGGTCCTAGACCAAGGTAAGAATAATGTTACAGAACATACCAGTGCTTATAGGACTCCACCTCTGAAAACCAAAAGGAGATGGAATGTTCAGAACAGAACCAGATGTCGCACTCTGCTCAAATCGTGGGAAATGGAAACCCTGGAATAGTCTTGGCATACAATTACTAATGCATGCAAGAGCAAAAATAAGGAGAGCCAACGAAAAAACCAAAAAGACTACGATAGTGGCAGGGTCCACTGTTGTAGGAAGTAACTTATAACTGCCTGTCTCAACTCTGCCTGACAAAGCTTTCCCAGCTTGTAATAGAGCAACTCCAAGTGTCCAAGTGATGCTACCAGAACCCACAAATACTTCATCATTTGGTATGTGTAAACCATCTCTCAACAATGAGAATATATATGGAGCCCTAAAGCAATACTGCTCAATATATGGCTGTGGCGCCACACTGTTTTTTGCGGATTCCCAGGTAAATTTGCAAAATTCCTGACCCTTTTGTAACATATCATCTAATGTAGCTTTAGAAGTCAAGTTAAAAAAGCGAAACACCACGTAAAACCCTGACATAGCATAGAATTGTCCATGAGGCCGTGGCAAATCATTCCTCAGAGCACATGGTTGAATTTCACAATCAAGTCCAGAACTTGTTTGAGACCATTCCGACAAATTTACTGCTGCCTTTGCAACTGCCTTACATTCTTCCCAGTTTGGAGCACCCAACAATCCCACAACTTTCCCTGATCTTCTGTTTCTTGTGGCTTTCCCTCCAACAGTTGGGCTTACTTCTTGGCTTGATGAAAGGCACTGTGGGCACATATACGATTCTTTGTACCCAGTATGTAAGCATGGATGCTCAATCACTAATTTGCCATTGTCTGGATCTCTCTTTCTGGCTTGCAATTGCTTCCTCAGAAGATAAGCAACAGACTTATCAAATGCATCATTTAACCCATAACCAGGAAGAGAATATGCACTGAGATGATGGCTAACAGATCCAATACTTAGGTCTAAACTAGTTTCATCATCCACAAGTTCATCCGTCTCAAAAGTTACCTGAAGTGAGGAACCTCCCAGGTCAAGTGCACCAAATGTTGGTTTCATCGGCTTAGAGCCCAAGGTACCCATATGATAGTTAAGGGCAATCCACCCATAATAAGCTTCTTCCATGCCACTAATAATTTTAATCCACTCACTCTGACATACAAATGATGAGTTCTTCAATATTGACCAGGCCTTTTCTAATAGCCAGTCAGAATCAGCACTTGGTAATCTTCGAACTCCAGCAGTGGCATGTAGAAAAAGTAAAGTACTGCTGTGTGCTTTTTGAGGTATTTGCTTTTCTGCCCACTTAAGCAGAGGCTTGATTGCTGCTTGCAATCCAGACATGTTCCGCACAAGTTTATCAAACCCTGGTTCTGTTTCCATGCGTTGGTAGGCACGTCCACTTTGTGCACTTGATTTTCTTTTAAGGCTTCTGGGCAATGATCTTAAATTAATGGGAAGGTTCTCTTGACCATTTTGGTGTTCCAATAATGATTCATATACATAGACGCGAGTACCAGTGCTTCCACAGTCAAGTATAACATAGAACTGAGATTGTTTGGTACTAAATTGCATGAAAATGACATAGATAGAAAGAAGGCACATTAGAAGGCAAAGGAGAAATAAAGCTACTCGAACCCACTTCTTCCATGTAAAGGATGTAGATATCGAGGCTTTTTCTTTTGAAAAACTTGCAGCATTAGTTTCTCGATGCAAAGAGCGCATGGATTTTACATGTGACAAAGCGTCAATATCATGATCTCCTTCTTCTGGGTCAAGTCTACTTAAAGTTGAAAACTCCTGTAGGGAAGCAGAATGCCTTAAATTGGTCTTCTGTGCTAAGCCGGATGAACCATATCTGTTGTGTGATGCAACAGAAGACAACAAACAGGGCAAAACCGATGAACTACTGGCTGTATAAGATGTAGTTAGCCGGCTAACAGCCACAGAAAGAATGGAGGCTAACCTGCTAGATCCCATTTGAGTGAAATATCTACTCTCACAGAGAGGTCTTCAAATTCTCGAATATCGGGGAATCTGTATAAGAACAGTATCAGCGAAGGCCTCATTTTCCTCGAGAACAGAGTAAAATGCTGAGGCTGAACCAAATACAAGACTTAACCAGTAACAACAAGCCGCACATGATGAAAGCAAAACAGAAATGTCATACAAAAATTAAAAAAGTTGAAATGAAATTAAAGTATTATAATAGTAAGGGGCGCTACGACCAAACAACATGGGCTACAGTACCCCCTTATAAGCCTCACAGAGTGTCCCCTTGGTTAATTGCTTTAGTAGTCTTCCTTACTAGAGTTTAGATGACATGTTGAGATTAGATGACCCATTTGCTTTAGTAGTTAATTATATAAAAAGCTGCCAATTGTGATTGTGCATTGCTTTACTAGGAAGTGGGCCTACTAATGGCTAGACTATGAAAAGAGCTATACAACCTCCTCTTGAGCCTAGTGAAGGAAATAATTTCTAGCCTCTATTCTTTCTCCCAAACACGACTCTTCCCCTAGACCTTTCTTTTTTGTCACGCTGCAAACAAGGTGTTCACAGAAAGTCCTATCCAACCTTTTTCCACCTTTAAGCCCTTGCTCGCATCGGTTCGCTTGTGAAAAGACCTTGGTTATCGGCGCATATGAGCGGGAAAAGTAAGAAAAATAATTAAATAACTATAAGGAAACACAATATAGTACTCCCTCTGGTCACTTTTAATTGAGACAATGAGCAAAATAGCGTACCAAAATTAGATGATACCATTCCCTAATTATTGTCTGGTCATGCGGAGACAACGGCCGTCCGGCAGCGACCCTAGGTCGAGGCTGAGGTCGACAGGCCTCCGCTATGAAAGGTGACTCGCTTGCTCGGAAAGCCTAGGCTTTTACTGTGGACCCCACATCTCAATAAAAATGACCAATTATGTGACAGTCTCAATTAAAAGTGACCAGAGGGAGTATAAAGGAAAGATAGTTCACCATGTAGTTGTAGCACTTAAAATAATCCTACTGTTCGCAACTAAAAGTCACTTCTTCATCCAACAAATAGGACTTAATGAACTCATTCCATGGCTATGACCATATTATTGAATGGGGCATATAGCTAAGTGTGGCATATCAAGAGTCATGCAAGATAAAATACCATGTCAGAAAATGTGTTTAAAGGTGAAGTGAGAATAATATTTCACAAGATTCTTGTAAAAATTATCACAAATACAATTCACTTGACCCTTCTTCAAGGTTCTACTTTGAGCATTATATAGTAAAATCACGTCTACATTTAAAATCTAAGAATGGATGTAAGTGGGGTGCAAAGGCAACACTGTCTTCCCTGATATTAGACTAAAGTAAAAGGGGTGTGCAAAGACAACCCTGTATCATACCATGAATCTATCTATCTTCCATACTCTACCTCCCTGACCAAACTCTCTTCCTCATGGAAAAAAAATCAGGCATAAGAGATAACTTTGCAATAAATATATACCTGCACTTCTTGGCATTTAACAAACAAAAGACTCACCAAGTAATCGTCCAAACATCAGAAATAATCCCTTGGAATCCACTGATTCTCTTTAATTTGCTTTTTTGTCACCAATACACATTACAAACTCACTAGAAAAATGGACTCCAAAATTATTCAGCAGCAAGACAACACTTATGATTCCTTCAATGTTTCAATATCATTCCATTACTTCCTAAATAACATAGACAATGCAAATAACCCCTCAGAATTGAGCAGTCTTTCCAAAGCTGCTTAAGCAAAGTATTAAAACACGATATACAAGTCAAATGGTATTTTGATGGAACTTGTTTTCCGGTTTAATATGTTACCAGAATATGTATAACTCCCTTCTAGTTATAGAAGCAATTGTAAATGTAGGAACTTTGGGCAAGCAAATGAAATTGAAGAACGAGGACTCTACCTTTGCCGTTCAGTATTCACAGCTTATCCTCATTCACTCTCTCTTTAGCATTTCGTCGAACAAGCAAAAAGTGCTGTATTTGCAGAGGATCCAGCGCCGGAGATGGGAGGAGCCGAGGAAAGGGAGGAGAACGGCCGTCTGAGGTGGTCGCCGGAGATGGAGGAGACGGTGGTCGACAAGGGCGACAGCCGCCGGAGAGGGTGGAGCGCGGCGGAGGGAGGATCGGAGGAGGAGGGAGGTGAAGGGATCTGGTCCGACACCTCCGATCCCGAGACCGAGCGCGATGATTTCTAAATGACATCTTGTAGTAGTCATTTAGAAATCTGCTCCTCTACGTATAAAGGGCGAAATTGCAAATTCGTGGGGATTTTGGTGAAAATCCAAACAGTAAATTTGAATTTCGGGCATCCCACGTCAAATTTGCGTTCCCAAATGCGAGAATGTCCCTGGCACGATACTCCAGGGAGGCGTCGATCTCCAAGATTGCACACAGGCACGCACAGCG
The DNA here is from genome assembly GCA_039654745.1 of Houttuynia cordata. Taxonomy (NCBI): domain Eukaryota; kingdom Viridiplantae; phylum Streptophyta; class Magnoliopsida; order Piperales; family Saururaceae; genus Houttuynia; species Houttuynia cordata. Next base: position 17,057,075 of record CM077509.1, read on the forward strand.
TATGCGCTGTGGATTCTAGAGATAAGCTGGCGTGGGCATGAAGCGCTTGCATCCAATAATCACTCTAGAACAACGTTATTTTTAACATTCCCAAAATGTGTGCACGGCTACGAACCATCAGGATCATATCGGGCCCATGAGAACTGACGGTTAGCGATTTGGACAAGTTCTGGGCATGCTTTTTAAAACACTTTGTTTCTCTTTTTTCATTTCTCCCCTTACACCGCTAAGCACAACAAAGAATATATATTATATTCCCTCCGTTCCAAAATAATGTGTACATTTTACCGAATTATGTGACTTCTTCTTTCCAAAATTGGAAGAGACTTAGAAGGATTGACTTGAACTTGTGAATGAGTATACGAGTTGGACGGGATACCAGGGAGAAAGAGTCATGTGACTTCCTTATGGGCTTTATGGTCTAATAAAATGAAAATTTTCTCAAATGTACACACTATTTAGAACGAAGGGAGTAGTTCTTTTGCACTCGCTTTGATTGGCACACGAGTGCGTGCAAAATCCTAACAATCTCGTGATGAACAATCTGACATGTTTCATATGATAATTGTGGCTCAACAAATTGATAAAATTTTCTTTTTTCCTAAAAAGATTTTTATTTAACAAAAACAGAGATTACAGACAAAAGGTCCTCATTTACAACTCATGGAGAGGAAGCGACTCCAAACCCATGGACAATACTACAAATAATATTGAACAATATTTTTTCTTAAAAATTAGACAAAAAATATTCAGTAGATACACCATAGACAAAAGCACAACGTCGAGCTTGAATCCATTGCGAAGAGCTTCGAACCAAGCATCCCTAGCTATCTCAAAAGGGTCGATAAACTGATATCAATTATCCAATACAATACATTTCCACAACGGAGCCATATAAATATACAGTGGAATTATCATGTTGTGAATTGTAGGCAACAACATCACAAGTTGTCACGCCCCGAATTTCAAAACCTCGAATGATGCGCGGAAGCACTAACTCAATTAAGGTTATGAGGCTGAAACCCGGGACGCGACCGAATACTTGATAAACTCTTCATTCCCATTGACATGAATTGGGATAAACACAGGATCCAGAATGTTAAATAATATCCACGTACATGAATTTTGAACAATAAAATTGAAAGAACTACTACTTAAATTATTACAGCACAAATAGTCTAACAGCAATAAAATATCATCCTTGGCACAGAGGCCACACAAGATAAAAGTTCAAACACATCTAAATAGAACAAGTCTTCACAATCAACTTTATTCATCTGGAAATCAGCAGCAACTCTTACCTGCTCCGCTTCACTCTTTCTTAATTCCTGCATCAAAAGATGCATGAGTATTTCGAATGAAATACTCAATAGGATGCCAAAACCCCACTGATAAAAATATAGAAGCAAAAGACTCCAAAGGAGACAAAATATGGAATATCATCAATTAAATCTGGAATAATAGATGCAATAATTAACGCACCAGAATATTAGCAACTCATGCTGAGAAATAAACAACCAGATTCCGAACATCTCATTTGAACGGATATAGATCACAATTAAAATAGACTCCAAACATACAGAGTGTAGGAGTTGTCAATTTCTGCTCTTAGGTCAGTCCACTTCCCTTATGGACATCTATGCCAGAACATCCTAGAGGTTCTACAGAGGAACCCAGCCATGCATCTAGGGATGCTGGCCCCAATAGTGCTTACAGGCACAATGGGTGGAGACTATAGACCTTCCGTAATATTGTACAGTCTAAAGTGCACGCGTTGCCGTCATCGGCTGAACTATAGAGGTTCATAATATAATCTGAGACCACAGAGGATCTAGCAATGGCTCGTGAGCATACTATGATTTCCACTCGAAGAGTTTTCATCAATCACTCTTGTGGAATAAGCAGTTTACAGAGAACTGAATATAATCTGACAGCAACAGAGGCTGTATTAAAATCAATGAAAAATTCTCAATATTCAAGAATGGACTCCCATAGAACACCATTGAGATTTCAATATCCCAAGGAGTTAACAATTCAATATAAAAAATCAATACTCTTCATCAGAATCTGACTCATTAAGGAGTAACTGAAACAACTCATCTTCCACACTTGACCCAACTATAAGGGTATAATAGTAACTTTACTGATCTGATAATTTTCGCTGTGCAAGGCCCTAGATAAGAATTTCTAGTTCTAACACTAAACTAAGACGACTCGAATGGTTATGATAATTAGGGTTTGAGAATACAACCCTAACTGGATTTCCAGAGACACTTCAATCGGTAAGGCAATTTAACACAGAGGCTCGACTCAATATGGCTAGACTCCACTCCACTACACAATTCCAGAAGATTACACTCTCTGCCCCAATTACCACCCAAGTCCTTCTTATTTTTATTTAGGTCTTATCTCATCCATAACTTTATATAGTCATATGATATCAAGTAATATTAGGTATTCCCTGGTTCACTGCCCTGATTCTGCATAACAACACAATTTCGAGTCTCACCAGAATTTTTACAGTTTGAATCTTACCCTGGAAATTTTACTGTAGTTTACCCCAAGAGTCTACAATCTAACCCAATAAAAAACACATTTTTTTGAATTATCTAGAATTAGTTACAATTTTTACACTACTTACTGTCTGTGCAAGAAAAATACTAGCCGAGGCTAATTAACATTGATTAACTCCCATAATATGATACTTACATATTAATACTCACGTGTCCATGATATACTAACTATTACACAGTTAATATGATCATATCAGTAGGTAAAGTTTCTGCTTTTAAAACATATAACCATCCGACAGTTGATAATACAACCAATTATGATTAACTCACATAAACCCCAATTAAGACTACTAATATGGAACACAAATAAGAAATAGGGTACTGTTGACTTCAAAAAGAAATGACCTTTTCACCAACCAGTAACGATGTGAGTCTGATCTTCTATAAATCAGTGATCAAAAGTATACTCCATCAACATATCTCATGTACACACCCTAATTGACTACCGATGACTCAATATCAATTGATAATATCCAAATTCAAGACAACAGTGACCGGACAGCAAATACCAGCAGTGATTTAGGAAACATAATCAAACATTAGAATACTGGAACAGAGACGAAATTACCTACCTAGGCTATTGCACAATGATCTGGACATCAAGGAGTAGTATAATTCATACATGTACACATCATGTATATAAAAATGGAATCTTTATTACTCATACCATAACATTATGGAATTCAATACTCACAATCAGATAGATTCAATACTCACAATCAGATAGATTTATCTCAAAGTAATATGAAAGGATTAGGAAAAACACATCCTACCTCTTTGACGAAAACTATGATTAATTGCGCGGTTACTGGTTCCACACGTATTACCTCTTTCCTTCGCGTATCTCCACAAATGAACACACAAATTGAAGTAAGACCCTCTTGGACGAACTGTAGGGATGCTGACCACCTTGCTCTAGGGCTGACACAACTCCCAAGGACTTCTAAAAAGGGTTGTCGGTCACTTCTCTGGAGTACTTAAATAGTAAAACCTAATTACTTAGGTTAAATCTCCACCATAGATCAAATTCCATCTAACGGTCAGAGTTCACCCCTCATCAGCCCACGATCCATGATATGAACGTGGTCTCCCATATTCTCTCATCATCAGTTAGGGTGTTCCCTCAATTAGGGTGGTTCAAAACCCTAGTTCTCCACTTAGGGCAACTTCCTCAATTAGGATAATCTCTCACCTTAGATTAAATCTCATCTAATGGCTGAGTACCATCCCTTCAAATGGCATGAATAAGCTCCAACGTGCTTGCCCTTTTCACTCCACATCAGATTCCTTGATTTATGGTTAGTTACAACCTCTTAATTAGGGGAATTTAGGTCAAATCGCATTTGTTACCCAAAATAGGATTTTGCAACTCTTAAATTGACAATCACTCCACGATCCACTCTTGCCTCAAGACGTGCCCCATTTATTTGGTAACAGCCCATCATCAACAATCTTTCCATCTAACTTCCTAAATTTCCAAATTAAAAAATCTAAATTTCCCCCCAAAATCAAATCGGTTTTGGAATTAAATTCAAAATTCCCAATCTCTTTGGTTTAGTGCCTGATTCGTACCCAAAATTGTAGGCCACGTCATCAAGAATATTCCATAAATCCATTTAAAATTATACCAAAATAGATCGAAATCAAATTTACAACTCAAAGCTCAATCTTTTAAGAGAATTAAATACTTACCTTTCATAAGACTTCCCCGTTTTAATGAATGAAAAATTCCGGGTATTACACAAGTAGTAACCCCAAAGATAATCGCCCAACCATGAGGTGGCAATTGCAAAGCCGAATGATTAAGCGCACGCTTATCGGAACGAAAGTTAGTTTTTCACAACATGGACCTCTACTCAATTGATTACTACTCAACTGGGGCACGCCCATACTAGAAACCAACAAGTTATACCCAGGGGAATGAGATCCGATGATAAGAAAGTCGATAGGAGAAAACGCCCAAGAGGACAACTACCAATAGATTTGCCTTTATCCATAAAGCCATCTACTGAATCCACTAGTGCTTTGACATGAAGGGTAGGGAAGAAGTTCTAGGGATAAAAGGCAGAGAGGAAGAGAAGCAAGGAGTCCCTCTCACCACCATCACGACCCACAAAAAAATAAAAAATGGCTGAGAAGTCTTCTATGGGCAGACACTAATAAGATCGGACTACGTACCAGTCACCACGAGGGAGCATGGAAAGTTGTATTGGCGATATATCACCGATATATCGATATCGGGATTCAACTGATAAAACGATATTTTGTAATCCTGATTTTAGAATTTTTTTAAAATATCGCCAATATATCAGTATTTTTTAAAAAAATTATATTTTTTTTAAAAAAAGAAAATAAATCAACTTTCCCATCCTATGCCAAGTGGAAAGATACGGGTTTAAAATGAAAACACATATTCTGAAGAGATGAGTTTATATGAGATCGCTCTCATATAAGGAGCATGAGGCCAATTTTTATTACCATTAGATTCCGATTGGAGGGTGGATATCAAATCAGTGGGTAGGTGAGTGTGTCACATCAAAGAGTGGGTGAGATCATTATGGATATTTGTAGCCGTTAGATCAAGATCCAACGGCTACGATTCAAAGTGGTCTCATATAAGCAATATGAGAGCGATCTCATATAAACTTTTCTCTATTTTGAATTATATATATATATATATATTTATACATATTTTAAAATTTATGATTGTCTAAATTAATATCGCTCATTTTAGAAGTTATATTGTGAAAATACAGGGTAAAAATTAGTTTTAGACCACTGATATTTTTTTACACAATAGCTCCGATATTTTGTCTCTTTGGTCAATCCATGTTTTACCGATATCCGATACAACATTCCTTGTCAGGGAGGGGGTAGGTCAGGGCAAGATAAGCTAGGGGGTAGAAGACTTTGAAGTTCGCTACCACACCAATAGTTCTCTGCCCCTCTCTCGCCCAACCTACCGTCCTAATACAGCAACTGCCATCTGGCCCTGGCTGGCGGCGAGGATAGAAGACCAGCAAGGAAAGGACGGTAAGGGATGGGAGAAGGGAGAAGGGAGGGGGTTGATAGAGGGGAAAAGAAGAGAGAGGAGAGAGTCCCCATTTTTTTTTCTTGCTCCCCGCTTCAACAAATTGATAGATGAAGTAACATGCACGAGGTCAATTGCAAGATGTGGCTTGGTATCATGTGATAATAGTTGATCGTCTTATGCTGATAACCCAGCGTGTACATGTGGCCAAGTCATAGAACATATCACCTCAAGATCAAGGGATGAAATATTGACACATTTTTTTTTGGCATTGTGAAATAGTGCCACGTGATTTGTAAGATAATATTCTAATTAACACGAGTATTAGTTGGTAGATCAAATTCTTATACACAAGGGTATCATCTGAATCATTTCTGTCTATATATAGACCAGGTAACACTCAAATAATTACGTGGGCACCACCATATGCATATGCCTACACTGAATTAACATAAAAACCTAATGATATTTAATTTTTGAAAGAACTTAATTATCACAATTTATGCCATTTGTTTACTATTAGGTGAATGTAGTATATTCTTGTGCCTGCAACCCTATTGTGCTGGTCTCCACTCCTTTCACCTCCAATTCAACATAGGGGTCTTTTACTTCTTGCACCTCTTTCTTATACTTGTAATTCTGTGATACCCACAAGAAAAGCACCATATTGAGAGCTGAGATGAGCATCAAGAAGCCATAATAGTAGTCTAGATGTGAGTCATTGAGGTTGTTTCCAATCCAGCTCTTCCTGTTACCCCTGCGAGTAATTTTGTCAACCATTGTCACTAAAAAGCTGTTCAAGAAATTGCCCACACCAATGCCACTAGTGAAGAAAGTGGTTCCCAAGCTCTGCATGTCCTCTGGTGATTGATCATAGAAGAACTCAAGCAGCCCTATGGCATTGAACACATCTCCCACCCCTAGCAAGATGTACTGAGGCAGTAGAAAGAAGATGCTCATGGGGACTACTTCCTTGGAGTCCCTGATGTTGTGACTCGTAATTACATGCATTCTCTTGACTTCGAAGAAGCAGGCAACAATTGTGACCAATATTTGGAAGAAAATCCCAATTCCAAGCCTTTGGAGAAGAGTGATTCCCCTTGGATTTCCCGTCTTCTTTCGCATGAATGGCACGAAGTATCGATCGTATAAGGGCACTGAGATGAGCATGGAGAGTGTAACAAAACTTCCAAGAGATGCGGCCGGGATTTGAAATCCATGGCCAAGACTGCGGTCTAGGGTTGTGCCTTGTTTCACAAAGAGCGTGTTCACTTGTGCCCAGATGGTGCTAGGGATCATGGTTACCAACCAGACTAAAATCATCCCCATGATCAGCTTGGTCTCTTCCACTTGAGTAACTGTGCAATAATTTCCAAGTGCATTCTCTTTTATTGCTGCCTTATCAAGATACCTAAGGAAACATAACTAAGAAAAGTTGAAGTTAACTATGTAGTTAGATGAAGATAATTAAGAGAAATTGTAGTAAAATGTGTCAAAAAGATGAAAAAAAACGGTGCAAATGTGCAGTACACATTGAGGGGCGGATATGGTCAAATAATATGCCAATTAAGCGCTTGAAACCGAGCTGCATGTAAAACACATATCGGAGTGCACCAATTAAGCACATGTAAACATGAGTCATACTAAAAGTATGTCCAACCTGAAAGCTGAAGTGTGGAGAACTTTCCTCTTCCCTGTCATAACATATTGCCCTGGGTCAAGCTCATAAAGCTGGGTGGGGTCACTAGGTAGCTCGAGCCGACGGTTTTTAAAAGCAGTAACACAGACCCGAACCAAGCCACTGGCAGGGTTCTTGGTCTTTCTGACCTTGTGCCTGTAATTTGGTGTCCCCATGTAGAATATGATGAGAGAGACAAGCAGCCCTATTGTGGGGATACCGTAGCCAATCCCCCAGCCCAAGTTCTCTTGAATGTAGACAAGGCCTAGAGTGGCAAATAGGCCCCCAAGGAAAGAGCTGAACATCCACCAGTTGAAGAATGACAGTTTGAGTTTCTTCTCATGGGGGTGAAAGTCATCAAATTGATCTGCTCCAAAGGTGGAGATGTTGGGCTTGGTACCGCCAGCTCCTACTGCAATCACATAGAGAGAGGAGTAGAAGAAAGCTATCTGAGAAGCTGTTGCCTTGCTGCAGATCCCATCTATGCATGTGGGTTTTAAGGACTTCAAGGAGACGGCCAACGTCAAAAGCACCATGCCCTGGTGAAGCAAAAGAAGATGTTGGTTTAAAAAGAATGGCAAGAAATTCCGATTATTTCATAAAATGCCTTTGTGGCTTATGCTGTCGAAAACCTCGTCATAACAAAGAGGGATTTATTGAAGCCAATTGACTAGAATTTATATATCTTTAGACTTTTTTGCACTTACGTTCAATTTGATGTTGGGAAATTTTACCATATCATCAAAACAGTTCTATGTTATATAAAAAAATCATGATACCGCAGAGCTGAGAGTATGTAAAGGTGCAAAAACAGTTGAAGGCACATAAATTCAGCCGCATTGACCCGAACTTAAGTAAATCACCCTTATAACAACTTTGAATGCCTGTTGAAATATGTCAAGTATATTCAAAACCTGATCAATATGATTTAGGGGCCGTTTGGGGCAAGAAAAAAACAAAAATAAAAAAACAAAGTATATTCAAAACCTGTGGATATTTTGTTTTTTTCACACCCCAAACGGCCCCTTAGTATTCAGATCAAATGAGTACATCCTGTTGCTAGATTTAGCAATTTATATTGTTAATTTTCTCAACATGACATAAGGCTCGTTCGACAACCCATTTGTGGAACATTTGCAGATCATTTGTAATTTGTGATGAATGATGTTTGGATGGCCTTATCGGTGATTGGCCACTCAGATGTGAGGGCCTCACAGAGGATCCAAAGCCGAGTGTGAGGTGGATGTTATGTGAATACCATAGAAGCTTCCAGTCTCTTGTAGCCACGACAATATATGATTAAAATCTTAACTAAAAAATGTCTGGTAAGTTCTTGAGAACTCCTTCATTGATAACTTACGGCAGACAGAAGAGAAGCGCCCCACCTCAAGTTAGCTATGGCCACCACGGACAGAATTGTATTAGATAACTAAGGGGTTACGGAATTATTTTTGTGGGACTTCCACTGGTGGCCTCACAAGTAACATGAGCAGCCTACTAATAATGTTCTTGACTGCATTTAATTCATGATCCACGTGTTTGCGACCACAGACAAGTCACCATGGAATGGCTCATATGAGAGAGAGAGAGCATGAATTGACAGTCATTTAGGGGCTCTTTCGATGCACCCAGAAAGAGACTTTTAATGACAGAAAGACTTTTTTTGCCAAAAATATGTTTATATGCATCTTTTCTCATAGAAAATATTTTCTCGCTGAAAAGGTCTTTATACCCCTTTAAAGGGTCCTTTTCCTTTCTTCTCTAACCCTTTTCAGGAGAAAGGTTCTTGTAGAAAATATCTTTTCTCAAAGTAATTTTTCTTTTAACAATCCTGTCCCTCAACTGCACAAACATAACCCATAACCCAATTTATTAGAGGGAGCTGTGGTAGCCATGGCGTCGGAGAAGGTAAAGATGACAATAAGATACTGAAGGTAAGAGGATATTTTTGTATGAGACCTATTTCAATTCCTTTAGCAGAAAAAGGTAAAAGACAGAAAATATGACTTCCTAAACATCCTTTTAGTTCTTTTAGTAAAAGAAAAAGCAGAGAAATTGACTTTCTTTTTTGTCCTAAAGTGGCATCCAAACATGCCACAGATATTTAATAGATTGGAGAATTTTAAGTGCATTGTCCTTGTCTAGCCACCACATTATTGCACCCCAGATACTGTTGCTGAATTATTGCTATAGTACATACCATGACATAGATGAGGGATGAAATGGTGAACGTCCAAAACCGACCAAAGTATGAATCTGCAATGTAGGCCCCAAGTATGGGGGTCATCCAGACCGATCCTGACCAGTTGTTTACGTTGCGGACGGATGAGATTGTATCTTCATGGAGTTGGGTTGTTAGGTAGTTCACCAGATTGGATGCCACTCCATAGAAAGCCATTCTCTCAAATGCTTCATAACCTGTAAAGCATGCATTAATTTCCATGTCATGATAATTTTTTTGGATTATAATAAGGGAAAAGTTTAAATGAGATCGCTCTCATATTGCTTATATGAGGCCACTTTGAATCATAGCCGTTGGATCTTGATCTGACGGGTACAAATATCCATAATGATCTCACCCACTCCTTGATGTGACACACTCACCTACCCACTGATTTGATATCGACCCTCCGATCAGAATCTAACGGCAATAAAGATTGGCCTCATGCTCCTTATATGAGAACGATCTCATGTAAACTCATCTCTTATAATAATTAAGAAACTCCAGTTCATTAGGACCCATGTTTTTTTAGTAAAACCCATGTGCCATTTCAAACTATTTTCTTTGTTTCCTGTATGACATTGGCAAATATGATTATTTCGTATATAAGGTTTATAAAGGATTCCAAATACTATAGTTTTGGAGTTAGTGACATAGGAACTGTTGTATCATTCTTAATCATAAAACTAACATCTTTTGAACAAAACAAAGTGTACTCAATAATGACAACTCCTGGATCATGAAGAATTCATAACCTTTAATTTAGTGAAGAAAGAGATTCACTTATCCAATATTCTATGGCAACAGCCTGTTTATGTTTTGGTACAATGATCACACCTTGTTTGCATTAAAAACAATTCGTAGTATGTATCAAAAAAGAAAAAAGAACTTGAAGATTAATTCCACACATGGTAACCAATACAGCCACCGTATCTTTATATTAAGAATGAAATTTTAAGCTGAAATGGCTAAGGGACTCATCAAAACTTTAGAATTCCACAACCTCAGAAATGTATCAGAGAAAGAAGCATAGAATAAGTACCTACTAAGAAAGCACAGGCTTTCCATTTTCCAGTCCGAGCTGCGAGCACGGGCCGTCCTCGGAGGTCAACAGACCCATCTTGGGTGTATCCATTTCCTTCCATTGAACTTGTTCTCAGAGTTGCAGTTTTGCCTTTGTGATACGATACCTATGGGAGGAGGAGAAAGAAGAAGTACAATCAGGGCTCTGGCCACTGGTAGATCAGTCATGCTGTGCTGGCTTTATAAGGAGGCAGAAGCTGAGTTGGTAACCTCTTTACCAAAGTAACTTAAAACAATCATGATCTAAATCTAGCATGTGGACATGTGGTTTCTTTTGTCTTTCACCCCCTTAGTGGATTTTGAACTTTCCTTGACCTTAGCCACATGGTCAGCATGAACCAACTCAATGAGATTCCAAAGGCATGTCAAGTTTGTGAACCTAAATGGTTAAAGCCTAAATGGGAACAGGTGATATGCTAAATCTCTGTATGCTACATTTACAACATAAAGGATCTAACAGTTTATATGAAACTGACAGTCCTCCACTATAACGTAGCAGTAATTAAAACCTTGATATGCTATATATGTTCAGTTTCTTACAAACATATCAAATAAGTCTCTATAGATTAATAAGTTATCAGGAAAAGAAGACAAAAAAAATCTTATATATGGAAGTTTATCGGACAATTTTACAATTTTATTTAAGGTGATTATGCAAGAATGATTTATCATATGTTAAGGATAATACCGATAATTATAAAAAAAGGCTAAGATAAGTTGATTGTTCATGACCACAAATGGGAACATATTGAGATAAAGACTCTTCATGATGTAAGTGTCTGAGAGCCACACGGTCCCAAAGTGGGGGTTGGTTCTATAGAAGGTTCCCTCCACTTTAGTTTATCCAATTTTTAGTGTGAATTCCAATGGATCAGGATTGAATTCTACCTACAAAAAGCCCAAATTAGGAAAAAGGCAAATTTCGTCTAGTGGGTATACTACCAATATCAATCATGCCAAACCACTAACTTCCCACCATGGCGAGCAACATCATCAGATCAAATGAAAAGAAATACAGTAATAAAAAGTCTCCTCAAGGAAAGTCTCAGAAAGATGAAAAGTTGCTCAACTCTTGGGAGTGGATTCTTCTCTAGATATTTTCCACTTCCTATTGGGTAATAGAAAAATTCTACAAGATACCTACAAGATCACTCAAAAACTTATTGTCCTTTGTTGATTTTGGTCCAAAAGAGTGATGCAATATGTATGATGAATGATTATCTGTCTGCTTCTTAACTTTTCAAGAGAATCTTAAAAGCATTGCTTGTAAGGATAAAACTCATTGACTTTAGGGGGGCATGCATATAGCTTGATAATTATCTATATAATTCATTAATTAGATTGTGTAATAATAGGAAATAAGTGAACCAAGATGGCCAGGACACGCTTCCTCAAGCATAAGTCCCGAGTTCGAAACTATATTGGCCACCCACACGGGACTAACAAATATCTCTCTACTTAACTGGTGCATGTGATCGGTGGGTCTTGTACGTGTCTGAAGAGATTGGCCGGGATACGTGCTCTAAGAGGTTGGATTATGAAAAGTAATTGTGTAATTTGCGAGAAAACAAACATGAAGAAAATTGAGAAAATTAAAAACAGGGTTGAGATCTCACTTATCTAAGTTTGTTGTTGGCTTTTTATATTGAAATCAGGATTACATAGCATGATAACAATGGGCTACAACTACAGGGAAAAAAGAACATGAAGGAATTTCCGGCAAATAAACATGAAAAACTGGGCATTTATTATAGTGATTCAGATACCTTTTATTGCATGCAGTGTAAGGCAATAAACAGCCGCGGCAAGCCTGATATAGAAAACCAATTAACTTATTACATTTCGGAGTTGACTATCGTGCTCGGAATATTCGACTTCTATTAGGTATGGAAACCATGCATCGAAACTGATCTATATCACCTACATATTGATAATTAATTATTTTATGAGAATAGATAGTGATAAAGTTAGTTTTTATGTTAACAGGGAAAAACATTTAACGTATTGAAGACCAGAGAGTTATTTTTTTTCAGAGACCACCCGAAAGGGATAATTAAGCCTAAGTAACGCCTAACCCCTAGAAATAAACGAAAACAAATAGCTAAAGCCTTATTCGCAAATTCCATAGGCCAGAACGATCCACAGTTGAAATCCCCCAAAGATAATGGTAATCTAAAGGAATGACAAGTAAATATCTAGAAGATCGATCGATCGCCTTCCCTTCCGATCGATCGAAGTGTACAGAATGTGGAATGCTTTAGTGATCGATTGCCTCCGATCGATCGGCTTCCCTCTTCCGGCTAATAATTGTTTTCTTTTTATTATTTTTCCTTATATGGGGAGTTGAGTGCAATCCTCTATTCTTTGTACCCTCCTTTGTTCTTTTAACATTAATTTTTAATTATCCAAAACAAAATATCTAGAAGATTGATGAACATCTCGAACAACCTTTGTCATATATTACTGTTCTTGCATGGTTAGTAGAGAACTTTATTTTTATGGCAATTGACAAACTTGTGAACTTCAACCATGTTTAATAAATTATTACTTTATAATTACTTCTAATTATATTTAATTGCCCTCAAAGATTAAAAGGTGAAAATTGCTTTTTGGGATCACATCCTTGGATTAAACAATGCCAAAATAATGGAGGGTAGACTACTTTTTGGTTTGCCAATGATAACAAACCAAAAAGTGGTTTGCTATCCATCTGACCAATGGAAAAGCTCGTTAGAGATGAGTTTTACCAACTTGTGTCAATTATATCCGTTAAAAATGCCATGTTACCTTTGACAAAGGCTATTAAAGATGCTCTAATAGCCATGGTAGGAAGACAATCCGCCAAACAATTAGCTTTTGTAATATATGAAGTAACTGTCTCTCACATTAATAATACGATAAGGGGAAAATATATAAATTAATAATACAAAATAAGTGTCTCTCACATTATTTTGTCATTTCTTATACATTAAATAGTACGTCGTGTTATCTATCATATTACGGATAACATCGAAAAACATTGATCTCTTAAATTAGATTAGTATTTGATACGAATAAACATGGTATTCTACTCTCATCCCTAAAGCCACCAAAGGTACGATGTTCCATTAAATATTAGAGGGGTGTAACACATTCTAGTGGATGTGGAACGACTCCATATGTGAAACACATTCCTATGTTTTACATGACAAGGACACAAAATGCTTAAATTCTTGGCCGGACTAACTGGCCGGCTTGGCTATTGTTAACCCCTGCAACCCCCATGCGAATCATCGGTCCACCACCGTCCTTTACCCCATGCGCCATCCACCACCTAGCCGATGTTTGAAGATTAGAATGCCCTCCAAAACTAACCAAACTATATTTCTTGCCATCAAGAGGAATCTAGTAATCATCACTTAATAGCACTCTGAGTCTAGCAGTAATGACCCTCAAGTTCCAATTAAATTAGGGTGAAATTAACACTTTGGTTGATTGATGGGCAAACTAGTAATCATATCTAGCATAGAATGCTTCATATTTGAACTTATTTATCTCTTAAACCACTCCTCCAATGAGGCACACATTATACCAACAAAAAAACATAATGAATGTGTCCGACCCATCTCGAGGGACTTAAATCCCGCCTGCCCCGTTTTATGTGTGCCTCTATATTCCATGTGCAACACTGTTTTGTGCGTGACATATAAAACTTTTTATTAAATTAGGTATCAGGCTTTATGCATTATCAGAGAAAATGTAACATGATTCATTAGTACATAATGACAAAGTTCTCATTTTTGGCAACGAATCAGAAAATGTGCCAAATGTTCTCCCGATTTGCCTATTTGCTAAATTCATTGGTGAATTTTCTGACTTTTTTCTCAATATTTTTACAATTTATTGTCTATATTTGTAGGTAAAAGGTGACTACCTCAAACTTACACTGCATCCTTTCAGAATGATAAGTAGATATATACATTTAGTTTTCCTACATGAGTTCATGTTAGAAAACCAAATGTATGTACTAATTCCGAAGGAAGTATAGAGATTGACTCTCTCTTTCTCTCTCTTCCCACTTGTGACCTCTGAATCTGTTAGATGTGGTAGCCTTATCATTAAGGGACTTAGATCTTAACCTCTTATTAGAGGATGAAAGCATTTTTGGTCCACCTTCATGGTATCCACCGGGCTATCCTCCATCAAATGGGAGTCATTGTTCATCTGGATCAAGAACAAAAACGCTAGCATTGTGCGCTCTAGGAAACATATAGCATGCTTGCTGGAACACACAACATTAGTGTGTGCACTGTCGATCAGTCGATCATGATGATCGATGACTCCTATTAATGGTGGGTGTCCCAGGCGGACCATAAAGGCTTCCTTAATGGAGGGTCCAACGAATCATAATCTAACTTGAGTCTACTTGAAGCTGAATTGAATCTGAATTCGAACTTTGTAACAATGTTTCCCTCCTTAAAGTTCAGGCAAAAAAATTATCCCTAGCACCTCACTTTTATGGGGTCCACCAAGGGATAGTCACTTTTAGGGGTGCAAGCGGTTCGGGCTATTGCGGGCCGGAGGTTGGCCCTATCCGAGCCCTAACAGCTAGAACCTCGGCCCTAGCCTGACCCTAGCCCTAAGACAATTCCAAAAATCCAGCCTGACCCTATCCCTAAGCGGGCTTCGGGTCGGGCTGTGGGCTTTCAGGCCTTTCAATTAGCATATCAAGAAACCTTTTAATTTGCAAAAAGGACAGCACTGGTAACATCTTTTAAGAACTAGTTGTTAAGCATGAAAAATACACATTTTTATATGCCTTTTTACCTATTTGTTAGTCATGTTTTCCAATTAAAATGAGGAATAAAGTGAATTTTAGTCATTTGTTCAGTAATTCGGAATTAAATAAATAAGGCTCTCTAAATTGCTCAATTTAACACTGTTCCGTAATTTTATAAATATTTGGTACGTCTAATTTGGGACATGTTTTATTTTGTATAGGTTCGTATGCTCGTACTGTTGAATAGCCAAAAGTAAAGCCGTTAGACGGGTTTTGAAATGCCAAAGCGACCCAAGATCTGATCCGTTGATGTTCACTGATGAAGAAGACGGGCGCATAATGAAATAAAGAGTCATTCAGATTCTATCCAGCGGACGAGATTGCTTCGACGGGTTTAATTGGAAGAAAAAAAAAAGGAAAGAAAGAAAATCCGGACCGGTTCAATGGTCCGGTTTAATGAAAAAAATAAAATAAAAACAGAACTCGAGCCAGGCTCGGGTGTCCTGTTTCTGGAACAGAGCAGAGCCTCGAGCTTTGCTCGAGGCGTTTGGTTCCGGCGGCCCTGGGCTCCGGTAACTTGATGGACGGCGGACAGCATCACGGCGGAGGTCAGGACGACGGCGATGAAGGCGAGGAAGACCATGGCGAAGCTCGAGATCGACTATGGCGGATGGCAGAGGCGAAGATTCTGAACAGAGCGGTCGACACAGAGCGGAGGCGGTCCTGGGTTCCGGCGAGGCCGTAGTGGGTGGCGACAGCAACCGGCAGAGGAGGAGTTACGGCGGTTCTGGAGCGAACAGAGCATCCTCTGTTTTGGAAAGTCTCGATTTGGAAAATCATGTGAAACAAAGTTGATTCGGGAAAAGATGATTTGCAGCTCTGTTTCAAAATGGTAAGTGTTCCTATTTCCATTTGAATTGAGATTCAAAGAGGGGCGGATTTTGGCTCAAACGGGGAAGCTCCAGATTTTGGGAATTTTCGATCTGTTCAAAATGTTAAAGACGAGATTTTTATTGCAAATCTGGACGGGATTGGAGGCAGATCAATTGCAACTTGACTGATTTAGAAGGCACATGCAAAGGAAAGAATTTCTGACGAGATTGAGATTTGGAAGGCTGCTGATTTGAGGAAAGAAACGAACTGTTCTTGGGGTGTATAAAAAACAGAGACCGGCAGTTCGAGCGACAAAAAGAAGAACAGAACAGTTTTTTTCCAGTTTTCAAAATTAGTTTCATATTTCTTGTTCTTTTTGCTTTGGATTTCTGGTGCTGTGTTGGAGTTGATTTGAAGATTGAGTTGTATCAGTTGCTCGATTTGTAGCTGTGAACAGTAACTTCGAGAAGAGGAACAGTACTTTCTGATTTATTTTCCATTATTCAAAAAGTCTTGTAAGTTGATTTTACCTTTAATACAAATGAATTCCATTATTTTTGCAATTCAATTTTCTAGCATGAGTAGCTAAATCCCTGTCTAGGGCTGAGATGAAGCCATGATTAGTTGTAGGAATATTATTCATGTGATGCAATTGTTTTGTCTAAATTAATGCGTTTTAATGATTGTTATTCTCAAATTAATTGCAATGAGGTATATGTTTAATATGATATTTGGGTATTACCTGTGATTCATCGTATAATGGATACAGCTAATGATTTGAATTTCATCTGTTGATATGCAAGAGAATGCAAAATTCTATTTAAAAATTTATATGCTTTAATGCTGAAATTTTCCGTAGAAGAATAGATTGAATTCCAATTCTCTACGAGATAATCGTGAAAACAATTGCTGATTTTAAAAGAAATATTCCTATGATTGTCATGTGCTGATTCTTATGCCCTAGTGTCTTAAATTGTTGATTAAAGCTTCAATTTTTATTTGTCGATTAGTTTCTTTTTCATAGATTATTTAATTGCCTTTAGATTAATTTCTTAGTTAAAGCTGTTTAATTGCATTAAGTCTTCGATTAATCGTAGTTGTAGTGAGTCAAATCAATTTAATTCTTCAACAAGGGTAATAATCTGATCTTCGAATTAGAATTCCGCTACACAAGTCCCTGTGGGTTCGACCTCGTAAAAATTGTGCGATTATACTGCAAATCCGATTCGTACACTTGCGAGTAAAATTAGGAGACTAATTAAAACAACAACACTAGTGTACAAAGTAAAGTCTACCTTGAGGACAGCAAGATATTTGGCGTGATCTGCACCAACTAATTTACCCTCAAAGTTCTTTTGTACCTACAATAATAGAAGAAGATAGTCATACACCATAAGCAACTTTGTTGAGATGGATTACGAAGTAAATTTTGTAAAATCTTTTATCTATCTTATAATAGGCATCTGATTTCACCAACACTAGGAGAACTCACCCTTCTTATGCCAGAATGCTGGCTCTGGCAACAACTTGTCCAGGGCTTGAATTTCTTGAAAGAGCATTACCAACCACTGTATAATAAATAGTCAAAATAAGCAGATTTATACCGAAACTGCTTAAGCAAAAAAAATGCATGGGTATGATGCTCACTATATGTTCCCGTGAAGAAGTCAAAGATCAATATTACATTACCAAGTGGTGTATGGCTATCTCCTTCTATTATTGTAGGGTACAAAAGAACTTTGAGGGTAAATTAGTTGGTGCAGATCATGCCAAAGATCTTGTTGCCCTCAAGGTAGACTTTACTTTGTACATTAGTTTTTTAAAGATACTAGTGGTGCTGTCCTTTTTGCAAATTGAAAGGTTTTTTGATATGCCAATTGAAAGGCCTGAAAGCCCACAGCCCGACCTGAAGCCCGCTTAGGGATAGAGCCGGGTTGGATTTTTGAAATTGTCTTAGGGCTAGGGCCAACCTCCGGCCCACAATAGCCCGACCCGCTTGCACTCCTAGATATAATCCCATAGGTGGATAACGGAATGAGGGATGAACTCAGGGCCTTTGTTTCTAAAGTGTGATGGCCTTCTGCCCAATACCCTGCGGGTCAAATGATATATTTTGTTACGTGGGAGTTAGAACTACTTCCAACAACCCCAAAACCCCCAACATTTTTATGACTCTCGTAAGACTTCTGCTGTAGGTGTGTTTTCCTGAAAAAAAGCTCAGATCTATTGAGGTAAAAATGTAGTGCGATTTGTATCACCACATGTGCGTAGTATATGAAACATTGATGAAATGAGAATTTCTTTTGTTGAGACGAGGCAGAAAATACTAGTGTTTATCATTAACAATATTAAGGGGTTATAGTAATCTGGATTACTCCAAATAGTGTTTTTCTATTTATTTTGTCCGGTATTTATATCCTATCTCTTATGAGAAAGTTCTGCCGTCAGAATTGGCACGATATCGATGTCCCCATCAAACATGAAGCAGTGACAAGGGTCATTGGTACTTTTTTTACCGTACTAACCAGGGGAGTCCCTTAATTAGGACCAGACTAGAGAGACCGGATCCGCAGGTCCTGTGCAGGTCACGTGCTCTCACGTGATTGCATTACGTGGTCAGCTGGTCGCTCCTCACTGGTGAAGCTTTACTAGCAGATCCGGATTCCATACTAGAAGGGCAGTGCAACAATGGCCTCTAATGTGTTAGGATTATGGTACTTGGTAGGTAGCAAATCACAACCAGCCTTCTGGCAATAAAAGAAAAGAGAAAAAGAAAAAGAAAGTAGATTGGCTTCTTTTTTTTATTGAAAGTTGAAACCACCAGTGGGGTGGGGGGTTTGGCGGGGACCCCAACCGTTCCATTAGAATAAAGAGCAAAGTATACATGGGGGGAAATTAGACCGAGCCCTAAGATACAAGAAGACCAAACTAATGAAAACCCAAAAATAAAAACAAACTAAAACTAGATTTGGCATCAGATGTTCCAAAAGCTAGTTTATCTGTTATTGAGATACCTCTAAGAGAAAGGAGCTCATTAGGAGTAAGATTAGCTATCTAGAAATGAGACGATATGAACAAAAAATGGTAAATAGCAGCAGTTTATCTTTGCACAGTATACTCATTTTTTCTTATCGGTAAACTCATTAGCACAAGAGGAAAGCAGAATAAATAGTACCAGCATAGTTGTTACTCCCTCTCCGGTCACTTTTACTTGAGACAATCATATAATTTGCAATTTTATTGAGAATACAGTAAAAGCACAGGCTTTCCAAGTGGAGAAGGCAGGGCTCTGGGCGTGAGCCTCCAAATCATCTAATTTTGATACACATGTTCTAAATGTTTCAAATAGAAGTGACCGGAGAGGGTAGTTGATATTGTGTAAAAACACACACACACTGGACTGTTAGTATGTGCCTCTCTCTCTCTTCGACCTAAGAAGGGTATGAGTGGCAAATCTGTAATGAAGTGTAACAAACGCCAATGGAACTGTTGAACAACTTGCTCAAAAGTTTTGCTATTGCAGAACAGTCACTTGCTAAGCCATTACAAGTTCAGTTGGGACTTGATTGCAAAAGGCCCATAACTGATCAAGTCGAGCATAAAGTGCTTTATATGATCATGAAAAAGTGCCTCGGATAGAGTTGGTGCAAAATTTGGCCCCTTCCTTACTCGCCGATATCTATCATGTTTTGAGTATGAGTGCTTTTGCATTGAGATTCATAAGCTTTGTTGAGTACAAAGGCCTCCCCACCCACTAAAAGGAAAAAAAGTTAATATCCAAGGAAAGTCTGATGTAAAGAAATCCTATCTGATCGGTGTGCGCTTTTCCTTCTCATTACATGTGTGGCACATGCATATCTTTAAAGCTAGAAGAAGATCATGAGGAATATATAATGCTCAACTAGAGAATCAAATATTCTCGAAGGGAAATGATAATGCTAGAATGAATATGCACACTAAACGCATACACGGGTGTTTTTATCGGTTAGAGATGGGCTCATAAGTGTGGTGGGTCATGCTCAAATTGAAGGACAAAATGTGGTAGTTATTGTCGTTAAGTGGCTAATGAGGTGATATCTGTTTCATGTATCAAGCATACCAATATGAGTATATGACTAATGGAGATGTGCAACCTGTAGGAATGCTGAGCATCACCATGACACCACAGGGGTTGTTTTGCAAAGTGTTGAGAGTGATGGCTCAATTCCCAGTACAGTTTGTTGAACCCAAAAGGGAGGTCATATTGAACATCATCATTATATGCATGAACAACAAATGGAAAGCCATGAAGTTTCCAATGAAAATAATCATCCATGTGGCATTGCAAATGAAAACTTTTGCAACAGGACGAAGATGGTGGGATTAGTGAAGCTTTAGTGTCTCTCGTAGAAATTCTTATAGAAAACAAGGATTTGATGGAAAATACTCAGAAGAGTGGCCAGGTTATTGATGAGCAATAAACAAAATTAAGAAAAGTCCCTAAGATAGATGGTAGGCCAGAGCATACACTGGAAATTACTAGCAAAGATATTGTAGAAACTGCTAGTAGAATAGATTATATCTATTCAGCAAAAAAAAAAAGAACAGATTATATCTTAATTGATTATCAATTTCACTTGATGGATGATTCTTTCAATTCGAAGGTTAACAAACAGGGCATTATTACTTCTGGTCCCATGATGGAGGAATTCTTTCCTAAGGATCAGTTTTCTACCATAAAGAGGACTGAAGAAGCTAGGGATGGCATGTAGGAAAAAATCAGTACATATTCAAGAGCTGAAACATGAAAGATTAGGCTTAATTTCTATAATAACAACAATAACAGATAATTAGATATCTTCAGGCAGATAAAATTTCCACTCAAATCATGAGACACATGTATAACCATTAGTTCTTTTTTTAAAAAAAAAAATTTTGCCAACAAGAAGAAGCAGGGCAACCAGCCTCTTAGAGCATCGCAGTTCGTCTAGCCTGATCAATTTTCATTACCAGCATCACATCACTACCAAGGAGGGTTTGCCATGTCATCGGGAGAGAGGAAGAAAGGGCTGACTAGTGGAAAAAATTACAACTTTACCTATATTTTCAGGGTCCCACCTTCATGTGGCCCTTGGTCCATCCTGATCGCATTATGCTAGTCAGCAAAATTCCCGCAGAGAAACCCCCTTGGCTATGTATGTACCCTACACTACATATACTCTGGATAATGTTGGTATGTAATAATCCCTCTGGGTGGTCAACGGAGTATTCACACCCGTAGTACTAAGCATAACCCAAAATCTTATGCTTAAATTACACTAACCGCTTTGATATTAGTAGTGGTCGTGTGTTAAGATGAGTCAAAATGAGGTAAGAAACAATACATTATCCATGGCATATAGTATAATCGCCTAAGGGATAATTACCTGAAAGCTTTCATAAATAATACGATTACTTTGCGTTTGCTTGTGAATTTTCATGTGCTTAAATTTTGCCATATATGAAGTTGTTGCTTCCGTTGACATGGCAAATACCATCACGAGAAGTAATATGTCACTCAATAAAGTTGAGTTTCCCGTTGTTTCAGAAACCATTTTACATCAGTGAATGAGTGGAGAGAGTCAAACTTGAAAAAAGATGCCTCACCTAAGATAGACTGAAAAAACTGCATGAAAAAACGTTAATCGCATGCTTCTTCAAAGTAACTAAAAAGTGGTGCAACTCAACAACAAACAAACCTATTGAAAGATGGTCTAGTTTTCTCTGTCTTCACTGCTACCAAAGAAGAGATAACTCTAGTGTTATATATGTAAAGTAGAAACTTAGCTTGAAAATTGGACATCTCCTGCATGTTATTTTATGAATATTTGGAGTTAAGTCTTTGTAATGAAGATGGTATTGAAAGAAATGGTTGTGTTGTATTAGGAGTCAAATGAAAGGGGCGAAGCGGTGACATGTTCAATGAACAAGCCTTCAACAAAATTTTCTATCACTTCGTTTCTGTGCAAGCTGATAATTAGCGGAGCTTTCCAAGGCTAATCTCCAAGGAAGGTGTAGAGAGAAACTAGGCGATTGATGATGTAAATCCCTACATCTCATTACAGTAATCTTAGATGCATATTTCCAAAGGTAGAAGACCACAAATAATATTGTGTAAACTTAAGTTTAATGATGTAACCAACACACTCCCTAAGAGCTGCCAACCGGGTATTTTATTTTATTTTTCAGAAAAAACAGCCCCTTTAACAATTGTTTTAAGATGACGCCAATCACCAACGATTAATCTTTAATCGAGCAACTCCTTTTTTTTGGATAATTAAGAAGTTGTTAGAAGTGGGTATACTAACCCATGTTAAAACCCACTTATATTGATGTGAATGAGTGAATTGGGTGAAGGATGAATAGTCTCACATCCACACCAAAGAGGAGTTGTGGATGGTATATAAGGTCCAAAGTTGGCCTTAGAAGTTAGGCCCAAGGGCCACCCCACTTTTGTGGGGGAGAGAGATGTTGGACCCATGCACCTAGGTGGGCTAACCCACACGTGCGCCGCCGTCTGGCCGGCTCGGTTCGCACGCGCGTCCGGTCGGGTCGGGTCAACAAGAAAATATTATTTTGGGACAAATTCAATGATTTGGTTTTCTAATTTTTTTTTTCAACAAAAATGGGTCCGGTTTAGTTTCTTATAACCATTAACGGACGGACGCGACGGGATTTAACGGGAAACAGTGTGTTTTCAACGGGCTTTAACGGGATTTCTATAAAGCTTGTAAAAACGGGTTTTTCTGTACGGATTTTTCCAGTACTTCATCTTCTTCCTTCCTCCTCTCTTCTGTGAAAGCATTACACATTTGTGGTTCGCTTCGCATGCTGTTTGGAGTGCTCCTACAGTACGTGGTTGATCGTCTTTTCCTGGGAGGCAGACGCCCACGAGTCCTAAGCACCATAGGGAGGGCGCATTCTGTCTTAAGGACAAAGTGCTTCGCTTGATTCGATCATAACCTTCTTCTAACAGATTTATTATCATCTTTGCAAAGGTACACAGATCTATCATCCTTAAGACAGTAGCAGTAAGTAATTTTAATAACAGAGGTTTTATTAGCCCATCGCAGAATAGGCAAGCAAGAAGCAGCAAGACAAGGTCGACCTTTTCGAAACACCAGGCGCACACAAGAGAAAGAAAAACTATCCTCCTAGGAGAAAATCTACTAGAAAATAACCCTCTCTTCTTATTATTCTTGATTTTTTTTTTCTTCTTCTTCTTCTTAGACAATTTGGAACCAGAATGTTTACTTTCTGAGCTCGAAGAGGAGTTATCACCACCAGTACTATACTCCCATTCTTGCCTAACGTATGAATCCTTCAAGAGTGAGTGCAGTGGGCTCATCGGGTTAGGCCTGGAAAGATCCAGGATCAAATTTATTCCATTGATATTAGAAACCCAAATTTAGGCCTCCATTTGCTCAAGTATAAAGGCTGAGCGTCATGGTTCTGCTTGAATGTTTACTTGAGGGAGTAAGAAACTAACCCATGTTGGACCTGCCCAGTCATTTGACGCGACCCAGAATGGGCGTTGCTGAGCCTTGATTGGAGATTCCTTATGTGGAATAATAGCAACTCTAGATTCCGAAGATAAACCCGAATTTGACTGCAGATCTTCCATTGTAACAATACTTTCCCCATTAGAATAGTTACCAAAATAGGAGTCTGGACGCTTGATTGCTGGGCCTCACTTGATCTTGAAATAGCTCTATTGAGATGCACCTTCTCAATTAGACGTAGCACGTTCCAAAGAGGAGCCATGGCATCCTCAAAGATAGGATTGAAACCAGGGTATCTCCTTGAATTGATACTGCTCCATTAGTGGGAGAATATTGCGCAATATTCTGCTTGAATAGGTTCATGGACTCTGAGAGTCATTGGTAGGAAGTGGACTCATATTAGGGGTGTAAACGGACGGATACGGACGCGGACAAGCTAAGTCCGTAGCCGTCCGCTCACTCTAAAAATAAGTATCCGTCCGTCCGCCGTCCGTGCGGACACCCCTAGGTGTCCGTCCGCATGTGTCCGTCACGGACACGGACGGACACGGACGGACACGGACACTATGAAGTAAAAGGTATTCCTTCTTTAAAATTGATAACTGATAATTCTTAATTATTGTCGTCCATTATCAACTCAATCGTTCTTTTCAGTTTTCCCACGATCCTCTCGGCATGATGAACTATTTTCAAATACAAAAATCACTTCTCTCACTGTCCGTCCGCATGTTGATGGAAGCTCATTTTTTTATATATATATAGACGAAACGGACGGCTCCGGACGCGGACACAGTCTGTCCGCAGCCGCAGCCGTTTGGAAGATGGACATAGAAAGCTGTCCGTGTCCGTGACGGACATAAAATTATGTCCGTTTAGCCATCAAAACGGACGGACACGGACATCCAGACGCCATTTACACCCCTAACTCATATTGCTCAACGGCTGAGTTTACTACAACAAAAAATGTCTTTAGCGACGGAAAAAACTTTAGCCAAAGGTTATTTTTCTGTTTTTTATCTTTAGCGACGATTTTCACCGTCGTTAGCTCCGCTTTTATTGGAAAACGAAAATCTTTGCGACGGATTTTCTACGTCGAGAACGTTCTATTTTGACAAATCCCTCCTCTGTCATTTCAAAACTTGAAAAAGTACAAAAATCACAATCAGGGATTTACGGCACATGGTAATTACTTTGGATTTACAGAAATGGAAAGGAAAGGTATCGAATCGATAATCTCTCCCAATTCCATCTATTTATGGAAAGTAAATAAAATACGCACTGATTTCATAATCCCATGTATTCATGACAATCAAGATTTACAAGACACCAATCTTAAACAATGTGCACATATATCGCATGCCAAGTGCATGTGTAGGTTTGAAGCCGTCAGATCATGTGAGGCCTACAGAATCTGACGGTTGATCATCCGGCCCAGTTGGGCTGGCCGCCCAGTTAACTCTGAAGGAATGATTTTTGATCGACATTTTTTCTTGGATAAAAGGTTATTCGTCCTATGAGGCCAAGTTATAGTTATATTATGAATGTAATTTGACTTGATTACTTCTTTATCTATAAAATGTATTGTCCTCCTTATGCCACTTTGCCGGAAAGGTGGAGATTAGATTGGGGTGTTCAAACCATCGCTACAAAGTTATTGTAGCAGACATTTTCTGTCGACCCATTTTGCGATGTCGAAAAGAAAACCGCCATTATTACCCTGATTGTTGAAGTGGTGGGACCCATTGATAAATATAAAATATATATATTTATATGCCTTATTTACCTATTTACTAGTGTAATTTTAATAATAAAATATGAATAGAACTGGTTATTTGTGATTAGAATAGTAAATAGGGATTAATAATTAATTTACTCTAATTAATTATTTTAGATGCATTAATGAATTCAAGGAATCATATTTTTACTATGCGTTTAATTTTGATTTAGTTTTATTATTGTAGGTTAAAAAATACGGATTATAGATCGACAGCAAAAGAGCGTATTAGACGGGCGCAAATTTAAAGTACAGGGCGTTCAGATGAGATCCAACGGATGAGACTCCTACAACGGGTTTTAGAATCAACAAAAAAACATTAAAGGAGAAGACCAAAGTGCAGAGATGATCCAGATCGTTGATTGTCATCCAAAGAGAAGGCGGGTGTTGGTTTTAAGTGAAGAAAACAAAAGAACCGTCGGAAGAACAAGAGCAATACGACTGGTTTTGGAAACCAAAATAAAAAGAAAAAAAGAAAAAAGGAAGAAGACAGCACGAGCAGAGCTCGACTGCTTGGAGAAACGACTGAAGAAAGGATAGAGTCGTGCTAGATTTGGATCTCGATTTGGGTTCATCTAAAGCAAAGTCAGGGTTGATCTGGACTCTTTCTATGGATCTCCTATAAAAACAAAGGCCGAAGAGAGATGGAGAAGGACGTTTTTGGGTCGTTTGGTTGAGAAAAGTAGAGTTTTGGGTTGTGTTTTTGGCCAGATTTCGGTGGAAAACAAGGCCGAGAGACAGGAAGAATCGACGGCGGGAAGAAGAGGAAGAGATTCGAGGAGAAAGCACTGATTTTTGGTTGTGAATAGTATTGCTACAGTAACCGGGTAGTGCGGGGAAGGCGATGAATAGTGTTCTGTGAACAGTAACTCGCTATGAACAGTGCGCTGCTACAGTAAATAGTGATTTGTGAACAGTATCCCGTGAATAGTAAAACTGTTACAATGTTTATGCAATTTTTTCCAAATCTGATTTTTCTTATGATAATAAATAGCTAAATCTTTTATCAAAGCAAGGGGGTGATATTATTTGATTGATATTTCAATGTCTATGAAAGAGCTACTAATTGCTTATTTGATTGAATAACAGTATTTGTGATAAAGTCATAATCTATATAATTATTTGATTTATCGTGAACGTAAGGTACGGCGAATGCTTATAATTCTCTGTGATTAGTAGACTATGCTTGTTAATGTTAAGTGTTTAATCGAAATCTTTATGTTGATTATTATGATGAGTTTGAATGCAATATCTTCCGATTAGGTTAAATCATTATTTGAATCTAATTGCATAATTAAATAAACATAAAGTATTGATTAAATAATTGATCCTTGAAGCTTTGATATTTCTCATCTATTATCTTTGCTATATTTAGTTAGTTTTAATTTAATCTTTAATCGTCATTTTAGTAGTTAATTAAATTACAATTTCTCTGCATAATTTCCGGTTAAAATTTTTAATTTGCTAAGTAGTTTTAAATTAGTTTGGAACATATTAATTCTACATCATTCTCTGTGGTTCGACCTTGGACTTACTAAGAATATATTATAATTTGTCAACCTTCTCTTGGGTTTGATCACCCATCCATCGTCTCTCCAACTGTGCCCCTTGTCACGCTAATCCTCAAGCTCTAACGACTTGGCGCCATTCCTCGTGAAATGGACACAAATTCACACTATGATCAAACGTATTTGGAGCACCTTTGAGGCCTCCATTCATATTCAAATTTTTTAGGGAATGTCGAGCCATCATCAAAACGGACTGGGACTCTGTCCTTAAACTTGAAGATAATCTTGATTTGAACACAAATCCAAGATAATTTAATATACTAACCTCTGTAGTAGGCATGTCACATCTTAACGGAGTCCCAAGGTTGCTAGTTATCCGTCGGAAGCTTCTCGGAACAAAAAATTGAGGGCAAGTTCCGGCAATCCAACCTATATTGGGATTGTTTTAATAATCTCACGAACAGGCTTCATTCCTTGCATCCAGGGGCGGACCTATGTGTAACCCATGGGCCGATGGGTTTCATCCATTTCACTAACGTTACATATATATTTCATCAATTTTTTTTTATAAATAGGCTTAATTCCCTTACCTGACCCATCTCAAAATGACTTGACCCCATCCCTAAAAATCCTGCCACCGCTCCTGCTTGCATCCAGTGACAAAGAATGATCAGTCACTCTTCAACTAACCCCATCCCTTCTAAAACCTTGTTGCAGTCCTCTGCCATGCAAACTTAAACCAAAAGAATCTGTTAGCCATGGACTTCATGTGCAGATTCTACCATGCTTTCTCCAAGTTGTTATTTAGCCAAACATAGTATGGTGGTTTGCCAAGTACATATCCAAGTGGTGAATATTTTCATCGATCAACAACTTCATCAAGGACATTGTGGGATGAGAACGACAAGAGCATCGAGAAGTTCAGGATAATGGGAGAGCCGTGGAAATGGAAGATTTGACGAAAAGGTTGGCCCAATTCTAGCTTGGGGAGGACGCCGCCATGGTGGCGACAATGAAGAAGGGTCAAGGGAACCCTAGCAGTCAGTTGACCCTAGAGATCTTATCCTTCCAAGCAACTCCTTCAGTGTCATGAGATTCAAAACCACCCCTTCATTACTACTTATTTCTGTTATTAAAATTACTTTACACTGTAACTGTAATGTCAATGATAATATCTGTGTATCTTTGCAAAGATGATAATGAAATCATTAGTATAAGAGTTTATGATCGAATCAAGCGAAACACTTTGTCCTTAAGACAGAATTCGCCCTCCATACGGTGCTTAGGACTCTTGGGCGTCTGCCTCCCAGGATAAGACGATCAACCACGCGCTGTAGAAGCACTCCAAACAGCACGCGCAGCGAACCACAGTGTGCAATGCTTTCACAGTAAGAAGAAAGAGAGGATGAAGACGAAGTTCTGTTAAAACAATGCAGGAAAAATCCGTTTTTCATGACTTTATAGAAATTCCGTTAAAGGCCCGTTGAAAATACCATTTTCCATTAAACGGACGCGTTCGTCCATTAATGGTCATAAGAAAATAAACCGGACCCGTTTTGGTTGAACCAAAATAAATTAGAAAGCAAACCAATTGAATTTGTCCCAAACCGGACCCAACCCGGCTGGCCGCGCGTGCGAACTGAAACAAACCGAACTGAATCGAGCCGAGCCAGTCGACCGGCCGGACGGCGGCGGCGACGGTGCACGAGCGCGTGTGGGTTAGCCCACCTAGGTGCATGAGTCTAACATCTTTCTCCGCCACAAAAATGGGGAGGCCAAAGGGCCTAACTTCAAAGGCCAAACTTGGGCCTTATATACCATCCATAATACCTCCTTGGTGTGGATGTGGGACTATTTATTCCTTCACCCAATTCACTCATTTATATCAAAGTGGGTTTTAATGCCCACTTTCAACAATCCCCCACATGAATGAGAATTGGCTGGATAACTATGCAAAAACTATGCTGATAAATCGTGAAAGCAAATATTGAGAAGATCATGCATGGGGAAAAAGTAGCTTTTGGCTTTGAACCTTCCCTTGTGAAAACTATCAGGTTTACTGGCTAATCAGTGAATGTGATGTCTTGAACTATTCAGCCGTTTGTATAAACCAAGACAATAGAATTCACACAATCACTTAGACATACTGTGGTTCTCATGACTTTGTTCATTTTGGCCCTAAACAAGCCTGGTTTCCATGAGTGCTCTAGAAGATTTAGCCTTAAAATCCTCATAGAAGTGGCCCCTTCTCACTCATATAGGTAATTCTCATTAAGAGTATCCTGCAATACCCCACTCGAACGAATTCAAGCTATGATAACCATTAAAATGATTCATTCAGTAGGCATCACTATCTCATCATAGGAATGGGAACGAAATTTTATCTCAATAGTGATTTCACTTGAATCCCCCACAATTCGGTTGTCCCTTTGAAACTAGATCTTGGGATCTCCAGTCAACTAGGTTGGTTGCCATTATGGTGATTCTTAATGTATATACTTTAAACCCATTCCCCTTGATGAATTCACATCAATTTGATGTATTTTAAGATTATACAAAGCAGCAATAGCGATTAACATCCTAATGGAAGTTATTATTGTGACCGATGAATATGTATCAAAATAATCTTGACCTTCCTTTTGCTTATATCCTTTGATAACAAGTCTTGCTTTATATTTGTCAATTGATCTACGAGCCTTCATCTTCCTCTTGAATATCCACTTGTATCCAAGAGGTTTACTACCTGGTAGTAAATCTACTAACTCTTAAGTGTGATTTTGCATAATAGACTCAATTTCACTATTTACATCCTCCTTCCAATATTGTGCTTCAGGAGAGGACATGGCTTCCTTAAAGCTTTAAGACTCATTTTCTAACAAATAAGTTAGAAAGTCTGAACCAAAGGATTTTGATGTTCGAGCACGTTTACTACGTCTAGGTTCATCATCTTCTCCCTCTTGGTCTTCACTATTGTCCTTTTCAACATCCAAAGTTCTTTTAAGAGAACTTTCATTTTGTGTAGAATTCCAAGGAAAAATATGTTAAAAAAATGAAGCATTCTTTGATTCAATCACAGTATTGACATTTACATAAGGAATATCCTTTTTTCATGACTTTATAGAAATCTCATTAAAGGCCCGTTGAAAACACCCTTTCCCATTAAATGAACGCGTCCGTCCGTTAACGGCGGTCATAAGAAAATAAACCGGACCCGTTTTGGTTGAACCAAAATAAATTAGAAACCAAACTAATTGAATTTGTCCCAAAATAATATTATCTTGTTGACCCAACCCAACCCCGGCAGGTCGCGCGTGGGAACCGAACCGAGCCAGCCGGCCGGCTGCGGCGGAGACGGCGCGCGCGTGTGGGCTAACCCACATGGGTACATGGGTCCAATATCTCTCTCCCCCACAAAAGTAGGGTGGCTCAAGGGCCTAACTTCAAAGGCCAAACTTGGGCCTTTTTAGCATCCATAATTCCTTTCCTCAATTCTCTCATTCATATTAAAGTGGGTTTTAATTCCCACTTCCAACAATTTCAATAGAGTAGACTAATGGTGGAATCCTTAAACCATCCAAGCACAAGGTTCTCCCAATTCAAAACACGATCTTATGCATTTGGAAGCTGAAAATTTGGGTCTTTCAACCTAAAATATACATCTTTCAAGCCTAAAAATTTTAAAAAATATTTGGATGCCAAAAAGTGAAATGTGTTAGTGGAATGAATATTTCACAAATTTTCACCTTTTAGCCTAAAAAATGTGAAATATACTTAGGTGAGAAATTGAAAAATTTTCTCACCTCTGAAATTTTTTTACAACAAAGCTCACCCACCTTTCATGGCTTTTCACGCTGAAAAATTTCAGCCCTATCAGTGAGTCAAACCCATTTCAGCTGCCAAACGTAGCCTTTAATACCTCCAATTTCTCACAATAATCACCGCAGAATTGTTGTTAGGATCGAGTGGCCAAAGATAGTCCTGAGAAATTAACAAAGAAAATAAATGCCAAACAAACAAGCCAAACAATTGGTGTGGTTCGACAAAACCGCCTTACCACCAAAAGAAGATTTTCTTTCCACTATATCGTAAAAAACAGCGTAAAATCATGCTATCTTAAATTCCTTGAAAGGCACAATACCAAAATCCCCTCTTATACCTTTTGCATAAACAATCCTTGTGCTAGAAGCCTCTCTTCACTCTAACCCTAGAGAAACCATGAGAGAATACAATAAATCCCTTACATATGCCTCTTGGATAACAAATTATTTCCTTTCCCAAAAATATAGAAAGAAAAACTTCATAGCTCTATATCATGTGTATAAAGGATTATTGTCTCACCGACTCGACCCGTGCTGACCCACTGGGTCAAACCACTTGGCCTGACCCGGTTGCCAAACTGAGTCAATAACGGGGCCGGATCTTAAAACATTACGCTCATCATTTTTTTGTGTTTGTTACTCCTGCATGCCTAAGGCAGTGAAGGACATACACACAGACACAGACAACCTAGTTGGCTAGAACGCTTTAGTGCCTGGCTCGACATTAGAACCCAGCTCTTCTCCACCATGCAGGAGAAGAGTTGCCCAGGACCTCCCACAGTTGGACCCTCCTCATCACCATTGATCATCTACAACAGTCATAAAAAACACATTACCACTTAAATGCAATAGCCAACATGCACACAAATTACCACAAGCAAGCATTCTTAAAAACTGCTCAAAGAAGGTTTTTTTTTTTATATATTTGATAAATTTAGTAGCAAAAAAAAAGAGGCAATACAGAAAAATTAGTAGTTGGAAAGCTTTTTTTGCTCGAAATTTTAGCAACCAAAAAAGTTATTTTTGCTCACAGATAATTATAAAAAAATAGAAAAAGACAGAAGACCTTAGAGTTAATTAACTACGAATAACACTAAAAAAAATACAAGAAAGATAAAAAGATTACCTGAACGCATGTGAGGTATGGCTTGGCTCAGGCGCTTCCCCTCGAAGCCGCTTGAGCAGGCCCACTGCCCACCTGCTCGTAGAGTTCCTCCTGGAGCTGGTGAGGTAGTGCTAGGATCAACTCTTCACCTCTAGTTGGAGGTTGGGCGTGATGTGCACAAACAAACTTATGGCCCTGGATTGTGTTTATGACTAGTAAGTGTGTTTTGACTGGTAGAAAAAGACGTTGAAGGGAAATCTGACAAGTATACATGAAACGGTTTGGGAACAATAACGGGGTTGATATCTCACTCACCTAGGTCTATGGTTGTCTTTTTATGTTGGGAGCATGACTGCATGAGGTAGATATAGGTTGTAACAAAGGACTAGGCCAGCAAGAAAGAATGTGGTTTAATGGAGAAGAAAAAAAGAAGAAGGAAATTTACTGGAAAATGATCATGAACAAACTGGGTGAATATCACGTAGGCTATGTTTGTGGTGCGATCTTCCTGTTGAAGCCAGGTATATATAGGGTGTTAGAAAGGACCAGACATTTACTAGTGTGATCCGCATCTCTTGCACTGGTGCGAGGAAACCTGACATGGAAAGACAACTAACCTTATCAAATCAAGACCGGCAATCTGAAATCCAATCAGGGCGTATCTCAGAGCGGCAGCCTGCTCAAAATTCTAGGAATCATGTTGACAAGGAAAACGATATTTGTACATCACTTTTCCTACATACTGCCATACACAGCTGATGTGTATGGCAGGGCTATCACTGTCCCGTTGATAACAACAAAGAAGTATTCGGGGCAGGTACATCAGCCACTATGCATAGTAATCCACTATTTTTAGACGATAAGGATCAGTAGCAAGAATCTAATCCGCAGGAGCGCCTTATTTTTTTTGGCGCATTTTAGATTTGCAGGCGACTGTACTTGTGGTAAGTCCAGTCCGTTGGCTAGCCCCTCTGCCTCTTCAAGCCAATCCACACCTATGGCCCATCTTGATCACGGGTTGCCGCGCAATCTGTTCGGTTGTTGTTGGTAATGTTAACAAGTTAGACAATATTATTGAACAAATTGAGACCCAAGCAAGGAAAATTTTGATTTCCGATCCTATACTGGCATTCCACTTCTAGTGGATTTCAACCGAGCTAACGTAATGTTTAATGGCGACCCTCTCCAAAGATGGAACAAGTCTGACTCGACTCAGATGCTAGGGATTGTGACTATGTTGAAGAGGAGGAGATTAGAGCTTCCTCGTCATGGTAAGCTCTTAGAACCAACAAGCTAAAAATAAATAACGATGATACGGAAAATTTTAGTCTCTACTTTAATGTTTTCATCTTTTATAATGATCTATTTTGTGTTTTGTCTTTACGCCCAGAGTGCAGAAGAGTTGATCTATATTGCTCTGTGCTTTGTACTCTTATAGGATTGTGCTAATATAATTTTTTTAATTATAAAAAAAATGTCATAGTTGACTTTATCCCGGAATACCTAAAACTTTTGTCAAGTTTTGAAACCATGCAGCCTGGAATTCTGACCTCAAAGCCTTGGCGTAAGTCAACTTTCCTGAAAAAGAATTGATGGTACAAGGCAAATGTTCAAGGAAGGTCGGTAGGGCTATACTGAGAAAAATGGAAGGTTTGCCAATCAATAAGAAAGAAAAATGAATATGGGTAGAGATATAATGCATATTTTGAAAAGATAAAAGATGCTGATCTGTATCAATCAAATAATTCTTCATTGGCACTTTCCTTAAGAACTCATCAAACCTAACTAGACCGAAACCTAAGGCTAGCTAGCTTCTCTTGGGCGAGATGGGATCTGCTGGTGAAGTTTCATCGGCCGTCGATCATATGAAATCGACGGCACTCGGTCAAAAGATGCGGTTTTGACCGAGCGTACATTATGTCTGTGTGTGCCGTCTATTTCATATGATCGACGGCTTGTGAAACTTCACCAACGGCCTCGCCGGTGAAGCTTCACTAGCAGATCTGAACTCCTCTTGTGCGGTTTATATGAGGTGTGACAAACATGTCTGGTTACGATATAATTAAGTTTGGAATGAATATATGTGCACAAGAACAACCAAATGTATAGTTTTTAAAAAAAAAACAAATGTAAGCATTTAGAGTGTGTGAAACCCGGCTAGAGGGTTAAGATGTTATGCAGTACTCATAGTATAATTCATAAATCTTTTTTTTCTTTGGTTGAAGTATAACAAGTTCAGGAGGGGATGCCATGACTCGTGATAACGAAGGAGATATATGCTTTGGGTTCCATTACCATTATGGTTGTGCTTCTATTATGGTGGCAGAAGCAAATGCAATGGTAGAACGAATCAGGTACTCACCAATTGCTTTTCAATTTGTCCCTCTAATGGTAGAATCAAATTATTAATTGCTTGTCAATATGATTAACAACAAGTCTCCAGTTCCTTGTTTCTTATGAAAAATATTGGATGACAAATAAAGTTTCAGGTTCATCATCATATTACAGTCTCTCATGTCTACAGAAAAGATAATTGCATGGTGGACTTGCAAACACGAGTGCTACTACACAATCTTCTAGATTGTTTTTTGCCATTCCTTTAGGTTATTACAGCCTAAAGAGTATGTCCCCTACCGAATGGTGGGGGATTTGGAGCTTCAGAATTAGAATCTAGTCTCGTTCTATGGTAGTTCTTTTGGTTTGTTATTTCTAGGAGACAGGCATAATGGTTTCTTTTGTTTTTTTCTAAGAATCTACTGGTAGTAGTCTGCATAACCCCAACCCGCTCTAGGTGGTTTGAGAAGAAAAAAAAAGTATGACAAGTGCATTGTCGACCCAAGATGAGAAGTCTCTTCGCTATTTTGGTGCATTTCTAAAAATCATCACTCATTCCCAAAGAGATAGTAGAATTGAGTTATATCCAATTATTGTTGAATTTAGATGTGGAATGCACACCTTATCTAATTTCGTAGAGTCTAACAAAAGAATCTTATTTCATAGAGATGCTTCTGTTTCAAGATTGGATTTTGCTTCCATCATGACTTTGATCCTCAAACCTTGTGCTAGATATGGTTCTTGTATGAACAACATTGATAGAGTAATCAGGCGGGCATGCCCGAGTGGGGTCTTTGAGGCCATCCAAAGTCCACAGGCTATTTGAAGCAGTGTCTATCACTTTGGGCAACTACAACAAATACATTATGTTGATCTACACAAATCCGGAAGATCGGCAATAAACTAACTACTATAATTCGATTAAATCAGCGAATAAATAGGATTCATGGGTCGGTACATGTCACAATCCACATTAAACTAAATAATATTACAATAAAGAAATGTTTTGACACACACACGTGCCTAAGTCATTATTAAATTTTTAAGAAATGAACTAAAGAAACTTGTATTCTATCTTGTTTCTTGCTCTTAGCTTCCCGCTACCGCCCATGTCCCGCCCGCTTAACTCTTACTTTTTTGAATTTGTAGAAGAAAATAAGCTGAGTACGAGGAACTCAATAGGAAAGGCTACTATCACATTGCTAATGCAGATACAATGATAACATAACATGAGTATAGTTATTCTAGCATAATAGCTCATTAATTTCATTTCATACTCAATACTTTCCCTCTACTACACTAGTTCATACTAGTTGCTACCTTAAGCCTTAATTCTCTAGTCATGGGTAATTCTTTTTAGGTCTCGTCTCTTGTGGAGTCAACTTGTGTACCTGTAAGTCTTATCTCTTGTGGAGTCAACTTGTATTCTTCCTGCATTCATTTCGATCCCCATCAGCCACACTTGACAGAATATCCTGAGGGGAAGTCATGGTTCCCACCGGTTTAAGTTACATGCACAATGAACTTTGTTATAAATGTGCATACATTCTTGATGTCTTGAGGATATAAGTCCTCAATATGGTCAACCTTGATATAGGGTTTTGTGTTTTCCCACTAGCACGGTTGCTCTTGTGGCACATGAATTCTTCTTTCTTCATTTCTTTTGCTAGTGTTGGTTCTCTTATAGAACGTAAAAGTTTAGCTCTTATTTACCTAATCTCAATATTCACTCTTAGTGTGAATTAAGACATTACTATTAATGTCTAATTCCTTAGTTTGTTGTCCCCATCCCCTTTGTTCTCAGACAACGCCCTAATTCTACCTATCTAGTTGCTCTCTGTTCAACCTAATGTTTCATTCTTTCTATTTCGACAAGTCATCCAAAGATACAATTATATTTTAACAAACTGTTATTTGTTGTTTAGGGACACATGGTCCTATGACACATAACTTTTCGCTGGGATTTGTCATTGAAGAATCTTAACTAAACAAAACTCTATATTTTCATTGAAGCATGCATTACTTCTACATTTCACAAAAGTTAATAAGAGTATGTCTAACAATCTAATCATCAATATATCTTAATGAATCATACATCTTATTTCCAAAAATAAACATGATCCAGTTTCCATACATGCACATATCATGTGATCATCAATATTCAAAATAACATCTTTGGGTAAAAGGAGATTTACCTTGCTCTTCCCCGATCATCTTGTATACCAACAAATTATTTACATGACATATCTCATTATCTAAGAAATATAATTAATACTAAGCATTCAATATAGCTTAATACATGCAAAATCAACATAAATCATGCCACTCTTCAAACATGCAGCAATCACAATTCATGCAAGTGATATCTCAAGTCAATCACAATGAGATATCGACTCTATTATTTTGTAATTTAACTTTCCTACCTCGACTTAAAGTTGGATCCTCTTTTCTCCTTCTTCTCCATCTGAAACCCTAGCCTCCTTCGAGTCTTCCTAGTCATACATTAGAAGGAATTAGTCTAATATTTATTCCCTTCCATGGATATAAAGACAAAAAGATTAATTTCTAGATTTGACTGAATATCCTATGACAAGTGTTGCAGGCTTCTTGTCGTAGAACTGCAGAATTGAATTTAATGCTTATTTTAAATACTTACATTTTGCATAAGGTCCCCCAAGATTTTTACAACTTAAGTGATTATCACTAGAAATTAGTTTGAACTTAAAAGTTAAGTCAAATAGGTGTCATGGGCTTGGGTCCACATTTTTTTACATAGTTGAATGTTTTTATTGAAGAGGATAACAAAGGATCTGTTTGTTTAGTGGGAGAAAGAAAGAAAAAGAAAATACATGATTTAGAGAAAAGAAAAGAGCATCTATTATTCTCAATATGTATGTGTTTGGAAAGAAAGAAAATAAAAATGGTATTTTCTTTATGTGTTTGGATAGAGAAAATAGAAACAAAAATACTTCTTTTTGAATAGTTATGCCTTCTCTCCTTTTCTTAGTGTTTGAGAAAGAAAAAGCAAGAAAAGTTATAAGCCCTCCCCACATGATAGAAAACATGTTTTCCATTATCGTTTTCTTTTCTCGCAATCCAAACAATAGGATTTTAAGTTCATTTTGAAAATCGATTGCATCTATTAAAAAAAGACTCGAAGGGGTAAATTTCTTTATTTTCTTTTTTCCTTTTCTTTTACTTTTTTATTAACCAAACACATCCAATGGCTTTACAAGAGAGAGAAAAGATATTCCAAGCCAAAAGAAGCAAATAAGAATCCTGGTTGCACAGGCGCAACCGAGTGGTGCCTACTCTACCGGAAGATCGATGGCGCACACAACAAAATTCTAGCTCTTGTTGGGGCACAGCAAACCCATCAACATTTGTTCTTTGCTGAACCCGTGCATCACACGCTCCAATCACATAAGAGAGGGGTTCACAGATTGATATTTAAAATATCAACGGCCTGCATAACATGGGCGTAAATCTCACGTGGCTCACCAGGCACGCTGAATAATCTACTGACCGAATGGACTTTTAAAAAGGTAGAGAAAGTTCCCTCGGCGCGCCGCCCACAGGATGCTCCAGCTTCCACTTCCAAAAACAAAACCGGGCTTGCAGTGAAGCTTCCAATTTTGCAATTCATCTGGCAGTGGAGCTTCAGAAGTTGAGCTCCCAAATGAGCAGAATCAGCAAACTCGGACGCCCGACCATGGTGATGAGGAGGACGAGGAGGTTCTCCTCCTTCTCCTCTGCATGCAACGACTGGTGGGACCACGTGGGTCCCGCGCCAAGAGATCCCACACTTGGGATCACTGAAGCTTTCCTAGCTGATCCCCACCCAGACAAGATCAATCTTGGAGTGGTGAC
Source organism: Houttuynia cordata (assembly GCA_039654745.1). Classification (NCBI taxonomy): domain Eukaryota; kingdom Viridiplantae; phylum Streptophyta; class Magnoliopsida; order Piperales; family Saururaceae; genus Houttuynia; species Houttuynia cordata. Next base: position 17,095,222 of record CM077509.1, read on the forward strand.
TGAATCATCCACCTCCAGCTCGATTTTTTAGTGCAGTTTGAGTTGTGGGTAATCTTCAGTTTTTCAATTCTTGGCCTTTTCAGGGGGCTTACCGTGATGATCAAGGAAAGCCTGTGGTGCTCCAGTGTGTGAGGAATGCGGCAGCCAAGATTGCAGGCAGTGAATTTATGTATGTGATTGTTTTCTTTATATTTCTGATATGTTTGAGGAATCATATGGTTCACATTACAAGTCACTTGCTTTCAATCTATCTGATCGGAAGTGATTAAGAAGCCATTTACTGCGTGCTTAAGGATGTAATTTATTTAATTGACTGTTTTCCGCAAGCATAATTACCTTATCATGACAAGTTGTTTGGAAAGTTTGGTAAGAGTACTCGCTCTGTCCCATATTAATAGCTCTATTTCGAATAAAAGCTTGTCTCATATTAATAACTCAATTTGGTTCAATTTAAGTGCTTAAATGCTCCCTCCGACCTGTTTTAGATGCTCCATCTGGAAAAGAGGACAGTCCTGTTTTAGATTCTCCATATGGTCAATTAAGTGGATTATGAACCTCTTCTTCCCCCCATTAGTAGGAGTTTCCACCATTCAATAATAATCAAATTTTTTCCATGTAGAGCATCTAAAACAGGATGAAGGGAGTACTTAAAACAGATTACAAAATTTATGTTTTACATTGTCTTGGGTCCCAGCTTTAAATATAAAAAACACCATTTTTCCAAATGAAGCTATTAATAAGGGATGGAGGAGTGTACTATTAGGATAAATGAAATCATCTTAATTTGGACTCTTGATGGAATGGATATTGTTGCAAGTTTCATTAGCTTGAATCATTTCTATTTGTAAACATGTTCAATTGTTTCATCTGAATTCTTCTCTTGACCCATTATTAACGTAGCAGTCAAAAAGAGTTAATTGATAAACTTGAAATGCATATTCTTTGCAACAATTTGAATGTTATAACCATGATTCTGGACATATAGCTATTTTCTTTATATTAACATATAGCTATTTTGAATTAGATGCTTCTTCTTAAAGGAGGTGTTACTTTCCGATATGTAGTACTGTTGTCTTACCTTAAGAAACTAAGATCTTGAATGCCTCCCGTCGAGAGCTAATTTTGGTACTGTGAGCAGTGGTGGAGGCAGGATTTTTAGCCATGAGGAGCAGAAGCTAATACAGCTCTGAATAATTATTTTTGTAAGAGAATATTTAGACTAACAACGGTAATCAAGTAAAACATATAAGAAAGCTAAAAAAGATTGATTAAGAGAACTGCTAATGAAAACAGTGATGGTTTTTAATAACAAGTAAAGAGTGTTTAATATGAATCAAATGCATAACCATATGACAACCTGTATTAGTAAACAATCTACTGACATCTTGTCACCAGATTGAAATTTTTTTAATTCCACATCCGTTGCTCAGTGGTGAGTGATGATGGCTTGGAATATTTTAGGAGAGCATATACAGAGCTCGAAGCAATTTGGACAACAAGGGGAGAACGGAAACAGAGTTTGGGAAATAAGAACCCCAATTCCTGAATTGGGATATGGACTTAGCTTTGGTTGCATTGGGCTTATTTTTTAAGAGGGTTGGAAAGCAGAGGCTTTATATACACAGAATACACTATAGAGAACTCAGTCTCTGACCTGGCTTTTATATGGGTTATACAATTTAGGTCAATTTAAATGGTCAGTTTCTTTTCTAACTCAGTCTAAAGGTTTGATAAGGGCGGGCATGAAAATTTTCCAAAGTCAATGGGGTCATCTGACCCAAAAGGCTACGACATGGCTCGGCCACTGACTGTGAGCAACAGAACCCTGAATGCATTTAAGTCTCGTATTCTTTTTGGAAACCATTCAAACTTTATTGGTTGATTATGTAACCAATATTTTCATGATTTCTTATTAGCAGTAAGCAATTTGTATAATTTCAATAAGAATATTTGAATTTAAACTCATCAGATGTCACCTCAGGTGTTACTGCTCACTTCACTGAAAATCAAGAGATAAGCAACTTATATTTATGAAACTTTACTTGCTTTGCCTCTCTATTTAAGAAACTGCTGTGTAACCCACTTGCTGCCTATACCGAACCAATGAGAACGTAAAATTGAATGTTAGTGCATCCTTTATATGCACGGAATTCTTATTGCATTTTATTGCTATTTTTAGGGAGTACCTTCCGATTGGAGGTAGTGCGGATTTGGTTGAGAAAAGTGTTGCGTTGGCTTATGGAGATAATTCCCAAATTGTGAAGAGAAAATTGTTTGCTGGAGTTCAAGCACTCTCTGGAACTGGTGCATGTCGCTTGTTTGCTGAGTTTCAAAAACGTTTTCGTCCGGACTCATATATCTACTTACCAATTCCTTCTTGGTCAAAGTAAAGTCTGTAAGCATTTTTCAAGTATTTCTTTTATCTCCAGTCCGTTTTCAATCATTTTCAAAGATTTTATGTTTGAAAGAAACATAATTCAATCATGCAGAGTTATAGGTTTGTATTGCTAGTTCACTTTTTTATGTCCTATTCTTTATTAGCCATCATAACATTTGGAGAGATGCTCAAGTCCCACGGAGAACTTTTCGCTACTATAATCCTGTGGCCAAGGGGCTAGCCTTTTCAGAACTCATGGAAGATGTGAAGGTACATGAGAGTACTTGTAAATTTATGTCAATTAAGTGTTACATCTATTAAAGTGTGGGGGGGGGGGGAAGTGATACACCCACTGTTACCTAGAGCAGGTAGTTCTTTATTGGCATGAGGATGCAGTGTATTGATTTTTCCCTTAATTTTCTTGATTTGGTTGTCTTGCCAGAGTGCCCCGGATCGGTCTTTCTTTCTATTACATGCATGTGCTCACAACCCAACAGGTGTTGACCCTAATGAGGAACAGTGGAAAGAAATATCTTATGAGTTCAAGGTGTAGTATGAGTAGGTGCTTCTGTAGCTTTCACATGTCTTTCTGTTGTTATTATAAGATAACCAAGTTTCCCAAAAGCTTACATGGTATCGGAGCTCCAGGCTGTGGAAGGTCCTTGGTTCTAGTCTCGTCAGAGGCGTTTATATCCCAATTATGTTCCACGTACTACGCTTTATGAACGCTTGCACTTGAGGGGGGATGTTAGAATATACAATAAATGAATAAAGATTTCCGTTTCCTAACAGCTCAAGCTTTTGGGAAACTTGGTTATCTTACATGGTATAAGAGCTCGAGCTCTTAGGAAACAGAAACCTTTATTCATTTATTACATATTCTAACATCCCCCCTCACGTGCAAGTGTCTACCAAGCACGGCACGTGGAACATAATTGGGGTATAAATGCCTCCATCGAGATTAGAACCCAGGACCTTCCACAACTTAGAGCTCTGATACCATGTTAGATAACCAATTTTTGCCTCTCACACTTATGTGTGACCACCAGCCCCTTTCACATGGCCCCAACAATCTCCCCCTCACACATCGAGAGACAGACCTAGGTCCCATGGACTGTTGGGCCGAAACTATTGGTAATCCGGGCTCTGATACCATGTTAGATAACCAAGTTTCCCAAAAGCTCGAGCTCCATGTTGTGGAAGGTCTTTGGTTCTAGTCTCGATAGAGGCATTTATACCCTAATTATGTTCCATGTGCCGCGCTCTTCGTGGACGCTTGCACATGAGGGGGGATTTAGGATATGTAATAAATGAATAAAGATTTATGTTTCCTAACAGCTCGAGCTTTTGGGAAACTTGGTTATCTAAGAGTTACTTCTATTGAATTTCACTTGTTCAAATTTGCAGGTGAAAAAACATTTTCCTTTCTTTGACATGGCTTATCAAGGTTTTGCTAGTGGTGATCTTAATAGAGATGCTCAAGCAATTCGAATATTTATGGAGGATGGACATTTAATTGGTTGTTCTCAGTCATTTGCAAAGAATATGGGACTATATGGTCAGCGAGTGGGATGTCTAAGGTTTGTTGTTTATTGCCCTGTTCCAAAAGTACTACATGACATAGGAAAACATGTGGAGCTTGATTTATCTATGTCCTATACTAATCTCTGTTTATTTTTCTTCATCTTTTCCACGTCGCTTCTTTAGTATTCTCTGCAAGGATGAAGAGCAAGGAATGGTTCTCAAGAGCCAGCTGCAACAGATTGCCAGACCGATGTATAGTAACCCCCAGTCTATGGCGCGTTACTTGTCTCAACTGTCCTGGGTGATCCAAGTTTAAAGCATTTGTGGGCGAAGGAATTGAAAGTAAAATTTTCTTCACTTAAATGTGTTACTAAAACATGCAAATTGTCCAGATTTGTATTTTTGCAGATTTTGATGATTCATTCGAGTAATACACATGTCTAATCCAGATAACGTAATGGATTTCACATGCATTTTTCTATTAAGGTTATGGTCGATCGTATAGTAAGCATCCGACAATGTTTGCATGAAAAACTGGAACAATTGGGATCTCCTGTCAACTGGGAGCATATAACTAGCCAGGTTTCCCTGTTATATATGATTGCATTTTTCTTCTGCTGTGGGCTGGCTTTTGCCTGGGTTTCACAGGTTTGTTTCTGTCAAGCAGATTGGGATGTTTTTCTACAGCGGCTTGACCCCTCAGCAGGTGGAACGGCTTAGAAATGACTTCCATATTTACATGACTAGTGATGGCCGAATCAGGTAATCCCCTATATCTGATATGCGGGCTTGTTGTTGAGATGTATTAAAGATAACGGTTTTCTAGAAGCTCCAGCCTTTGAGAACACTGGTATATTTCAACGTGGTTCAGAGACTAGGTCTCAGTTCCACATCCCGCAGGGAGAAATTTTTCCCATTTTTGTTCGAGGGGCATATTACCTCCTCTCTCCTCTTATTATATGTATGTGCTAAGCTTTGATGGATACTTGCACATGCAGGAATGTCTAGGTTGATTAAAATAATTTAATCGCCCTAGGTGCTCTTTTAGAAACATTGGTTATTTTCAACCTTGTATCAGGTTAAAGTACTTGGATATGATCACATGCTCAAACAATTTGTCAGCCAGTTTACAAAAGTTGCTGAAAATTTTCTATTTCCATTCTCTTTTCCAAGCTTGTGATTTTTTTTGCTACAACCGCCCCATGGCAGTGACCTCCCCACACACACTCACTTACACCTAAGTAGTAGGCCCCATGGTCATATACCCCTTAATATGCCTGGGCTGCAACTCGAGCCCAGGACTTCCTCCATACTAGTGGAGATTGACAACCACTGCACTACGCCCCTCTGGGGTTTCCAGGCTTGTGATTTGTTTCATGGTAGGAGGCGGTTCTTACATTTACATTTGCACATCTGTATTGCAGTATGGCAGGTGTAACCAGAGAAAATGTTGATTACCTGGCAAGTTCCATGCATGGGGTTACAAGTTCTGCACAAAAACCATCTGAGTGTGCAATTTAAGACTAGTATATGAGTTGCTTTGAGCTACCTTGTTGGGAGTTTACCTCAGAAGTAATGCAAAATTATTCAATTTTTCATTGTTTTGGTTATCTGCTCTAGACCATATTTCTTCTTGTTCATATACACTCCTCACTCAGTCCTCCCTACTAAGAGCTTCAATTGAAAAATGAGATTATTTTCATATAATTTAATCCGATTGTATGAACATATCTCCACATGGGGCCATACATTAGTAGTTTTAATTTGGTGGCCCATGCTGTCATTGCATTATGGGCCTTGTAATCCCCACAATGGTGTGGTCTGATTGATGGCCCATTCTCTCACCGCAATATCGGCCTTATAATCCTTGCAGTACTGTTGTTTTGGCTAATATAGTGGGAACGCTCGGTGGCTCACTAGGGGCCATTTGACCATGAAAAATCAGCCCATCCAGCTTGGATTGCTCATAAACCATTTGGAGCTTGATTTGGCATAATCTAGGGGCTGAATGTGGATGGGTGGATAAAATCATAAAATCCACCATTCAGTCCCATTCAGCTGAGACCTCCTGAGGTAAATCAGTTGAATGTGACTAAAATTAAAGGGTCAAAGTCCATATCTAAGTTAAATGCAATGATCAGGTGAAATTTTTTTTTCATGCCCCAACAAAAGGGTTATATTTTATAGGACCCCAAAATTTCTTGATAACATCACTTTCATAAAAAGGGTTGGAAAAAATCATGTTTTTAGTATACTTAGCAACATCCCAATGTTACATCTTGATGGTAGATGTTGACCAACAAAAATATCACCTGTCTATCACCTGTCTAACAGTGGCATTCCACTGACAAAATAACAACCGTTTAATTGAGTTCAATCTATCAGGAGGGGTTCACCGTTATATACTTGATGATAGGGTTTTACCGTCAAGATCCTTAGTATTTATCAGTAGGATGAATGAGAATAATATGCTGTTACTTAGCAATTGTAAAAAAAAAAAACTGGTTATACTGAGCACGTGGTATTGAGAAAAATTGGGGTATTAAAAAGCATCACCCCAAACAAAAACAAAATCTAGCAACAAAATTATCATTCAAGACAATGATGGGTTAAATATAATCCACTATCCACAAATAGCCAAATCAGGATCCTTACTCCTTCCATCCATGTAAATATATGTTTTTTAAAGAAAAATATCATTTCTTTGTGGGGATATTAGCTAATTGGCCGCATATCCTGCCACCCAAGAATTTTTCATGGACCCCCATATGTCCTATTCATCACTCGCAGGGGTACCCAATCAAAATGAAAAATATTATTTGTATTCCCCCCTTGAGTCATTTTGATTTTTAGCCAACTTCAAAAAAAAAACTGGATTCTCACATATTTAACAGGGGCACCCTTCGTTTAAGGCTTCCCATCATCAGAGGGACCATGCATGAAATCGTTTGACTTGATAAATAGCAAATACAATATTCTGATGTTCTCTAGAGCGGGCATGTACTGGCTCATCACCGCCATTAGAAGGCTGTGGAGAAGACATCTTCTCACCAGCTCTTCTTCCAACAAAACTGCAAATTACTCTAAGGACAAGGAATAAATACATCTACAACCACATGATCAATGCTCCGCATGAACAAGCTTGAACTGGTTTCGAGCATGGCGGTGGCCCTTAGGCAAATTATAATTGCCGATGGTAAGGGCAGAACAAAACTTTTTTAAAGAAATTTCCTTTTTCATTCTTTTTTTTTTTCTGTCCATGGTGTTTAAGATTCCATAAAGAGAAAATTATTGTATTCACTACATAAGGAAAAAATGTCCGATATTTTTGGAACTTGCCCAAAAAAGATCAAAATCCAGGGTCCCATGAAAAATTCCTGGGTGGCAGGATAGGTGGCCTAGCTAATATAAGAAAATATATGATTTGGTGGCCCATGCTCTCACTAATTTGGTGTCCTATTTGTTTTTTTTAAGGAAAAAATCATAATAGACTTAATATGGAAGGAGGGACTATTAGTTAATTCCTGCCTATTTCCATGTGTTTACACTTCACATATCCTTTCATACACATTACATATCCTTTCATATACATCACATATTTTTTTATCTGATAAAGTCAAAGCAGGATTATAATCAAATTAAATAAAAAATAGAAGATATTAAAAGTCTAGACATACAGATCTAATGTCAAATGGCAACATTTACCGGGCTCCAACATCTATGAATAATAAGTAGAAGAGAAGTGACTCCTGGAGCGTTCAACTCCGAATATTGCCCTTTTCCAGGTGTGCAAGTGCACAGATTCAGATCCTTTCATCCTCTTCACTCTTCAGTCTTGACCAAGTGACTGCTCTCGTAATCACGAAACAGAATCAGCTCTTAGTTAAAAATTTAAAAACTATTTGAACAATGTTTTCTTCTTTTCCAACTGTTGACATCCAAGCCACCAAAAATTTGACAAGAAGAGGTTCACATTAATGAGACTTCAGTTAAACCTGCAGTAATATACACGCAAATCTCAAAGCCCATTTGTTGAGTGTTATTTTGATCGCGAATTTGGAACTCTCCCTCCACAATTCCCAAACAGATCCCCGTCAGAAGCTGCCAGCTTCTTCACTACAACTTAATTTAGTGATTTATGTTAGCTGTCAGTGAAATTGAAAGGATTAACTAAAACGATGATGACCGTTTATCAAGACGAGCAGCTATTAATAGAATTAAACTATGCTCCATTTGCCATTGAATGTAATGGAATCTTAAATGCACAAGTTCGAGGGGGCTTATTGTAATGTTTCAATTGCTGAATAAAGAGCCATGAGTCCATATGATGCACAATCCTGCACAAAATAGAACATTGGTACCTATTAATTTCATGGGATAATATAAGAAGCCACTCTGAAGGGAATTGTGCCATAATCAATACACCTAACTTTTTGTTTCTCGGCTGGCCACCCATTGGTGTGGTGTTGAGAACTCTCGTGTAGAGGGAGAAGTCCTAGGTTTGAACCCGGAGTAAGGCATCTTTGGATAGGAGGGTGGGGTTTTGACTACATTAGAGTTAGGTTTAAGTCCTTTTTTACAAAAAAAAAAACTCCTGTTTCTCAATAGAACTCTTCTACTGTGAAAAGGATTGACTAAGTATAGATGATTGAAGCTTCATAGACGTAAAATAATAATCCAACCGGGTGCTGGTGGGATGGCGCCAACTCCCTAGATGAAGAAGAGGCCCTGATTTTGAACCCCCACTCTATTGACACCTCCTGGTGTGTTTGATCGGTGGGTTATATGTGCATGAAGGGATTAAAAGGTGGTGTTCAAAGAGGCCGGTCAGCCTGGCACTTCTAGTCGGGTCTTAAGGACTTGAGACCCCTCGTAAAAAAAAACTAATTAAATAATAGGAGCATATAACTAGCTACTTGTTAGAAGCACGGTGCTAAAAAATGTGGTTTGGTAATAAGGGAGGCTGAAGCCATCTAAATATTTCCTTTCATCTTATGGAAGCAACCGTGACACTAGACCGAATTCCATCACATCTATCAAATTTTCTATGATTATGTAGAAGAGAAGAGAATATGAATACTAGTATTTTACTGTAGAAAGAGATGGGAGGTGGCCAAGAGAAGCACATCCCAAAAATTTTCTTTCTCCTTGGATGATTTATTATGATAAAAGAGGCTTCTAGTCGTAGGTCGCAAGGCAGAGAGAGCTCCACACGCCAAGGTAACCAAAGCTTTTCGCAATAGAAACTAGCTGGCCAAGTCATTGACCAGCCAACAATATCTATAGTCTCATCATATGTAGCTTCTCTCTCTCTCTCTCCTCATGCGTAACATTCTCCATGAATTCAATGGTTGGAACCTATATGATATGACTATTTCTCTCTTTTCACAATGTCAATATTAGTACATAAAAAGAATGGAAACTAAAGTAATCAGGTAATAGATAGTTTCAAAATTAGCATTGGGGTGCCAGTATCATGACACTATCACAGTGTTGTATCTCATTGATTATACATTAGAATCGATTTCTAAATATCCTAAAACACAAATTAATTAAAGAATCAGGTACCGATTTAATTTCTAAATATTTGTCTGATCATGAATTTGTTTCCCCTATTTTATTGAACAACTAAAAAGACAACTCATGTTGCAAAAATAAAAACATAAGAGGCCCAAATTGTACTTACTGCAGACTGAAACTATAAGAAAAAGTCTATATATAGAGAGAGCAACAGACTGCCAGTTAGTGAACCCTCTAGGTCTCTACCAGTGTCATATGTGGAAGAAAAATTTCCTGTAAATTCCCTGTAGTTTTCAACCACAACCACTTCTGTTCTCACACAATTGCAATGAAGCATCAAATCAAACATACCTTTTGTCCCCCAAGCTTTAATGCTTTGAAGCCAAAGACCAACAGGAACACGTCAGGAAACCCTAGACCCTTGGTAGTCAAACATCTCCATGCACGTGCAATGTTTACACGTGCCGTTCTCATCCATCAGAGTCCACAGTCCCAAGGACTTGAGAACTGCTTGGTGAATGAAGTGTTCAATTTTTTTGTTTTTGATGCATCATCAATGTTTTCTGAAGCATTGAACATACAGACGATGCAGAAATGTGTGTTTCGAAAACAACAGCCATGAAATAATGCAAAACTTTTCTCAATTAACAAACTGAAAATCAGAATAATCCTATGTTGGACATTATATGTTAAAAACATAATTATATGCCTTTCAAACCGTGTAGAAATAAAATAAGAACAGTGGAATGGATGATAGAAGAGAGAAAATAAGATCTAGAAAGAAATTTGTGAATTGCGAAAGAACCAGAGAGAAAAGATAATTCAAGCTTCCCAATTAATTCTCCAACAATACAATCATTCATTCCACTCGATATGAAAAAGGAAAGATGTGTATTGGAAAATGACCGTGAAATTATCCGAAAAAGGAAATATTCTCGTTTGTGATGGATCTATAATCAGTGGAACTTGAAGGTGGAGTGTACATGGAAGAAGATGGAGGAAGAAGTGGTGGCGGAGGAGGCGGCGGTGGTGACGGAGTGATCGGTGGTGGAGCTGCAATGGAGACAACCCCGGAAGGTAGAAATGTGGCATGAGATGTGGGGATGATATTAGCACTAGCGTCTCTCAACTTATACTTCAATATTTCTGCTCTAATTGCATTGAGCTCTGCTTGTAAGGATTGAACTTGTTGTTGTAAAGCTGAAATTGCACCCATGCATCCATGTACTGGATCCCTAAGCCTTACATTAGCTTCATAAACAAGACTGTTTGCGGCATCCGCTCGCTGACTTTCGGGCACTTCCTATGTCATCATAGGCATGAACTTATATGTTAGCAATTGAAAATCAAAATGAAAAGAAAAGAGACGAAGAAGACTTGAAGTTAAGAGGAGTAAGTTAGAATTAGGGTTCACCATGAGCATCTTGGAGACGTTGCTAGCACCAAAGACTTTGTGGACAGAAGCAAATTTGTGGGGTTCGTGAGGGGAGAAGTAGGGAGAGAAGGGGCATTCTTGTGCACACCTTCTCCTTAAGAGCTTGCAGGCTGCACAAGGGGTAATGGTGTTTAAGACTCCAGGAGGAGCTAGAAAAGTTCTTCTTCCCATCCGATCTGAAACATCGGCTTCTCTCTTGATCTTCTTGCCTATGTCATCGTACCTCTCCCTGTGATTAGAGATACAAAGAAGATATTGGAAAGTCTTAAATATTGAGATGAGCTAATATATCAAAAACTTTCGAAAAGTTGTACGAATTTGTTGTTAGATTTTTTTGGTTAGTTATAGGAATTCAAACATATTTTTTTCATCTACACGTGGAGAGAAAGAAGAAAAAATCTGGTAAACCAACATGAAATTATTACTAATCAGAACCAGTTTTTGTTTTGAATCAGAACCAGTTTGGTGGATTAGTTAAAGAGAAAGGATGATATAGACTTTATTTTTAGAGTTTTTAGAATTTGTTACCTGTCTCTGGACATTCAAGCATGCTCAATGGAGAAGAGGTTGGAAGGGAAAGAGAGGAAGAAGAAAGAAGAAAGAAGAAAAAAGAAAAAATAGAAGAAAAGAGTGCTTTAAAGGCAAGGTAATAAGAAAGAGTGGGCATATGTCTATTCTTTAATATAGTGAAAAGACTTGAAAAGATATGAAACTGACGGCATACAGCAGATTGTGAATTTGTTTTCTTCCTGTTGCTGATGGATCCTGTACTTCGTGAATTATATCAGGACTTCGATGGAAAGACTTCCAGTTGGGATGGGAGAGAGATGCATGTCAGGCTCCAGGGCTGCTTGCTCTCACGTGGACTCCTTCCAGCTATTGACCTTTGGAAGCAATCCCTAGAACTTTGGCTTGCATTCAGAGCCTAAGTAGTTGTTGACACGTTAGAAAAATTGTTGCCTCATTTATTACTTGCTTGCTTCTGTATCAACATCCATAACATAAGATATTTTACTTACAACTTAGGGTTCCATCTAACTTGTCATGGTTACGAAATCAGACTTGAAACAGTGATTGTTATCAAGATTTAGGGCCCGTTTGGTTGGCCCAAAGAAGCTGGATTCTTCTTTGGGGAAATCTCCTCCAGAGGAGATTTCCCCAAAGAAGTCACATGAGCTTCTTGCAATGGCAGTTGATGTAATTTCTGAAAACTGACAATGGTACTTTCAAAAAAAAAAACACAGAAACAGAGCCATCATGATTTAAAGCAGCCCCTGTCAGTTTTTGAAAATTACACCACATGCCATCATTACTTAAATTCCAAACCAAACACCAATTCTACTTCATTTTGAAAATCCAACTTCACTACTTCTAAAAGTCATAACCAAACGGACCCTTAATAAAAGGTATCTCGTTTAGTCTTCATTTGCAAAACAAGAAAAGCATACTCCCTCTGTCCAAATTACTATCTGGATTAGAAACCGTTATGAATTAAAATCAGTTCATTTTGGTTTTTTAATCCAGACAAATAAAATTGGATGGAGTATTAATTAGACTTCAATATTCTTAACGGCTAGATTTTGGAATGGGTAGTTAACCCTCCCATAGGGTAGTTAACCCTCCCTTGGTGGTGCTTTGTTCTAGGTTTGAAGGAGAGTTGGTTATGTATATCATATTCTTCTGTACTCTTCTTTGGTCTCTATTTTAATAATATTTCTCAATTATTAAAAAAAAAATTGGTAAGATGATTGCCTATGTTTTCTAGCCCCTATGTGGGATTTTTGGTAGCTTGACTATCTAAAAAGAGTGAATTTGGATTTTATATATGTATTATGCTACTGCTGCAATGCAAGTTCATCCTGCCTAACTCCTGAGAAATTCAACATACGAAGTTATAATCTACAGTGATTTACTTTACCCTGTTTTGCAGTGTTTCTGCTCTATGAGAGACTCATGTACGAATATGGTACAAAGATCATCAGCTACATTTTTTGTAGGCGATTACTCAAAAACTTCTTTTTGGCGATTATACGATTTGTAGGAATCTACAAGTCGCCTTAACATTTGACAGGCCCAACAAATATCCGAGAAAGATAAGCTAGTGTAATATGTAAAGTAAATCACAGCATTATGAAACATGTTTTCTCAGAGGCTAAAGCACCATTTGTAGCACAATTTTGAACCTTTATAGTTCATGGTCCTTATTTAGATCAAAGGCTCTCGAAGGAAAAAAAATCATTAAACTGCATAAAATTACAACCCGGCCTCATTACGGGCATGTTTAGCAACCACTTTTACTTTTGTAAAAAGCAGATTTTAGACAAAATCTCTTATGTTATAACAAAGTAAAAGTGTGACCAGTATGGTACTGCCCATCCTTAAAATGATTTTGTTAAAAGCCAACCCTTAAAACTTGTTTAGATTGGGCAGATTTTGGCTAAGGAATAAATGTTTCATATGATAATTTTACCTTTAATGAGAGAAAAAAAAATGAACATCCACCGTCAATTTAATAAGGGAGTGACAAGTGGAGTCATTTTTGCATTTGTCAAAAATCTCCTCCATAGGCAGCTTTTGGACCAAGTTCTAAGAAAAAATTATTTTCGTTATAACAAAATTACTTTTGTATAAAATCTGCCTCTCAAATACGATTTTGCACTAAAACAACTAGAAAGCTACTTTTGGAGCCCAAAAGTGGCCTCCTAAACGCACTCTCCACAGAAGGCTGCGAGAAGCCAAAATATTCCCACAATGATATATTTTTCCAAATAGTAAATAAAATACATTAAAGCACCAGGAATACAATTTGCAGTCAAAACACGAAACATAGCAGCTAGGACCCGATAGATCAATCTCCTTCATGGGAGTCAACCCAACCCAATGCTGACCCTCCCAGCCTATTTAGATAATTCAGGAATTCTTAGCCAATGCAGGAATTGTGTTCTAAACTCGAGTGTACCCTTTCACATTAGGTGGGGCTGGACCTAATCGGTCCTAATTAGAACACTCTTGTTCTACTTTTTTTTTATATACCTTTGTTCTACTTCAATGGTCCAATTTGTTTTTTTATTAAACAGTTAATTTATTTTGAAAATTTGAAATCAGACTATTAATGTGGAATAGAAGGAATAACAGCTGAAAAATGTTTGCGAAGGGGTGCAGCTGTTCTGATTGTGAGCTTAAGTACGCATCAACAAGTTATATAGCCAAGCCAAAATTTCAATGTTGGAGGGAAAATGTCATAGGAAACAGGTTAGAGGAGAAAGAGGGAATTTGATATTAATTAACCAAGATTTAATTACCCATTACAAAATGTGTACCCCTCTTGTCCGGAATTAGTAGATACATGAAAGCTGGAACTAATAGATACATGGAATTAGTAGATACATAAAACCACATGTACATACTACATACTACTGCCGGACAGAGGGAGTATATAAATGAATATGCGTGTGTTGTAAGAAATTGGATCGTCCATCCTTGTTTGACCCGCATTTCATGTCTTGGAATTTGCATCCTTGTTTTCTCCTTTTCAAGCCTAGTCCGTCCGAGTCCGGATCCTGTGGTGAAGCTTCACCAGCGAGGCCGCTGGTGAAGCTTCACCAGCCGTCGATCGTACGGAATCGACGGCGCACACGGATATGATGTGCGCTCAGCCAAAAGCGTGTCTTTTGGCCGAGCGCACAAGGAAACTGTGTGCGCCGTCGATTCCTTATGATCGGCGGCTGGTGAAGCTTCACCAGCGGCCTCGCTGGTGAAGCTTCACCACAGGATCCGGTTCCAGTCCGTCCACCATGTTTTCCAAATAACAATCAATTCTGTCCATCATTTGTAATAGGCTTGGGTTGAATATGATTTCTTTTGTAGACTCAGCAAACCCCTCCGTCCACTCTGTCGTCCTCCCCAACCAGATAACGGCGGCCACAGCACCCTCTCCAGCCTCATCACCGAGGGTAGAAGGACTTGTCGATGCACCGGAGACGGTGGTCACATTAGCTTGAGGGTGTGCAACATGGCATTCTGGGCTAATTAGTGGTATATATTAATAAATGAAAAATTGTTTTTGGTGACATGAAATGTAAATTAAGTGGAAAGTTCTTAGGAAAAACATTTATATGTGCCATTGGTCATGTGCTCCAGCATGTGCAGGGTTCCTAGACCCGTCAGATGGAGATCTCTCTGTGAATATTAATACTCCCTCTGTGCAATAGTACATGTCCGCATTAAAAAACTAAAATTAACTCAAATCAGTTTATTTTAATTTTTTAATGCAGACAAGTATTTTTGGACAAAAGGAGTACAAATTAAAAGGCGGATGGATGATTCACGCCCGCATTTCCCCTTTATTAATGTTTAGAAGGATACATGTTGATCAATTTTTTTTTGCAAATAAATAAATTTTATTCAACTAAAATAAAGAATACAAACAAGGAGTCCTCATATACAACATCCAAGGGGAAGAAAAGACTCTAGACACACAACTAATACTGACATCTTTCCATAATAAATAAAAAAATATTAAGTAGAAATACCATAAACAAAGGTACAACGTTGAGCTAGAATCCATTGCGAAGAACCTTGAACCCAAACATCTTGGGCTATCTCCAAAGGGTCAGTAAACTGATATCGTTTTTTCAATAAAATACATCTCTATAACAGAGACAAAGAAACATACAGTCGAGCTACCAGTTGTGAGTTCAAGGCAACAGCTTCGCAAGTAGTAAATCTGGAGATACTCGCCCAATCGTTAAGCGACAACTACAAAATCGAAAAATCGAATGATTGAGTGCACGCCCAATGCAACGGAGGTTAGATTCTCTCCCTAATGACCTTTACCTAGTTGATCACCACTCGGCTGGGATAAGCTTGAAGTAGAAATCAAGAATTTGTACCCAATGGGGGAGAGATCTGACAACAAAAATGTCGACCGGAGCAATCACCTTAAGAGGACAACCACCAAAGGAATCACTTTTATTTATAGAAGTATCTACTGGACTCAACTTTCATATGAAGAACAGGGGAAGGTGACCATGGGAGTAGGAGGAGGGGAGGATGACAAGCAAAACTTCTTTCTCACCATCATCCCACCCAACAAAAATCAATAAACAAACCAAAATCGACTGAGAAATCTTCCACCATTATGGGGGCACGACCTCCAAGCAGACACCAGCAGAGTCAGACTGCGAGTCTATCGACGACGGAGAGGGAAAAGGTCGAAGCAAGAAAAGCTAGGGGTTAAAAACTTCGAAGATCGTCACCCCACCAATGGTTGTCAACCCCTCTCCCACCCTACTCACCAACCCAGAACCGCAGCAGCCATGTGGCCCTAGCCAGTGATAAGCAAGGACGGAAGTCCAGTAAGGGAAGGGATTGGAGAAAATGGGGGATTTTTGGAGGGGAAAAGAGGAGAGAGGGGAATGCTTCTCTCTCCTCCCCTTGGCTCAGCTCGCAATTAATTGAAGCTGGAAGATGAAAGTAAAAGAGGAGCATGTACCTATGGGATTAGCAAAATGATATACATGTTGATCAGATGAATGTTGAATATTGGCAGATGATTTTGAAGGCTAATAATTCATGATTGGAATGCATTGGGCCAATATTCCGAATGTATGCCAGTATGTGGAGTTGTTTGTATGTCAGAGGATGGGTAGGTATTCAGAACTCATGCCATGTTCAACAGGAGCCATTCAATCTAGATCACGCGGCTAGAAAGTGCTTGATGAGAAGTTATTAGTCTAGTAAGTTGCAGGGAAATACAGTGTCGAACATGAATTGCTGAATGACATGCGGCCTAAGTGCAAACATGTTGGTCTCGTATATGCTTGTAACAGCCGTGCTCATCAAGTGTTGTGCGCTATATTTCCATGGGCTACAGCCAACCTAATAATTTCTCGTGCTTGCTGCGTATGCTGATATGCATCCGCAATATAACTCTACAAGTGCACCCACCCGAACAGCAAATGTCATATTTAGCACATAATAATTGGAAGCTCCACGAGGAGGTGAAAGTCGATCAAATTGACTTCGATGAATCTCACTGGAGGTTCACGGGACTGTGTCACTGTGGAGGCCTAAGGAGGACGAGGAGGTGAGGTGGTCGGGAGTCGCAGCTCAGGCAAGGCAGAAGGCAGAGGAAGAAGGTAAGACCGTGAGGGAGAGAGTTGAGATGGGAGAAGAGATCATATTGTAATTTATATCACGGAAAGATGGAATATGACTGATCAGGAACTTGATGCCTCTGGGTAGGCTAACAATTGGGAGGGTGTGGAGAGATAAAAATAACAGATAGTAAAATGGTAAGATGTGGGGTATAGCGAGAATTTTGATGAAAGTTTTGAAGAATTTTACATGGGTACATGAAGAAACGTGGTTAAAAGGAGTGGAAAGTTAGGAAAAGGGAATTTCCCTTTCTCACACGTCAATTAAGTTAGTATGCCTTCTTGTTTATGCACATTCTAATCATACTACCTAAGTTATATTGAGGAAGTGCCTTGAACTCCATAAGGCAAGGGAGATTGCTAGGCAATTAATTGATTGGGCGATCAATCGGATGAATTAAAAAAGTTACTGTAAGATGTGAGCTGAGGCAGTGTAAGCCATCAGATTTCGATCTGACAGCGCATATCAAATCAAACCCGCCTACCCCCGATTCCACACCCTTTGTCGGATCGATCCAACGGCTAGCCAGTCTTCAGGCCTCGACTCACGCTGACAGTCTCATGCCAAGGGGGATCACTTTATCTTCTCATATCATGAGGTTCAGATTTTGGTGTCTCATGCTGGCCCCGGGTTTGTTATTGAGCACAAGAGGCAAGATATGCAATGCCGGCTATGTACCTAATTTCAGATAGGCCCACTTATCTCCACCTTATGAATGACTTACCATACATCTCTCTCTCAAAATCCTCGATATATCCGAGATGCTAGAGCCAATTGCATGGCAGAAGTGTCCATATGGCAAATCCATATTGTCGGCAGTTCAAGGCTTGCAAGGGTCGGTGACTCTCACTAGTGTCTTATGCACATTCATAGCTAAATACCCCTATTAATTGCCGGCACACTGACCAACCCCCCGGCCTCACCAACCAGCTGCTTGCCTGAATTCCTTGGTGCACATAGTGCAAGGACACTATTAAAATCATGAGAGATGGGGACCTCTCGGCTCTTACAACTGGGTTCAATTATTAGAACTGTAAATCAACATCAGATCTGCTTAAGATGGTTTTTTGTGGATAAATTAGATTGCAAGTCAAAAGCTAAGAATTGATTAACTTTAGCTAAATGAAAAATTACATGCTAAAGTACGCATGAGTGTGATTATTCTATGCACATAGTTAATGCACCAGAATTTTCTGTCTGTACTTCTGTATACAAACCACAGGTGAGTTGCAGCATCATACACGGCGAACCAAAGATTCCAACAGCATTCATTCCAATTAAATAGCAAGATGTGAACAAGGGACGAACTTTCCTTTGCAGATTAATTTACATTCAACATCCCAAAATCCCCATCTAGTTATATCTTAAAGGTTTTATAACAAGAATATTGGCTTCTACTGTATCACTAGCTCGGATCAGAGGCCTTCATTGTTCACTAACAGAATTATTTTAGGATTTTGATGACATGGGTATCCTATAATGTATTGTTTATATTCAGAACTTTTCTAGTTTGGATCTTACCCAATTGAGCTACAGCTGCTTCTAACAAGAATCTTTATAAGAAAAGAAAGGTTTGATCAAAAGAAAGAAGCATGAAGATCTTCAGATGATAATGTTGACAAAGTTGGCATTGTAGATTGGATGCAGAACTCAGTAAGAATATTTACTATAGACTTGAACAGTGGAACAACAGTTGGTACTTGTTTCCCATGTTAGATCGCTGTAAATTACTGCCCCCTAACAGCGGCTAAGGCCCTCTGGCGAGGTGCCACGCGCCATCGGATCATGCTCGGATGGTGCGCTTGGAGCGGGCAGGTGATCCATAACCTGCCTGCCCCCCTGTATCAACGTGCGCTGCTGGATCAAAACCAGAAGGCCTGAGATGCCCCGACAAACAACGAAGTGCATGAGCCGGGATTCATTTTACATTGCAGACTTTAGTCTATGGCCAGAAGTACAGTAAAAAAGTGTAGATGGGAATCAATACAGATGAACATGTAGGAATTGCATTGAAAACAAAGCGCAATTATTCTGAAGTCAACAATATCACTTGTTACACATCAAATAATCAGGTAGCAAAGTTACTACCCATACATTTTACAGCACAAACAGGTTTTTACTTGACAGAAAGATGGAATATAACTTTCTTTGAAATGGTACCTTGATCATGATCTGGGACCCTGCATGAGTGTTGACAAAGATGTAAACCTCCTGAGGGGCACCTTCTGATCACCATTGCGCCTGAAGCTGCCGGATGCGCTCCGGCCCATCCTGAAACACAAAGTTGAAGTAGGAGATCCAGGTGCACCAGGATCTTCTTCATCAGCTCTGAAGGAGATTGAAGACCTGGGGCTCGAGAGCGGGCAGCTCCGCCGGCTGGGCGACGATGTGAACGACCACGCGGATGAGAAGGAGGAGGATGAGAGTGAGGAAATTGATGAAGAAGAAGGTCTACGAGTCTTCCTCATGTTCAGCTTGGGCAGGATAGTCATGAATAGGCTGGACTTGGGGTGTTGCTTCTTAGTTGGATCTTTCTTAGGGTTTGAGATGTAAGAAGGTGGGGGAGTGAGGGGAGGGAGAGTGGTGGAAGAGATGGGAAGTTTGGGGGTGCCTGGCTGGGACTCCCAAAGGAATGGGACTGATCCAGGTGCTAGGCCATAGTAGACTCTGCATGAAGTGTTGGCTGTGGAGTTCTCTTTGGCCAAGAGCCTGCTGAAGAACTTACCATCTTGCTTGATCTGGAGAGGGCATTGGGGAACTTCAGGCTTGCTCTTGAGCATTCTTGCTTCTTCAAGCTCTTGGCCTGTGGGAGGGCCAAGTTAGGGGAATTTATAGGGCACAACTAGCTTTAGCTGGGTTGTTGGATATATTTGGAATTAATTCAAGCATAGAAACGAAACTTTAAAAATTATTATTGTATCATACTCCCTCCCTTCTAAAATACTATGAACATTTGAAAATATTCATTGCTCCAAAATACTTTGTACATTGGATTGACTTGAACTTGGTTCATGTAAATGAGCATATGAGTTGGATGGGATATTATGAAGAATAAGTCATGTGACTTCGTTCTGAATTTCATGGTCCAATAAAAATAAAAATTTTCTCAAATATGTACAGCATTTTGGAACGGAAGGAGTATAAAGCTTAGATGTAAACATTAGACCTAGAACATAATGATGCTAAAAGATCTTGTTTATACATTATATTATCTAAGCAAAAGTATTATCTGACAAAATGGTATTTTGTGGTCAATCCCTTAGACTGAAGCCCCATGCCAACAATTGGACAATATTTTGGCAGTTTATTTGATAATTGCATCTGGACCTGTCAAGTACATCTAGATGATGGACTTTGTGAATGCAAAATTTGGTTTGGTTCTCTAGAGTCATTAGGCTCATGATGGGAGTTCGTTAGTGCTTCCAGATGAATTTTAGAAGTTTTTGATTGATTGGGGTAGTTTGGCCATGGGAGTTGGCTAATAAATATGGTGTGGTCCATGCACAAGAAGAAGTGTTTCTCTTAAATGGTGTAGGCATGCGTCTGGCAGAGGGAGAGGTGCTCTAACCATGGAGACTCATTTCTCAATTACAGAGAAAGAGCAGAGAGGCAGTAAGGTATGTGAAGCTATTATCTCATGAAGGGAGAAATTAAAAAAAGAAACTAGTTCATTTCTGATTTTCAATCTGAACAATTAATATGGGACAGATGCAGTAGATATGTTGAATCATTTCATTCTGACTCCTCAGAGCATTAAATGATGGCGCCTTATTTGCTGATGAAAATCAACCGAATGGTAAAGAGCTTATTGAATTTTAGGGGAAGATATTGTAATAATTTCTATCATATAATTTACATGAAACATGAATTTAACTCAAAACCAATGAAGTGTTGGTGGGATCGCCAATACCACGTCCTTTAAGTGGTCTAAAGACGTCCCCACAAGAATTGAATTTTAGGAGACGATGAAGAAGAAGCTAAATTTAGCCGACAACTAATACTCCCTCCGCACAAAAAAAATTGTCTGCATTTGAAAAATTATGGATCCAGAATTAAATTACTGAATTTGCCGTATTGGTCAATAGATCCTCATGAAGGTGCATATGCAAGGGTAAGTGGAGGCTTGAAATTCTGTGGACCTATATGCCAATAAATTTAACTTATTTTCAAATACTGTCGGTTATTTTGGACGGAGGGAGTAATTTGTTTTTTCTATAATTCCAATGAGAAAAGCAAGGATAATAATAAGTAGTGATTTGAAAGATCAAAGTAATTTCCTTCGGGAAAATCATCAACCATCCTCCTTCGATTGGAGAAGAACTTTTAAAATCCTTACTTTATTGAGGAGCTCTTGTGAGATTTATTTCTAAATTGTTCACAATAGACAGTAAATTTAGAAAAATTGCCACCAACTTTTACTAAACAACGAAATTACCCCTCGGACTTTAAGAGTAGTTCTTGTGAAAAAATTAAATTTCTAAAATGGGCAGTAATATTTACAAAAACTGCCACTAACTTTTCCTATAATAAACATACCCCTAATTTAAGTTGAGACCAAATTACCCTCCCAAACAGTCTATTTTGAGTTTCTTTTTAAATCACCTTTCTCCTCTAATGGCTGCCACCGGAGACCAGGTAGCACCGACGATGCGTAGCGGCAGAGAGCAGCGGCTTGGTTCCCAATTGGGCACTGAAAACTTGTGTTAATTGTACCGTAAGATGCCCATTTTAATAATTGACCTGGTCGAATGAGCTTGAAAATTTTAAATTCTTTGAAGATCCTCTTTTAATAAAAACCCCTTTGTATTTTCCAGGAATATAAAAGAGAGCCGGCTAACTGTGAAAAGAGTAAAAGGATAAAAAAAAGTTCATATTCTCATTCCACTGCACTAAGTAAGAACTCTTAATCGATGTCAGTATGTTGTCCTTCGCAGTTAAAATTCATGCTCTAGACGTTTAAGCTAAAGTAGGTCAATCACATACCATATGAACCGGTCCATAGTTTGGCTCTTTAATTTTATTACAAGTTAGTGTAGCCACTGAGTTACAATCTTACGACTGGCGAAAACACGTACCATATTAATTTTCATTTAGTTTCGATGTGACCTGTGAGATTGCCCAACTGAAGTTGTACGCAGTTTCTTGCCAAGTGGAACAAAATAGAATAAAATCTGATATTTAGTCACTGATTATATGAACGGAGAGATGGCTCAACTGAAGTCGTTAATATATCAAATCGATTTTTTGACAAAGAAGCCTGATAATAGAATCAACCCTTTTCTATAATTACGATAGAATCAACCTGTGTATATACGGTGTGTGTTGGAATGAAAATGACCGGCCAAATTGATTAAACGAAATTTATGTTTTTTTTTTCTGTACACAGCCAATATGTAATATGAGTAGCATGATGTATGTAGTATAGTCTCCGTCCCATATTAGTTGTTCATATTTGCAAATTGGGATTTTTAAAGAAGCTAATTTATTATCCTTTTTATACACCTTTTACTCCATCCACTGGTTAATATGAGAAAAAACTTAAATATATAGGACAATTAATCTGGTTAAATCATGGTTTTAAACTTAAAACTGTTACAAAAAGAAAAGCTAAATCTGCGTCCGTCCTATATTGGACAAAGTACACTCAGTTTTTTGAAACTCTGATTTTTTTTTATAAAATTTTGAAAGCATGATTGACCCATTAAAGTTGGTAGATAAATTTAAAGTGGGGAGCTGTAGTGTTAAATGGTCCAGAATCCACACTTACACGGAAGTTCAAATTCCACCCAAATTCATGAACCAGACATATTGAGTTGGATTCTCTTTAAATTTGTCAGAAATTCAAGAACCAATCAATCATCCCTTAGACTTGGTGGACGAGGTGCTGTCTATTGTGGATCTAGTTATGTATTGTTGTGGCTTGGTCTATTTGGCGAATTAGAAATTTGTCGGTTATGAAAGGGAAAGGGTAGGCTGCGCAGAGGGTGTTGGAGAATTCCGTTTGTTACATTCTATTTCTACAAGAATATAGAAAGAGAATGTAACAAATAAATCCATGTTCTTTCAATCCTCAATCATGGTCTTCTCTTCGGGCAAGCTTCTTCTCCCTCTTCTCATTGACTTCAGCTTCAACTTTGTAGAAAGGGACGAAAACCAAGTGGCTCATTATCTAGCTCGTCAGGTTAAGGATTTGAATTAATTTTAAAAAATAAGGATTTGGATTGTAACATGGAGTGGCAGAATGATTTAGCTTGCAATATTAAAACTGCCACTCCTGTGATATGTCGTGTCCCTGATGTTTCAAAGACTTTTGTTTTCATTAAAGAAAAGGAATAGATTTGTTCTATAGGCTCGGACACCTGCATCACAATTAAGTTCTAAGGGGACAGGACCCAAACCATGGACTATGTACTCGTACACATTACCAAGAATGGGGTCCACATCACATGCTTACGCGACTACATTGTATTACGTGTTGCATCACAGATATAACTTGCTATCATAGTACCACCTAGATAAGGAAGACTTCAATGAGCAGGAAGAAGTCAGTGTGAACTGAAGTGTGAACATATTAATTTTGAGAATTGTAAGGACGTCAAATAACAATAGTTTAATATGCATAATGCATTGAAGTAAAAAGTACATGGGCTGGAAGAGAAACGCTCCAAGTTCTCGGAGATGGGAATTTTCTGAACAGTTTTTTTTTTTTTGTGTAATCCTTCTGAACGGTTTATATTAAGGGCAATGATAACCCTACAGCAGATTCCTACACATTTCTCTACACAGCTGATGCAATGATCCCTACTACTGATTGGCATGTGAGGATCACATGCAAGCGCCTGAGAGCATTCTGCAATTTCGAAACTCAAGCTGCGATAGAGAAGCATATCTTGCGCAGGGAAAAATTATTCAGTGCGGCAGGCATGCCACGTGAGTAGATAACATTTTTTTTATACTCCCTCATCCGGAATTATTATCACCATAAGATTTGTTATCACCATAAGAAAGTAAAATTTGTTATATATGCAGCATGCCATTAAAAATCCCTCAAAATTAAGACTTACGGACAATGAAGAAACAGGCATAAGAGAAACCATTTTGTAATCCGTTACCCTTGAAGAAATTAAGAACTTAACTCACTTCATAAACCTGGCCCTTCTCCACCAAAAAAACAAGAAATAACATTATTCAACAACCTAAAAGAAGTAAACTTTATTAAATCAACAAAAACACATTTTGAATATTAAAATGCCACTTCTCAATTTTCTTCTTGGAAATGCCAGATTCTTCGTTCGTTCCTGATCACAATCAAGAAGGTCCTTTTGTGAAGGAGAGATTAGAGAACTGCTGCCTCACTATGACCATTATCTTCATCTTATACGCTAGAAAACTTTGAAAGACTGTCTTGGTATGATTGAAGCATGGCATCAATAATCAGAACTAGCTAGCCTCCATGTGAGGGTGGAGAATTTTTAATGGTCCTCATTTATTAGCCTTGGTCCCATACCCATATTGACCCATTCGAGTCCACTTTGGGAGCTTTTTCACATGCAACCATTTCTAGTTTCTGGACCAATTTGTTTTTATCAAACAAATTCCTATCATTAATGCGTTTAATTAGTTATTCTAGTAAGAAATCATTGAATGTGATCAAATTATCAAGTAGACTTTACCTTCCTAGTTCGATCCCCCGAATTACCTAGCATTCTGAGTATGTATAGCCTTGTTTATAAACAAAAAAACATTAGATTTTTTGGGATTTCACGATTTACCGGCATACTGGTGAAGACTACAAATTTTTTCTTTTCATAGGGGGTTTACAACCCCTGCTACATCTCTTAAAACCGCCGCTAAACAGATTTAACGGCGGTCCAAACTTTGCATCGCGAAGTGCTGTCGCAAAAGGTTTTAGCGACGTTTTAAATAGTTTTGCGACATCGGGTTATGCTTTTGTGACGATTCGGATGGGGGAGTCTCAGAGCAGCATGTTGCAGAGCAATGTCTGTGTTCTCAACACAAGCTTCTCCAGCAGATGGGAGGCCAATTGCAACTCCATGTTCAGCTGGAGCCCGAAAGCCTGCATGAGGAACTCGCATGCGTATCGGAGCGGGAATGAGATGCAACAGGGGGAAGTGTGGTGGCATACCACCAGGCCCCACAGCTTCAACGAACTACGGCCATGCCCAAGGAGGTGATGGAGCCCATATTGGCCATTGATGATGATGACCTGAAATAAAGTCGTGTATTTTAATACACGACTCCATTCATGTCGTGTATTTCAAGACACGACCTGAATTGAGTCGAGTACACGATGACACGTTTTTTACGGCAATATTCAAAATATCATAACTCGCTCATTTTTTATCCATTTTTGCCTTTTTTTGCGTTTTTCCTTATTTTTTCTCCTCTTCCATCTCATGAAGATATATTAGGATGAAAAAATAAGAAAAAATAAAAAGAAAAAAAAAATAGATGCTTTCTAGTGATGCTCCGGACGTCGAAAAGCTTCCACTTTCTTCTTTTTTCATCCTAATATATCTTCATGAGGTGGAAGATGAGTAAAAATAAGGAAAAACGCAAAAAAATGCAAAAACAGATAAAAAATGAACGAGTTATGACATTTTGAATATTGTCGTCAAAATCGTGTCATCGTGTACTCGACTCAATTCAGGTCGTGTCTTGAAATACACGACATGAATGGAGTCGTGTATTAAAATACACGACTTTATTTCAGGTCATCATCATCAATGGCCAATATGGGCTCCATCACCTCCTTGGGCATGGCCGTAGTTCGTTGAAGTTGTGGGGCCTGGTGGTATGCCACCACACTTCCCCCTGTTGCATCTCATTCCCGCTCCGATACGCATGCGAGTTCCTCATGCAGGCTTTCGGGCTCCAGCTGAACATGGAGTTGCAATTGGCCTCCCATCTGCTGGAGAAGCTTGTGCTGAGAACACAGACATTGCTCTGCAACATGCTGCTCTGAGACTCCCCCATCGGAATCGTCACGCAGAGCCCAAGTATAATGGACCATGTGAAGTGTGATGGGGTTGTGCTTTACTATCAGGGGAAGTACTATCCACTTGGTGTGGCTCCAACTGAGGCCCAAATTAAGGACATTGCAGAGTGGTTGCTAGCTTTCCATGGGGACTCTACTGGCCTAAGCACGGATAGCTTGTCAGACGCCGGCTACCCTGGCGCTGCATCGCTGGGTGATGCGGTGTGTGGCATGGCCGTGGCTTATATTAGTTCTAAGGATTTCTTGTTCTGGTTCCGGTCTCACACTGCTAAGGAGCACCCTGAGGACAAAGATGATGGGCAACAGATGCATCCCCGTTCTTCGTTCAAGGCATTCCTGGAGGTGGTTAAGAGCTGGAGTTTCCCATGGGACAATGCAGAGATGGATCCTGCGTGACTCATTCAAGGATGCTGAGGGCCATAATTCAAAGGCACTCATGGACAACAATCATCAATTTGGGATTAGAGTTGTAGGGGATTTATGAACTTAGTTCAGTTGCCAGGGAGATGGTAAGATTAATTGAAACTGCGAGTGCTCCAATATTTGATGTTGATAATGATGGAAAAATCAATAAATGGAATGCCAAAGTTGCTGAACTAACGGGTTGTCTGTGGAGGAGGCCATGGGAAAGTCAATTGTTCATGATCTTGTTTAAAGCTACTTTATTTCATGTCGTGTATTTGAAGACACGACCTCAATTGAGTCGTGTACTCGACGATACAATTTTATGGCAATCTTCAAAATGTCATAACTCGCTCATTTTTTATCCGTTTTTGCCCATTTTTATGTCTTCTTCATTGTTTTTCCTCTTCTTCCATTTTATTAGGATCACAGAAAGATATATAAATTGAACTTGTCGCTCGCCGACGAGTATTTCACGCTTTTGCCCATTTTTATCATCTTATTTGATGTTCACGAGCGGTCGAGCACTAATGGGTGACCTTTATATGTGTTTCTTTACATCTAGATCTCAATTTTTGAAGTTAGGCGGGTTTTCCCGCTACTCTTACATTAAAATCCCTTCATGATACCTTTTTTTTTCGTGGGCGGTTGTCAGCTTTGGTCTAGATCGCCACGATGTTCAGAGCTTTGCAGGAAAGCTTCCACTTTCTTCTTTGTTCTTATTTCTTCTTCTTTTTTCATCATAATATATCTTCATGAAGTGGAAGAGGAAGAACACAAAATAATGGGAAAAAAACGGAGAAAAAAATGAGCAAGTTATGACATTTTGAAAATTGCCGTAAAATCGTGTCATCAAGTACATGACTCAATTCAGGTCGTGTATTAAAATACACGACCTGAATACACGATTCCATTCAGGTCGTGTATTTGAAGACATGACCTGAATTGAGTCATGCACTCGACGACATGATTTTACGGCAATATTTAAAATGTCATAACTCGCTCATTTTTATCCGTTTTTACCTATTTTTTTGTGTTCTTCCTTATTTTTATTTCTCTTCCACCTCATGAAGATATATTATGATGAAAAAATAAGAAGAAAGTGAAAGTTTTCCAACGTCCAGAGTTTCGTCTAAAAGCTTCTATTTTTTCTTTTTTCCTATTTTTTCTTATTTTTTCATCCTAATATATCTTCATGAGGTGGAAGAGTAGGAAAAATAAGGAAGAACGCAAAAAATGGGCAAAACAGATAAAAAAATGAGCGAGTTATGATATTTTAAAAATTGCAGTAAAATCGAAGAGCTTTTTACGTCTGACCTGGCGCCAAACACGGGTTTCTCATATTACCCGGAATCACTTTCTTCCTTCCATATGACCCGAAAAGTACCCAAAATGCCCTTAGGTTTAGGTATAAGGCACCCACTCTTTGGTTTTCCATATTACCCGGAAAGGGAGCGACTACCCAGAGAAGCTGCCGTTAGTCGGAGAAGAAGGCGTTCCGTCCGGCCTCTCCGCCCATATCATCGCCGGCGCCGGCGAACTCCGAAAAGGTCATCTTCGCGGCAACAAGCGGGAAAACGAGCGGGAAAGATCGGGTATTGGAAAACAACTTCAACGGAGGCAAGGTACATCGAAAAACTCGTAGGTGAAGTTAAAATACGACGATTTCTATCATGAAAGTTGGTTCCAGAGAAGAAAGTTGAAAACTTAGCAAGTTTTCAACTATTGTTACAGTCGTGTCGTCGACAACACGACTGTAACAATAGTCGTGTTTAATGAAACATGACTCATAGACGTTGCTTTTCACTCATATACGGTTTTCAATATATCGTGTCTCACGGATTTTTAACTTATTTCGGTTTTTTAATGGCAGGTACGGATGGAGAAGATAGTTCTTTGTTTACACTACGATGGAGTTTTGACAAATTCTGCTAAATACGTGGGCGGGAAACGGAAGCTCCTGCCTATAGATACACGAGTAAAGTACCTGGAACTGTTGCAGCTAGTGGAAGAAAGATTACCGCTTAAGTCTACACCTGGTACATTGACTTTGTCATATCGTGTTGACTCTGAAGAATACACATTTCTCCTTGAAGACGATAAAGACGTGGAGTCAATATTTATACTTCACAAGAGCAAGCAAGGCACAAATGGACTACTCCGCCTGTACGTGGAGTGGACTTCTACGGGCAATAACATGGAGACTTCGACTCTCAATAAGGAAATAAATGCCAATGCAAATAAGGAGGAGGAGAGGCTACCATAGGCAGAAGTGATGCCGGCCAGTAACACACCGCCGGAGAGGCCGTCCAGCCCGGGCAATAAGACACCCGCATCAGCAGTCGAAGGAGGAAGAGATGGAGACTATGCGAGGTGAGACTTCTAAGGCGCGGATACAGGCAAGTCGTGTGCTATTATAGTCGACTATAATAGTACACGACTAAAAATTTTATCGTGCCGTATTGAACACGACTATATACCTAGTCGTGTTCCATAGTACACGACTATAAATCAATTCGTGTTGCATAAGACAATACCTCATAGTAGGTGCTATCGTTTTCTCAAGTCCATTGATACATCTTTTTTCCCGCAGTTTCGGAGATGGAGAAGAAGGTGAAGATGAAGAAGAAGATGAAGATGAAGATTCCAGTCCAGATGAAGAAGAATTATTGGATGAAGATGAATTACCGTGGTCTGCAGATGAGTGGGATGAGCCTCTTACAGTACCACATTTCAGCCAGCCATATCACACGGGAACATCAACTTCTAGAGGTCCCACGGCAGGAGACACATGTAAAGGGAAATCTGTCGCGTCGGAGGACGATGACTATCTCAATATTGAGGGTGATGGTGGTTGGGATTGGGGTACCTATTCTGCACAGGCCGGTCCTTCAAAACATTGTGAAGAGGAGACGATGTTGACCGGAAGTTTGCAAGCAGAAGACTACGAGGCACAACTTACCTTAGGGGCTAGATTCGAAAGCGTCAAGCAGTTCAAGATGGTTCTAACTGATCTGGCAATCAAGAGGAAGTTCATGTTCAAAGTAGCGGATGAGAGCAAGGACACATTCGCTGCAACGTGCAAGGTTTCGGGGTGCAAGTGGTACATACGAGCATCGAACAGACTTGATGGAGTCAGCGTAACAAGGAGGGAAGAACGGCATACATGTGACACTTCTCTAAGTTCGAAAGATCATCTATTGGCTTCTCACCTCTGGATTGCGAGGAAGTGTCATGGCCTCCATAAGGATTCAAACTCCATAAAAATCTCAAATATCCAACAATACATTGAGAAGCATTGGGGCGTCACAGTCAACTATAAAAGGGCATGGAGGGCGAAAGAGGAATTGATCCGATTGATCGATGGCAACCCTGAAGACGCATATCGTATTTTGCCACATTACGGAAGGGAATTAGAGCGGTCTAACGCAGGTACACATGTGCTCATAGAAAGATCAGCTGATATACCTGATATCCCAATTGAGTTAGCCGGCTACGACTTCAGACGTGTGTTTTGGATGTTCGGCCCGGTCGCAAGAGCATTCCGAAGAACACTGAGACCGTTGCTCACGCTTGATGGAACATTCCTAAAAGGAAAGTACCCTGGAGTATTATTGGTTGCTACAGCAATCGACGGCAATCAACAATTAATGTGTCTTGCATATGCAATTGTGGATAAAGAGAATATCAAAACGTGGTAAGTTTAGAAGCAGGAAAGACGACTATTCTAAGAGTCGTGTTTTGGATGACACGACTGGGCACACATTCGTGTCGTCGAAAACACGACTACTCATACAGTCGTGTTTTGCTTATAGACGACCTTGTAACAACCTGAAGCATTCTGTGTTTAATATGCTTGTCTCTCACTTGTACAGGACGTGGTTCCTCACCTTACTTAAATGTTTTCTCTTTACGGATCCCCCGGCATCCCTGGACACTATTGTCTCTGATAGACAGAAGGGCCTTCTGAGAGCGGTCGCCGATGTCTTTCCCGAGGCTCACCATGGGTTTTTCTTACGACATATGGCCGCAAATATGCTTAATACTTGGAAGGATAAGTACCTGAAGGAACTTCTATTCCAAGCTGCAAAATGCTTCAGGAGACCAGAATTCGATGCAACGATGGAGAAGATGAAGGAACACAATGAGGCGGCCTGGAAATATGTTGACAATATTCCGAAAACACATTGGGCGAACGTAGAATATCCGGGTAAAAGGTACGGCACTCTCACGTCGAACGCGTCAGAAAGTGTAAATAATATGCTTCTAAAGGCAAGGTTTTGGCCAATAACTCAGTTGATCGAGCAAATGCGGGCGACCACAAGCGTCCATTTTCAGAGACGCCGAATAGAAGCAGACGGCCTACCGACTCCGTTAACAAAATATGCACAGAATCATATCAATCAGATGAGGAATCAGAGTGCTGGAACAGTTTGAGTTCAACCGCTATCATTACGGCAGTTTGAAGTGACATCTTTATACCACGTGGTAAGCATACATTCGTTTTCTATAAGATACGACTATAACAAAGTCGTGTCGACGAATACACGACTACGCATACAGTCGTGTCGTCTCATGCATGACTAGTCATACAGTCGTGTCTTCGACGACACGAGTATTCTTGGAAGACACTCATGTTGTTCATGTTGTCTCATCAGGATGTTGTTGACCTTACGAATAGAACATGCACATGCGGCTTCTTCCAGAGCATGGGACTTCCATGCAAGCACGCCATGGCATGTATTGATGAGAGGAGTCTGGAAGCGGTAGAATATTGTGAGAAGTGGTACTGCGCAAGTACGTACCGCAGCACGTACGAAGAAGTAGTGTTCCCTACTTTAGACAGAAGTCAGTGGGGAAATTACGGGGTTTTATTTAAATGCGAACCGCCAAGGCTTGAAGCTCCAAAGAAGGGCAGGAGAAAGACAAAGAGAATTGAGTCATAGCCCGATCCACTTGCAAGGCTACGTTCGAAATGTGGGAATTGTCGTGAAGTTGGTCACAACCGTACAAAGTGCACTAACAGCCTGGTTCCGAAAGAAAATCGGACGCGCAGGAAACGAACACTTCCACAACAAGGCAAAATGACTACGAACGAGACATCGCATGTACGCCGCTCCGGCTTACCTCAGCCCCCACCATTCTTCACTTAGGATGTACTCAAATTCTTGTATAGCGCATATTAACTTCTACCGAAATTAACATCTATACTGTCATGTATTGTGAAACACGAGTATATATAAAGTCGTGTTGCATTAGAGACGATTATATACGTAATCGTGTTGTATAAGAGACGATTATATGCGTAGTCGTTTTCCATCAGACACGATTATATACGTAGACCTGTTGTATGAAGGCCATATTCACATTAATGCTTGCGATATTTTGTCTACATCTGGTATGAGTCAAAAAAAGAATTGGAATTATGTGAAAGAGAACTGTACAACAAGGTGTCAAAAATGAAATCGAATTATTTGAAAGAGTACGGTATTTACAGCAAATGAATTTTGTACATTAAAATAATATGAATAAAATGAATTTCAATTTATTCTTTATCCGGAAGCCGCATAAAACCCGCAACTGTGACGGCATCTTTTGTGCCTTGTCCGGAATCATCGTCAAACTCGCTGTTAATAACCCCCCGAATCAAGGTTGAAGCGATGACTGGTCGCCACAGTCGTGTGATTGTGGACTGATCAAACTCCGGTGGGTTGACATTGGACGCCAAATGCGCGACGTACATCATGATGAAGATGCCACAGTCTTTCGAGTTTTGTTGCCATGGCGCTTTGGCTATCTGAGTCATCTTCCAGTCTAGCAAACCAAACCACCCCAGCTTGCCTGCCATCACAACGTTCATGAACTGCGTGAATTTGTCAGCAACTTTTCTGTGATGCGGATATAATTGGGATCTGCCAGACAGCGGGTTGTAGAAGCGCCATACACAGTGCGGGAAATGGACATACACGAGGCAGAAGTGGGAGCCGGTGCGGATTGGGAAAAATGCGTAAAACATGTTCCTGTTCAAGCCGTCGAGCATCCTCCCGAGCTTTTTAACCAATTTGGCATTATTTCCTCCTTCCTGGTGCTCCTGCGAAACCGACAGAAATTTAGACAACGATGCTCGTAATATCAAACTTAATTACTTATCACTCCTAAAGCAGGGAACACTTACATTGTCGAATATCTCTTTGAATACATGGCAACCAAAAAATGCCCAAGGATATTTCATCGGGTTTCTGTCATTGCGCTGCCTCAACAGACTTAAAAACGCATCTATAACCTACAGAAAAACATCCACAGGAGTCATTACACTCGAAGTAAGGCAATATTCCAATTAAAAGTCGATTATTCTATATATACGATTTTCATGCTAGTCGTGTCCTCGATAGACATGACTAGGCGTATATTCGTGTATTGCAAAGACACGACTACGCGCAAAGTCGTGTCTTCGAATACCGACTTTACGTCAACAAAAACATATGAGGAGCATAGGTTTACTTACATTGGTGTTTATTTCTGTTGTTTGTAGGAGGGATAAATAGTCCTCATCACATAGCGTTGGGATTGGATAAGCCTTCCTCGGATTGGCGATCCATCCATCTATTGCCACTCTATCCCGCTCTAACAATACACCCATGTCGGAGCATAACTCCAAATCGGCATAGTTGTCAGGGAGTGCAATTATAGACTTAGACTTTTGAGGGGTTAGGAGGACATCGACGTCAACCGGCTGTGATGCGGTTAAGCCAGTGCCCTCCGCCACCTCCTCCTCCTCCCTCGCCTTCTCCTCCTTAGCCTCCTCTTCCTTGACCTCCTTCGTCTTCTCCTCCTCCATCGCCTCTTCGTCGGCCTGCACCTCCTCCTCCTTCCCCTCCTCCTCCTCCCCCCTCCTTCTCCAGAACATCCGCCTTCACCTCCTCCACGTCGACATCCCCGCCCTTCACATCCTCCTTCACCTCCTCCTTGACGGTTTCGATATCCGACTGGGGTAAGGAAGAGATGACCTCATCGATGATAGAGGTCGCTTGTCGATCGGATATGGTTTGTTCGGAGTCGGCTTTCGGCTGAGGGGACCTATTCCTTCTTTCCTGCTCCTCCGCCATTCTCCGTATATGGTCCTCTTCTCTAATCCTCTGCAATTCCCTCACAGAGACAGTCCTCATTCGCTTCCTTACCACTACACCAGCGGGGAATAGGTCCCGTCTGTACGGAGGACGGGACTCGACTTCTGCACGCTCCATATCTTCGTTGAATTCTGGTTGGAGCTTCTTCAAAAACAACTTGGCAGAGGATCTCTTTGTAGCCCGTTGAATCTTGTCTTCCTCATCCGCGCGTTTGATGGGAGCTAAATTGACATTTTACTTATTCATGTCAGTAGTAGCAGCACGATAAAAAACATAGTCGTGTTGTATGAAACACGATAAACCACAAAGTCGTGTCTCATTAAACACGACAAATATAATAGTTGTGTATCATGGGGCACGAAAAAATAAATCATCGTCTACAAGTTACCTTCACCCCATTTCGTCGAATCCAGATGTGACTTCCTTGCCAGCTCCTTTGTCCGCATACCAATAGGAGTGTTCTTCTTATGCTCCTTGTCACGGGGCCGCTTCTTTGGGTCAATCTGATGCACTGATGACTTGTGTGGCTCCATTTGGGGCCACTTCTTTGGCTCCATCTAATGCACCGATGACTTCTTTGGCTCCATTTCGGGCCGCTTCTTTGGCTCCTTCGTCGGCTCGTCAGTCATCTCCTCCTTCGGATGCTCAAAGATCTGACCTTCTAACAGCATTGATGCTGAGGCGGCAGAGGCCTTCATAGAGTGGAGAATCTCTCGCACAGGTCCGACTCTCCTTCCCATCTCCTCATACGAAGACAGAGATATCTCAATTAGTGACTGTATGCCCTGAAGGGCACCCTCCAATCGCCCCATTGCAGTTGCAGTGGACTGGGCAGCCGTCCTCGAGGAAGTGGAGGCAGGTTGGTTGGTCGTCCTCTTCATTTCCGGCCTCTCCGGCCTCTGCCGTCGTGGAGGAGGGGCCCCTGAGGTTGACGAAGTAAGAAGAGATGCCTCTCCGGCCATGGGGCTGATTACGTCGACGAGTTCCTCCCCTATTTGAAGATTGTGGAACACTCCCGTCCAATAGTCAGCCATACGGTGCTTCTTCTGTGCACCTTTCTTCACCTCTGTAATGAGGGCCCTACTTCCTGGCCACCTTTTCACCCGTGGGCTGGTAGGGCCCATGACAGGATGGAAGATTGTCGTGTGCTCGAAAAACCAAATCTGCATAGTAAACAGATGTATACATTATAACAATGCGCGGTTGCCTTAGTCGACTATAAGCTCAACACGAATTGAACTATGGTCGTCTCCTAAAGAACACGACTATATACCTAGTCGTGTTCTATCATACACGACTATAAATATAGTCGTGTTCTATAATACACGACTATATATATAGTGGTATTGTATGAGACTTTTTCCCGATCGAGGACTATGAATGCTACATACCTGAAGGACATATGCGGCGCCATTTAGGCATCCACCGCCCAGGCACTCTCCTTGCGATCTCGCACCCACTAGTCTGCTGGTATGGGTTATACCAGAAACCAACATCTTATGTATAGCCCCAGCCCAATTGTATGACCTCAATCTTGCGAGGTAGTCAATGTAACGGTACAAAGAGGGATGAACCGCTCTAGTGCTATGTGGAAACAGCACCGTGCAGAAGAGGAGGCAGATGATCATCCTCGCAATGTCCTCCTCTTCCATCTTCAGTTCGCCCGCGCTAAGCTTGTCTATGATTTCCTCAAGGTGTGGAATTTCCGCTCTCCTCGCGGCGAAGTACTTTCTGAAGAATTGACCTTCCGGTCGGCGTGTCAAGGAGGGGAGGACTTCAACTCTTTCGCCCTTTGCGGGCAATCCGGTGATAAGGGCAACATCTTCCTCTGTGAAATGTAGCGTCCTACCCTTGATATTGAAGACCTTCGCCGACTCATCCCAGTACCTGACCAAATGGTCGAGGAGGCTCCGAGATACAACTACGTCCTCACCTTCAAAAATGACAGCGAAACCAGCCTCTTTGATAACTTGGGCACATCTTTGGTGACGCTGTAAGAGGGCCGCACACTTTTTCATTGCTCCCGGTTGACAACACGTCTTCAGCGCCGATCGCGCATTATATGTTCTCTTCACTGGTCGGTCCATCGGAGCCTTCCTTTTCCTGCCCCTCTGATTTCGCTGCCGAGGTGCCAAGACAAAATCATGATCCTCCTCCTCTTCCGATGGTATTTCCTCCATAGACTCGTCTCTTTTTTTATCCATCTGCAAGGAGTGAGGTATAGTGGTCAGTAGAAAAGTCTCCTCGGTGCAACACGAAAATATAAAAGTCGTGTCATCGCGGACACGACTAAATACAAAGTCGTGTCTACTACAGACACAACTTTATAGTTCATAGTAAAAATTAAAAATTCAAATGTCGGACCTTATGAAACTAAAATCAGTAAGGATAGTTGTAACTTACCGCAGTTTAGTCGTCTGTATGTGTGTATTTCCTCGCAGGTGCCTTTCACAGTCTTCCTCGCCATCAACCGAAGCTCAATCCGGTCAATCCGCCTGTTGCATGCAGGCGGAGGGAGCCGCGGGGGTCTTCAGAAGGTTGAAGATTAGAAATCCCGACGGATGCGCTTCAAATCGCCGCCTTTGTCCACTCTCCCTCAGTCGTGTCGTGGAAATCCAGCAGGGGGGCAACTCAATATCGAGATGGGGGACGCGAATAGGCTCGTACTCGTCCGTGTATTCCGCCAGTTGAATCGCCGCTCCAACTCACCGGTCGCCGGTGACGTCGCCGATGTATATCGCCGGAGAACTTCACCCTTTTTTCGTGTTGTACACAACACGCCTCTTCGCACAGTGTTAGCACGAAAAAATAGAAGAAAGGGCATTTTGTGTACTTCAAGTCCAGATTCCGGGTCATATGAGATTTCACGGGAAAAATCTGGTAATATGGGAATATTAAATTTGGCGCCAGGTAATATGGAAAAAACTCAAAATCGAGTCATTGAAGACACAATTTGAATTCAAGTCTTCCTTATTTTTATCGTCTTTTCCTCTGATTTTGATATTTTTTGGCATGAAATTTTATTTTTCCCGGGTTAGACGGCGCCAACAGTGAATTGAATCGCAATGATGGACGGAGCTTCGCCGGAATGTCTTCTTCCTCAACTGGGTGCTCTCTTAAAATCGCTAATTTTGGGAAGAAGGAAGACTTAAGTTAAATTTTAGGAAGAATGGTATTTTAGATAGTTTCAAGGTCATATGGAAGAAACAAATAGATTCCGGGTAACATGAGAAAATGAAAATTGGCACCAGTTAATATGTAAAAAGCTCTTTGTTCTGGGTATGTCCTAAAGTGAACACAAAAGCTAGTTGGTTTATGTTGGAAAAAGGTAATCTTACGAGCAGTTATTAATGAAATAACATATGGAACGTACGGCAAATAAATCATCACAAATGTTTTATAGAAATGGAAAGTGATAAACCAAATCATACACCCGTGTTTTCGTTGGACCATGTGAAACCCACTTTCACAGTATAACAAAAGCACGCAAATGTTCGATATGCGATTATCAATTATCGAAAGAAATACAGGCTATTTATCCTTCATAATGTCAGTATTTAAAAAAAAAAACTGTTTGGAAGCCGCATATAGATATTATTATCTTCTTCAGCTAGTTCATAATAAATGAAAAATGTAATAGATTGATTAAATGTTCTGCTAATCTTACTGTACTTTACAAAACTATTGTACCAATATTAAGCACGTCAATTACGATGATAAGTTCCTATCACTTCGTACAAGAAAAGAGCGCTTTATTCTCATTCCTTGGACACCATTACCAACTCTACGAAATACACACTTATATTAAGGTCTGGCTTATGAAAAAAATCAGTTTTCTTATACTCCCTCTTGTCACTTTTAATAGATACAATTTTTTTTCAAATAAACTAACTTTTTAGTTCATTTGAAAAAAAAAACAGTATCTATTACAAGTGACCGGAAGGAGTACAAATACAATAAATTGGAAAAATAACAGACCGGGTTGCACAAGAACAATTCCTCTTGCCCGGTTTGATCCCGGTCCACTCGAAGAACCGAGTCTTTGCCGCGAAAGCACGAGAAGAACGTTGAGCTCCAGGAGGACCCCACTACAACCGAAATCCCATTCCTACCCCCACTATTCATCCAAAAACCCCTGCCCCTCCTCCAGCCAACTTCCGTAATTTCATCCAATCCAGGAGGCCTCTTTCTGCCACTCCAGCTTTCAAAACTTCAAAAGAAGCAGACAGCATGATCATCAGCTCCTCCTCTCACTCATTTCAGTTTCTCATCTCCGCCGGAAATCTTGGCCTTTTGATTCCTCCACTCACTCTATAAGCTTCTCCTGCCCCTGAGACTGTCTCATCCTCTGCTGTGGCAATGTCCGAGGAGGCGATTCGGGCGGCGGGTTTTGGCGGGAGGGCGGAGGTGGATACATCCCCGCCCTTCGAGTCAGTGAAGGAGGCGGTGAGCTGGTTCGATGGAAGCGGGCCGTGGGTGATGCCGCCTCCCTGCCACCAGGCCTCTAATGATGTGGTAAGATAGATACTGAATGATGTTTAGTTTTATTATTTGATATTTATTCAATATGGTCTCTTGTTGTGTTAATCAAGTGTTTTTAATTAAATTTGGCTTCTTTTTGGTTGTTGGATTATTGTTTTTTTCGGTAGGAATGGGTTATGCTTTGTGCAGAGCATTAGGTCCTAATTTTATTATAGGGTAAAGGATTTGAAAGTGTTTTCTCTTAATTTAATCCGTTTCTTCATTGTTTGTAGTGTTTGTAATGAAAAGGGGTTTTGTGATTTCCATATATGCTTCGAACATACCAAAAGTGTCTTTCATATTATCTGGTGTATATGATGAGGATTATGGTCATAGTGATGGTTTTATGTGCAGCAGTTCTTCTAATTTCTCTTCCAAAAAGTTGACTTTCTTCATTGTGATAAGTATTGAATGAAGAATCTGGTGTTTTAGGAAGGAAATTGAGAAGTGACATTTTAAGAACAAAAATGGGGTTCTGTTGATTTAATCAAGTTTTCTTCTTTAAGGTGATGGAATGATGTTTTGTCTTGTTTTTTAGAGGAGATAAGCCAGGTTTGTGAAGTCAATTAAGTTCCTAATTTTTTATTGGATAAAGAATTACTCTCTCTCAGAACACATGTATATGATGAGGATGGTAATCGTGGTGACGTTTTTAAGTTTTGTCTTTTTTGCTTGAAGTTGATGAGGATCATAAACTCTCTTAATTTAAGTGCAGGCGCAGTTATTTACTTTATCTTTCAGAGAAGAACATTTTCAAATTTGATCAATAATGAATGAAAAATGTAGAAGTTTAAAGAAGGAAAGTGAAAAGTACATAAAATGAACACTCTGAAACCCGTTTTATCTCGGCATGTTTACTCTTCTATAACAGGCAATAACTCAAGAAAGAGAGTAACAAAAAAGGACAATTATGAGATTTTAACAAAAGTGGATGACTTTGTAAAAAAAATTTCTAGACCATGTATAATAACATGCCGTTATCACTGACATGGGTGAATTTTGATGTCAGTCTCATTTAAAAAGGTACCCAAACAGAGGAAGTCAACTTATCTGATTGCTCATGTGCATACAAATACATCACATGTCATCCATTTGTTTTGATCTGTCCAGTTTGATAATTGTTTGGGCTGTCTTTTATATGGATAACTTATGGTTTAAATTTCCTACTTACAATCAGATAATAATTTTGTTCTGGTATGTAGTTGTCTTAACATATTTCCAATAACTTCAGCAATGCCAATCATATGAGGATGATTATCTCACACAAGTGCAAAAGCAAACTGCAGCCCTGGAGAACGACGTGATTGTTAAAGAGAGGGAAACACTCAAAGTCCTTGAAGAGTTGGAAGCTACTAGAAGAATTGTAGTCGAGTTGAAAGCAAAGCTTCAAAAGAAGCAAGCAACTTCATTTAAAGTTCCTAATCTGAGTTCAAATGACAGGAATTTCGATCGCCTGATAGCAGACATGTCAAGTGGAACTATTCTAATGGAGCTTAAGCAGGCTAAATTAAATTTAAACAGAACCAAATGCGACCTTGCCAATATCCGAGCTTCTGTCGAAGCATTGAACAAGAATTTGGAGAAGGAGAAAATCTCATTGCAGAAAACTCGAGAGAGACTGACACTTAATTGCGCCGAGATATCATCTTTGGAGGAGGAGCTACGCAGAACAAAGCTGAAGCTTCAGTTGACCGAAGCTATACACAATGAGGATGGAGAAAGTTCTATGAACATCTCAAGGGAGCTTCACCAAATTACTTCTGATACAGAACATTTTAGAAGGCTAACAGAAATGGCCAAGTCTGAAGTTTCCAAAGCAATGTTTGAGATTGAAAACACTAAGATGAGTATACAAACTGCAGAGGTCAGGTGGCTGGCTGCCAAGAAGATGGAAGAAGAAGCTAAAGCAGCTGAGGCTGTTGCTCTTGCTGAAATGCAAGCTGTAGCAAAGGGCAAAAGTATGATTACATTGTCATACAATCAATATGCCTCTTTAGTCAGCAGAGCCCAGGAAGCTGAAGCACTGTCTAGGAAGAGAATTGATTTGGCCATGGCTGAAGCTGATGAAGCTGAATTGTCTCAGAGGGCCATTCTGAAGAAAGTAGAAGAAGCATCAGAAGAAGTTAAAATCAGCACCAAAGCTCTGGAAGAGGCTTTAAACAGAGTAGAGGCTGCCAATAAAGGAAAGCAGACTGTTGAAGAAGCTATCAGAAAATGGAGATTAGAACATGGGAGGAAGTGTCAGTCTGTTCATAATAATTCTTTAAATTCCACAAATCCATTCCTGTCTCAACACAAGAAAAAGATGCAACAGCTTCATTGTAAATATACAAAGAACTGCACTGATGGGTCCAACAGAATTTTGAAGACCACACGTTCGATTGGTGAAATACTGGGCAAAAAGCTTCTTCCTGAGGAGTTTGGAACAGAAGGATTGGAGAGGAGCCCTGGAAGGCAAAAAGTCTCTTTAGGTCAAATGCTTGACCAAGAAGAAGGAAATTGCTCTCCACCAAATGTGGAGCAGTTGGATGGCCATGATCAGTATACTTCAAAGAGGAACAAACATGGATTTAGGCGAGGTTTCGCAATTCTATTGACACGGCAAGATTGGAAAAAGGAGATGAACAAAAAGCATGGTGTAGTTTCCATATGATGGATGGTGCCATGAGACTGAATATGAGTTCTGATTGATATTTGTGTTTGTGTGAATTTATACAACTTGTGCTGCTGTTGTTGAGATCTCTTTTACACTTTTCTTATTATATGTTGCAATGAGTTGGAACTTGGAAGTAATGTGCTGTATAACAAGTTTGCATGCTGTTCATATAGTCGTTTCTCTTTGCTAGTGATGCAGGAATAGCATTGTAGTATTAGGCCTGAAGGTATTTTGAAATGTTGAGGTACACTTCAAAACAATTAGGCTTTATCATCATCAAAGTTTTTAAACTTACATGCTCTATCATGCAAGGTTGATGTACGCTTCAAAGCAATCAGGCACCGGTTCATTAGCTGTGCCCTGCCCAGTGCCTTTACTCAATGCCGGCTCTGGAAAA
The DNA here is from genome assembly GCA_039654745.1 of Houttuynia cordata. Lineage (NCBI taxonomy): Eukaryota > Viridiplantae > Streptophyta > Magnoliopsida > Piperales > Saururaceae > Houttuynia > Houttuynia cordata. The sequence goes on from CM077509.1 coordinate 17,136,359, forward strand.
GGCGCCGGCCGTCAAGTGCACCAAACTGCACAGCTTCTTGACATGTTCTTCTTTTCTATGTTAGTTAGATTTAAAATAGATTAGATGTTGTAAATACGATACTCTAAATGTACTTATGCCTCACTTTTCTTTTAACAACAAACTTCTGCCTCACCTATTTTTTGGATTTTTTTTTTCGCTCAAGGCAATGGACGCTCACATACAAAGAATCTAGGTCTAAGATCCCTCTTTTGAAGTGCCTGGGTCGAGTTCGAGATTCAAACCTGGGTCTTCTCCTATCCACAAGAGACTCAAGACCATTGCGCCACCGCATCTTGGGGTTAATTGAAATTACTTATGCCTCACCTGTATAATATAAACTTTAGTCACACTTCATGTCTTTACGACGTCAATGCCACATTATGATTATGGATTATTTAAAAAGAATGCACTTTTGCTGATCGTTTCATTTCATTTTTTGCCAAAATTTGATTTAAAATTTGTAATTCTCAGTTTTGTACATTTTCGACTGAAACTTCATTCTTTTAATCGTAATCACAATCATAATCAAGTAGAGCCTTTTTTCCAACAATTTTATGTATCCTAGTAACAATGCAGGTACATTGCATATGCATTACAAAATATCTCACTTTGATCAACCAAATAGTCTGTTTTGAGCGAACTCTTTTGTAAGAGATAGCACATCCAAAACAAAGTCTAGAACTTCTTCTTTCCAACCGGAATGTTTGTACCATGGGGTTGTATCCAAAACAACCCAACATTGAGTTACAATTGGATAGAGAAAAGTGGAATTTCAAACCTGAACTGGCCTAGCTTCTGATGATTTTCTTTTCTTTAAACGATACACCTGAAACGAGAGAACCGGCACCGATACAACAAACACCACCCGGCTCGGCGAGCCTCCCCATCTGACTTCCGCTTCCTCCTCCCGCTGATCCGTGCCCGGCGGCCCGGCCGAGGAGGACGGCGATGGCGACGAGGACCCTGCTGGAGGAGATCATCTCTCCGATGGTCTCCGTCTGCCCGCACGAGATTTCCTCTCTAGGTCACTCGTCTTCTTCGTCAGTTTGATCCATACCCACCTTCCATTTCATCGTTGGAAATTCTTAGTTTTTTTCTTTAAGTTTTGGTATGATTGGAATGGTAGTACGAATTATCGTGTTCAGAGTTTTCTTAGGTTGTAATGTTTGATTGAGTGCTTATCTTAGTATGGAAAGACTGTTCTGCATTTGGGATAGGTGAATTGTGTTCAGAGTTGGAATTGGTGAATGTCGTAAATGGAAAAGATTTAATATTAGCAAAGTTTTTGAATTCTTGATGGATCTTGATAAATTAATGTTATTCACATTTTAGAGGAAAATTGAGGATTGAGGATGATCACAGATTGTGAAATGATGTCTTCATGGATGTAAAAACAAAACATTTTACTGCTGGAGTCTGGATTTTTTCTTCTTCAAATGGAGCTATCGGACAACCTCTGGGCAGACCTCAAAGTCTTCCATTAATACATAACAGAGCATTCACAACACCATCGACATTAAGTTTAATCTACCAAGTGGAACCCGGACATAGGGTCTCTTTAGTAGAGGATTTATGGAGTGGAAAATCTGAATTTTAGAGAAGAATTAAGCAGCCAGAAGAATCATAGTGTTTGGTTGAGAAGAAGTAGTTTTGGAGAATAATTTAGGACCTGATGGCATATTTTATAAATAAACATGAAAGGCAGGGGCATATAATAAGAAAAAAGAAAAAATGTATTTTTTTTATGTACCGTCTTTTTTACAAAATTGCAAAAAATGTCATTGAGAAAAATCAATGAAGTGAAAACTGAATTATTTTGAAAAATTTATGGAGAAGCTGAATTCTTCTAAAATCCAAGTATGTAGCTGCGTGTAGAACTCTCTATACTAATTCTATAATACTGAGCTTTTGTGGAGTTGATATCACCAAATCTTTAACAAAACACATACTCCCTTCGTCAAAAAAATAACACTGGCTGCATTTGAAATTGAGTTAAATTTCCTTATGTCTATAATTCTGGATTATTAATTTTGCAAATGAGGTCAGGTTGTTTTGGAATGTGAGAGCATCATATGAAAGGGAGTGGTTTGCTTATTTCTTGTGGTCCTCATCAGGAGAGTTTAAAGAAGTCCCCATTCAACAACTCGTGGATAGCATGGCACAAGGCCCCCACCTTATGAGTAGACACTATTGGTACACATCTACAACTTTTGTAATATAATTTGTGGCCTTCCCTTGCTTTTGATGTAGCATCGAATCTTCTTTCGGGAGCCTAGCTCGTTGTAGTATTTTCAATAAAAAAATTTGTCAGAAAAGCCTCATTGTACTTGTATCTTACGGGAACATTCCACTTGATTTCTAGTCCTACGTCCAATGAAGCCTGTTTAAATTTAAAAATGAGTTAAATTTATTGGCTCTAAAGCCTGTACAATGAAGCATAGTTTCCCTCCTTCCGTGTTTTGGCTATGAGGGAGCAAAGTTAGTCATGTAATGATGAGGTTGTATTTATTTCAAATACAGACAGGCTTCATTGGATGGACGGAGCCATAAAAATCCTCTTTTCATCCTCAACTTCAAGATAAACAAACTATTACATGCATTTATACAACCAAGTTGTCCCAACGAGTTTTTACCATATCCATGACTGCTTCAGACTTTTCAAAAGTAAACAATAATGCCATCATATTACCCAACCTAAACCTGAGTACATCTAATTTTGGAGGACAAACATTGCCGAGAAATTATCCTTCATTACTATGCATGACCTTAAACCTAACCTAAAGGAGAGTTTGGCATAACATCGAATTTATTTATAGCATCAGCGCCGTATTCTTGTAACATAGACAAACATCGAAGCACCATAATAAAGCACTTTGTATTTATATATGGTGGCCATCAATTCCCATCTATTTATTGATCATACAAGATTCATGTGACATAGAAGAGTTGAAAACTTCATCCAATCCTTCCTAGAGAGAGATATAAAATCAATTTAATTTCATTATAATATCTCCGCCAATGAAGAGTATTCAGTTCTCCTGATACATGCACGCAATAGTAAGATCCACTAGAAATGGGAGTCAACCGGGGCAACTTTAAATATTTCATCCTCACCAAAGGTAGCAATCTTGACTTTCGTTAATCTTGAAACAAGTCGGCATTACACATTTGGCGAGCTTAAATTTATCACAATAATTGTTTACGGATTGGCACACACTTGTCAATAGAAAATTCTTCATAATTGATGGTTCGTTGTTGATGAGATAGCCCAATCTGGTTTATTGGTAGTGATTAAAGACATCTTAAAGAGTAATAGAAAATTCTTCACTATTGATGGTTCGTTGTTGATGAGATAAAACAATCAGGCTTATTGGTAGTGATTAAAGACATCTTAAAGAAAATCTTTCTATGTAAATATGTATACTAGTCAGTGTTTTCATTTTTTTCATTTACCGAATAATAAGCATCCATGATTTCCCAATTTAATTTATTGCTGAGTTATAAATGTTGGGGCCAACTGTTAATTGTCTTCAAGCTTTGCAACGCATGACAACCAAAAATAACAATATAAACCATCTCCAATCACTACAACAAATCGGGCATTACCCACGGTTTTATTTCTGTCGCTAAAAGAACAGTGGATAAAGATATATTTGTACGACAGAAAATAATCCGTGGAGAAAGGTATAGTATTTGCGACAGATTTTGATGACAGAAAAAAAATTGTCGATAATATTAGCTATTCTCCACAGTTTATTATCCGTGGTTAAAAAATCCATTACCCGTAAAAAAACCCCAACCGCCCCACCCTTCTTCCTCCCCCGTGCCCTAGCACCACCACCGGCCCTTCTCCATTGTGGTCCTGTCTGTGGTTTTTGGTTAGTTGCGACACGACCTTTTTTGACGGATTGAGCGACTAGAAAATATTTAATTATCTTTTAACGACGGATTATGTGCATTTAGTAACAGATTATTCCGTCTCTAAAGCCCTTTTTTTTGTTGTAGTGAATTGCTATATTTTCTATATAATTTTAGTTTTGAGAAACTTGGCAAAATAGGCCACATTAAAAAATAGTTATACCTATGTGTGAGTATCATTAACATGGAAAGATAAGTCAAAGGGAATATGGTAGTCTTCAATGGAAATCTTCACCAAGGTGCATATCTCTCTCCAAGCAGTTTGGACTTTGGAGTGCACATCTTGAGAAAGAAAATATTAGTTTGATTGTAATCTTGTCTGCTTGTGGTATTTTATCACAGAGCATTACATGAAAACTTGTCTTTGTGAGTTTTTTCTTATTGTGAAGCATGATTATTGAGTGGCCATCTATATGAAGGCTTGATCCACATGACTCCATTTTGACTCCGAACTGACTAACTCCATGGTCTTCCGAGTCAAGTTTGAGTCTTATGTTTTCAAACATTCTTTTTACAAGGCAATAGTTCTTTTCAAAAGCAGACTCACTTGAGTGTCCGTCTTCGATAAATCATGATTTTTTTCATATTAATGTTAGCCAAACGGAGTAATGGTTCAAACATATAAGCTGGCTGGTGTATTGACCCTGGCTTCTAAGTTTGTTTGTTTTTATATAAACCTGGCCTCTTTATTATAACTTGTGAGTTGGGCTAGAACAAACGAACCTAGCTAATGATTGACCACTCTTGAAAACTAACTTCAACAACTGCACCAGCCCAAGCCTAACTGTTCTATATAAAGTGAAAAAATTGAAAGCAAGTGAACCTAGTATGGTGTCATTTTTAGAATTGTTCACGGAAAATGTTATTTTAGACTCTCTTTTTTTAAGGTGACTCACTTTTTTATTGATCACCTTGTTATTAGAGGTGATTCGACAACTCGCCTTGTCGTGTTGGTCGACTTAGGGGCCGTTTGGGGCGTGATTAAAAGGAAAATGTTTTGCTACACTGTAGCATTTGGATATTTTATATATCCAGCTGAAACATCTCAGGACGTGTTTTAGCTGGATGTAAAAGTCCACGTGGATGCTACAATAGATATCCAAATTCCAGTTTGGATATTTTTGCAATAATCACGCCCCAAACGGCCAGTTAATAGTAAGTGGATTTGTTTTCGGAGCGTTGACTTGAAAATTAGCAGGAGGGTGGACTATATTAAAACTTATGACTTGGATTAAACTGTTCAATACACCTTCCGTATTATTAAGAATTCTGGATTTGGCAATATCAAAAAAAAAAAGAATGCTGGATTTGGAAAAACCAATGTCCAACGTTAGTAGTGTAATTTGCCCATTTGCCGCCAATCCACCCACTGGCGCGGTGGTTAGACCCCTCCCTATGGAGGGAAGAGGTCCCAAAGGTTTGATTGAGGCCTATGGCACCTTTTTTAAGAGGGCCTTCCCAATAATATTTCAGAAAACACACACACACCGCCTTTTGCATGGTTCAATTGTGGGTCCCAGCCTTTCTTATGTTTTACTCCCTCCGTTTAATGAATCTCATCTAAATTGTAAAATGATTGAAACTATTGGTCTTGAGATGTAATGTAGGAACCATATCATAAAAATCCAGCCAAGCTTCTTTGGACGAAGGGAGTACTTATTTTGTAATCCAAACACTTAATATATGATCGGAAGGAGTATCAAAATGCATGTTGCCTAAAAGAATGATGTCACATTACGCCCACAATTGCACTGAGCCATGACATAACATCATCCAGAAATTATTCAAACACGAAGCTGTTCGTCCTAGTGCTTAACCATTTCTTTAAGCAATGAAGAAATTGAACATATCAACAGTCAACTTAAAGGAAATCCTACTTGAAAAGTCATTTTGAGTAATATCCACCCCTCCAAATCTATTTTCTCAAGTAGAATGACTCTAGTATTATTAGGCTGGACTCAAGTGCATCACCCCCTAGTAATCTTAATTAGGTAATCTTGAGTCATGGTTCTGAAGAATATAATAGTGTACTTTTTGGTAACGTAATACGGTATTTATGTCAGGTGAACTCATGATTCAGTCTGTAAAGCAAAGAAGATTGCAGTTTGCTTAAGGTTATTAATCTGTATATTAGACAATAAGAATTACAAATTGGTGTAAATCCCTCTACCATTAAAAATCATGTTCAAGACACATCAAATTGACAAGTTAAGCACAAGATAACATCTCTAAAGCCAAGTTGCCGGCAGTCCCGTCATCTTCACCTATTTAAGCAACTAGTTATTTTACACATCGCAACAATTTGTAATTTGTTCATAAATTATGTGCAGCCGCCCCAGATCCACCGAAAAGGAGCCATACTCATTTAACAGTAGATGGGCGACTGATGCGTACATGTAATTAACCCTCACCTAATGTTATGAAATTAAATGTTGAGGCATGATGAATGACGAGATTTGCATGATAAAGATAATCATTGATTAGGTATTAGTTTCTCATACTCACATAGAAAAAGAAAAGAAGTACTGTAAAAAATGAGGAAAATGTCAAAGAAGAGAGTGTGAATACCTTCACGCGATGATGCCCTCAATGTCCTACTCATACAACTTAATTTGGAAACTAAGCGTATGATTCACATAGTTCCTACACAAGCATCTTCGGCCTAAAGCTCACGTTTTCAATGTTAACTTAAAGACAACGGGATTCAGATTCCATGAGAATTAAAATTGCATCATTTGATGCAAAATATACGCAATGCAGATTAGATGTGACATATGCTGCCAAAGGGTTGTCATTTTCTCTGAATTTTTTTTAGTAGTGCTACCCATATGTTAGGCCCACAGTTTCATCCACTGGCTGGAATTTCTAAAGGAAAGTGAGTGGCATAGCATTGTCCTTCTAGGCTTGCCACACCAGCCTGTGGGTGAAATTGTGGGGAAGTTAAGGTATCCGCATCGCACACTTGTTGTCATTAGATACGGCTGCATGTGTGTCCTACCTTCATATCATACACCAACAGTAAAATCACTTCAAATCATTATTAGGCAAACACTATAATGCAACAATTAGCATTGTAAAACATTAAAAAATTGCAATATTTACCATTGTAACTAAATCTTGAATGTATAAACTAATCTAAAATATACCTAAATATATGAAAAATGATACTTCGATACAGCTATCTCCCTTATCATATCTTGAGTTTTTGAAGACTGCCTCATCAAATTTTGAAATTGTCGTATCGTATAGTGTCCTATATCCATTTCTGCGTCCTGGTAGGTAAGACTCACAAGCCCTTATGTATTGCCTATGAATCCTTAGACATTGGAGTATAATTTGGTACTTATTTATAAGCCAGACCTGCATATCTTGGAATAGCACCTGTTAACGCAAAAATAAGAAATTTGGTTTGTAAAGCAGCGAATATTGTAGTTTGCTATTAGTCCATATTAAATGTCTGGATTAAGAATTAAAACTGAACTAAAGTTTGCCCCAAAGTAATAACTCCATTTCCCAAAGTAATAACTCCATTTGGCACAAGGTAATTGCCTAATACACTACAGGCCTTTCCAAATGGAGTTATTAACATGGGACCGAAGGTGTACATCTTCTTATAGCGACTCCGTGAATATCTAGAAACCTTAAGACTGGTAGGTGAGATTCGTGAGAACGATCAAAAAGAAAAAAGGTGAGGCTACGCGGGGAGATCGGTGACTTTCCAGCCCACCATTCTGCAGCCTTCCTTGCACTTAGTCCTTCCTGCTTAGTTGCTTTCTACTCTCTGTGTCCGGTATTATTATCACCATAAGGTTTTTAGCAACGAACTAATTTTAGTTCATTTTGAATAAACTTAGGGTGATAATAATTTCGGATGGAGGGAGTATCACATTCTCCAGGAAGCTAATACAATCAAACACGGAATTGCCAGCTCTTGCATTATCAGCATTGCCCTTTTACCCACAAGGCTATAATAATAAAGTAAGCTCAATAGTCAGTGCTTAGTCCCAACATTCATAGAGATGAGAAATCAACATAATCTTGGAGCCCAATTGCTGGCAGTCACGCCAACCGTCCGATCACTAGGATCGATGGAGCACACACTATCACACAGTCCCACACATGCACTAGATTGAGCGGGGCATCACCGATTTTGGTGATCAGATGGGTGAAGCATCAACAATTGATTACATATTCATGCTGTCGCAGTACCTATCAACTAGTCCCATCTTCTAGAAGAACTTAAATGCTGGATATTAGCCAAACCGAACCAATGCTAAGCCAAACACGGCAAACCAAAACTTAGGTACCGAACTAACACCATCGAATAGGAGGCCACATTCATTCAACAGTAGCCAAGTGTACAAATACATAGATGAGGTTGCCAATTCTCACATGGCTCTTGTGATTTAATGTTGCATGAATCAGGTGGAAGAGTTCTTAAAGGTTCTTTTTAAACGAAGAGTTGTTAAGGGTTGGTATGATAAAGCTAATCCTATAATATGTATTAGTATCTCATATGTAGAAAACAAATGAAATGAGAAATGTAGAAGTTGAGATAAACGTAAAAGAAGAAAGTGTAAAGGCCTCACGTGATGATGCCTTTGTAATGTAATTTTTATATAAAAGGAGATGTACTTCAGAAGTTTTATATGTGTGTAAAACCATGAATGTAGGAGCATCTCCAACGGAGTACCCAAACCCACCAACTGAGTGATAACAGCTAGTTTTGGGTACTCGGTTGGGAAATTTCCTCTCCAACCGAGTATCCAAATGTTGAGGTGGATTTGAACCATCTGAAAATCTGACCACTCCGTTGGAGAACTTGAGTTCTCAAATTGCCCCATCAACAAGTGGGTATTCAAAGACTTGAGTACTCAAGATTAGGATCTCGGTTCGAGATTAATACATTTATGTACATATAACTCAGATAAAACTTGTCTACAACAAAACGCCGGTCTACATCTGACTTTTTTCGGTGAAACACAACGTGATTGAAATGATAGGGGGGAGAAAAAAGTGGCTCAAATGATGGACAAAGATAAAGTCATGCCGACTGAACATGGCAAATGCAGCCAAGGATTGTCATTTTCACATAGATTGAGTTCCTGTCTGGCCGTTTGGGACGTGATTCTATACTTCATATTTTTTCCATATCCAGCTTAAACACCTCGTGTCGTGTTTCACGCTGAATATGGAAAAAACATGGATGCTACAGTGGATGTGGAAAATTTACTGTAGATATTTGCATATAATCACTACTAAATTGGATTTATCCGGCTCAATACCATTTGATTGCCTTGTCACATCATCAAGAGCTACCGCTGAGTTTCTTAGGTGGTTTGGTGGGGAAGAGTTTTTTTTTTTAATTTAAGGGGATGAATATCAACTTTTATAATGGTTGGGAAGATCTCTTTTTGATTTTTTATGGTTGGGGAGACCTTAAGAAAATAGATACTCCAGTGAAAGCGGAATTCTTACAAACAGCCAGAGCGACGATGAGGGAGGCTGAGGGATATAGTGGTAGTCTGGTAGAAGGTTGATGTTCTGCCAATGGTTACAGTAGTTAGTCATTGCTCTATGAAAATGTATATTTGGACCCGGGTTCACGTGCGTTGCGTGAGCACAGATGATCTGAGCAGTTGGATTGAGATCTCCTGAGACTAGACGGAGCCGGGCAACCGGCCTCTCATAGCACCATATCTCAACACTACATGTACAAGGGCCAAATCATTTGCACGAGGTAAATCATGATCCTCCCTCAGTCCAGAATTGTTATACCATAACATTTTCCAAATGACTAATTTTAGATCATTTTGAAAAATGTTATGTTGATAACAATTCCGGACGGAGGGAGTATAATTTTGTTGCCAACAGAGTGGGGGATAAATCTTATGACCTCTGTTGCTCTATGAATCTTATCATATGCAAGGTAAATCTTTTTTTTTTGGATAATTATATGCAAGGTAAATCTTATAATGTCGTGTAGGTTGAGCATAGTATACATGATTCTTGTTTGAAGACAGTTTTTGATAATCTAAGCCCAAGCTTATAAATGTAATGTTGTCGTGAAAAAAACATCATATGGTGAACCTAAAAGAAATATAAGTTGATTAATTGAATTTGTATTCTGTGTGAACATTTATGAATAGAGCAATGATAAAATTGTGCCCCCAAGTACTATACGTGTTTAGTTTGTGTTCACATGTGGAATTGAAGACCTGTGCCCCTATAGCATTGAAAACCCTGTATGATCAACGGCTCCTACCCTAAGCGCTCACTAAACACGCAATTTTTATTTTGAGTGCCATACTAAACACGCAACCAAGGGCATGAGGCTTTTAGTTTTTTAAGAAAAACAAATCCACCCAACTGTACCCCAAAGGAGGAAGGGAGCAATCAGATTCAAGATCTAATGCCTCTCCATCTTCTCCCTCATCATCTCTCCCCATTCCCCCTCCCTCTGGAAAATAAATACTTTCTCCGTTCTAAAATACTATGTACATTTAAAAATATTCACTGTTTTAAAATATTGTGTATATTTTACCAAATCACATGAATTCTTCTTTTCAAAATTGGAGGAGACTTGGAAGGAGTGACTTGAACTTGGTTCATGAACGAGCATACGAGTTAGACGGTAAATAAGGGAGAAGAATGGGCTTCATGGTCCAATAAAAATGAGAATTTTCTCAAATGTACATATAGTATTTTAGAACGGAGGGAGCATTACATAACTAGCATGGTCGGGCTTGTTCTCCACCCCTGCCTACTCTCTATCGCCATCGTCCGTCTCAGTCTCTGTCTCGGTCTCCATCTCCATCTTCAACGCCAACGCCAACAATTCGCGCAACGCGAGCTAGATTTCATTTTTTTTTTTCTAAAACAACAAAAGGACTAAGCAGATAAAAAACCATCAACAGAATCCACCACCTCCTCCTCATGTCTTTGAAAAATTCAGACAAACGTGTGCACTGTAGATAGATATGTAAGAAAACTCTTTACTTCAAATAGCAGTCAACACAACGTAATAAAACAGACCGTGGAAGCTCCGCATCTGCCTAATTGCCTCCCAGCCAATCAAAACACTCCACCCTCACACGGACTCCCAATTCAAAAAGCAAAAGCTGGCAACAACTCATTGGCCAAACCAAGTCCACCGTGACAAATATAAGCCATCGCTTCCAAACTTGGCAAAACAAATTCAGTTTCCAGCTTAAAAAACGGTGGGCGCAAGAATCCCAACAGCCATTCTCCCCTACATCCCCGGCCACTCTCACCCGTCCGATCACCATCCGACGGTCGATAGCTTCCCTTATATCTCCCCCGCCGGCCTCTCCCGTGCTCTTCCCCAGAGAGAGTCAGAAGCAGAGCCCTCTGAAGCTCAAACCCTTCCCTGCTCTCTCTCCTCCGGCCATGCCGGACTCCGGCGCCGCCCCGCCGGATTCCGGCGAAGACACTGGCGGCAAGGCCGTCTTATTGGGGCGGTACGAGATCGGCCGGCTTCTCGGCTGCGGCGCCTTTGCCAAGGTCTACCACGCCCGCGACCTCCGGTCCGGAAACAGTGTGGCCGTTAAGTCTATTAGCAAGGCGCGCGTTGCCAAGTCCGGCCTCGCCGGACATGTCAAGCGGGAAATTGAGGTGATGCGCCGCCTCCGCCACCCGCACATCGTCCGCCTCCACGAGGTGCTCGCCTCGCGGTCTAAAATTCACTTCGTCATGGAGTATGCCAAAGGCGGCGAGCTCTTCGCACGCGTTGCTCGTTCCGGCAGGCTGCCGGAGGATCTCTGCCGCAAGTACTTCCAACAGCTCATCTCCGCCGTCGGATACTGCCACTCTCGCGGCGTCTTCCACCGTGACCTCAAGCCGGAGAATCTCCTCCTCGACGAGCACGGCGAGCTTAAGGTATCCGACTTCGGCCTCTCAGCCATCGTCGCCGCCCCATCCGATGATTCCCCGCCGTCTACTCCCTCGCTTCTCCACACGCTCTGTGGAACTCCTGCGTATGTTGCGCCGGAGATCCTCGCCAAGAAGGGATACGACGGGGCGAAGGTCGACCTCTGGTCTTGCGGCGTGATTCTATTCGTCTTGGGCGCCGGCTATCTGCCGTTCAACGATCCCAATTTGATGGCAATGTATCGGAAGATCTACAAGGGGGAATTCCGGTGCCCGCGGTGGATGTCATTCGACATGAAGCGGATGATCTTCCGGCTACTCGATACCAACCCGGAGACGAGGATAACGGTTGAGGAGATCATTCGAGACCCGTGGTTCGCGAAAGGATTCAAGGAAGTTAAATTCAAGTTCTACGAGGAAGAGCCAAAGGAGGAAGAAGAAGAAGAGCTCAACCGGAGCTTGAATGCGTTCGACATTATCTCCTTCTCGTCCGGGTTCGATCTCTCGCCGCTCTTCGACGGGGGATCGGAGGACAAGTGTGTCGCGACACCGGGAGCAAAGTGGGAGAGGTTCGTATCGGAGGCGGCGGCGGGTAAAGTATTGGGAATGGTAGAAGAGGCTGGGAGGGAGGCCGGAGTGGAGGTCCGGAGGAAGACCGGCAAGGGGTGGCGTGTGGATCTGGAGGGACAGAATGGTAATTTCAGCGCGGCCGTCACCGTCCGGCCGCTGTGGGAGGAGCTAGTGGTGGTGGAAATAAAGAAGCGTGCGGGCGAGGGGTTTTGGCGGGAGAAAATACGCCCCAAGCTTGATGCCCTCGTCTTTCGGCGGCCGGAGCCCGGGCTGCCGTGACCGGTTGGTCGGTGATTCCGGCGAGATTGTTGTATCAGTAAAAAAAAAAAATGTTTGACTTTTAGCCCGGCGATTTGTGCAGTGATTGAAGTGTAATAACCGAGAACATGATTTTTCCCGGTTGCTTTTTTTTTTACTGTTACCGGGATTTTTCTCATAATATCTACTATCTCTGTAAATATTATTTAATAAATTTATGGCATATTTAATAAAGCAATATTTAATGCTGCAATCATGCACTGGATCCATTTTTTTTAGTTGATGTTTAGAGCTTCTCATAAGTCATAACCACATGGTGCCCAACAATTTAGGTAAGCGAGATGGATCTTATGTCTCTATTCTAGCGTCGTTTAAGCATTCTTTCTATTTGTATAGTGTGAATATTTAATTTAAACTTTATGAATCTCGAGTCCTCGGTATTTTTCTTTTTTTGATGTATATATCTATGTCTCATATCCAAAAAGGCATTTTGGAAATCGATCTGATTTTATCTCCGTCTGTATATCATTTACGAAGAGTTAATGGTGTTGGTTGCTAGGTTGTTATCTGCCAGAGGAAGGAGTTGATTTTATTGCATGATGGAGCCGGCATGGGCATGTTTTCATAAGTGATGTCAATTAACCAACCTCTGGAGAAATTGAGACAAAAATGATTTTTCCAAATTGTTCTGTTTGTAATCACATAAGATTTAGTCACCACTTGTCTGAGAATTTTCATGTTTACAACTAATTTACTGCCAAAAATGATGTTTTGCAACTAAATAATTCCCAATGATTGGAAAGTGTTCTTATGTTAATATAATGTACTTTTGAGCTCATATAAAAGTTAATTAACATAGTTCTAATCAGCAGCACTTATCTATCATTTTGGTAAGTATACTAAGCAATATTATAATCTTGCCATAACTTACAAAATGAAATAGCTGTGTCGTTGGCTACAAACAAGGCTGTTTACAGTAAGTTTGACAAGAACCTTCTCAGGTCAGATATCTTGCCAAAAGAAAGGTTTAAAAAGAAAGATTGGAGTCTGCTTCAAAGATTTACATCTTGTTTTGCCTTTAGAGAATTATGATAAAAGGAAGAAAATAAAACACTCAGCAAGACAAACCCAGATAGGATTATGAAAGAGAAAGGTAAAATTCACCTTCATCTTCACCTTTTTTTTTTGGGTTTTTCAGAACCTTCATTTTCAACATTTACATCATCCCACTGCAACAAGAATGCAGCGAAACGTGATCAACATCACTACAATCAGATACAGCACATGCAGCCATCCTGTAATTGAATACCTTGATTACAGCTACAGCATCCCATTCAATATTGTTCTAGAATATTCTGCCTCTAAAGTTCAAACAATCCCTTATGTACGACTTGTTGCTTCATCCAACTACCAGTCTAGCAATCATCTAAATCAAATTGAAATGCTCTTCCCCTTGTAACATTCCAACGAAAAGGTCAATAACAGTTAAATGAACACTCAACCACACATATAGTAAGTCATCGGACATGGACAGAGGATGGGCCTAACCAGAAAACAAAATTTATTGTCCTTTGTTTGCCCATTATTTAGATTTTAAATTTAGACGTTACGCTCCCCATCTCTTTCCTCTGCCACAGGTTTCACCTATGTATCACATCATTTGCCCACAGAACAATTCGGAAAGTATTGTACAACAAAAAAAATTGGAAAACTAATGGCTGTGGTCATCTGGGCCCTTGGGGGGGGGGGGATTTAAGTACATTGAATGGGCATGTAATTTGAAGTGAAAGGTAATTTAAGTACATTGATGGGAATTCATGTTGATAAGGCTCTGCCTGTTTTAATCTGCTAACACCATAAACTTACATGTTTGCACTGTAGAATGATGGAGAGATGAGACTAATTGAGTTTGGATGGATTAGCCTTTTTCTCCTGCACATTCACTAACATTGAATTTTTGTCACCAAAAAGTAAATTATGGGATTCTTGCAAGGGAAAAGATAGTCATTCTGCTGGCTCATGAACTCGTCCGCAACATGCATCGTCATGGGGGTCAGAAAAGGCTCTGTGTAAAAGTTGATCTGAGGAAGGCCTATGATAAGGTGAGATGGGACTACATTTTCCATGTCCTGGAGTCTCTTGGGTTCGACAACAAATGGATCCACTGGACCCAGCAGTGTATTTGCACTCCCACTTTCAGCGTCCTCATCAATGGGTCGAATTATGGGCACTTCTCCAGCGCTAGTGGCCTTCGGTAGGGATGCCCATTATCGCCTCTCTTATTTTTATTATGCATGGAAGGACTTTCAGCCATGTTGAATCAGGCCTCATTGAATGGTCATCTTAAGGTCCCAACCATTGAGGGAGGTATGCCTATCTCACATCTCCTATTTGCTGATGATGTTCTCTTGTTCTCCAATGAGGATGTTCAATCGGCAGTGTGTATCTGGGAAATTCTCTCAGATTTTGCAGATATGTCGGGGCTCCCGGCAAATATTAGCAAGAGCTCTATATTTTTCTCTGCAGGGTGCCAACACAAATCTACCATCCTAGAAATGCTCGGATTTCAAGAAGGGTGCTTTCCGATTACCTATTTAGGTATGCCTCTGTCCTCT
This sequence comes from Houttuynia cordata, assembly GCA_039654745.1. Classification (NCBI taxonomy): domain Eukaryota; kingdom Viridiplantae; phylum Streptophyta; class Magnoliopsida; order Piperales; family Saururaceae; genus Houttuynia; species Houttuynia cordata. Next base: position 17,151,631 of record CM077509.1, read on the forward strand.
AAGCGTATTTCTTATTCGGCCTGTAAGCCTCTTCTTGACAGGATATCTGGACGAGTAAATGGGTGGAAAACTGCACTCCTATCATATGCTGGGAGACTACAATTGATTAAATCGGTTATTGGTGGATTGAATGTATTTTGGACATCCTGCTTCAAACTCCCCAAAAAAGTCTGCCACAAAGTGGAGAGTATCATGGCCACGTTCCTGTGGAAAGGTTCCACTCAATCCAATGGATTTCACAATTGTTCCTGGCGGAAACTTTGTCGCCCCCTGAAAGAAGGAGGTCTTGGGGTTAGACGTATTCAAGACATCAACAACGCAAATCTCGCCAAACTCTTTTGGAGATGTCTCACCTGTAAAGAATCTCTCTGGTGTCTTTGGGTTCATGGGGTGTATCTCAACACAAACTCCATCTGGACGACTAGGGCGCACAATTGCTCCTATGCCTGGCAATCCATCCTTCAATTACAATCATTCATGTAGGAGAGAGTTGTTGTCAACATTGGGAATGGGTGCACAATAAGGATGTGGGTGGACCCATGGAGCGGCCCCTTAGCTCTAGTTCGGAAATTTGGTAACAGAACCGTTCTGGAATTGGGAGGCAACACAAAAGAAACAGTAGCAGATTATCTTAAGTCTGGAAATCTTCAAAGTGAATGCATACTCTCAAGAAGAGGTGATCTTGCCAAGAAAGAAATCCTAGACAAAATGCCGGTGTTTACTGAATCGGAGGATTCCTATGGGTGGCTCAACCAATCTGGGAAGTTCACCTTTAAGAGTGCCTGGGATGCTTTTAGAGCGAAATCTAGGAAGGTGCCGTGGTATGACCTTATTTGGTTTAAACATCGGGTGAACCGACACTCCTTTTGCGCTTGGATGGCTATCAATGAAGGGCTCCTCACTTGGACAACCTAAAGAGAAGAGGGATATCCCTAGTTAACAGGTGTGTTATGTGTAGAAAAAACGAAGAATCTACCAGACACCTAATGTTTGAATGCATATATGCTAAGGTGGTATGGCGAATATTCTTCCATAAGTGTAATATTCATCATACAATTGGGGGGTGCTTCATGGAATTGGAATGGCTGACTCAGTTGATCAAGAACAATAAACACACAGGGTATATTATCCAAGCTGGTTTCACAAGCTTTATTTCTATGATATGGGAAGAGCGGAACAGGCGAATCTTTGAAGACCAAAAGCTCGAGACATATATTTTGGGCCAAAACCTTATCCACAGAGTAAAGGAGATTCTCAACGCCTTTCATCTTAAGGATATTTGCCTCACGTACTGCCCTTTCTTGCATACCTTTTGGGATGAGCACAACCCCTGTCCATAGAGAATGAAAGGATCTCGAGGAATGATGGGACGGACTCTACTTGCACTGGTTTTGTCAAATACGAGACTCAGGCGATCGATCGGCATCTTTCGATCGATCGCATTCCCCAAAAAGCAGAGAAACTGAGAAACTGAGGTTAAGATCGATCGCGATAATCCGATCAATCACTTCGCGCTCGATCGGCCGTGTCTCGCGATTGATCAGCGGGATTAGCACTTTGTTCAGTATTTTTTTTGTATTTTCTTGAGGGGTCCACACCTCATGTGTTGTCGTGTTGAGGTGAGGTTGTACTCACTTGGCTTCTTTAATACAATTTTTTAATTATCAAAAAAAAAAAGGAAAAGATAGCCAGAGCTGCTGCTCAAAACTTGTTTAGTGCAGTAGTTTCCATCTCAACCATCCAATTGCACTCCGACGACTTGGCCATTTAGCCCTGGTTAGTGGTTAGCCAGGGCCAAAAAATCCTGCCTTCCTGTAAACCACCCCATCAGTGCCTTCCGCCCGTTCCCCTCTTACCCCGTCGACCGCCGCCCAGGACCGCTGGCAATCCCTTCCACCGGCAGTCCGTTCCTCCACTATATAACTATCCCGAGCATCATTTGCCCTCCTACCATCACTCCTTCCATTGCTGCGATCAGGGAAGGCCAGTCTCCATTGACCAGCTCCCTTTCAAAGTAAAAACCTGTGTTTTAACAATTGAAGTCCCCTTATAAAGAAAGAACCTGTGTGATTTAACAATTGAAGTTTCAGCTAGAGCCTACAAGTGACATCAATATGTGTGTCGTTTGTCTTTCAATAAAAAAACAAAAGATTGGCCCAAACGAGATGCGACAAGTTAAAGGATTGGCCCAAATTTCACGTATTAAATCTATGGGCTAAATACCTATGGGCTTATATCCACAATTACATGGATATTAGGGTTACCCAATGAGCATTGCTTGGGCTTGTCTTTCATAGAAAAAAAGAAACAGAAGGCGATGACATAACAGAGCCCATTGTCAAGGGCCATCATCCATTCATCCTAAGGTCCACCTTAATGCGCAATCTATAATCCCACCTTAGTGGGCTAGCTAAATGTCTAAACCCTGCCTTAGCTCTTAGCAGAACTTCACTAGATCATTAAATCCCTAAATAGTGTCTTAGAAGGGCCCAACTGCCCGAGGGCCATAATTCAAAGGTTTACCTTAATGCGCCAAATTTGTAATCCCACCTTTGTGGGCTAAACCTCTAAATCCTGCCTTGGTAAAATTTTACAAGCCCAACTTCGAAAAATTCCTACATATTCTGTACATGGTTGTCTGACAGTAGGTCCATCAAAAAAAGTTCGAAAGTAGGTTTCTGTTTTGTTCAAAGCTGAAAATGAGTTTACCAAAATGAAAGATCCGAAAGATAGATTGCTGCGGTCAGCCCATTTGATACAGTCTGGAAAATCTGAACGTCTGCGTTATAACTTTACTTCTTTTGAATCAGTCAGGAAGAATCTTATACCTGATTCATTCAGCACTCATCAGGGGCTTAACTCGTACACAACCCTAAGAATGTAACGAGAAAGATTTGTCCGACCAAGGCTTCATGACTAAATTCCATGATATACAGGATTAACTAAAAGAATTAGAATAATGGCTGTTATCCCGTTGAGTTTATATTCATCATTCAGTGCTCTTTAAATAGAGCCAGAGTCATACAGAGTTAGTCAATATCAAAATACAAAGAAATAGGCGGGCAATTGACATGAGTAACACAGGAGTTAGAGTCTGTTCCGGTGTGTGGTTTCTCCACAAGGAATTGGCTCAGATAAAGTTTGTTGAGAAGGCTTGGACTCTTTGACAGAGTCAACTGATGTTGGTATTCCATTGTCAACACTGTACATAGCTACATTGCATGATCTAAGTAGCTATGAATTGGCTTAGGCCTCTATGTACCATGCTACAACACCTATATACGATGGTCATTAAAAGGCTTTCCCTGTTCAATTGGGTCGGAAAATGGTCACAATTGGTTGACTTAATCAGCTAAAACAATGTGTTTTGCGTTAAATGAGCCATGCAGAATTTAAGTCAGGCACATGTGCCGCCAATCACGTACTTAATTAGGTCAGCAACCAGATATATCAACCAGATCCAGAGATCCTAAATGTAGTTTTTGTATCTACACCTATACCTAGTATATGACTTTCAACTTGACATGTAAAAGATAAATCTCTAAATGCTAGCAAATTCTAGAAGTTCTCTAACGAAGTCCAAGAGTTATTGAATGAGTATGAAGGGTCATCATCTTGTCACTATCCAAGTCTTGCTTAACAAAGAGGTGCAAATTAATTATCCAAAAAAAAAGAGATGCAAATTCTTCCTTTGTGACACAAGCTCCAATATGAAAAAACAAAGATAACAAACTCCAATCTCTCTATGCTACAAGTAATATTAATAAGTTCAAAGCTGTCCTCTTGGGAGTTTCTTTTTGGCATTCCCTTCGAATATTAAATATTTTTTCGTTAGGGTTTACGACTCATGCCAAAACGTCGTATCCATCTTTTCCTTTTTTTAAGGTTCAAACCTCCTAAGCTAGAACGGGGGGCGTTTCCTTTCCTTATTTTTAAGGTTCAAACCTCCTAAGGTAGAATGGGACTTTTCCTTTGAAACTCAAAGGGAGGCCAAACAGCCCTTAGTCTCAAAAAAATAGAAAAAAAAAACTTTACTTGACCCTTAAGGAAATAAGCAATAGACTGTTAAAGCAACTATTTGTGCCACCATACTCAGTCCTACTACCTCTAGTTTGGAAGGTTTTTTGGTGTTCCCTGAAATTGTTGCCCATTGTAGGGACCGGCAAGGCATAGCCAAGCCATGGAATGTCGTATCGGATATTGATCAACCAAAGAGAGAAAATATCGGAGATATATCGGAGATACTGTGTAAAAAATATTGATGGTCGAAAGCTAATTTTTACCATATATTTTCACAATCTAATTTCTAAAATGAGTTATACTAATTTAGACAAGCATAGATTTTAAAATATGCATAAAAATGCATATTATGATGGAAAATAAATAGGAAAGTTTTTTTTTCAAAAAAAAAAATTTGAATTTTTTTTTGAGAGGCGAGCCAGCATTCCATGAGCCAAACTGCGCAATAGCTAGTTAAGGGCCCACCTTCTACCAATCTATCGCCGTGCTCATGCCACGCGGCTCCTTGCAATAGGTGGCTCATTTTAGACTCATTGTTGGAGGGATAGCAAGAAAAAACTTCCCTCTGGTTGATATTTTAGCTTTTTTTGGACCTCCCTTGTCATCCCTTGCTTTTTCGGACCTATGCTAAAAAGCCTAAGGGCAAAAGGCCCAACGTTATAATGGTCCCATTGTTTATAGTTTAAATCATTAGACATCAGTAAAGAAACAAAGGACATGACTTCCAACTCAAAACGTAAGCCCCCAATAATTGCCTTACTTTGTCCCACTCTCCTCCTATCTTATTTCTCTCACTTATAAAGCTCATGTAGTACATCAGTCATAATTAAATAGTGAAGGCCAGACCCCTTTGAAAGAGAAACAAAGCAAACTCCTACCATAGTATCATAATTGATGTGTATCCCCCCCCCCCCCCCCCCCAAATCAAATGGCTCAATTAGTCCATTTCCTTAGGCCATTGTGGGTTGCCACCAACTGTCACAATTACAGTGACGATGACACGATGTATATCTCTACCACTAAACGATCAAAAGCATTATTCACACTTTACATTAAAGATATGATCCGAACCAGTCCAAATCACATGCAATCACGAGTAAATCTTGTCTTTTCCTTTCACTACATGTGACTACGAAATGTCGTTTTTTATTTTTTTTATCTTTTTAACTAAGGCATCACTATAAATGATAATTTTATGTGCCTTACAAAAGAGCCATATCGAAGGACGCCTCCTCACTCCTCATGTGACCCACGCCCTATTGGCCGACCAAGCAACGAAACCCTCACTCCCTGAGTGACATGAGCCCTATCGACCTATGCCATTCCCGCCCTCCTCCCACCACTCCCTCCACTTGCATTGGTCGCGCCCTCTGCCTGCCTAAGGCCATCCTTGAGCTAGGGCCTCTTCTTCCTTGGCAAATTCTAGGTTTTTCTCATCAAAACGTCTTACATTATTCTTCATCTGCCGGTGAGATACCGATCTTCTTCATTTTTTTTCAAAATCCATAGTTGATTTTTGTTATCGATCTTCTTTATTTTTTCTTCAAAATCCATAGTTAGTTTTTATTAATTGGTATATTGACATTAAGTAGTATTTTGTATGATCACGGTAAAAAATTCATAGTATGCATTGTTAGTGCTTATTAGAGGTTTTGTGAATAGAGATGGTAAGAGAAATGGTTTTGTTTGTGCTAAGGCATAGTAAAAGAATCGATAAAGGTGAATACGAAGGTGATGAAATTGTATGATTGTTTATTAGTAAGCCAAACATTTATAAGAAATTAGAGATGCAAGTGGCAAAGAAAATAGGATTGGACCAAAGAATTTGGAAAATTTATATCAAGTATAAGATGCCTTTTTTTGGAACAACGACCACCATACTACCCATTGATGATGACAACTCCACTCAAACAAATGTTGTATCTTGCGCTTCATGTGTATACATTCGAGCTATTTTTATAAAAAGAAAGTCGGATGCCTAGCTTTGCAAATGATGACAATGGCATAAATAGGAGTTCTTAAAGAAATATGTCAAGTGGAAAGTTGAAAGGAATGCTTGTGGTTGATGATGAAGAAGATGATTTGTCCATCACGCTTGCATCCAAGGAACCCCAACTTTTACCTAGTTGGAGGTAATTTTATTATAACAATGTAGTTTAACCATTCAACTTATGTTTTATTTGATGGCTTCTTATTGATGTTGTTAGTTCCCCTTGGAATAAATTAGGCACACGTCTCATGCTCATGAAGCTGTGAATCTTGGCATGGTATAAGGTGGTACACAAACCTCATTTCATAACCTCTATACCTACACTAGTTCAAGTGGTTGGGAAGATGGTGAAATGAGTGGTAAGGAAGACGACGGGGTCAATGATGAAAAGATGCATAATACGCCTGTTAATGATGTTGAAAGCATACGAGGAGAGGAGAGTGTGCAAGAGATGGTAGATAATGAGGGAGATAATATAGTGGACAACGCAGTTGCTACGGATAACTTGGATGACTTTGAGGAGGAATTGCCATATGAGGAGGAGCCGCCATATGTGAAAATCACAAACGATGAAAAAGATGAGGCAATTAATCAGGGTTTGTATGAGGAGGCACTCTATGACGAAGGAATATATGTGCGGCAAATATCCTCCAATAAAGATGAATTTGTCCATGCAGTGAGTTTGTTTTTAATTATGCATGATGTTTACTACAAAGTGTTGTATACAAGTCCGACATTGAACACAGCAAGGTCCCATCACCCTAACTGCCCATGAAGAGTACATGCGTTAGTGAGGAAGGGAATTAATGATTTTAAAGTGAAAACATATGATGGCAAACACACTTGTAGAAATGCTCAGTTAGATACTGATAATAGACAATGTACCACGACATTTGTTTGCTGGCACATATTATCCTCCTTTAGATCAGAAATAGATATCCCACCACTCGTTATTCAAGAGAGGATTAAGGAGACTTTTCACGTGGATATTTCATACAAAAAAGCATGGATGACAAGGAATATAGCCATCAAAGCAGTGTATGGTGATTGGGTTGAGTCTTATCAATTGTTGTCAATATACTTCGAGACAATAGTTAATGCCAATTCGGGAACTATTTGTTAGTTGGTGACAAACCAAATAGAAGATGTCGTGTGTCAATAGTTTGAGAACATGTTTTGGGCCTTTGGGCCATGTATTAAGGGTTTTAAACATTGTCTCTCGGTCATAAGTGATGATGCTGCTTTCCTATCTGGCAAGTATACTAGAGCCCTCATGGCAATGACGGCTAATGACAGGCATAAGGGTTTATTTTCACTTGCATTTGACTTTTTTTATGTGAGAATTACCCTAATTAGAGATGGTTTTTACGCATGTTGAAGGTGCATGTTGTCTTTGATCGGACATGTATCACTATTATATCTTATCGACATAAAGCATTAAAAAAGCTGTGACGGAGGTGTTTCCACCTCCAAATTTTTGTCGTCGATATTGTATGTGACAAATAAAGGCAAATTTTCATAAAAAGTTTAAAAATGATGTATTTACAACATTGATAGGGGAAGCTACACAATGCATGCTGCAGACAAGTTTAGTACCAAGATGAAATTAATTGGTGCAGAAAGTCGAAAAGCAAAATGACTACTCAATAAGGAAAGAGGATTATCCCCTCAACTATGGTCACTTGCTCATGACGGTTTTACAATATTTAAAATGACCACAACTTATTTAGCTGAAAGTCTAAATACTGCGTTGAAGATAGCTCGACCATTACCCATGTCGGCCTTAGTTTATAGCCACATTCTATCGGATTGCCAAATTCTTTGTGAAGCGACATTTGGCCGGTTGGCCATAGCAATCCCATACACCCTTAGTATTGAGTTGAAAATTAAACAATAAGCACGCCTTATTGGCAATAGTTGGTTTGATCAAATCAATCCACACGTGTATAAAGTAAAAACATTAACCGATAGAAAATATGTGGTGGATGCCCGCCATGAGACATGTTCTTGCAATTACCCTCAGGTGTACAAACATCCATATCATCATCTAATTGTTGTCCAAGCGAGGCAAAAACTCCCCATCGACGATTTAGTTGGATATTGATATACATCTAATGCGAGAAATGTGTATGACAAGGAATTCTTTCCTCCTGATCGACAATTTTGGGAGATAGAGTCACTGATATTTGTGGTGAAGCCCCCAACATGAACACGAAAACCCGATCGTCTACGCACTAGGAGGATACTAAATGCGATGGACAGTGCGACCATGATGAAAGATGGTCAATCATAATACCATTATGGGAATTGTAACAATGTTGGACATAATAGATTAATTTGCCAAAACCCACTTTCTCTTGATTGGTACTTCTATACATTGATTTCTTATTGTAAATTAACTTGTTTTTTACTTTGCTTGAAGGTTTTATTAACTATTGTTTTCTTTGTATATATATTATGGATGCAAAACCTATTGATCCCTCCATCTTCATAGAGCAGAGCTCGCATAGATCTAATGGAATATGGAACGGAGAGGTATGTGCATATCCCTTAACTTTTTAATTTTAGATATTGTATATATTTAATTGATTGTATACTACTTTTAATGTATATTAGGATCTCGAGTGCATTGAATGCACCGAGCATTGTGGATACATATGATATTGGGTGGTTGATGGTCGCATATTGTCATACATAGAGAGGCCAGGTTTTGGCCACTTCATACGCTCGGAGTATATCAGGATTTATAGGGCTCTCATAACTGCCCTAACTGGGAGATGGCAGAGGGAGGCATAGATCTTCCACTTGCATTTGAGGGAGATGACTATTACTTTGTAAGATGTAGTTGTACTACTTGGGTTACACATTGATGGTGTAGCGGTGACTGGCACGACTTTGGGCATTAATTGGAATGTTGTATATGAGCACTTTCTTGGATGGGTACCTCCACATGATGAATTACGAGATAGTTGGGTGAGCCTTTTGTGATTGAGACAACAATTTAGTAGCCTCTCAGAGAATGACATAGAGATAGTCATTGAGCGGCATGAAAGAGCATATTTACTCCATATGTTTGGTTCCACCATATTTGTCGATAGCAACAACAACCATGTAGCACCCGAAAAATTTGTATGCTTATTAAAATTAATATTTTAAGAGATTGATCTAAAAATATGAAATTTTGATGCTTATTTTTATTTTATTTTGTATATGGTGTTAAAGAGCATGAAGATAGCTTTCCAAAGCCACCGACGGTGCTCAATTCGGAGTTCGGACCAAAAAGTTATGTTAGTTTGAATTTTGATAAGTAGTCGGGGTATACAATTGATCGCCGGGGTATATGATTGATCTCGCGGGGTACGCGGTTAATTGTCGGGGTACGCGATAGATCGCAATGACGGAAATTGAATACGGAAATTGCTATTTTGTTAGGATTTTTTTGAGAAGAGGATACCAAATCTTAACCAAACTTAGAGAGGATGTTTATCTAAGGATTTTGGAGGATTTTGGAGCATTCTTATTGGTGGAAAGAGTCCATAATTTAGGAGGAATATTTTTAGAAGAGATTTCCCAAAACTCTATATAAACCCTTGTAGTGCTGGCTTGTGCTATTGAAACCCTAGCCCTAGAACGTCTAGAGACATTTTTCTTCTCCTTCCCACGTTCACCCTTCTCCTATAAGGCTTCTTCTTGCGGGAGATTTGCAAGAGCTTGGAGCGGGAGCTTTGGAAGAAGTGGAGGAGATGAGCAACGCGTAAAAAGTGGAATTTTCGGTGAATTAAGAGTAAGATGGTTTTTTCCTATTCTATTCCTATTCTTTTTCTTCTCATCTATGAATATTGATTCATTCATTCTTATTATTGATATATATATATATATATATATATATATATATATATACTGATTTAGATGGAATTTAGTTCACGATTGGTTATACTAATGTTATTGTTGGTTATGTTCTTCGCTATGTTCATGCTATATCCATACTATGTTCTTAGATGAGAATACTATCAATGTTTGGTATCTACTGATTGTATTGAGGTCTAAAGTTCTAATCTTTCTCTGTTAGTTTCTTGATTTCGTTGGTTCAAGTAGTCGCAAGTGCTGTCCTAATTTAATTGTCCATATTCCAAAGGGTAATTACTTAAAACTGCTAGCTATAGTAAAAGACATGATAAAAGAGGGTACTTTAGTAATTCCATATAATCCTAAGGTCTATAATTGGTCTAGGAGGGGAGTAATAATGTCTGTTAATAATACATTATCATCTATAAAGTGTTACTAAGGAAGATAATCGAGTTTAATTAAGAATCTTAATCTCGGTCAGAACTATTTCTGTACTGGCAGTCTATAGTAAATACTTCATAACTAATTCAAATAAAATAGGAAAAAATATAAAATCAGTGGGGTTAGAAACTAGACTCAGAGGACTATCTACAGTAAAAGTTTCAAGATTAAATTCAATCTGTGCTAATACTGAGAGGCGTCGGAAATCAACTGTTATGTAAAAACAGAACATTTTAATTAAGGTAAAAGTTAGAAAAATATTAAAGCAATAGCATATGCTATAATAAGTATACTAAGAACTTTATATATATCATATAAGATTTTTTAGTAACTATTGCAATAGAATGGACTCTGTATAAGAATTAATATCATGGGCTAATGAAGGGTGGCTTGGTATTTGATAAGTCGTGTGCTTCACTTGTAGTGTCAACTCGATTCGACTTTCCAATTGGAACTCGAATCATCATTCTTCATCTTTTAAAATAATGATCTTTGAAGTCTAGACCCAGTGTGTCATAACTCAGTTGAGGATTAATATCGAGTATATAATTCACGGTGTCTTGAGAATCAAAATGTCTTTAGTACTTTGTTTGTGTGTCGATTCAGTTTGAGTCTCTAATTGGAGTATGCAATTCTCAACCCTATCTGTCCGTATTCTGATATTGAGTTTGAATAAGTATTTCTTGGACACAGGTGGTGTATAATTAAGACTATGCACTAATACTTATTAACACTACTGATATTGTATAATATGAACCAAAAAGTGTTATTACTATTCACTATATTTCTTAATATAGATTATCACAATAAAGTTGAATAAGTAAAAAGACTAATCATATGGGGCAAGTCTAAGTGAGTAAATAAGCCAAGATTTCTATTTTTCAGATAAGCGTTTGTGTCGGTTTGAAATTTCACTTGGAAATCAAATCATCAAGAATCTATCCTTAAATCTTGACTTTGGATATGTATTCATATTATAAACCTAATTGTTTTCTAGAATATTCCTATCTAAGGCTATGCATAAACATATGTGTCTCAAAGTATTGGTTCTTTTATTTCTAGTCCTATGATGAGTTTTGTTTTTATTTGAGATGTGAATCTCCTTGTTATTCTAGAAAGTGAGTCATATGTTGTTGAGATCCTTACTATTCTATTCATACCTCAGAGAGTGAGTCATATATTGTCGAGAGACCTTGAAGTTTTATTTATACACCATGAGTGAATCATTTGTTGGGTTTGGTTCAAAACTCTAAGAAATGTTTTCCTTTGGGTTGGGTCTAGAGTAAGGGTAAACTTATAATTATAGGGAATAAGTTTGAAACCTTAGACCAATATGTATTCTCTCTTCTTTCTCTCCAATATAGGAGGAACAAAAACCAAAAGGGGAGAAGAAGAGAGTGGGAGCCAAAGGGGGAAAGGTGAGAGCTTGAGAGGGTGTTTGGAGTGTTTTCAAGACCCATTCCATCCACCAACAATTGGTATCGGAGCTTGGTTTGGTTTCATCCTCATTTCTACTCATTTGGTGTATCTTTGGTGGGGCTATTTCTTCAAATCCGGGATTGAGAAGTTTTGTGCCCACAAGGTGTTTGTCAAATGACCTCAAAGGGAACTACTATGTCCGGTGGGATTAAGTTCGAAGTTGAGAAGTTTGATGGTCGAAATAACTTTGGGTTATGGCAAATGAGGGTTAGAAAATTCTAATCCAACAAGGGATCAAGGTTGCTTTGTTGGGGAAGGAAAAGAAGCCGGAGAAAATCAAGGATGATGATTGGGTTGATGTAGATGAAAGGGCGGTGAGTACTATTCAATTATACCTCTCGGATGAGGTGTTATACAATGTAAGTGAAGAGGAAACGGTAAAAGGCCTATGGGAGAAATTAGAGAAGCTCTACATGGGGAAGTCTTTATCAAATAAGCTACATTTGAAGAAAGAACTCTATGGGTTGAGGATGGAGGAAGACAAAGATGTGTTGGAACACATGAATACCTTCAACCGGATGATTAGTGACCTCTTGAGGCTAGAAGTGAAGTTTAATGATGAAGACAAGTCACTTTTGTTGTTGAGTTCTCTTCCGGACTCTTATGATCATTTTGTCACCACGCTATTGTACGGGAAAGAAACTCTTAAGTTTGAAGAGGTGGCCCAAGATATAATCTCTAATGCCACAAGAAAAAAGTCTTCCATAAGTGATTCTAATCTGGTGGGTCTCCTAGTAAAAGGGGAATCAAGTGATAGAGGACGGAGTAAAGAAAGAAGCAAGGGCAAGAAGAACTCCCGGTCCAAGTCAAGGAGCAAGAAAGATGTTGTGTGCTAACATTGCAATGGTAAATGGCACTATAAGAGAGAGTGTAAAGTGTTCAAGGCACTAAAGGAGGAGAAGAATCTAAGAATGGTGACTCCGCTAGCATGGCTTCCGAAAGTGAAGGAGAACTCTACTCGGTCTCTCAAGGTAATAACTCATGTCATATGTGGATTTTAGATTCCAGTTGTTCTTATCATATGTGTCCAAATCGTGAATGGTTTGATACTTATGAGGCCTATGATGGTGGTTTGGTGTTGATGAGGAATGATGCACCGTGTAAGACAAATGGGATGGGGACCATCAAAATTAAGATGTATGATGGGGTGGTTCGTACATTGGGTGGAGTTAGACATGTGCCGGCACTTAAGAAGAACCTAATATCTTTGGGTGTACTTGAAGCTAAGGGTTGCACTTTTAATGGAAATGATGACATCTTCAAGGTATCCAAAGGAGTCTTAGTACTAATGAAGGGTACAAGAATGGGTAACAATCTTTACAAGCTCATGGGAGAAACGGTATTGGGTGGAGTTGCGGTTTCTACAATAGAGAAGGGTGATAGTGATTGTGATGAGTCTAAAATATGGCATGTGCAGTTGGGGCATATGAGTGAAAGAGGCATGTATGAACTTCACAAGAGGAATTTGTTGAAGGGAATGAAGACATGTAAGGTAGATCTTTGCAAGTTTTGTTTGGCGGGCAAGCAAACAAAGGTGTCCTTCCATACCATAAAGAAAGAATGCAAAAGTGAAGGTGTTCTTGACTACATTCATTCGGATGTGTGGGGGCCATCCCCGGTTAAGTCAAAAGGTGGAGCTTTCTACTTTGTGACTTTTATTGATGATTTCTCAACAAAAGTTTGGGTTTACTTCATGGGGCAAAAGTTCGAGGTCTTTTCCAAGTTCAAGGAGTGGAAGGTGGAAGTAGAGAACCAAACGGGAAGAAAAGTGAAGTGCTTGAGATCGGATAATGGCGGTGAATATAAAGAAGGGAAGTTTCTACAATTTTGCAAAGATGAATGGATCAAAAGGCATTTCACCGTAACAAAGAATCCTCAACAAAATGGTGTTGCGGAAAGGATGAATAGAACTCTCTTGGAGAGAGCTAATTGCATGAGACTCCATGCGGGGTTGTCAAAGTCCTTTTGGGCGGAGGTGGTAAATCATGCATGTTATGTGGTGAATAGATCGCCTTCAAAGGTTCTTGACTCCAAGGTAGCCGAAGAGGTGTTGAGTGGAAAAGAAGTAGATTACTCTTTTTAAAGGTATTTGGGTGCCTGGCATACACACATGTTCCACATGATGAAAGGTCAAAGCTAGACCCTAAGTCACACAAGTGCATTTTCCTTGGCTTTGAAAGGGGTGTGAAGGGGTACAAGCTTTGGGATCCGGTGAATAAGAAGAAAATGTTTAGTAGAGATGTAGTGTTTGATGAAACCTCTATGTTGAATAGGGAGCTTGAAGAAAAGGAAGAGGGGCATAGCAAAGAGGAGAAAATGGCACAAGAAGTTCCAATAGCATCAAATGACTTAACAAAACCTCAAGACTCTCAAGTGGAAGAGGGGAGTTCAAGTTGGGTAGACCAACAAGAGCCTCAAGAAGTGTCATATAGTATTGCTCAAGGAAGAGAGAGGAGAACCATTAAGCCTCCTAATAGGCTTGGATGGGAATTAGTGGAAGAGGCTCATTATGCTCTTATCACAAGTGGTGGAGAACCTGCCACATTCCAAGATGCTATGGAATTGGGTGAAAAAGAAGAATGAATGATGGCAATGGTGGAAGAGATGGGATCTCTCCACAAGAACTCCGTGTGGGAGTTGGTGCCAAAACCAAAAGGCCGTAAACCGGTGGCTTGCAAATGGATTTACAAGAAGAAGGAAGCATTGCATGAAAATGAGAAGCCAACTTTCAAGGCAAGGTTAGTGGCAAAGGGATACTCACAAAAGGTTGGGGTAGATTATGATAAAATATTCTCCCCGGTTGTGAAGCACACTTCTATAAAGGTGCTTTTAGCTATGGTGATGGAGTTCAATATGGAGCTTGAACAACTTGATGTAAAGACGGCTTTCCTTCATGGGGATTTAGAGGAAATAATTTACATGGAGCAACCAGAAGGGTTTGAACAAGCGAGCAAAGAAGGCTCTGTGTGTCGATTAAAGAAGTCTCTTTATGGGCTCAAGCAATCGCTAAGGCAATGGTATAAACATTTTGACTCTTTCATGTTGCATATTGGTTACCATAGAAGTGAGTATGATTGTTGTGTCTACTACAAGGTGCTTGATAATGATTCTCTTATCATGTTGTTACTTTATGTGGATGATATGCTTATTGCTTGTAGACACATGTCAAAGATTGATGAGCTCAAATCTAACTTGAGCAATGAGTTTGACATGAAAAATCTTGGGGCGGCCACAAGGATATTGGGCATGGAGATAAGGAGGGATAGGAATGCCGAAAATTTGTGGTTATCACAAAAGAGGTATGTCTCTAAAGTGGTGGAGAGGTTTGGCATGAAAGATGCAAAACTGGTCTCTACACCACTTGCTTATCACTTTGCTTTGAGTGCAAAACAATGCCCAAGTACGGTTGAAGAAGAAGAGGAAATGAAGAAGATATCGCATGCTAATGCGGTAGGATGTTTGATGTATGCTATGGTTTGTACAAGGCCGGATATTACCCAAGCGGTTGGTGTGGTTTGTAAATACATGTCAAATCTAGGTAAAGAGCATTAGAATACGGTGAAGTGGATTTTGAGGTATTTGAAAGGCACAAAGGAGTTGGGTATTGTGTTTGAAAAGAAAGGAGACTAAAATGGTGGAGTGGGGTATGTTGATGCGGATTATGCGGGGGATCTTGACAAGAGGCGGTCCACTACGGGGTATGTTTACACTCTTGCTAGTGGGCATATTTGTTGGAGATCGGTGCTACAATCCACAACGGCTTTGTCTACTAGGAAGGCCGAGTACATGACAATCACGGAGGCTTCTAAGGAAGCTATTTGGTTGAGAGGCTTGGTGAATGAGCTTGGTTTGAAACACGAGAAGGTGTAACTATTTTCCGATAGTCAAAGTGCAATTTATTTGACTAAGAATCATGTATATCACTCAATGACAAAACATATTGCGGTGATATATCATAGAGTTCGGGATTGGGTCAACATGGGTGAAATCTCTATCGAGAAGGTGCACACGGATGAGAATACGGCCGACATTCTTACTAAGCCGGTGACTAGTGAGAAGTTTAGGCATTGCCTATACTTGCTCAACATCTCTATGTATTAGAGATTGGAGGTAGCACCTCTTCTTTGAGGATGGAGGTGCAAATTTGGTGGGAGGATGTTTCTTGCCAAAGTTGAAGTGTATGAGACACTTAGGACAATTTCCAAGGGGTGGAGAAGTTTTTCGCCAAGGTGGAGATTGTTGGGTTTGGTTCAAAACTCTAAGAAATGTTTTCCTTTGGGTTGGGTCTAGAGTAAGGGTAAACTTGTAATTATAGGGTATAAGTTTGAAACCTTAGACCAATATGTATTCTCTCTTCTTTCTCTCCAATGTAGAGGAGGAACAAAAACCAAAAGGGGAGAAGAAGAGAGTTGGAGCCAAATGAGGAAAGGTGAGAGCTTTCTTGGATGAAAGTGAAGCAAGGTTGAAGAGGTTTGAGTGCCAAACTCTTGTAAGTGCTTTGGAGACTTCATAGTGAAAGCTTGCTCTTCCTTGTGGTGTAGCCAAATTGGTGAACCACTAATCTCTGGTGTTTCTCTTTGTGGTTTGATGTTATTTATGTGCTCTTTGTGATTTGTTCCTTCATCTCCAACCTATTTCACTTTTCAATTTATTACTACATATGTGGGTGGTGATTGATTGACTTGTGGAGATCTTGGGAGGGTATTTGGAGTGGTTTTCAAGACCCATTCCATCCACCAACATCATTGTGGTAAGAGCTACCTTATTCTCAGAAAGTTGAGACTTCTTCTTTTGATTGAATCATTGTCCGGTTTGAAATTGACATATTTCTCTACTAATCGTTCGGTGGAATCATAGTATGCTCACAAGCCATTGCTAGGTCCAGTGTGACCTTCGATATTTATGGAACTTAGGTTCCTCATTGCTCGAAGGGAGGCAAATACGTACGTTTATGCTGCATGATATTACGGAAGGTCTGCAGTCTCCGCTCATTGTGCCCGTAAGCACAGATGGGGCCAGCATTCTCAGACGCATGGCTGGGTGCCCGAAGGGAGAACCTCTAGGATGATCTGGTAAGTATCCACGTAGTTGGTACACAACGAGCAGAAATTGAATCTCTTTGCACTTTCGATGTTGAGAGGTATTATGATTGTTGATTCTTCTCCCTACACCGGTGACTTGTTAGGAGTCGTATACTTTATTATCCTTTCTCTATACTTGAGAGCCAGGAATTGTTTCGTGTTGACTGACCTTTCTTTTTCAGGCGTATAGACTTTTGGTTCAGTCTAGATGTTGTTGAATATCCATAATCCTTTGTTGTCTTTATTTCTCTTCTTTCTGCTTGATTCATTTTCAGTGGGTTTTTACATCCTACTGAGTGTTTCTATGAAATACTCATGCATCATCTGATGCAGGTGCGAAAGATAACTAAGACAGGACGGGTGCAGGAGCAGGAAGGTGACGCTAAAGCTCGAGGATGATTGGAGAGTTTTCAATTACTTGCTTAGTTTGAAAACTTGATGTCATTACTGGCTATTGTGTGCCATAGTTTTAATGATTTATTTTGATTGGCAATTTAAGTTTTTTTCTGTAATAATAACTAAGTAGAATTCTTTCGATACATTTACAAGGTTTTATTTTGAGATTGGATGATGAGTTTCCTTGTTCATGAGAGTTCCTGGTAATGTTGATTGCACATCCTTTTGTGATGATGTAATTAGCTGATTGGTTCGACTATTCGAGTCGCGTCCCAGAGTACCTACCTCACCAAAGATGGTATTTTTGAAGACTTCCGCACTCCGATAGAGGTTAGGAATTTTGGGGCGTTACAAACCATGTCCACCCCATGTATCACATCTTGTTAGAGGATTTTCACTCTGCGGGACAGTATGCATGGGGCAGTGCCACCCTTGCCTACATGTATAGAGAGTTAGGAAAAGCTTGCCAACCCAACACATCAAGGATTTTTGGGTATGTCACCCTTATCCAAGTAAACCATTAACAATATTTGGCTAATCTATTTACCACAAGTATAACATATTTAATTCATGTTAGATTCCTATATGTCAAATAGCTATGGTCATGGGAGAGATTGCATGTGGGATGTCTAAAAGTTCAGAGCGCTCCACTAGATGGTTTTTCTTTATTAGGAGTTAGGTATGTTTTATATATTTAAGTCATTTAATGTTCTTGTATAGGCAATTTTAATAATTTATTTTATTATTTTTTATGTTCTCAGGTTGAATGGTAGGAAGTTGAAAGTTGTTAATCCTCATGGTGTCCTCCGCCACTATATATCTGAATTGGACTACTAACGATTTGGACAGGTGATTATATTATATTGCACATGATACGAATATAAACAATGCAATACTCTTAAAAAGTAAAATATTATCTTTATGTGTTGTGTAGGTTATATAGCAGCCATACAATGATGAGGTTTTAGCACAGTTACCTCATGTGTGTATAGACGGTGTAGATATGTGGCTATCTAGGATGTCACTCAAATGCTTTGAGATTGTGGAGATGCATGTTCCAGATTGAGTCATGTTGCAGTTTGGGTAAGAGTAGATTCCCCTCCTTCTATTGTAGAGTTCATTGAGCGATCTTTTCACAGGGCCGATTAAGTTTTGATTAGAGGTTACATCATGCAGCCTATATTACTAGATGGGACGAGCGAAGGACCACTCTTGTTCAAGGGGGGGAGCTTGTCATGACTGATCGAGATGTTGATAATGCCTACATGAAGTGGTACTTGATGATCATTAGAAGACTTATCCTATGTGCATAAACCAGAGATGTTATATCAGCCCAGCGGCGACACTTAGAGGGCTTTGGTTAGTATCTCTTACTTCCTATGAATTTCAATTGACCATCATTGTGAGCATATAGTTAAAAGATATTCTTTTTTTACTTCTTAGTTGTGCGAGACAAACAGTCACTCAGTTAGAGTATTCCTATGAGAGCTTGATAGCTGCATGTCAGATGATGCGCGAGACCACTACACATGTTCTTGTGAACTTGTTGCCTCAGTCAGTTATGACGGAGATTCTAGAACTGCAGGGTTCTCATGCTTCTGAGGCTTCTCAAGGTACATCAGATTTGTTCGACGTTGTCACATCATCGGTCGACACGATTTCTTTCACCCCACCACCATTAACTCTAGATGTCACACTCAGTCCAGTTGACATTCCCTTCTTCGAAAGTATATACTATGTGATAGCATGCATTTCGTGCTGTTTTACATCAGGCACCTTCATCTTGAATTGCATGTCTAGATCCTATACTTGAGGTCGAGCCTGACCATATTTTAATTCGAGCACAAGGACGTGGTAGGATTAAGGGGATGAGAGTTTCCTTAGCATTTGTATTATCCTATGTATATATATTTTGTTTAAACTTGGAAGACGCCTTAATTTATTTTTAAACAAAATAAATTGTGTTATTGTATTAACTTGGAAGAGTTTATTGAGCAAATACATGGTTTAAACTTGTTTATTCTTTGTAATTTATTTTTGTTTACATTGATTATATTGTGTTATTAGGTTTTTTAAAAATTCGCAAACTAGAACGTCATCTTTGTAATAGAAATGATGAAAGTGCCACTTTAAAAGACGCTTTCAACATAAAAGGCTAATACGTTATTTCAAATGATGTCTTACAAGTATAGGACTTTGGCATAAGCTCGTTGTCGACTTTCGAACTTCTTTTATTCATTAAGGTATGTTAAAATGTCATTTAAAACAACGCATTAATAAAAAATATAACAAAATAGAAAACGCCAGTAGAAGAGATATTTTTCCTTATTACAAGAGGAAGGCGTCTCTTCCAGTAACGCCTTGGTTGAAAAGGTAATAAAATAAAAGACGTCAGTGGAAGAGACACTTTCTATATTTCTAGAGAAAGGACGCCTTTCAGGTCAAATTGAAAAAATAAATAAATCATGTAGGGGCCAGCGCCATACTAGCGCTTCTGTGGCGTGTCAGATAATCGAATTGGAAAATAAGTTTGTCTCTTTTCTGATCAGTTGTTATTTATTTTACAATATATTATTTAATAAAATCCCCTTGTTTTTATCATCCTTGAATTTTTTTATAGTTATCAACTTAAAATAGAAACATACCAAATTGTGCAAAAAAAAGGGCCCAACAGTCAAATATTAGGGCTTCCCATTAATTGAGACATTGATTGGATCCAGCCTGCAGCTCAATGCAGTAGACTATGGTCCTTCATTACTACACTAAACCGCTGGTCACTCCATAAAAATAAGCCAAGCTAGTTTGAGAAATGTGCTTGGCTCTTTCTCCTAATTTGATCTTCTACAATAAACAACTTTTGATTATGAATCATAAGCTCTGATTAAGATTCTGATCCTGGTTCTTTTCCAATATTTTGCATGTTGTTACGGGTGAGATACACCTATGTTTCCTAATTTTAACAGCATATGGGGGTAAGGGGTTCAGATCCTGTGTGAAGGCATATGGGAGTAATTGCCAAATTATATAATCTATTTAGAAGCATTATTCTCTTAGCATACTTTGCAAAAAAGATATCATATATATATATAGAGAGAGAGAGAGAAAGAACAGTTTAGATGGGATCGTTCTCATATAAGGAGCATGAGCCCAATCTTTTAGGTCATTGGATTCCGATCCAAGTATGGGTATCAAATCAGTGGGTAAGTGAGTTCTTTGCAGCCCTTTTTAACCATCAAATTAAGAGTCAACAGCTACATTTTAAATTGGCCTCATATAAGCTAAATGAGAGCGATCTCATATAAGGAGTATGATGCCAATCTTTTGGGCCATTGGATTCCAATTCGAGGGTGAATATCAAATCAGTGGGTAGGTAAGTGTGTCACATCATAGAGGTGGTGAGTTCCATGTAGCTTTTTATTACCGTCAGATCAAGATCCAACGGCTACAAATGGAATTGGCCTCATATGAGCTATATGAGAGCGATCTCATTTAAACTTTTCCCTACATATATATAGAGGATGGTTTACATGAGATCGCTCTCATATAAGGAGTATGAGGCCAATCTTTTGGGCCATTAGATTCTGATCCGAGGGTGGATATTAAATCAGTGGGTAGGTAAGTGTGTCATATTAGGGGGTAGGTGAGTTCTATATAGCTGTTTGTATCCGTTAGATCAAGATCTAACAGCTACAAATAGAATTTAGCCACATATAAGCTATATGAGAGCAATCTCATTTAAACTTTTCTCATATAGTTTAAATGAGATGGCTCTCATATAGCTTATATGAGGCTAATTCCATTTGTAGCTATTGGATATTGATCTAACGGCTACAAACAGCTACATAAAACCCACCTACCCCCTAATGTGACACACTTACTTACTCACTGATTTGATATCCACCCTCGGATCGGAATCCAATGGCCCAAAAAATTGGCCTCATGCTCCTTATATGAAAGCGATTTCATATAAGCCATCCTCGTATATATATATATATATATATATGACGCCAAGTTTTGATGTTTATACTAGTCGAATATGTTGCAACTAGCTAAGTGCCCAAAAAAAATAGCCAAGTTGATACTGCGTTCTTTTCATATTAATAGTCTAGTTAAGTTTTTTAAAACAGACTAATGATATAGAACGAGGGGAGTATTAGTTGCTTTAGTGGAAAATACAACTATCTTATAGTCACACATAAAACAAAAAACTCAGTCGAATATGTTGCATGTAGATGCAAATTCTATTGATAATGATCTTTTTCTCACCAAGTACTATAGGCATCACCTAAGCAAGAGATGCAATTCTCTTGTGATGCACTAAACTTTGTTTTTGCAAACAGCTCAGAAAGTTAATTTGGCTCTTTCCACTCTCTAGAAACAAATGGTGGTGAAAAGCGAGAGATGGGGACAGGCAAAAACAGACCTGAGAAAAAAGCCAATTTGCCTAGCACTTCTAAACCTCCACCATTGTACTTAATCAATTAATTAATCCTTGTATTAGCATTTAGCACCCAATGATGAAACAACCTAATGACACGGGCATCCCCACCCCCTCTTTAATCCAATTCATGCACTTGCCAAAAATGTCTCCTTCCATGTGGGCCCCACCTAAATTAACAAAGCATTCTTGGTGGGCCCTACCCCAATTGGTGGTCCTACAGTCTCCTACAAACTCTCCCTACCCGGCATTGACCTGCCCACCAAGACTAACAAACTTTGACCACAACACTTCTACGAATTTATAAAAATACCCCTTCCACGTGCACATAAAGCAGTATGAATGTAGCACTAGCGTCGTAGCCGTATCGTCGCCAGCCGTAATCCAAGCCCAGCCTTCAGACATTATTACACGTGACTCTAAATCTCGTGAGAACCCGTAATTGCTTGCTAAATATATGGGCTCCACGCCATAATCTGTTCCACGTAGAAATCACCATCACCATTATACGCATTATCCCAACGATTTAAGGTCGGCAGAATGGATTATATACTACATTTGACTTTTATTAGAATCAAAATCGTACAAAATTCTTACCCATAGAAATATGATGGCAAGTTTTTATGCTTAGATGCCCTTCTTATGCAACCTCTGGAGATGATGAGACCATAATAAGAAAATTAAATATTATTATATTTATTCTACACTATTTCAAATATGTGGATTGACTTCATGCCACGATAATCACAATCAATCGCTCATTAAGGATTAATATAACCATCATCTTACATCACAAAGGTCGTCCACGCAGAAATGGTCACACAAATTCTCTCACGATGTTTTCTAATTCCTAGGACAAATGTGTGTTTAAATACGTGATGCCAATAGACGAGATTCAGAACTCAATCTCCAATGGCTCTCTCGGAGACGCCTCCTCCGCCACCGCCACCGTTGCCGATAACTCGTGCGGTGAAGCACCGGACGTTGGACTCGGCGGCAAGCCGACTGAACGCGTACGTCGCGTCGAGTCGAGTCGGGCGGCGGTTCAAGCTCGTCGCCCGCAACACCACCTTCACCACCGAGCTCCGCGCCGGCACCGCCACCTTCCTCACCATGGCTTACATCCTGGCCGTCAACGCTTCGATAATTTCCGACTCCGGCGCTACATGCTCCTCGAACCTCTCCGCCGATGCTTATGCTGACTGTGTCGACCGCGCGCGGCGCGACCTGATCGTCGCGACTGCGGCTTCCTCCCTCATCGGCTCTCTCGTCATGGGCTGCTTCGCCAACCTCCCCCTTGCCCTCGCCCCCGGCATGGGCACCAACGCCTACTTTGCCTACACGGTCGTCGGCTTCCACGGCTCTGGTAGCCTCTCCTACCGGACCGCCCTCGCCGCCATCTTCCTCGAGGGCCTCATCTTCCTTCTCATCTCCGCCCTTGGCTTCCGCTCGCGGCTCGCCAAGCTCGTCCCTCGCCCAGTACGTATCGCCTCCACCGCCGGGATCGGCCTCTTCCTCGCCTTCATTGGGCTCCAAAACAACCAAGGCATCGGCCTCGTCGGCTACAGCCCATCGACGCTCGTCACTCTCGCCGCTTGCCCCCGCTCAGCACGCGTGGCGCTAATGCCCGTCTTCTCCAACGGTACGGCCGTCCCGGGCGCCACCATGTCCTCCGACATCCTCTGCCTGAACCACCGCATGGAGAGCGCCACCTTCTGGCTGGCCGTGGTAGGCTTCCTCATCATAGCCTTCTGCCTCATACGGAACGTAAAGGGAGCCATGATCTATGGTATATTGTTTGTAACCGCAGTCTCCTGGTTCCGTCACACGGCCGTTACCGTCTTCCCGGACACGGAAGCCGGCGATGCGGCATACGATTACTTCAAGAAGGTGGTGGAGGTCCATCGGATCGAGTCGACGGCGGGGGCGCTGAGCTTCGCCGGCGCCGGCCGGGGCTACTTCTGGGAGGCGCTTGTGACTTTCTTGTACGTGGACATATTGGACACCACCGGGACACTCTACTCAATGGCCGGGTTCGCGGGTCTGGTGGACCCGGACACGGGCGACTTCGAGGGCCAGTATGCCGCGTTCATGAGCGACGCGTTCGCCATCGTGGTGGGGTCCCTACTAGGGACATCCCCGGTGACGGCCTTCGGTGAGTCGTCGGTGGGGATTCGGGAGGGCGGGCGGACGGGGCTCACGGCGGTGACGGCCGCCGGGTGGTTCTTTCTAGCTTTGTTCTTTACTCCTTTGCTCGCGTCCATACCGCCATGGGCAGTTGGGCCCGCGCTAGTTCTTGTTGGGGTGATGATGATGAGATGTGTGTCCCAGATCGATTGGGCGGACATGAAGGAGGCCATCCCGGGCTTCATCACTCTGCTTCTCATGCCGATCACCTACTCCATCGCCTACGGCCTCATCGGTGGGATCGGGAGCTTCATCATCTTGCAGGCGTCGGATTGGGCGTGGGCCCACGTAGCGGGGCGCTTTGGGAAGGGCGGGGCCCAGTCGGAGAGCAATGGTATTTTGACGGTGGAGGGCATGGGGTTGTCGTCTGACCAGACTCTCAGGTTATAAAGGTCTCATGTGCTTGGTTTAAGCATATTTTTTAGCTTAAATTCGGCAGACAAGGGATGACATCAGGTGATAGGGTTTTCGGTGCTATGTGAATATGATTTCTGGAAAAACAAAACTGATGTGTCGGGGAAATGATTCTGTGAGATGCATCTGACAACACCTGGCTGGATGGAGGTACGTGTCGCCAGATTGATGCGACTCCCATGAGAATCTACGGGGGACCTACAAATTAGAGATAGTACAAATCACCAATTGGTGATGATACAACCTCCAGGTACGACTGCGTGTGCCTAATAACTTCTCCACTGGCAGGGTTGAAGGAATCAGAGAATAGGGTTAGATAGAAGATACTAGGAGGAATACGTATGATTCAATATGACAAGAATCGTAAGTCATACTCCCTTCGATCTGAATTACTATGTACACTTGAACAAAAGTTCTCAATTGTAGGGCCCTGGTCACGTGACCTTTCCCCGAACCTTCTCTGTGCTTGTGTGTTTTTGTAATTCCCTAATTACCTTTACATGTGTTTAATTTTACCTCATCACTCGTTATTTTAGGCATGTGATTTATTGTTCTTCAAATGACATTGTTGTAAGATTGTGAGAAAAGGTTGGTGATGTGAGCCATATGCCACATAAATAAAGGAGATTTGATAGGTGTGGGAGTGAAATATGGAGATCATTCGAATATGAGATTCGACCCTTGAACGCACTCAGATTGGTTCTTCACAAATCTCAATTGTACAGTGTTTTTCAACATTTTTTTCTTCAAATTTACATAATATTTCCGAACTGAAGGAGTATTATGTTTTCTTTTATGGTTGTAACTTGAACAATGTTAAATTGAAACATGCGATATGCCAAAAAAATTGAACTTTATGACAGGAAAAAAGGAAGAAAAACATGTATTAGCTACATATGATTTGAGTTTTCAAGTTTTTTGTTCTCATGTTTTTTTTTTCTTTTTGGAGTAGTATTCATTGAACCACCCTGCCAGATTATAAATCTGTTTGGGACCAGACAATCTATCACACTAAGATGATGCCCAACATGTTGATCTGAAGAGACGTACAAAAACTATAATAACTAAGAAAACATGTTGTTTTCAGCAATAAATGTTAAGAGTATTGTCATAATCTTGTCAGCGGAAATTAATGCTATCCGATTACTTATTTTGCTGAAATATAGTCATAATCTTGTCAGCCGAAATTAATGCTATCCGATCACTTTTTTGCTGAAATGATCAGAACAAGATCAATAAGATGTCTGTTTCGAGGAAATGATATTTGTACAGCAGATTCCTACACATTTTCTGTACACAGCAATGTGTATGAAAATGAGTCGGTGAACTGATCTGATCACTCATTTCCATACACATCAGTAGGAATCTGCTGCCCCTGTTTTTATTCCCTTTTACTTCCTAAAATTTAGAGATTTATGGTGATATGTGCCGCAGCCTGTTGGGGTCCTACGATCAAAATCTGATGGCCCGTGCATTTTCGGGGGTGGGTTATAAATTCCTACATGAGTTACGGCCTATGGGTGTTGCATGATCAAAACGTGGCGCGTGTGGGGAGGCATGTCACATGTGCACAAAAGAGGTGTTGTTTATCAAAGGGCACTGATAACCCTACAGCACATTCCTACACATTTCTATACACAGCTGATGTGTATGGAAAATGTGTAATATCGTTTCCCTTTACGGAAAATGTGCACACACAGAGAGAAGACTAGAAGCTTTTATTTTTTTCTAAAAAAGGACACGTAATATGAGATGGAGGCAGGTAATAAAAAAGAAATTGGATAGACCATTTGGCTAAGCAAGGTATGGAAAATTACACGCGGAGAAGCATTTCTATGTGTTTCCATCTTAGGGGCCGTTTGGGGCTTGATTATAAGGAAATATCTACAGTGGATTTTCCACATCCACTGTAGTATCCATGTTTTTTTCCATATTCAACGTGAAACACGTGAGGTATTTCAACTGGATATGAAAAAAATATGAATGCTACAATATAGCAAAACATCCACAGTGGATGTAGATGTTTTGCTTTTAATCATGCCCCAAACGGCCCCTTAATCGTAAGCGCCCAAGGTGATTGGGAGCCGAATATGGTGCTCTAAGAAACCGATTGTCCTACCCCTTGTAGTTGAGTCCTAAGAACTTGGACACCTAACAAAAAAATCACATATTAATAGGGAAATATTATGGTCTGTGCCGTTGGATGTCAATCAAGCAGCACTGGTTACTACAGGCACTTGGGTTTATCACCCGCTAGTGGATGTGGATGTTTTGCTTTTAATCATGCCCCAAACGGCCCCTTAATCGTAAGTGCCCAAGGTGATTGGGAGCCGAATATGGTGCTCTAAGAAGCCGATTATCCTACCCCTTGTAGTTGAGTCCTAAGAACTTGGACACCTAACAAAAAAATCACATATTAATAGGGAAATATTATGGTCTGTGCCATTGGATGTCAATCAAGCAGCACTGGTTACTACAGGCACTCGGGTTTATCACCCGCTGCCCCTCTATTAACGCTAAATCCGACAACTTGCAATGCCCCATCACACACGAGCTGTGGTGCTGCATGTTAATTTTTTTCTATACTAGTAAAATTGCATGTGCGGCCGACTCCAAAGGAAAGTTCTTGTACTCCTAAGAGAGAAGTTATTCTCTATCGTGTTTTCTACCGAGCATCTAAAAATTGTCTGAGCTTTTAGGGAAATATTATGGTATATGTGCTGTTGGATTTCAATCAAGCAGCACTCATTACTACAGCCACTCCGGTCTAAATCACTCGCTGCCCCTCTATTAAAGCTAAATCCAACAACTTGCAGTGCCCCACACCACACATGAGCTGTGCGGCCAACTCCAAAGCTATAGGAAAGTTCTTATACTCCTAAGAGAGAAGTTCTCATCTATGTTATTTTCTACCGAACATCTAAAAATTGTCAGAATAATGAAAATTTGAATTAGGCACCTATAGTTTTAGCATCCCAAAAGCTCTAGCTCCATCCAGCTGGTTAAGGATTTTTGGGATAATCCACTAACCAGC
Source organism: Houttuynia cordata (assembly GCA_039654745.1). Lineage (NCBI taxonomy): Eukaryota > Viridiplantae > Streptophyta > Magnoliopsida > Piperales > Saururaceae > Houttuynia > Houttuynia cordata. The sequence goes on from CM077509.1 coordinate 17,178,957, forward strand.
TGAAACACCTCATGGTAACTCAAATTTTCCAAAAGCTCGAGCTTGTAGGAAAGAATTACTCAACCAAAAAATAACATACTTGACAAGGGTATTTTTAGAAACATACTTAAAATTATCCGTTCCGCCCCTTTCACTTTCAATAGTAGTACACTTCAATTCATTTTACTAAAAGGGCTTATGTAAAATTGGGCATCGTTTTTTTTGGTTAACTGCTGGATACTTCCTTTTTGCTCTAAAACTGCTTGTTACAGTTTGTTGGTAAATAATTTTTTTGGGTATAAACTGCACGATATATACCCAAAAAAGTGCATCACAGAGGTCAAAGGCACTCCTGCGTTGATATCAAGGTGTAAATGAGTAAAGAAAATAAAGAGGTCAAAAGCGCTCCTGCCGACCTGAGTTGCTGGGTGTTGTCAAGGTGGGGGAAGAACGGAGCCCCGAAGCTTTTGTCCGATGCTGCCTTTCTGTGCCAAGTACTTTATCCGAGTTAGGGATGTGACTACAGAGACAGCCCTTTGTAGCTTTGTCCCCCTTCAATTTTTTGCTTTTCGTCAAAAAGTAGGGGTGAGCCTTTCTCCTCCACCTTTGGGTGGAGCTCATGGGGCCCACAATATAAGCCAATAAGGCTGTTCTCCTAGTGGCAACTGGGGATGGTGCCCACTTGGCCTTCCGTATGTGGGTCCAACCTGTAGTTCTTTTCATTATAGTTAAGATGAGAAACTCGCACACCCTTACACTATGCCATGGGGATTCAACCGTGGAACCTCCGGCACAACGGAAGCATTTTTTATCCGCCTCCGGGCTATCCACTAGCTTATTGATGATCGATGGCGCATACCCATTCACCGTGCGCTTGCTGGAGGGCACAATTCATTTGTGTGCGCCGTCGATTCTGATGATCGACAACTCTCATCGGATCGAAAATGCTTTCCCACTCAACTAGGAGAGATCCAAACTGTGGAACAAATGCTAGATCGGCCACCTTAAGCTTTAAAAGCTAGCAAATTGGTTGAAAAAAGTTCACTATCGTATTTTCTGTTGAATCTCCCAAGTAGATTATAATAATTATGTGTTTTCAATTAGTTCATTGAGGTAAATAACTAAAAAAGATTCTTGAAGCCTAATCCAACTTGATTAAGGTCATCGGTTCTACGGCGTGCTCCTCGGGATCGTGTCTTGGTATAGCTAATCTTCTATCCAGCCTGGTGATCCCCTTTATGTAGTCAATACTTAAACTACTTTTTAATACTTTATAATTAAAAAGCTTATCTTAAGGGAACTTATTAACAACAAGCTGCTGATCAGAATCATTTGCTACTTCTTTGAATCGAATCATATTGTCTTCGATGCTAAAAGAGTAGTTCTTTGGTTTTCCTTGTCTTCACTTGGTTAATTTTGTGCATGATACGGCCCAATGGAGGTTCCATATCGTCCTGACCAACATCATTGATCATGCCTTTATTGCAACTATCAAGGCCCTCAAAGAAATTTTGTGGGCCCCACATACCAATAAATTTACTTTATTTTGCAATGAGGCCTCAATTTTTTAGACGGAGGGAGTAGTTTATATCATTTTTATTAGCAAACTACATCAGAACTAATTCATGTCACTCATGTTTTTGCTTAATTTAACTAGTTAATATTATGTTATTTGAAGGTTTTGAATGTTTCCTATATCTTAGAAGGAATTTGTAATTATTGAAAGAAGTTTACAATGTGACTTGCTTGTAAATTTTATATATAATCACTAGTAGACAAAAAAAATTGGATGCATAAAAAAGGAAGAACTCAAAAAAATAACCTAGTAGCAATCTTTAGTTTGAAATTGCAGTTTTCAGAAACTTTTTTTAGACAATTTTCTTTAGAGTCAAATAATTATCATATGCAATTGACATGTGATCAGAAAGACATGTAAGAGGCCCACTAAACTTTGCCGAGTTAGAAGAGTTTGACAATGTAACAATTTGGTCACTATATTTTAAGCATTGGAAATCCTGTATTCATTATCTGATTATCTAGTTTGGGATACTTGGATGGAAAGGAAAATTGGTGGCCGACATATATGGCTACTTCTAAGTCAATCACTTTCACGTATATGAGACGTTTTGTTCTATTACTAGGCATGAAGACCATCTGGACAAGTAAATGAAACTGACCAATCCTTGCCAGCCACTAAAGGGTGCTAATTGGTGCTCACACAGGTTTGTCGTTGACAGAAACTAACTCAACCATTTTCTGCTTGATGCTATCATACTAGTCTAATTAGTCTTAGTTCAAATATGGGCAAGGCTGAAATCCAAAAAAATATAGGCAAGGCTGGGGCTGCCATTGGATTCAAAATCCGCGGCTTCTGTTTAAGATCATTTCACAATTGAACTCACATTTGAAATGGAAGTTGTGGATTTCAAATCCTGAGCATTGTATGAGTACTCCAAACTCTTCAACATAATATGAGTTTACACAACCACGCATGAGTTAGAGTTTCTATTCATGATTATTTTGTAGAGGAACCAAGTTTTGATCCTTGGGTTATATTGATATTCCGTTTGTCCCACTTCAATAATCCTTTTTGCTACTGTTGTCCTATTTTCTTTTTGAAACAGGATTAAAATTAGTTCCTTTTGGAAAACTAAACCTGACTACTAATGTGGGACAGAGGGTTTTTTTAATGCATCGGGTGCGTCCAGGCCTACTCCTTAGAACCCGAGTAGAACGGGTAGGGAAACCATCCTATTAGTGAACTCGTCCAGGTCCTGCCTTCCTAGTGATCCCACCAACACTATGTTGGAACATTGAAGATGTTTAGATGATTTTGGTCCCAAGCCGAAGAGAATTGGCCTACAAATCAACCGTATGAGGATTTTTGTCCATGCTTGGGGGTGTCAATGGGTCCATTCCATTAATGGGTAGGTAAAGCCCTTACCTACCTACTTAAGTTGTCTTTGACATAAAAATATGTGTACTATGTGTCTATCTTATTTTCATTGAAGAACACTAGTTATTCCTCCTTATCTAGCTCTTGTCATGCGTTACGTAAAGGCTAAAATTTCAATCTCTTATTCTTTAAATACAAGTTAAACAGGTTGGAACACAGTTAATTTGTGGATGCAAAAAATGATACTCCTTCCATCCCATAGTGTCTTTTACTGAATGGTACCCAATACCTACGTATTAAGGTACCCAAGTAACCCAACCACTTAAATTAAGCCAAGTGGAGCTATAAATATGGCTTGATTTAAGTGGTTGGGTACCTTAGAATTGGTTGGGAACCATTCAATAAGATCACTATTTTTCCAAATGGAGCAATAACATAGGACGGAGGGAGCATATTTATATCAATATTAAATAGTTAAAAAAATTACTAGAAAAAATAGTTGATGGGGAAACCTCAGTACAACAAAATTGACCTTTAACAACAGCGACAACCGTTGCTAAAAGTTCCTAAATCTGTCGCTACAGCTTTATTGTGATGGCTTTTTGCCTCTGCTAGCCCCGTTGTTATAAGTGGTGCCGCTAATGACATTTCGACAGAAAAAATAGCAATCTGTCGCTAATATCTTTACAAATAGTTTACCGACGGATTGTTTTCTGTTGCAAATTAAATGTATTTTAGCGATGGTTATAAAGACGGACTCTAAACTCTATTAGATACCTATTGCCACAGTTTTGGCTCATTTGTGACAGAGTTAAATATAAATAACAAGCATTATTTATAAATTCAAAAGATATTCTTATATATTATTCATATAATTAGTACCACATTGTATACATGTAAAAAAACATGTATGAAAATATACTATAAAAATTAATTTCTTTGTTTGTAAAAATATCTATAATTTATTAAAATATGTTCCCAAATGTAAGTGCAACATTTAATCTAAATATGTGTAACGCCTGGTCATCCGAACTGCCAGGTGCATTGCGGTGGCCAACACCTAGTTGTCTGAACCGCCAGGTGCACTGCAATGGCCGACAGGTGGTCATCTTCCTCATATGTGCCTTCTTCACCCTCATGCAGAACCCATTTCGAACCCAACTAGCAGAGAAAGCTACTTGCTATTCGAGAGGAAGCCATTGAAGGCAGTCGAAGCTAGTTGAGCTGAGGCGACTCTGGTGAGCTCCGGCGACATTCAGCGATATCCAGCAACCCCCGGCGATCACGACGACTCCAGCAACTTCAAGGATCTCCGACGGGCAGCGATTCGACATGCAAGGTCGGATTTCGTAACATGCTTTCATCTGAGTTATGTTTTTAAATCAGAGTAGTAGTGGAAAATAAGAGGATTAGTCCTCTATGCGATAAATCATGAATTGAAAAATTTTCGACTAAGCATCTAGGCCGTGATAACTGGGGTTCACAAATATGGATATAAAACCATATATACATATAGTATTACAAGATGCAAAGTCGATTAAACCAACGCAAGTCCTCTAAGTGCAAGTCTGTCATCCATCTCAAAATAAACTAGAAATAGTTGGCGCTCACGCCTTAATACAAAGTCTAGAACAAACCTGGAGAAGGAGATATGCTAAGAAATTTGAACGTCCTCACCACCAGGCTCCCAAGTGCCATGTGAAGTCAATCTTCCATAACAGCACCTACATCACATAAGGATGCTGAGTATAAAAATACTCAATGGGATACCGTAACATAGTCATCAATATTACAATACTCCAGGATTTGCATTAACATATTATGCAACCTATTACAGGATTCCACTTGAATCTTTTATTAGCCTTTCAAGCAAAGTCTTTTATTGCTTCCCAAGTTCAATAAGTCTTTGTCCCATATAGACAGACTCACTGAATGTCATACCAACATGACAGACAGCACGAAAACACCGTGATTATCACTCTGGTTAATACCGGTAATCACGGCACGCCCTGAATCCCTCAAGGGTGACCGCCTCGCCCATTCCTTACCTTAAAAGGTATGACCGTCGGAAGGGTCTGGCTCCACATCAGCTCCTAGACTCGATGTGGGTCAGAAAACGCAGCCTTCTAGGATGCTAACATCTCCAATGTGCGCAGTAAACCACTTGGCAACCAAGGCTCAGGATGTGTGCAGAGCTTCCATCGGTCAGAAGATGCAAAAGCTCTCTCTAAAATCCATAGAGAAGAGGTAACAGCTTAAGCCTGGCCAATAGAATATGTAATGCTCTCTCTAAAATCCATAGAAAGAAGTAAACATGGGCCAAAATAACATGTAAATGCTCTCTCTAAAATCAATAGAAAGATATAACAGCTTAAGCCTGGCCAATAGAAATTGGTCCTTATTAGGTACCATGACACAGAGCTTCCACCAGTCGGAAGATGTGAATGCTCTCTAAAATCCATAGAGAGATACAGACGGCAGAGCTTCCACCAGTCAGAAGATGCAACACCACCCTAATCTATACCTTGTGGTCCTTAATAGGCATCACAGTATTACTAGTATGAACCCATAACATACCATTCACAACTGTTGGCTTAATAGCTCAACAGATAACCTGACCTTTGACTTAATAGTCATTCGGTCGCTTGATCGGAAGTCACTCACACTCACACACTGGCTCCCAATCCCAAGGGTATTTTAGTCTTTATCTTAATTAGGTTCTTCTCAACCCTCAAGCTTAGCCTTCAAGTCATCATTTTATTATCTTTCACAAAATGATTAAGTCTCTAAACCATCTAGGTTTATTAGTCAGGTTTTTCTTTCCTATTTAAGTCCTCAGCTATCAGTCAGCATAAAAAGAGAGACAATTGCCCTTAATATAATAACATCCAACACATAAAGCTAATACACCAATTAGGACTTTAAATTATTTATCAAATAGCCCAAAATCACTACCAGGAGCCTATGTACCATACTGACTCTGTATGTACCACACTGCACAGAAACACACAGACAGTCGAACCCGGTTCAATAATAAACCCGGTTTATAAGCCGGTTTAGATTTTGAACTGCCGGTGGACATCAACCGACAATTAAAAATGCCTACAACTGACGGTCGAACTCAACCATCAGTTGTAGGTTCGACCGTCAGTTGTAGGCATTTTTAATTGTCGGTTGATGTCCACCGGCAGTTCAAAATCTAAACTGGCTTATAAACCGGGTTTATTATTGAACCGGGTTCAGTTTGAAGGTGAACCAGTCCGAGTTTGAAGGTGAACCAGACCGGGTTTGGTCTAGGCATGAACCGGGTTTAGGTCAGACTCTAAACCGAACTGGTTTGACTTGGAAATGGAACGGTCCAGTCCGGCATGTGCCCGAACTAGACCGGTCATCTTCCTCAAGCAGACGATCAATCATGGTGGCAGCAAGCTCTGCTTGCCACCGCCGCCGCCGCCGCTGCTGGCGGGGCCGGTCGATTCGGTGACCCGCTCTCGGTGATCCAACTCCCCTCCTTTCCTCTGTCTGGGGTTGAGCTCGTCGAAGAAAGAAAAGACGGCAGTGGCAAAGCTGATGCCTTTCGGCCGCCGCCACTGTCGCGTCAACCATTTCGGGCCGGAGGGGCCTTTCGATAGCTTTGGCCCTCCTCCTCGTCACCTCCTTCGTGTCTTTCACCCTCCATACGATGGCAAAGGCGACACCTTTTTGGGTTGTCGCCTACACCATCTCCGTCTCAGCCTTCCCAAGGCGGTGGGAGGACTGCAGATGTCCCGTCGGCTTAGTTCCCACCTCCATCTCTTCCTCTTCGCCACAGTTCTACCGCGGCACTACCAATCAGCCAGTGCCGCAGGGGGCACGACTTCTCACTGTTGCAGCGCCCTCCATCGGTTCGCACAACTGGTGCTGCAGTTTCCCCGACCGACGCCACCATCACCTCCACCATCGGAATAGCAACCCAACAAAACATAACTCATATGAAAGCATGTTACGAAATCCGACCTTGCATGTCGAATCGCCGCCCGCCGGAGATCCTTGAAGTCACCGGAGTCGTTGTGATCGCCGGGGGTTGCTGGATATCGCTGGATGTCGCTGGAGCTCACCAGAGTTGCCTCAGCTCAACTAGCTTCGACTGCCTTCAATGGCCTCCTCTCGAATAGCAAGTAGCTTTATCTGCTGGTTGGGTTCGAAATGGGTTCTGCATGAGGGTGAAGAAGGCACATATGAGGAAGATGACCACCTGCTGGCCATTGCAGTGCACCTGGCGGTTCAGACCACCAGGTGTTGGCCACCGCAATGCACCTGGCAGTCCGGATGACCAGGCGTTACAATATGAATCCACCATCTCATCTTGCAACTCACTAGGTGCAATAAGCCCTAGAATGGAAAGCATTTGACGCTCTCTTTCTCTTTGTGCAGCAGCATAGAGGTCCCTATTATCCTGAAGAAAATATCAAAAATAAGTTATTATTAGATGCAGTTATAATAGTAACAAGCAAAAATAGTCAGAATCCAACAATATCTTAGAACTGTAGGTTATGAGAGAAGCTAATTGACCTGAACAGAGAATTCCTTAGAATGAACAAGGAAATCCCAGATGCAATTTTTAAATGATGCAAGATCATTTTTGGACTCCATCAACCCGTGGCTTAACATCCATCAGACAACACTACACAGTAATAGAATAAATAAACCATGACAGGAAAAGAATGACCGCTGCCTGTTTCTGCAATATTTCTCTCAGTATGCCGAAATGCCTAATTTATAGAATCCATTACGAGTTTCAGTTGCTGAAGTAACCATATTTCAATTAAAACTAGTGAACAGAATCTATGCTAACCTGACTAGACAAGTGGATCAACGCAGGGAAACAATGAATAGCAATGGCCCGCAACAGAGAAAAGAACTTCAATCGATGCTCAGGGTAATCTTCAAAGTTTTTAGTTATCATCAGAAGCATAAAACAAGAGAGTTGGTTAACATGACTCTGAAAAGATTACAACTGCACCAAATTGTCACCTTATAAGGTTGATCCTTCTAAGCACTAACAAAACGACAAGGGCCCTTGGCACTTTTTTGGACATAACTACCCTTGCAATTTCTTGCTAGATGATCGTTTATTGACGTTAATTATACATATCAATTAGATGTATATACTCCCTCCGGTCACTTTTTAATAGATACAGTTTTTCGAATACACTAAAAATTTAGTTCATTTAAAAAAGCTGTATCTGTTAAAAGTGACCGGAGGGAGTATGCAGTTATTGCCTTATTAAACGTTTCAATACCTATAATAGCAAGTGGTTAACTCAGAAGGTATTTTAACTGGGAGCAAAAGCCTTCTCGTACCAAAATGTGCAGAGGGCTTCAGTATACATGGTTAGTTAGTTCCTTGTTTAAGAGGTTGAATTTCTAGGAAATTAAAAGGTCACTACAAGTATTATTTACATAGTAAGCTAGCAAAGATAAAGATTTCAACTCAATACTGAAGGGTAATCGGGCCGCAGCGGAAGCGAATTTTAAGATTTTTATCCGTTTGATGTGGGTTCACAAAAATTGGGTTTTTCCTTCAAACAACAAATATAGCTTAAAGATTATCAAATTAGAATCACTAACTTTCGGCCTTTGTGCCTACGAATCACTCCACGGATAAGAATATGTCCGAGAACACCAAATCCTTCACCGATCGAGTGTAGAACGTCGTGAAAAACTATATTCCCCGAATTAGCTTTTTCACCCAATGAAATCAAGATCACCAAATCTAGAGAGAGCAATGCAATTTCAAACCAAAAGAAGCTTTTTATTGGCATGGAGGGCGTCCCCTCCATTGCCTTTAAAAAGGCAGAATTTTCAGTTACAAAAAATCATGCCATTTTCGGTTTCCCGAATTGGCTCAACGTCTCTCCCAGAATTTATTTCCAATATGGTGACTCTTATTTGACAATTTCATTTTGGTCGTACCAAAATAGCTAATTCCAAATAAGTGATTTTCGGATCGGTGATGATTACAGTGTATCTTCCAATTTAGTGTGGACCGGGCCCACGGAAGCCTAACTACTCCACATGCCTACACTTGCACGAGAGAGCCAACTCCTCTCAATCAAGACAAGTAAAATGGGACAAGAACCCATATTTACTTACATCCCCCACTATGGGTTCTTTGTTCATATTTGCTATCCACAGTGACTCGTGCACTAGTCCTGTCGTAATCCAAAACTATGAACGTGTTTTACAAATAGATCCGTCGTTAAGGCCTTCGTTAATGGATCAGCTAACATCTCAACCGTAGGAAGATGACTCACTGTCAACTTTCCCCGTTGTAGCATGTCAAACACATAAAAGTAATGCACCTCTATGTGCTTAGCTCTTGAACTGATCTCCCCATTACGGAGTGTCGACACAGTTGCCAAATTATCACAATAAATTTGGACAGGAGCATCAGTCCACTGTTCTAGCTGTAACCCAGCTAGAAACTCTTTAATCCAAACTGCCTCGGAAGCTGCTAAACTGCATGCAACAAACTCAGCTTCCATCGTGGACTTAGTAACGCATTTCTGCTTCTTACTAGCCCATGCCACGGCGCCGCCACCAAGCATAAAAACATAACCGGCAGTGGATTTTCTGTCATCCTTACACCCGGCATAGTCCGAATCACTATAGCCTTCCAATGACAGGTTCTCGGCCTGATATGTGAGTTTCATATCCTTGGTACCCAACAGATATCTGAACACCCGCTTAATAGCCTGCCAGTGTTGCATACCTGGGTTAGCCTGATATCGACTCACTAGGCTTACAACAAAAGCCAAATCAGGTCGAGTGCTGTTCATAGCATACATCAAGCTGCCAATAGCCTACGCATATGGCACAGATTGCATCTTCAAACGTTCCTCGTCTGATGCAGGTGCCATTCTTTCGGACAAAACTGTCCCTTTATAAATGGGCGAATCTATGGTTTTCCAATCAATCACGTCAAAGCGTTTCAATACACTCTCAATGTACGATTCTTGAGATATACTTAGCCTCCTCGCTTTTCTATCTCTCTCAATCTTCATTCCGAGGATGTAAGATGCTTCACCCATATCTTTCATTTCAAATTAGGTCTTGAGCCATTCTTTAAGACTGAGAATCATGCTAGTGTCATTCCCCATTAATAATATGTCATCTACATATAGTGACAATATCATAAATCTACTCCCAATTCTAAAGGAGTATACACAATGGTCATAGTCATTGGCTACAAAGCCATATTCACTTATCACCTTGTGAAAAGTGAAATACCATTGTCTTGGCGATTGTTTCAGTCCATACAACGATTTAATAAGTTTGCACACTTTAGTTTCCTCTCCGGAAACAATAAACCCCTCGGGTTGTTCCATGTAAATCTCCTCCTCTAAATCACCATTTAGGAAGGCAGTCTTTACATCCATCTGGTGCAACTCTAAATCTAAGTATGACACAATTGCCAACAAACATCGGATTGAGATGAACCTGGACACTGGAGAATAAGTCTCCTTGAAGTCTATGCCCTCTACTTGTGTGAAACCTTTTGCCACAAGTCTAGCTTTGTACTTCTCTATTGATCCATCAGCTTTGAGCTTCTTCTTGAAGATCCACTTACACCCAATGGGTTTTCGTTCGTCTAGTAAGTCAACAATCTCCTAGACTTTGTTCTTCAAGATTGAATCCATTTCCTCTTGAATAGCCTTCCGCCATTCCTTAGAATCTGGACTACTCATAGCCTGCTCAAATGTGACTGGATCATTAAGTACAGGGTCATCTACCGATATTTCATCTTCACCAAGCATGGCATAGTAATCCTTCAACAAAATTGAAGGTCTACGCTCTCTTGATGTTCGAGTTTCAACATCCTCATTGGATGTGTTACCTATCACTCGTTCATTACTAGTGACAGTAACTTTCTCTTTCTCAATTTCAAAGAGTTCCACTTTCTGACTAGGAGTTTTAAGGTCTATATCTTCCTCAAGAAAATAAGCATCTCTAGACTCTATAACCCCCACTGTCCCATCATCATGGTGTACTACAAATCGATACCCTTTCGAATGATCACAATAACCTATAAAATTACATTTTATGGTCTTGGGATCCAACTTAGTTCTTAGTTGATCAGGCACCCTCACATGGGCCATTGACCCCCACACTCTCAAGTTCGAAAAGTTTGGACGTCTTCCCGTCCATAACTCATAAGGGGTCAATTTGATCGACTTAGATGGTATTCGATTTAGTACATAAACAGCGGTGTCTAGTTCTTCACCCCAAAACTGCGTTCCTAGTTCAGAGTGGTTTAACATGGACCTTACCATGTCCATCAAAGTCCTATTACGTCTTTCAGCAACTCCATTCTGTTGAAGGGTATACGGTAAAGTATACTGATGCACTATTCCTTGGTTTGTACAATAGTCCTTGAACAAATCAGATGTGTACTCACCACCTCTGTCTGTTCTCAGAACTTTAATCTTCCGTCCTAATTGGTTTTCAACCTCAGCCTTAAATTCCTTGAATTTTTCTAAGGTATTGGACTTTCTCGATAACAAGTACACATAACCATATCTAGAATAGTCATCTATAAACGTAATAAAATACATCATTCCTCTTTAAGTCTTGACGTTTATAGGCCCACAAATATCTGAGTGAATGACCTCTAAAAGGCCAATTGCTCACTGTCCTTTCGGAAAGGGTAGCCTAGTCATTTTGCCAGATAGGCAATCCTCACACATGCGCAAATTATCACTTATTCTAGGTAGTAACCCACTACCCGACATTCGGTGTAATTTTGTCGCATTCACATGACAAAGGCGTAAATGCCATAACAATGCATTATCAACAGCAACACAAGCAACATACTCAGAATCAATCATTTCATTATTAGCAAAGTCATTGGATACATCAAGTTTGAATAAACCATCAACTAAAGAAGCAGTAAATAAAATATTATTCTTTTGCCCCACAGTTCCCTTGCCACCCTTGAACCTGACTTCAAATCCCTTTTGAGTCAGAAGAGGGATTGAAATCAGATTCCTACGAATAGTAGGTGCATACAAGACATCTATGAGAACCAGAGTGTTTCCTCCTAAGAGAGGAACACGAATAGAGTCAATCCCCAGCACGTCACAATAGGTGTTATTCCCCATGTAGATCTTGTGCTCTCCGGGACTAATCTCTTTTATCTCAGCAAAAGACTCCTTTGCCATAGCCACATGACGGGTTGCAGCCGAGTCAAGCCACCAACCTCTAGTGTTAGTGTTCACAATCAGTGCCTCAGAAATCATACAAACTATGTCCTTTCCTCCACCCTGTTGTTTCTTTTTCTCGTTGACCTGGGAGCCATTAGGACAATTCCTGCTATAGTGACCCATCTGGCCACATGTAAAGCAGGCTCCCTTCTTTTTGTTCTTGGCCTTGTCTCCACCCTGGAACTGAGGCTTCTTTCCTTTCCTCTTGAAGTTCTTCTTTGAAGTCCCAGCATAGGACCCACCTTTCTTAGAGCCAACATGGTGAGCAAGGTTGGCAGATGCATTAGAGGCCCTCATATGCTCTCTCCTTTCCTGCTCCAAGCCCAGCTTGGCAGTAAGGTCATCGAGAGTGAGTTTCTTGTCACTCAGGTTCAACGCCACCACAACTGCTTCCCATGATGGAGGGAGATTAGTGAGTATCGTAGACACTTGGACCCCCAATGAAATTGGATCTCCAAGCATCTCCAATTCACTAGCAATAATAGTCATGGCATTTATGTGCTCAAGCACATTCTTGCCCTCCTCCATCCTCATGTTGGTATAGCGAGTGTGGAGCAACCTGATGTGTGCCTCAGTATGCTCTCCATACCTCCTCTCAATAGCCTTATACATTTCTTTGGCTGTTCTGTGCTTCTCAAAAAGCAACTCCATCGTAGGCTCCATAAAGGTAAGCATCGTGGTCCTTGCTCGTGCATCCTCCATCTTGAACTTCTCGTACTCTCTCTTTTGAACAGCAGTACTCTGTTCACCCGTAGGTTCAACAACTTGGTCTAGCACATGACCCAAGTCATCAAGGAACAGAATGTGACGGATGCGCCTCTTCCAGGTAACAAAATTGGTGGCATTCAACTTTTCAGTCTTTGCCAACTCACTGGAGACCATACGGGAAGCCATTGCAACTTTTATGAAATCAGCAAGTATTCCAATCAAATTGAAGATAAAAAACTACAATCAATGGAACAGGACAATCAGTGTAAAAAACAGCACAGTTTGAATCACTAATTAACTATCAACAAACATATAATCAAGTGGCAAAATACTGCTTCAATATTAATTAGTTTTTTCAAATCTTATCCCTCCGATCGATCGCGTCAAATACCCGATCGATCGCAATGCGATCGATCACGTCAATTTCTCCGATCGATGGCAGCTTTCCGCTGTCGATTTTGCACAACTTACAATAGATACGATCGATCGTGTTATACGCCGATCGATCACTCTGCTTGTAATAATATATTCAATCGTAAGCCCGATCGATCGCGTTTACAAGCCGATCGATCGCTTTGATTGCTGTATAAAAAATAATTTTTCCAGCAGATACGATCGATCGCAAATACTTCCGATCGATCGTTTCTAACGCAATTTCAATATTGCTTTTAAGCAGTAGATACGATCGATCGCAATTCGTGCCGATCGATCGTTTCCCTCTTTAAAAGCAACTGCGATCGATGTCGAACGATGGCGATCGATCGTTTTCCCTTTTCAAGAGACTTAACGATCGATGCCGATCGAAGCCGATCGATCGCGACCAGTCGTCTTCTCCGATTTTACCTTTTAGCGATCGATCGCTCTTGATGCCGATCGATCGCGACTGTAAAAATCGAGATTTTCAGTCGGAAAAAACTGCGAGGAAAAAACCCACAAATTTCTTCGAACTCTCACACCACAACGGATCCAAAGCTCCAATACCAATGAAGGGTAATCAGGCCGCAGCGGAAGCGAATTTTAAGATTTTTATCCGTTTGATGTGGGTTCACAAAAATTGGGTTTTCCTTCAAACAACAAATATAGCTTAAAGATTATCAAATTAGAATCACTAACCTTCGGCCTTTGTGCCTACGAATCACTCCACGGATAAGAATATGTCCGAGAACACCAAATCCTTTACCGATCGAGTGTAGAACGTCGTGAAAAACTATATTCCCCGAATTAGCTTTTTCACCCAATGAAATCAAGATCACCAAATCTAGAGAGAGCAATGCAATTTCAAACCAAAAGAAGCTTTTTATTGGCATGGAGGGCGTCCCCTCCATTGCCTTTAAAAAGGCAGAATTTTCAGTTACAAAAAATCATGCCATTTTCGGTTTCCCGAATTGGCTCAACGTCTCTCCCAGAATTTATTTCCAATATGGTGACTCTTATTTGACAATTTCATTTTGGTCGTACCAAAATAGCTAATTCCAAATAAGTAATTTCCGGATCAGTGATGATTATAGTGTCTCTTCCAATTTAGTGTGGACCGGGCCCACGGAAGCCTAACTACTCCACATGCCTACACTTGCACGAGAGAGCCAACTCCTCTCAATCAAGACAAGTAAAATGGGACAAGAACCCATATTTACTTATATATACTACTCTGGGGTCATCAATGCTTAGATATTATCACTTAATGACGAGGGTGAGGACAACTCTTTCAAGTCATTTTGTCAAGAAGAGCCTTCTAGTTTCATCTCACTACCATGGAATGTCGTATCGGATATCGGTAAAATATCGGTCGGCCAAAGAGACGAAATATCGGAGATATTGTGTAAAAAAATATCGGTAGTTAAAAACTAGTTTTAGCATATATTTTCACAATCTAACTTGTAAAATGAGTTATACTAATTTAAACAAAGAATAAATTTCAAAATATGCATATTAGGATAGAAAACAAACATGAAAGGTTTTTTTTTCAAAAAAAAAAATTCTGAAATTTTTTTTTTAAAATAATTTTTTAATTCAAAAAATACCGATATATCGGCGATATTTGAAAATTTTTGAAAAAAACGATATTATTGGTATCGATGTATCGGTTTAGGGCTGATACCGATATATCGGCGAAACGATTTTCCATGCTCACTACAGATTAAAGAACACAGTTTCATCTTATCCTCTCTCTTCTCATACATATGTAGTTTTATCCTGATCTTGCTCATTAGTTTCATCCTGATCTTCTCATGAGACAATTATCATACTAATTACTAAACTTTGAGAAAAACATGCTACCATTATATAGTTTCATCTCACTACAGATTAAAGTGGTTTTCCTATATTTCAGTTGGCTGATAACTAGCGGAAACATATGATTATCAAAATTTGAATAACTTTAACATGACCACTAATTGCGCCCCCCTGCATGTGCCTGTATAGACACTGATAAAGACTTCATAACTAATAAGTACTGACTTTTTCAAAAGATTGGAAACGAGCTAGGTTTCTGTGTGTTTGACAAACTCCTTGCATCAAGCAATGGCCATCTAGATTCTAGAAGACTAGTACATAAATATCTTTAAAGCATGTCATGATTAAGTGATTGACTAGACCATAGTTGTAGGAAAAGCCCTGCAGATAGTTAGGCTAAAGAAGCAATACGTATTAGGGTAACATCTGACCGAAGAGATGGTCCATAACATGACAACGATAGGAAAAATGAACGTTGGAGGATACATATATACATGTGCAGTTTACCCATTTTACCCTTGCGCGTCCACCCGTTTGAAGCATTGTGGGATGCCGGAGACAGAATTACCTATCGTTCAAGAAAAAAAGAAAAAATGTATATGAAGAAAAATAAAATAAAAGAGGAGAAAAGAAATGCCATTTTCTGTGATCTGTTTGGATAGAATGAAAAAAAAAAGAAAGAAAAGTAAACACCATTTTTCGCCAGTATGTTTAGACCTCAGGAAAAAAACGGAAACCAAGGTTGCAGGTTGACCGGTCAAAAACACAGACTCCATATTTTCTCCTTGAGAAAGAAAAAGCTACAACGAAACTTTTGTTGTGGGTCCCTCATGCAAGAAAGTCTTTTATTTTTTAGCTTAAAGTTTTCCTTATTTATCTTTTCTTTTATGTCTAACCAAACAGACCCTGTATATCTTCAGCCGCAGCGGCCGAACTTGTTAGACCATGAAGCGTCCTACCAAGCACACACCCCATGACAATAGGCCAAGTAAGGAAGGACCTTAATGATTTACCCAAAAAAAGGAAGGACCTTAATGCACGACATCAGCCCATACACATCGCAACAGGTTAAGCAAGAAATAAGTAGGGAAATTGAACAAGGATAGAACTTCCTCCAAATCACAAGTGCTAATAGCACAATAATCAAATCAAATGCAAACAAAACTAACGAGGAAGAACTTCTGTAACCAGTGTGGAAACACAATCTAGGGAACCAACTCAACGTGGTTTCGGCAATCTCCTACAGCACCTAACAAGTTTGCTATATATGATCAAGAGTAAATACAACTCCTTACCCATTCATAAAAAAAAAAAAAACAAGTACTTACAGGCTAACAAGTTTGCTATGCTTAAGAGCCCAAAATGCAATGAGAGTTGCAGCCCCGCAGAAACTAGTAGTAAAAGCCCAAATGAACTTTCAGGATTTTAATTATTATTACGATGGGGCTATTCTCTAGGTTCTCTAGCTCCTGAACCGGTCATTGCATATCACAAAGGGGAGTGATATCCCTACATCATACATCACTGACATACACATCAGTTTACCCACTCAGTGACATAGGATGTGTATGCAAGTGTTGTATAGAAAATGATGTAAAAATATTATTTTCCTATCACAAATCACGATCGTAAGTTGGGCCCCCTTCTCTTGTGGCCGTCGCAGCTAGCGCCTTTGTCAGCTGGGGCTGGGGCTGGGGTTGCGGCTGCCCCCACTCTTTGTTTCCCTCAGACCCCTGGTTAGAGTGCACATTTTCTGCCATTTTATGACGGGTAAAAGTTAACTCGTGACTTTGTCAAAAATTAATCCTTTTTCCCCTTCTCAAATGGTCAAAAGTTGGCTTTGATGGGAAGAGGCATTTATTCAGGGGAGACTGGCATAAAAATGGATTTTTTTTGTTAACTTTCAATATGAGATCATAACCTTTTCAGCTACTACATGACAATTTTTAGAGAAGCAGCAGCCTCTAGTTATTGAAATCTGTTAAGTCAATGAAGAGGCCCCTCTAATGTAGTTCAAAAAAACTTCTATTTGATTATGCACTTCTAATCTCTAGTACAAGTCTTTTTTTTCCATCTCTGAAAATACAAACTTGTTTTGGTATGCTAAAATTTTTCATGTGATCAACGAGAATAATTTTTAACTAGTTCCAACTTCTAACCAGCCACCTGCTCTTGCTTCAATATTATGTAATAAAAGAGGAGTTGATTGTGTAAGAAAGATAAATATTGAAAGGCCTATGTAGGTCTATTGTTGATATATATTTTGGAGGTTGAAATCTCTGTGTAAGAATGTACTTGCTTTCATTTAGTTATTGTTAATATACTTGTATGGACTAATGATGTCGTTATTTCCTTGCACATCTAAATGCATTTGAAATACATGCTATATGGTGGATCTTTATCTCAAGTTGGAAGAGCACTCAAGAAGTGGGTGACACTCCATTCTTGAGAGGTGGTGGTTCAAATCCATCAAGGTCCTTGTAAAGGCAGTGCAAATATAAGATTTTACATAGTAAGAATTATGAAGATAGTAATGGATTTCTTTTCTGTTTTCTTGAATTGTACATGACTAGGGCTTGATTTTATATTGATAATAGTCCAAAAAGAGCTTGAAGCCATTTACAAAGACCAAAATTCATCTCAAAGGATTGTTCAGAGTGTATTACTCATTATTTTCTGCTTGTTGAGAGATACTAGCGTGATAGCTCCTCTTTGTCTGGCTAATTGTTTGCCAATGCAAGTGAAAGCTTACATTTGCAGTAGAATGTGACTCAAAAACCACATGAATTGCAGCACTAGAATGTGACTGACCTATTTTCCAGGTGGAGCATCTAAAACAGGATGGAGGGAGTATCTGCTATTAAAGATGTAAGAGTAAAACCCCTCATTGATTTATGTAAAGGGAAAACTGGAATCCCAATTTTTGAGGTCTATGATAACTCAAAAGAAACTGTCCTGCAAGCTGTTTGGTCTTGTATTGTTGTGGCTCATATTTGGAAGCAATTGTTTCAATACAATTAGTTCTCACATATAATTAGGAATTCAATTTGGCTTGGAGAGCAAAGGGGTAACACCAAAGTGTATTTACTTGGAAGAGTATTTAAACAATGCACCATTTGCATTGCCAAGTAAATTAGTAATTCCTAAGCCCAGGAATTCTAAATGACCCCCCTTTCAAATGGCAACCTCCCCCCTCAGTTCAAATGTTTGTTGCTGCTCACCCAACACAATGAAATAAACATGAAGAATATGGATGCCCAGAAAATGGAATTGGATCTCAGTGGATTTGAACCACAATTTTCTCAAAATTAACTACACATAATTTTGAGTACTTTATCCATTTAAGTTAAAGATTAACAAAAAAGATTGAAATTGTGAGAAAATATACAATTTCAAAAGCCAATGTTAAAAGCAGATTACCATACTAAGGGAGGCGCTAGTGAAGCTGGTCGAGCAGGGTGGCATTCCGGAGGCCGCTGAAGATAGTGCCATTGAGATGCCCAATTAGGAGCATAATATGTAAACCAAAATGGAAAATAAAAGAAATCAACTAAAATTAGCTCAGAATAATTGATTACTCGTTCCGTCCCACATTAATTGTTAAAATTAACAAAAATTAGCTCACTTTTGCTTTACAATCCAAATAATTAAAAATGGACAGTAAATACAATCAAATTCTAGCAAATCACCATTAAAAATAATAATTAATACTTGCACCAAACTCCTTCTAGCAATAATCTACCACAATTCAAACTAAAAAAAGATTCAGATCTCTTAAACTACAAAAACCCATATACAATAAGAAAGCTAGACAATGTAAAAAGGAAGGACTGGGAATTGTCTCAATGTCTTTGATGAGGAGGGAGCGTTCCCCGGAGAGGTCATTCTAGAGGAGGAAGGCGTCCTCCTAGCCATAGTCCTTGAGGCGTTCCACCAGAGCCTGCGACAGCGTCGACAACATCTGGTCGAACCTAGGGCTGGAAAACGAGCTCAAGGCTCGATGAACCAGCCCAGCCCGAGCCTATTTAACCATAAATGGTCGGGTTATTAGCGGGCTCACCCAAAGTGAGCCGATCTCGGTCTCCACCACAAGGCCCAATAACAGCCCCTGAAGCCTCCCCCCGATCAGATTGGAGGTAGTAGTCGGCGATGGCATTGGCATCCCACACCAGCTTCCCGCAAGTGATTCCCTCGACACATACGCCAGCTTGAACTGCAACCACATGTGCACCGTGTCGGCGCATGTCCGCAGCGCCGTCATGATGGCTACCAACCCCCCATCCATGAACAAACACGGCTCACCGCCCCCGCCGATCGACAAGCGTAGAAGAAGAGCGGGTCGATGGCCAGTGCCAGCCCCTGGGCAATCAACACCGCCCGCTTCAGCCGCCAGACACGCTTGCTCTGCCAGTCCTACACCCGCCCGAACGGTCCATGAGTGGTAACAGCTGATGAGGAGGAGGCCGACCGCCGGAGGAGAACTACCCGAGAGGTGGGAGGTTTGGGGACGGGAAGGACGAAGGAGCCGGCGGTGACAGACTAGTGGAGGGTGTGGGCGTGGTCGCAGGTGGTGGAGTGGAAGGCTGGGGCGACTACTTGGGTGCAAGTGTAGCACTCCCGAGTAGAGCTGCTAAACGAGCTGGGCTTGGCAGCCCGCAACTGTTCATTAAAAGCCCAAGCCCGCTAAGTATTAATGGTCATAGCCCATTACGATATAAACAGTCACGGGCTGTTTATTGGGCAATGAGTATAGTTCGGCTTTTTTACTATTTTAGATTAGTTCTATTGGGCTGCCACTTATTTGGCCTATTGGGCTCACTTGATAGCCTATTAAGTGTATTTTTCTTATTAGATTGTGGGACTTTTGAGTTCTCTTATTTAGCTCACTTTTTTAGGCCCCGTTTAGTTGGTGTTTTTAGGAGTAGGAAATCTAGATTTTAGAGATGAAGTTAGGGTAGCAAATAAAGTGTTTGGTTCGGAAGAATCCACTTCTAGGAATGAATTTAAAATTCGGTGGCAAGATTTGTAATTTTTAAAAATAGACAAAAGCATTCAATAATAAAAAACAGCATCTCTTTGGGAAATCGTGTTTTTTTTATAAATGCCCCTGTCAATTTTTAGAAATTATAGCAAATGCCACGGGAAGAAGTGAATTGAAATTCTTTTTTCCCCAAAGATGCTGGATCCAACTTCTTTTAATGCTACCAAACGGGCCCTTAAGCTCTTAGTTACTTATTGGACCATTTGCCTCTTCTATAGAAGGCTCAAATAATCATTATGATAAATAGAGATTGACACTGTAAACACTCAATACTTCTCCCTCTCTATTCCTCGTTTTGAATGCACAGTTTGATGACAGCAGCTGCCATTGTCCTTGGTTTCTATGCCGTACTATGGGGCAAAGCTGAGGAGTATGACACCACAAAGGACGCAAGCCATGGAGTGACTACTTTCGAGGTCAAGCCCGCACGAGACGAACCAAGTCAAAGCCACGACATTGTAGAACCCCTACAGATTGAGCAATCCCACAGCAGTCTGCTGAACTGAACTGCTGATCCGGAGCCAAAGATATGATGGTTGTATTGGAGTGACTATGCTTCAAAAAATTGCCCATTTGCATTTAGTAGGCGAGTCTTTCTATTTAGATTGAGAAGACATCTTCCATCATTTAGGCTATAGATTTGATCTAAGCTAAAGGACCCAAGGAAGTTGAGTTTGGTCCATGTTAAAATAAAACTGTAATGGCAAGAATCATTCATTTTCAGTATGCAATTGAAAAAAAGAGTAACTAACATTAATTTTTTTATGCTACTGAATTTGACTAGGAATGACTGCTAATCACTTTTGCATCAGCCAAGACTGCTATAATCATTTTTGCATCAGCTATCAGCGATGCACAAAAAGTAGCGACAATACTTTCAAATAATACCTTTCAAAAAAAACCTTTAAATGATAAATGTGCATCTGCTAGGTAAACAAGTATGAGTTAAGATAAACACAATTAATCACTGTCATCCCACGACAAAATCGATTGATATGCCTTCACGACAATTTGAAGTTAACAGGACTAATATGATGTCTAATACCAACAGCAGAGATAGCAATTAAAAGTTCCCATAACCAGATGAACAAACCAGCCTTTTAACAAAAACAACAAAAAAAATACTAGGAGAAAAGAATCAAACATGAAGTGTTTGAAAACCTGATCCTACATACGTGCTCAAGGGTAACGTTTCCATGTAGGGAAGGCATTGTCTTCTTTGTTGTTCCTGAAAGCACATCATCCAATTGAATAGACAACAATGAGGAATATGATGTTGACAACGGCCACTTTCTTCCCGTCCCTCTTGAGATTAGCCAAGACCCCAGCCTTGCAATACTGGCAGTCGTAGCACAATGAGCTCTGGTCATTAATCCAGGTGTTGCAATCCATATCCGTGGAGTTGGTGGCACCATCAGGCATGTTCCAGACAGTTGCATTCACATAAGTGAACCCACAAGATGTTGGTGGTTTACAGCAGCCCGACTACAACAATAGAAAAACCATAAAACATTAGCACATACAGAATCATCACCTAGATGGCCATTTACTCTCCTAGAAGCCTGCAAGAGAATCAGAACTTAAGGATGGCAAATAGCTATAGTCACAGTGCCAACATAAGCTCAATGTGAGACTAATGATCACAACAATCAGTTACCAAAGTGGCATTACAATGCATACAAATATTTAGAATATGACTAATACACAGCAAATAGTAAGCATCTTGAGTTCCCACAAGAGGTCCAAACAAACAAAACTACAGGTAGTTAACCATGAAAATCAAGACGGATGTAAATGCCCTCTGAAAGTCTAGGGTCAAAAGTATTCACATTATAAACTTCCAACAGCACAGAATGAAGACACTGGCACAGAGCTTGCTTGATTGTGATAAAGCAATGATTTTTATAAGTACTTCTGAAGAATAGCAAAAAGAGGCAACAACATAATCTTAAAATGAGATTGTAACTAGAGACTATAAATGCCCTCAAATAGATTCTTAAATGTTCTCTGGCTTTCTCGCAATTGAATATTCAGTAATCATAGTTTCCACATAAACTTCAAATAGATTCATAAATTTCAAAGCACCATTAACAATTTATACTAAGGGTAGTTGTTGACACAGTGTGACATAAACTATATGCGTCTCAGTTCATGCACCACTTAATCTGGATTCTCAGCATTCATAATTAAATAAATTGACAGATCCACATGATCATCTCTTATAATGTGATGACCTTTCTTGGACTAAAACTCATACACCAGCTCATGATCTTTGTGGGACTTTAACTCATAATCGGGCTCACTAGACGTGCACTTGCAAATTTGATCTCATTGAATTTATAAGTAAGACTAATGAAAATGTCACAAGCATTTTTTTCTCAAACAGAGCACTAACCTTGGCAACAACCAGTAATCCACTTGTCCCTTTGTCCAGCCTATGCACAATGCCAGGACGCGCAGAAGCCCCAGAAGAAGTGAAAGTCACTTCTCCACTATAATCATCATCATTTCCTAGGTGCTGAAATTCATCATCAGAATTATCCTCAGCTTCATTGTACATTCCACTGTTTTGCAGTTTACAGTCATGAAGTATGCCATTCACAAGTGTGCCATTGGCATTTCCAGGTGCTGGATGAACTACCTGTAATTCATCATGCATAACGTGTGATAATGAAGAAACTGTAGACAAGTACACAAATCCTAAGAGCTGCAACAAGCATGACAAAAAATTGCAGCATAGACAAGTAACTTAATTGAATGATGCAAACAATAAGCAGACATGTTACCATCATGTCTTTTATGAGAAATCGAGCAGAAAAACAAGTAACGAATGACACATATACCATTAATGACTTGAAGCAATGCTACTTTAACCTACATTTAAAACTAGAAATCACAACAATGTACTTAAGAACTACCGCTACATTTAAACCTAGAAAAGCCAGTCAATGAAGTGCTCAAGGAGTAAATTCAAAATTAGAAAGAGATATTAGGAATCACAACAATGTAATTTCATAAGAAAATTAATTTAAGCTACAATTTAGTGGACGATCTTAATCTAAAAACTAAGTTAACAACTAAATAAAAATATTCCAGTAAACCCGATCAAGATATTAATAATTGAAACTACAAAAATAGAAGAAGCCAATGTCAGATTCAAACTATACACGAAAAGCCCAATTCCAGTAAAACCTAAAACTACAAACAAACCATCAGACCCATTAGAATAAAAAAAAAGAAAAACAGAGAGATAATCAGATCAAAAGAGATAATGAAAAAGCAAACAGCTCTTTCGAGCTGACATGTAGAGGGCGAAAGGAACATACCCAAGAGTGAGTTTCTCTTTCGAGCTGTCAATAGGGAAAAAAAAGTCAGTGAAATGGTCGGGTTGTTATTGGAAGAGGACATGAGGAGGGAGGAGGGGAAGTTCGTCAGACGGGGTGGTGGTAGGCGGAGCTCCAGAGAGGGTGGCCGGAGGGGTGGATTGGGAGGAGGAAGAACCCCAGCAGGAGGAACCGATCGGGAGAAGAGCCTCTGTGGTGGAGCCCGAGATCAAGTGAGCCCGCTAATAGCCCAACTATTTATGATTAAATGGGCTCGGGCTGAGCTGGTTCAGCGAGCCCTAATCTCGTTTACGAGCCCTACTCCGGGAGGATGAGATGGCGCTGCTGCTGCTGGTTATGGACCTATGGTGCTTCCTTTGTTGGAGTTGTTCGTGTCTGAGGGAGCTTTTTACATGTGACCTGGCGCCAACTTTGACTTTCCCATATCACCCGGAATCTTCCTCTTTCTTCCATATGACCCGGAAAGTACCCAAAATACCCTTAGGTTTAGGTATAAGCACCCACACTCTTCGTTTTTCCATATTACCAGGAATCTGAGGAGGTACCCGGAGAAACTCGTATTCAATCGGAGAAGAAGGTGTTCCGTCCGGCATCTCCGCCCATATCATCGCCGGCGCCGGGGCCGTCCAAATCGGAAAAGGTAATTTTCGCGCCAAAAAGCAAGAAACCGAACGGAATGAAAGGATTTTGATGTAAGAGCAGTGGGGAAGCCCTCCAAACTACAAAAATTATGATCTACATGTAAAGAAACACATATAAAGATCACCCATTGGTATTGGACCGCTCCTGGACATAAAATAAGAGGATAAAAATAGGCAAAAACGTGAAATACTCTTCGGCGAGTAACAAGTTCAATTTATATATCTTTCTGTGATCCTAATGAAGGGGAAGAGGAGGAAAAATAAGGAAGAACACAATAAAATGGGCAAAAACAGATGAAAAATGAGCGAGTTATCAAATTTTGAAAATTCCTATTTTATCGTGTCGTCGAAAACACGAAAAATATCCAGAGACACGACTTGCAGTATAGTCGTGTCGTCGTGTACACGACTATACTGCAAGTCATGTCGTTCAAAACATGTTTTTACTGAAATTTTTAAAATGTCATAACTCACTCATTTTTTATCCGTTTTTGCCCATTTTTTTTGCGTTCTTCCTTATTTTTCCTCCTCTTCCACGTAATGAAGATATATTATAATGAAAGAAGAAGAAAAAAGAATAAGAAAGAAAAAAATGGAAGCTTTCCAGCGAAGAGCTTCCACTTTATTCTTTATTCTTATTTTTTCTTCTTCTTTTATTCTAATATATCTTCATGAGGTGGAAGATGATGAAAAATAAGGAAGAACGCAAAAAAATGGGCAAAAATGGATAAAAAATGAGTGAGTTATGACATTTTAAAAATTCCAGTAAAAACGTGTTTTGAAAGACACGACTTGCAGTATAGTCGTGTCCGCGACGACACGACTATACTGCAAGTCGTGTCGTTCAAAACACGTTTTTACTGAAATTTTCAAAATGTCATAACTCGCTCATTTTTTATCCGTTTTCGCCCAATTTTTTTTCATTCTTCATTATTTTTCCTCCTCTTCCACATCATGAAGATATATTAGGCTGAGAAATAAAGAAAAAATTAGAAGAAATAAGAAAGTGGAAGCTCTTCGCCGCAAAGCTTCTACTTTCTTCTTTTTTCTTCTTTTTTCTTTATTTCTTAGCTTAATATATTTATATGAGGTGGAAGACGAGGAAAAATAAAGAAGAACAAAAAAAAATGGCCAAAAACGGATAAAAAATGAGCGAGTTATGACATTTTGAAAATTTCAAAAAAATCACGTTGCATATGACACGACTCAGGCTCAAGTCGTGTTGTCGAATACACGACTTGAGCCTGAGTCGTGTCATATGCAACGCGATTTTTTTGAAATTTTCAAAATGTCATAACTCGCTCATTTTTTATCCGTTTTTGCCCATTTTTTTGCGTTCTTCTTTATTTTTCCTCCTCTTCCACATCATAAAGATATATTAGGCTGAGAAATAAAGAAAAAATTAGAAGAAATAAGAAAGAGGAAGCTCTTCGCCGCAAAGCTTCTACTTTCTTCTTTTTTCTTCTTTTTTCTTCATTTCTTAGCTTAATATATCTATATGAGGTGGAAAAGGAGGAAAAATAAAGAAGAACAAAAAAAAAATGGGCAAAAACGGATAAAAAATGAGCGAGTTATGACATTTTGAAAATTTCAAAAAAATCACGTTGCATATGACACGACTCAGGCTCAAGTCGTGTTGTCGAATACACGACTTGAGCCTGAGTCGTGTCATATGCAACGCGATTTTTCTGAAATTTTCAAAATGTCATAACTCGCTCATTTTTTATCCGTTTTCGCCCATTTTTTTTGCGTTCTTCTTTATTTTTCCTCCTCTTCCACATCATGAAGATATATTAGGCTGAGAAATAAAGAAAAAATTAGAAGAAAAAAGAAATTGGAAGCTCTTCGCCGCAAAGCTTCTACTTTCTTCTTTTTTCTTCTTTTTTCTTCATTTCTTAGCTTAATATATCTATATGAGGTGGAAGAGGAGGAAAAATAAAGAAGAACAAAAAAAAATGGGCAAAAACGGATAAAAAATGAGCGAGTTATGACATTTTGAAAATTTCAAAAAAATCGCGTTGCATATGACACGACTCAGGCTCAAGTCGTGTTAACACGACTTGAGCCCGAGTCTTGTCATATGCAACGCGATTTTTCTGAAATTTTCAAAATGTCATAACTCGCTCATTTTTTATCCGTTTTCGCCCATTTTTTTTGCGTTCTTCTTTATTTTTCCTCCTCTTCCACATCATGAAGATATATTAGGCTGAGCCTGAGTCGTGTCATATGCAAAAAAAATGGGCAAAAACGGATAAAAAATGAGCGAGTTATGACATTTTGAAAATTTCAAAAAAATCGCGTTGCATATGACACGACTCAGGCTCAAGTCGTGTTGTCATATGCAACGCGATTTTTCTGAAATTTTCAAAATGTCATAACTCGCTCATTTTTTATCCGTTTTTGCCCATTTTTTTTGCGTTCTTCCTTATTTTTCTTCCTCTTCCACCTCATTAGGATCACAGAAAGATATATAAATTGAACTCGTCGCTCGCCGACATGTATTTCACATTTTTGCCGATTTTTATTCTTTTATTTTGTGTCTATGAGCGGTTGAACACTAATGAGTGGCCTTTATATGTATTTTTTTACATGTAGATCTTAATTTTTGTTGTTGGGAGGGCTTCCCCGCTGATCTTACATCAAAATCCTTTCATCATATATTTTTTTCGTCTTTCCCGCTATTTTACAGTTTTTTGGCATGAAATTTTATTTTTTTTCTGAGTTAGACGGCGCCGGCGATGGTTTCAACCGCGATTATGGACAGACCTTTGCCGGAATATCTTCTTCCCCAACTTCATGCTCCCGTAAATCACTAATTTTGGGAAGAATGAAGCATTTGGGATACAAAAGGCTTAAAAACGTAAAAGAAGGGTATTTTCGGTACTCTAGGTACCGATTCCGGGTCATATGAGAGAAAGAAGAAGATTCCGGGTGATATGGGAAAGTCAAAGTTGGCGCCAGGTCATATGTAAAAAGCTCTGTCTGAGGAGACCCTCCGTTGTATAATAATTGTTGCAGCCCACCTGACAAGGAGAGTAGCTAAGCTAGCTAAACTGGAGGAAATATGTGATATTTGAGTTTGCATGGCTACCTCGTGGGCAGGAATGTGGAAGTTAGTGGCATGCCAAATTAATTTAAACCGGTGACTGTTTATATCTTAGCGGGCTGTGACCGGATCGGACTATTGATGAAAAATTACGAGCCGCCCGCGCCCGGCTCGTTTAGCAGTCCTTGTCGAATCCCTCCATCGGAGGAGGAAGACGGAGAGAGGCATCTCCGAGGGTGGGAGCAGAGGGAGTGGGCGGCAAGATGAGGCTAGAGCAGTGGGAGTGGGTTTAAGGGATCTGGGTTTAGGACTTTAGGGCTCTGTTTTGAACCGGGAAACGACGGGTAACCGGAGGGATTCACAGGGTTTCGTTGCAGACGTGGCAGCATATTACAGGATTCGGCTCCCCATGTAACCAGTTCCGGGCTCGGAGTGGTTGTGCTGTACTGGTTTTGAACCCCCAATTTGAGCTCGAAGTGTTTGTCAATTTGGGATTGACCATTTCCTGTTTGTGTTGTAAATTGAATCTGCGGATTCATTGTGCAGAAAGGTATGAACGTTCTTGTCTTTGGATTGTTTTTTGAGCAAATGTACTTCATTGAGTTGTATAGAAGTGGCAGCTGTGTTCATGTGAGTTCGTAAATGTCACCGTTTAGAATGTAATCAACAGTGGGTTCAAACCCTTTTCTTTTATTGTCTCGTGAGTTTCTTTATTTCCTTGGTTGCAGTTATTTGTTTTTGTGCTAAAATTTACTTTCTTTGGGGGGGGTGGTTCTTTTGAAAATTATTAATTGAATATATTAACTCAGTATTGATTGTATGAGCATTGGTACAATTCAAAAGGATGGGAAAGTAAAATGTGTATGTTTCGAGTGTGCATTGTGCCTGTTTGGCTTACTGTCCGGAATGCATGTTACATGTTTGACAATATGCCCAAGTGGTTTTGGGAGTTCAATGTTGTGTATGTCTTTTATACTCCCTTTGGACACTTTTAATTGAAACCGTCACGTAATTGGTCAATTTTATTGAGATGTGGGGTACACAGTAAAAGTATCACATGCTCAAAGTTTAGCTTACTGTGATATAACGGAGAGGCAGGGCTCTGGGTGCGAACCTCCAAGTCCGAACGAAGAAGACATCTTTGGAGTGGAGAATAATTAGGGAATGATATCATCTAATTTTGGTACGCATAGTTTTCTAATTGTCTCAATTAAAAGTGATTGGAGGGAGTATTTTTATTTGGCGATGCCATATTTCCGAATGGGATCAGTTCTTAATCTGTCATATATATGGTAGACAATACATTGAAGCATAGCTTTCCGTGATTTTCATTGTTGAAGAGAAAAATAGTAGCCTTTTCTCTAGTGAAGGCAGATTGTTCTATAAATTTGGCATTTCCAGGATGTTTCTGTCAAAGGTTGGGAGAGCACTTTTTGCAGCAGCCAAATCAGAGGCTTCTACTACTGCTGCTGCTGCTAGAGCTTCATTTAGTACAATACACAACCCTTTGGAGGAATTTTTCGAGGTGGATAGGAGTACAGAGGAGGATAAACCTAATGTCTATGGTGTGTGGTTCATCCTTTTATTTGTTTGTTACTTTTTCTCGAATATGGACAGGAATGTAGTCTTCTGTCATTTAAGAATGATATGATCTGTAGTAATCATAAAATTTGCAACAATCTGTGAGCTGTGTGAATGGATGTATTAGCCATTGGATTATTTTCCCTTTGATTTTCCATTATATTTCTTTACTCTATAAATGTCATGAAGCCAATCCACATAATTGGAAAGGTGTAGATGAATATGATGACGTTGAATCTTCTTATCATCGTCCCCTCTTCAGAGGGTTGCGTCAGGTAGGACATCCAGCGTAAAAAATTGCCACTATGTTTTTTTTATGGATTTTGTGTCATTTTGATTCCAATAAGAGTTAAACTTGGTATATAATCCACACTGCCGACCCCAGATAGCTGGGATAAGGCATATGATGATGATGATGACTCCTCTATATGCTGCATTATCCTTTTCATTTTAGTTTCGATGACATGTAATTATATAACGTTATTGCCTGAAACCCATTAGCTTTAGCTGCTGCAAAGTTTCATGAGTCTAGCCATTTGTTGCGATATATGAAATGCCAACAACTTTAGCATTAGAATTTAGCCTCAGTGTATAAATGTGCTTCAGGCCGAGGTTGGAAAGCTTCTGAATTGCGTCTGAAGTCATGGGATGATCTTAACAAGTTGTGGTATGTTCTACTGAAGGAGAAAAACATGCTCATGACTCAACGCCAAATGCTCCACGCTCAGAACTTAAGATTTCCCAATCCTGAGCGGATTCCGAAGGTAAGTTCATGGATCACCTCGTGGATGCTGTCATGTCACTTAATCTTGTTACAATAGTGTTTTGAAAGTTTTCAAAAAATTCCTTTGCCTTGATTGTTTCCATTATATTTCACTTCTATTCATACAGGACATGTCTTTTTTCTGAAACTTGTATGACTGAAGTAAAATTTCCACTTACTGGCTTTATTTTATGTGATTGTAGGTGAGGAAATCTATGTGTAGAATCAAGCATGTTCTCACGGAGAGAGTCATTTCTGAACCTGACCCTAGAAGGTCGGCAGAAATGAAGAGAATGATCAATGCCCTGTGATTGTAGTCCTATGACTAGTTGCTTCTCTAGTTCAACAAACTTACAATTTTAACTGTTACTACATGCAGTTCGGTTTGATAAGGCTTTGCATGTTGATAAAATGCATTTTTTATCAGTAGTAATGTACCATCGCTGATTTATGTGCTATAAACTCCTTCGAAAAAATCTCTTTTTGGCTTGCCGGGTAAGAACTAGCATTAATGTTAAAGTATGTTTGTAATCACACTGACATGTTGAGTAGATCACTTGGTCTGCCTTTAGGTCTAGCAAATGCATATACAATATAGCTTCAAGAATTGTTAAAGACAAGCAGAACAGGAAACGTTGCCTGCTTGTTGTATATTTCGAGAAATGCAAGGTCCTATATTTGGTGTGCGTGCATGTTGCATGTTTATACATAATTTTTTTTTGTGGCAACAACTGTGTATAGATAGGTTGGTACCAGCCTTTAATGATATCTTTAAGCTCATATATGTTAGTCCGAAGGTCCCCACGCCATAATGGTACTCCCTTCGTTCCGCTGTCCTGTTTGGGTTTTCAAAATGCCCCAATACTATAATGATACTCCATCCGTTCCACATTAATATTCGTATTTGGTTTTTTTCAAAAGAAGGCTATTATAATAGAATGTTGGGAGTATTATCTTTTGCAATTGCTAACTTTAAAGTAAAATGTTAGTTCCAAGATCCCAAAGGGTCCAAGCAGCCGATTGCTCATCTTCATTGTTTCCAACTGTTCATCCATTTTCTTCTATATCTTCCTTCAAATGTGGCATATGAAGTCCAATTAGAATTTGTCCATAATAAGACCATTTTTCAATGGCAACACATTTGTTGTATTACTGAAATGCAAGTGTGTAGTTTGGTCCAACGATTATCGGTCAAAAAATTTCAGATGCCATGTGAAGTCCAATTAGAATTTAAGCCCAAGTCAAAACCATAAGTATAATCCTTACCTAAGACCATTTTTCAAAGGCAATTCATTTGTTGTACAACTAAAATGCAAGTCTTTGTAGTTTTAGTCCAACGATTATCGGTCAAAAAAATTTCAGATGCTATGTGAAGTCCAATTAGAATTTGAAGCCAAGTCCAAATACCATAAATATAATCCTTAAATAAGACCATTTTTCAATTGCAATTAATTCGTTGTACCACTAAAATGCAAGCATTTGTATTTTTGGTCCAACAATTATCGGTCAAAAATTTTCCAGATGTTACATGAAATCCAATTAGAATTTGAGCTCAAGTCCAAGTCCATAAATATTATCCTTACATAAGACCATTTTTCAATGGCAATTTATTTGTTGTACTTCTGAAATGCCAGCGTAGTTTTGGTCCACCGGTTATCAGCCAAAATATTTCAGGTGTTGTGAAGTGATCCAATAATTGAAATTTAAGCGCGTTGAGCCCGTACTTGGGTCCTTCCGTGGCCCATCAAGTGTATTGAAAGTGGGCATAAACACTTGCAAGATTCTCAATACATCTTACTCCTTTATTCATGCTGGGAATAGACGATCTCCTTCATTTTTTTGTGTTTGTTGATTTAGTATCCCAGAGTGTCTATAGGTAAGAACCAAATTTCAAGGTAGGTTGTTTCTCGTGATGATGCCAAAATATCAACTTCCATTGACAGTTGTGGACCTCTTGAATCTTCATTCCCATACTTGCTAATTCTTTTTTTACTATTGCTTACTAGACATGAATTCAGTATATTCACATCAGCATTCAACAACATGGTGATGGAATTAAATAGAGCCCCTAATAGAGATGTGTTCAGTAAGAACTTTTTGATCATCACTATTCATTTCTTAATAGATTCACGAGTTACGATGACCCATCATAATCTTTCATTAATGACCCTTTTTTGTACTTTCAGTTATATCCTTGGAAGTTATGTCCTTGATGTAACCCAAGATCATTATACTTTTACTTCGATCACTTTCATTTAATTTGATACAAATATAAAGTGTCAAATCAATCTTGAATGTTATTTTTTCTTCTGGCTCTCCAATTTTGCATGTAAATAGCTTTGGCCGGCTATGAATTAGCATGAGATTGACCTCCAGCTTAATAGTTTAGCTTAGGCAAAGGATGCACTGGCCACTGAGGGCATAGACCATATTAGTACCCTAAAATATCCATTTTCCTCAACATTTCAATGGGCCTCATTTCAGGGCCCATCTACAAGACTGCAACCAGGTTCTTGTGCTTAGGCACCAACCTAACTAACTTATGTCCATTAATCCCAGAAACTATTGTATGTCCCTAGAACACCAGGGCTCCTTCGACCTCCAAGATCGACGGCCCACACGCTTTACACGTGCACTCGAGTTACTTAACACGGGAGTGCACGCATAGACCGTGATTATTATCGATCCAAGAAATCGATGGCTCCTTAGCACCTTGGCATAAAAGTGACATGGTCAGGCCGTTGTACAATGAAACCCTAATGATGCTATACACCATAACATAACTCCTAAATAATTTTACATTCACATCCTAATTATACTATACACTCAGTAACATTATAACTACTAAATAACAAGAGTAAAGACATCATTTCATACTTAAGACAAATAATCCGCAGATTAATTACCATAGTTTCCCATTTTGACAATTATGCCCCTAACATCATTCACATATGTCATTTCCTTCCCCCTCCCTCAAGGCTCCTCGGTTTCTGTCCTCCTTATCCCTTTTCAGCAGTCGCAGAAAAGCCATGGCCATTACCCAACCCGCAAGCTAGGGCACACCTCCAGAATTCGAAAATTTCCCCCATTTCTCGATTTCTTCTCAATCAATCGCCTACTTGATACTGGTAAGATCATTCGTCCCCATCTCCTCCAGTTTTTTGCATTTTTTTCCGATTTTTTTCGTGTAATTTTGACGAGAAATGGAGCTAGGTGTGAACTGGTAATCAATTTGTTGTTTGTTCGAAGCCTAGGGTTTCTGGAATTGCTTCTGGAGAAGAGGAAGAATGGTGGATTAGAATGGGAATGGTGTTGGATTTTGTGAGACGGCTGTAGAGAAACATTTGAATTAGAAAATTTTGTTTTTCCCTGCATTTTTTAGGGTTTTGAGAATCGGAGATCGATTCGGGCGGAAATTGGGAACTTAGGGTTTCTGGGGCTGGAGTTTGATTGGAAAAGAGGTGATTTTGGTGGCGTGGGGTGTTGAGGATAATGTGTATACTGTGTGTGGTCCAAAAGTGGTCCCGGCGCGTTGCGACGATGCTTCCATGGCTGGTGATCCCGCTTATTGGTTTTTGGGCTCTCTCGCAGCTCCTGCCGCCGGGGTTTCGCTTTGAAATTACCTCGCCGCGGCTGGCCTGCGTGCTTGTTCTACTTTTGACACTTTTCTGGTATGAGGTTCTTATGCCACAGCTGTCGGCATGGCGTGCTCGCCGAAGCGCCCGGCTCAGGGAGCGTAAGAGGTTTGAGGCGATAGAGCTGCAGAAGTTTAGGAAGACCGCTACTCGGCGGTGTAGGAACTGCTTGACTCCGTATCGGGATCAGAATCCAGGTGGGGGGAGGTTTATGTGCTCCTACTGTGGTCACATTTCGAAGAGACCGGTTCTGGACTTGCCTGGGCATAATAGCATTGGAAATAGTGGGTTTATTGGGCACCTGGTGGGTAAAGGCGGGAGGATACTTAACAGTAAAGTATGGTCTGACAATGGCTGGATGTGCAATGGCCAGGAATGGTCTGAAGATGGAAGTTACTTGGGGAGGAACAGACCTGCGTTTTTTGGCGGGGATGATTCCTGTTTGCCTGAGAAGTCATACTCAATTGTGGTCCTTTTTGCTTGCAAGATGCTTGCAACTTTTGTCTTTAGCATTCGGTGGCTTTGGAGAAAGATCTTCAGGGTAGGATCAGGTGGAGAAGATGCTTCGATGGATGATGACCATAAGAGATTACTTGGGAAGAAAGGTGAGAATGGGGGTGACTGTCAGGAGAGCAAAGGTGAGAAAGCGAGGCGGAAAGCTGAAGAGAAGAGGCAAGCGAGGCTGGAAAGAGAACTAATGGAGGAGGAAGAAAGAAAGCAAAGAGAAGAGGTGGCAAGGTTGGTGGAGGAGCAAAGGAGATTAAGAGACGAAAAACTAGAGGCTGAGAAAGAGCGTTGCAAGGTATTATCAGGTAATGATGGGGAGAGAGACCATAGGAGAGAGACAGAAAAGAGAAAGCAAGATAAAAGGAGAGATAGAGATAAGGGATCTAGTAAGAGTAATTCAGATGGAGAAGAGCTTGAGAGAAAGGCTGGAAAAGAAGGTGAACGGAAACGTGATTTAAATAAGAGGAATGACATAGAAAGGCGTGATCATCAAAAAACAACAGCAGAAGGTGCAAAGCCTCATGCATCAGAAGCAAGACATGATGGAAAAGGTGTGACCAACAGTTTTGGCCGGGTATATGGTGGGGGAAGTAGGTACTTTGATAGAGTGAAAGGGTCCTTCTTAACTTCTTCTAAGGTTAATTTTTTTGGAAGGAATTCTCACACTGCTGCATCTTCCAGTACTAAAGTGACTAAGTTTAGTGGTCATGGAGATCATTTTCAAACTCCACTTCCCAGGAAAGAGGTTCATCATGCTGAGGCTGTGGTTGGGAAACATTTGTCTACTTGGGAGGGTAAAAGCAGTGGAAGCTTATTTACACCAGCTGTAAGTTGTTTCTTACATTCCATTTACCGATTTGTTCTCTAGTGAACACAATCAAGACTAACAGTTTCT
The DNA here is from genome assembly GCA_039654745.1 of Houttuynia cordata. Classification (NCBI taxonomy): domain Eukaryota; kingdom Viridiplantae; phylum Streptophyta; class Magnoliopsida; order Piperales; family Saururaceae; genus Houttuynia; species Houttuynia cordata. Next base: position 17,213,470 of record CM077509.1, read on the forward strand.
TGTTTCTATTTTTTTTCTGATTTGCAGGGGGGAGTCTATTTGCAACCACAGCCAAATGTTCAGAAAAAAACATGGCAGCAGTTATTCACCCGCTCTTCATCTTCTACTAGTGCACCATCCCAAGCAAGTCAAAATGAGCGCATAGAGGTGAAAACCCCAACGTCTACTGGTCAAACATCACCCAATATTCATTTGGACAACCAAATTCACTATGGGCTTCCCTCTTCTTTTGCTGTATCTCCTTTCTCAAATGGGTCAATGAGTGTTAGCCCTCCGTTTCCTCCTGTTGGCGGACAGCAACATGACTTCATACCTGAAGAACCAGAACTGTACGAAGATCCATGCTATGTTCCTGATCCTGTATCGCTACTTGGCCCTCTTTCAGATTCACTTGATGACTTCCCATTGGATCGGGGTTCAGCATTTGTTCCTAATGTGGGACTAGAGAAGCCCCATTTTCTCAAGAATGTGTCTGTTGCTGCAGAAGTCAATAAGCCTTCTCCAATTGAGTCTCCCATGTCTAGGTTACGAGTTGCTGAAGACAGGCATATTAACTCTGTTGTACACCCAACCACTCCCAAATCTCAAGATATACACAGTTCCAATCCAGATGAGTCAGGCAATACATATCCACAGGGTACATGGCAGATGTGGGGCACAACCCCCCTTGGACAGGATGGTCTTGGTATTATGGGTGGGTCTGCCAACTGGCTACTTTCCATTGGGAATAACAAACCCGATATGAAAGATGTTGTGCATCCAGTTGCATCTCACAAGCCTATGCTACCACATTTTTCTGCAGAGAACCAAGTTCTTTCCAGCAGTCCCCCACCTCCGAAAGTTTGCATTGGTAATGGCAACAATAATGGTGCATTACATCCTCTGGGACTTGTTCCAAATGTTAATGATCCGTGGCTACAAGAGGGTGCATTTCAGCATTATTCAGGTGATAAAGACAGCATTTTTCCTCCCCTTAGCCTGACTGAGGGAGTTTCAGGGTTTGAAGTTCCTTTTGATAATTCCAATATCTCGGCTTCTGGCCATCCATTTGAAGTTTCTCCAGTTAATTGTTGGTCCAAGTGAGTATCTTTTCCTATGTGTTCTTATTTACAATTATTATGTTTAGCAGTTTCTTATTCTCTTTGCAAATTGCTGATTCAGGCTTGTTCATTTTTTTTAGGGAGGTTTTACTTTCACGTGTTCTGAAATTGTGAGTTTGTTGTGAAATTGGCTTTGCAATTTCTGTTTTTGAATATATATATTGGAAGCCTGGGCATTGCCAATTATTCTTTGCATTCATATTAACCGTTGTTTTGTATGATCATAATAAAGAGATCGCTTCTACATACTTGTAAGCATGGTTCGCAAGATCATTTATCGGAGCTATATTGGTAACCTAAAGATAAGATATATCGCAGATAATGGGAAAAAATTTATCAGTGGCCCAAAAATGTTTGAACATGCATCTTGTTGTTTTAAGCATATATTGGCATCTAAAAGCCCTAAACTAATTTCAAACAATCATAACAGCATGTGATGTGTAGCGCAGAGAAAGAAGATGCGTGCCGGAGCAAAAATGAACTCTGAATGGAACTCGCTGAGAGGAAAGATCACAAGGACTACGACGACTTCCTTAAGCTTGAGGTATCCAAGCTTGAGGGCAGCTGAAATTGTCTCTGAGGAGAGATAGCCAGGGAAGATAGGTTCTGAGATGAACAAGCCAAAAACTACCTTAATTTCGTACAAGCATTTGAGATAGCATTAAATAAAGTGAAAACTAGTCCCAAAAAGCAATAAAAGTCCTAAAACAAGTCCATAAGTGGACTACATATGAAAGGGTGCCTTGGTTGCATCAGCTTGCTTTAATTAATGAGGCCTTGGGACTCCAAAGGTTGCAGGTCAGGAAAATAATCTTTGTAGTTGGGCTCAATTAATCCTTGGCTTTTGGTCTTCTCATGAATTCTTGGGCTTCTTCTTAAATAAGGATGATGGGCCTTTAGCTGGGCTTTCAATGGCTTTGCTGCATCTAGCTTGTCCAGGTACTTGTCAGTAACATGATCCACATCAGCATGTGAACACACTTATGCTAAAATAAATTTCGTTTTTCAAATTAATAACAAGATAAATAATGGTAAACAAAAAAAATTTGGAGGTAGTACTAATGATTAAGTGGAGAACATGATGATGCACATCGTAAAAAATCAAAACAAGAATATAAAATGAAGAACATGATAGTGTATTTGTCGTTGGTGCCGGAGAAGATGCCTGAAAGGGGGTCGGTGTGTCTAAGCGTTGTCACCTGGTGCTTGGAAGGTGGGGGGTGGGTTCAAAATATTGGCAAATATCTCAGTTATATTGTTAATATCTCAGATATTTTATATCTGAAATATTTCAGATATATCTGAGATTAGGTATCCGTCAAGTGACAGATACAGATAAGATATATTGCGAACCATGCTTGTAAGTCTCAGCTTTTAGTTCTGGATAAATTAGAAAGTACGTACTTCATATTGATTATTGACTAAGTGCCTTTTACAAGTTAGAACATATCCTTACCATTTTTGCTATAAATTATGGATCTTTGATATCCGTGAAGATTATTATATTTAAGGTTCTAGGAGAAAATTTACTATCATGAAATTTCATTTATGTATACATTATGCAGTGTCAGACTTGGAGAGTCCTGTGGATAGTGTGAAAAATAAAGAAACAATGGAAAAAACTCTTTTGATAAATTTGGAAATTGAGAACCTGTTGAAAAACTAACTATTTGCAGAGGATGAGGGTGGAGAAGCGGGTGTGTGTGTGTGTGTTGCGCTCTGCAGGTTATTTCAGCCAGTGGATATCTATTTTGTTTGCCAACCATTGGTGTGAGAACTTTTAGAAGAAATTATATGAGATCTTTTGCATGTATTTGGATCTCTAGACTCTCTTTACCTTTGGAATTGCTTGTTTATTGCTTCTTTTTTTTTCAATACTTTTTTCGCTGGATTTTTTCCAAGCCTATTTAAACATACTTGCATGCTATTTTTCTGAATTTCATGCCTACAACAATATGCTGTTTGAGTCAGTATTCCTGAGTCTTTACTAGAAGACTATTAGAACGTTCTGCATGTAATTCGTTACCTTTCTATGACTTGCATTCCACTGAAATTTGGTAACTATGTCTTTTTATATAGGAATTGGAATATGTAGTGAGTGGGTTCCTTTTCATTTGGCAATATAGAATGAGTCTTTTCAAGAATTGGGAAAAGGGCTGCATTTTTCTTGTTGCTTCCTAGCATCTTTGGATAATTGGGGGAATTTAAGCGAGTTAAGTTCCATGGCCCAGTCCCTCTTTTCAATTTTGGTCCATAATTCCTGCAGCAGCATCAACTTTTTCAGCCAAAAAAATATAAAAAAAAAACTTGTTTTTCCCTGTTTTTCATGTAAAATAGGCCGAAATCATGTAAAAAGGTACAAATGTCTGTTTACATGGACTTGTGCTTTGGTAACCCAAGTCAGGCCGAGTTTTCACGAGATTACAAACTATAATCTGGCTCCTGGCAAGTTTATTGGGGCATTGGTGATTTATAATATGGGGTAATGTTTACTGTAGTAATAAGGAATTATTAGCTTTCTTTTGGAAAGGGAGAATTTTTTATGACGAAGGAGCTGAAAGCTGGATACTGTTTATGATTTAGCATTTAGATTTCATCAAGGATTTAAGATAAACTTAGACATTTTGGATGCGTATAGAATTATTTTGGAGTCTGTTTGGTTTGGATTATTAGGACTGAAGAATTAGTTTAGTGGCTTTAGGGGGCTTTGATTTGCAAGAATTTGAATTAAGAAAAGCTCTGGACACAATAAGATCTGTTTGAAAGGAATTAACAGAGCTCTCATACTCCCCTTCTTTCTATTATAAGAAAGATGAGTGAAAAATATCCTCTTGTTTATCAAATCAAGCAACTAGATGCCCACCAATACAAAGAATTGGAGAGGGGGAAGGAACAAAGAAGGGGATAGGGGAAGAAAGAATGGGTTCCCGTAGGTTCGCTATTATGAATAACGGGTGCGTTTGGAAGCGAAAATACTATCAGGCGTGATTGCCTTTCAGGGTGAAAATTATCACATTGATTTTGTGAAAGGTGAAATTTGTTTGGGAACTGAACATAAATCACACAGATTTGTGTTTGGAAAGGAATACTTGACGGCATTGTTGTTGAGACTCAAAAGGAGAAGCAGACGGCTATCGTGTAATCGATTACATGATAGGATTGGCTATCGTGTAATCGATTAAACAATAGGTTTTAATGGGACAAACTTCAATGATGCATTTCTTACTCATTTATGATCTGTTTTTATCCATTTTTTTCGTTCTTTATTTTTTATGCTCTTTTTTATATTATCATGGATTTTGTAGTAATTTTTTTGATAGGATATCAAGATCATTAGGATATCATGATGATCAGAAAGAGCATAAAAAATAAAAAATAAAGAACAAAAAAAAGTCGAAAATGGATAAAAAATGAGCGAGATATGAACCGTTGAAGTTTGTCTTATTTTAACGGCAATTACACAATACAGTGTGCTATCGTGTAATCCAACACCAATCACGATTATGTTATTGGCTTGCATGTCACTTCCCCTGCCTAAGGATCCTTGGCCCCCTCCTCCACCTTTACCTAACCACTCTAGCTATCACATTCCACCTTCCATATACCGGCTACACCCATTTTCCCCACCTATTGACCCAATTGTGCCCATCCTTGCTTCTAAGCTGATTCCCTCTTGTGGAAGTGGTATTCAAAAATACTTATTTTGGTGGACTGGTGGACCTGATTATGACATATGTGTTGCTCCATTGCTTCTCAAGGCAGTACCTCATCTTTGACTCTCCGGAGGAGAGTCCTTGTTGGTCGGGGAGAATGATGCAGAATAAGAAACTAATAAGTATTATTTAAGTATTTTTATTTATATTAGGTTTAGTTTGGTCTTTTTATCATGTTGGGTTTTCTTGTCTTTTTATGTAAGTCAGGCTCTACTATATAAAGCCTATGAACTATTGTAATCGGTAGTTTTTAGAGATGGATTAAAGGATTTCCCGTTCATCTTTTGGCCTTTGGCCTCCCCTACTCGAGCTTCGGCTCCCCCCTTAGCTTGGCTACAGCCCCCCTTACTCCTCCATCGCATAGTTACTCCATCACAATCTCAAGGTTTGATTTTGAAGGATAATGCTCGAAATAATAGTACTGACTTTGGAACAAAAGGTTGTTTTTTATTTGAAAAAAAAATAAAGAAATGAATATTGATACCATGAGAATAGTGCTAAAAAACATGAGCGTTGAGCTATTTAGGAGCTGATATGACTGACCTAGTTTGCCATAATGATTTACCCAGTTACCACATCTGTGTAAAGTATATAGCTTTGAAATTAAGATCATTCTTTCATGTTTTTCCAAAGTATATATCTTTCGTTAATGTTTTTTCATTCCACAACTCTGAAACTAAGATCAAGTATGAGAATCGAGGAAAGTTATTTGCATTAAACACTATTTCAGCATCATCCTCATCTATTAAATTACATCGACCTTTTTAATTAATAGAAGGGGAATGGTGATCGATAAGTATGGGGAATGAGTAATGAATATTAGGAAGGATTGAATTGTTGTGACCACAGTTTCTGTGCAACTAAAATTTTCAAAGATTGGGAGTTGTGAAAATCTCTGTGCAACTAAAATTTTAAAGGATCAGGAGTTAAGGCAGATCTATTTTTTATCTTCTTTATTGGTTTTTTGCCACTTTCCTGGAAAGGACCGAACTGCGTGTTCAGTGCATCTTACATGTCACTCGGAAAGTTAGGAACATTAGCACATTTTCTTATTTCCGTGCTATGTTTCCAATCTCTCTTAGTGTTATATGGTATCCTATACTGTTAGTAGCTTTTTTAAAAAAATTACTTGTTTTCTTGAATTTAGAAAATTTAATAGAATATTTGAGACACCCAATCAACCCATTGACATTATTTGTATATTGTTAGACTGATATATTTGATGATATTGAACAGTTACTCAATTTCCTTTGAGAAGAACTGTTTATGTTTTGGTGGGACTAAAATGATGAATTAAGGTTTTAAGGATATCAGGTGATTTTTTATTAGTGCCCTGTCCAAATAGGCAAAAAAAGGCTTAGAGCCATATTTCTGATTTTTGCGCTGGTTGGGCCTCTCAAGAGGGAGAGTTCCCACGGTTGAACTTCTGTGGCATGGTGTGGGACGGGTGGCTTAAGTTCTTCTCTGTCAGAAAAAAAGGCAGAGTCACATTACATGAATAGTTTTGTAAAGTAAAGAAATACGCTCATGGTGCTATTCAATAAGGCACAGAGGGAGGGAGGAAGTATATGGTAAGATTTTTTTCATGGTGCTAGCACATGAGTAGAATTTTGTATGGAATATTGCGAAAAAACTTGGGGGAACTAGGGAGGGAAATACGATTATATGTAAATAGGTAGCTATTCATAATTCACATGATTTTCTATTAGGGTTTGCATATGAATAGGGATTTAACCCTATTCAAGCACTTGGAGTTTTCATATCAAATTAGTGACTTCTCCCTCACCTCAGCCTTTTGGCTTTAGCTCTTTCTCTTCCTCCATTCTCTTTCCCCTTCTATCTTCCCGCTTTGAGAATCCTTTTGCTCTTGCTGCCAGTCATTGTGTCCTTGATGCCAGCAGGTTGCTTCAAGATGATGTTTTCTTCTTTAACCTTTTTAAGTGATCGAAGCTCAAGTTACCTTAGCAAGTTATTTTTACACAGTTGCCGTTGCTTATTGCATATGTGAGTGTCAATTTTATTTATTTGAGAGTGGATATTTCATTGCTCTCTGATAAAATAAGAGATGCGGGTAGAGTATGTCTGCTTTGGTTGCAGCGAAATGGTTGTTTGATTTCCTGATGAACTAAAAGATTAACATTTAAATGGAGTAACAGCTTAATGTTTAGATGTAATTTTGAAGTCTATCCTGTTCAATGCGAGCAATATTACGGTAGTATGTGTTATAACCTTTTGGTGCTGACTTTTGCAGGAGGGATTGGGCTGTGAATGGTGCAGCGGGAGGCGTTGGAAATTCAGCTGAGGCAAGGCCTCATGTAGGGGGTCTTTTTTCTGGGCCAGATGTACAGTCACTTTGGTCATTTAATTAAAGGATAAAGAAATAGAGAGAAGAAAACATGAAAAAAAAATTCAGAGAGGCAGCATTTATTTTTGAGATTTTCTAGAAACTGGCTCCTCTGTAACTCTTTAATGAGAATGATGGTCAATTACTTCTATTACACAGGAAATCCATGCGTCATGAGCTCTTTAATAGGGCAAATGAGGGAATGACGTCTTTTTAGGAACTTATTTTATAATATGATAATCCATTTTCTTTGTCAAGTGGCATAAAAGCTTATTTCAAAATGAATTAGAATTATTTCCTCCGTCCAATGAAGCTCTCGAAAACACTGGGTCCAACATTACATGGCTGGGCTTGCCATCCAAAAACACGGTGAGAGGGTATTATACAAGCCTTAGAGTCCAATAATTTCATCCATTTGTAATGTGTAGTTTTTGGGAAAAAAATAGAAAACTTGGCTTGCACATATATATATATATATATATATATATATATATATATATATATAGATATATGAGAAAAGTTTAAATGAGATCGCTCTCATATGGCTTATATGAGGCCACTTTAAATCGTAACCACCAGATCTTGATTTGATGACTACAATTAGTTATAATGATCTCACCTAACTTTTGATGTGACACACTCATCTACTCACTGATTTGATATCTATCCTCCAATCAAAATCTAACGGCTATAAAGTTTGGCCTCATGCTCCTTGTATGAGAACGATTTCATGTAACGATTTCATGTATGAGAACGATCTCATATAGAAAAGTTTAAATGAGATCGCTCTCATATTGCTTATATGAGGCCACTTTGAATCGTAGTTATTAGATCTTGATCTGACGGCTACAAATATCCATAATGATCTCACCCACTCCTTGATGTGACACACTCACCTAATCACTGATTTGATATCCACCCTCCGATCGGAATCTAATGACAATAAAGATTGGCCTCATGCTCCTTATTTGAGTTCTCATATAAGGAGCATGAGGCCAATCTTTATTGCCGTTAGATTCCGATCGGAGGGTGGATATCAAATCACTGATTAGGTGAGTGTGTCACATCAAGGAGTGGGTGAGATCATTGTAGATATATGTAGCCGTCAGATCAAGATCCAACAATTACGATTCAAAGTGGCCTCATATAAGCAATATGAGAGCGATCTCATCTTTTCTCTCTCTCTCTCTCTCTCTCTCTCTCTCTATATATATATATATATATATATATAGATAAGTTTACATGAGATCGTTCTCATATAAGGAGCATGAGGCCAATCTTTATTACCGTTAGATTTTGATCGGAGGGTGGACATCAAATCAGTGGTTAGGTAAGTGTGTCACATCAAGGAGTGGGTGAGATCATTATGGATATTTGTAGCCGTCAGATCAAGATCCAATGGCTATGATTCAAAGTGGCCTCATATAAGCAATATGAGAGCGATCTCATTTAAACTTTTCCCATATATATATATATATATATATATATATATAGGGAAGGGTTTACATGAGATCGTTCTCATATAAGGAGCATAAGGCCAATCTTTATAGCCATTGGATTTTGATCGGATGATGGATATTAAATCAGTGGGTAGGTGAGTGTGTCACATCAGGGAGGGTGAGATATTATGGCTATTTGTAGCCGTTAGATCAAGATCCAAGGGATATGATTTAAAGTGGCCTCATATAAGCTATATGAGAGCGATCTCATTTAAACTTTTCCCATATTGGGAAAAGTTTAAATGAGATCGCTCTCATATAGCTTATATGAGGCCACTTTAAATCATATCCCTTGGATGGGAAAAGTTTAAATGAGATCGCTCTCATATAGCTTATATGAGGCCACTTTAAATCATATCCCTTGGATCTTGATCTAACGGCTACAAATAGCCATAATATCTCACCCACTCCCTGATGTGACACACTCACCTACCCACTGATTTAATATCCATCATCCGATCAAAATCCAATGGCTATAAACATTGGCCTCATGCTCCTTATATGAGAACGATCTCATGTAAACCCTTCTCTCTCTCTCTCTCTCTCTCTCTATATATATATATATATATATATATATATATATATATATATGGGAAAAGTTTATATGAGATCGCTCTCATATCACTTATATGAGGCCACTTTGAATCATAGCCGTTGGATCTTGATCTGACGGTTACAAATATCCATAATGATCTCACCCACTCCTTGATGTGACACACTCACTTACCCACTGATTTGATATCCACCATCCGATCGAAATCTAACGGTAATAAAGATTGGCCTCATGCTCCTTATATGAGAACGATCTCATGTAAACTCATCTCTCTCTCTGGGAAAAGTTTAAATGAGATCGCTCTCATATTGCTTATATGAGGTCACTTTGAATTGTAGCCGTTGGATCTTGATCTGACGGCTATAAATATCCATAATGATCTCACCCACTCCTTGATGTGACACACTCACCTACCCACTGATTTGATATCCACCCTCTGATCGGAATCTAATGGCTATAAAGATTGGCCTCATGCTCCTTATATGAGAACGATCTCATGTAAACTCATCCCTATATATATATATATATATATATATATATATATATATATATATATATATGAGGAGTGATATAGTGACCCGCATCCTTTTGTGAGCCAGATGAGCCCCTTCAATCTTGGCCGCTCGCGGGTAATCTCACGACTAACATTCTGGCACTAGAGCATCCAATCGGTTTTAAATTTATTATTTCCCGTATTACCCCTTCAGGGAACCCCATGCTTTGCTTTTTTACTTTCCCTTCCGATGGGGCAGAACCTGACTTCTCCCTTCTTCGTCTGCTCCCCCCTCATCTTCACCGTCATCACCATCACCTACCAGCCCCCCCGACCCTTGGCTCGACTCTCCTCCCTCTCAGCCCCCTCCTCCCCCGACCCCGACCACGCCCGCGCCGCCCGCGAGCACCTCCACCGCCAGATCCTCCCCTTCAGCGGCGAGGGTCGCAGGCGTCACCGCGGGGGCAAGCGCCTCTTTCTCCACTGTGGACACGCACGAGTATCCAATTCCTTCACGGATCTCGCCAATTCGAGCCGACATCAGTGGAAATTGTGAACATCGGGCATGCGTTCCCGCCGCATCATGGCGATTTCAGCCCTCTCTCGCGTGGGGGGGGGGATTTGTTGACGACGAAGAGGTTATCGAAAGGAGCAGGAGGAGATGAATGCATGCGCCAAGCGGTACGTGGTCGGGCGGCTGGGAAGGATGGTCGAGGTTGACGCCCCACATTGTGTCAAGGGGATGGTTCCTGGTGGAGAGAGGGTGGTAGAGGGAGAAGTAGTTCCCGGTGTTGTCGAGAGCCTTAAGGTATTTATATCGAACTTTCAGTCATTGTTCTTTTCATTCAATTTATGTAGTGTACGACAATATGAGTATGCACAAAAACAAAGAAATGTAATGAAAAGGCAACTGAAATAGGACTCCACATACACTTGTCCTAGGCAAGGTTCTCTTAGAAACTCATGAAAATTTCAAGTTGTTACGATTGAAGCTCACGTCCTTACTTAATTTGTCGTAATTTGATGGAGATAAGATGAGGTGATTTACATATATGAGTTTGAGAGATGTTCATGAAATTGCATATATATAACGTTCTTTGTAAAAATAACTTGTCTGCAATGTGGAATGAAGCGTTTTTATGTGGCAATAGCGGCTGTCTAATATCTTAAATTGCTCTTTGACTTTTTTGGCTCAATATAAATTAATATTCACTTCTACTATTGTGCTCGACTTAAGACTTGGGCTATGATGAATTTGCAGAGGCAAGCCTATTGAAATTTCTTATTGCACTTAATCTTATTAGAGACAAGTGTTCGTATCATATTTGATTATCATGTCTCATATGCAGAAAGATGTTCCTATCTCATTGATTATATCACTGCTCTTTTCCATGGATTAGCTTCCCAAAAGCTATTTCCAAAATCTAGCGGAATGGGAGAGAAATATCTACTTGATAAGACAAGTTGTAGAGGATGTAAAACAATTTTTTCCTTTGGATACGGGTAGTTTTTCTATTCTAACTTTGCACATCTAATTTGTGGATGAGCTTGCTCTTATAGACGAGTTTGTGATCAGCTGAGCGTATTATTTCATTCAAATAGAATGTAATTGAGATTCAAGGAACTAGAGACTCTACTGACTCATGCATATGATTCTAGCTTAAACCATAACCTAGTTGATACTCTTGATGTTTTGTAATTTGTTATTTTTATGAAGTTGTTAAGGTTGACGACTCTTTAGCTCAGACGGTAGCGCACTTGGAACTTTTTTTTCCCAAGAGGAAGGTGGTTCGAGTCCACCAAGAGTCTTCTAAAGAAAAAAGAAAGAATGGGATGGGTAGCTACTACTCTCTTGTCAAATTGGAGACTATTTGCATCTTTTGAATTGTCAAATTGGAGACTATTCACAAACTATCGAGACTCCTACATGGAACCTATTCACAAATTGTGAAGAGTTGAATTTGTTTACACACGATTTTTTTGTTTCCAAAAGAGTGTCATTTGCTAAAATATTTTGTTGTACCAATTTGCCTTAGTTTAAATAGGATATTTTTTTTCGAGTCTGCAGATCTGAGTAGAAATGAAAGTAGGTCTTGAGGTTTAAAGAAATAAGGAAAAGGAACTCAGCCTAGTTAATGTCATTTTGAGGTTGCTGAGTGAATACCATTATGAACTGTGGCTTAGCCTAGTTAATGTCATTCTAAGTTTGCTGAGTGAATACCATAAGGAGCAGTGGCCTAAGCATCTACCATTATGCACAACAGAAGCATCAGATGCCATTGAAACACATTTATCCATGGATTGTATCTCAGTATTTAATTCATGTCAGCAAAAATAAAAGAGTAATGGAAGTTTATTAAAATTTGGTTCTTCTTGTTGGATCTTTAGCTAAAATGAATAGAGCACTCAAGAGTAGGTGCTTTTATGCATGGAAGTACAGTACAATATGCGTTTGCATACAAACTTGAGTTGCTTAGTCCTGTCAAACTGAAGTGATACTATCTTTCTTTCCCTGTGGCCCTGTATTCAGCACCATCATGAAGCAACTTTCTTCCATAATAATGAGAATTGGTCCCGAGAAAAAATGTGAAACAGACACGTGCCAATTGCAATTGCATCAAAATGAATTCACTGAATGTTTAGACAGCATGTTAATTATTTTCAATGAGTCACCAAGTAGAAGACTGGAGGCCCTAGCCAACGAAAATGCCTTGGAGATATGCAGTGACCTCAGCCAGTATAGAACCAACATACAAAATCTTGTTAAGAATTGGAAACTGCTATTCCATGGTTACCAACTTACCAGGCCAAGCACCAGCAACATTTGACTTTGAAAATCCAAGAGAGAATCATTTTCAGAACTGGAATTTTTTGTCCATGATCTATTTTCAACATTGGCTTCATAATTGATGGGAGCTTAAGATCACAAATGAATTGGGCATCTATATAGCAGTTAGGAAATCCCACGTACGCCACCTCCATCAATACTCAGAACAGGGACGAGCTTCTTGGGACTTTGTTTCTTCTCCATGTCACACTTTGTTGATTTTTCATGTACACAATGTCTCTCTCAAACAAACTCGATCTCTCAATCACTTTGTCTCTCAACTCTTTCAATCACTCTATCTGAATTTCACGTGAGATTTCACTTGGCCAAATAAACAGTTTTCTTTTTTATAATAAAAATAAGTAAACAATTATAATGTTGGTGAAGGCTATGGAGAGAATGCAAGCAGGTAGTAGGGAGAATTATTAGTTTAGAATACTAGCCAATCTGATATATTTTTTTACAAGACTCTTGGTGGACTCGAACCACCATCTTCTTGGGAAATACAAATCCCAAGTGCTCTGCCTTTGAGCTAAAGAGTCAGCTCTTGAAATATGTTTGGTGAAATGCTTCACTGAACTATGTTAAAGAAAATCAGTGATGCAAAAAGCTGGTTGCAACCTTTTCTGATAAGCACAACACTATTTTTCAAAGCATATGAACAAGACTACTACAAAAATTTTCTTTTTGGTACAAGTTGTTGTCAATAACAAAAATTTTCTTGACACCTTTTGTGAACTCTAAATTTGTATCATCTTCTAAAAGTTGTATGCAAAATCAATAGCAAAAAGTTTCTTTAAGACAGTGTGCACTAGCGAATAGTTTATAGAAAAATTAACTGTGAATAAGAAAGACCACTCCAGTGTTAAAATTTGTGAACAGTCAGTCTCCTCCATCCACAATACACACACAGAAGGTAAGAATCACATAGGATTATGGAAGAATGCAAAGAGTCAAATAGAACTAATTTCGAAATAAAATTTTGAAACCCAATCCAACAAGGCATTTCCGCTCAACTCAAGAATATACCATAAAAATAGTTGAATTTCTCAACTCAAGATCACAATGGTTCCAAGCCGATTTGCTTTCCTCAAACAAGTCTAGTACAACTATTATATATATGCTACAAACAGAGAGGGAGAGATTGTAGGAAGGACTTCTTGATTAAAATTGTACCAGTAGAGATCACAACCAACTTTTGATCCACCTTCCATCCTCTCTACGTCATGGAAAATCGTCTCGGCGATATATCGGTATCGGCTATAAACCGATACATCGATACCCATTAATATCGATTTTAAAAAAAAATCCAAATATCGGCGATATATCGCCGATATATCGGTTTTATTTTTTGAATTAAAAAATTATTTTGTAAAAAACAAATTTCAATTTTTTTTTTTTTTTTGAAAAAAAAACCTTTCATGTTTGTTTTCTATCGTAATATGCATATTTTGAAATTTAATCTTTGTTTAACTTAGTATAACTCATTTTAGAAGTTAGATTGTGAAAAAATATGGTAAAAACTAGTTTTTGACTACCGTATTTTTTTACACAATATCTCCGATATATCTCCGATATTTCGTCTCTTTGGCCGACCGATATTTTACCGATATCCGATACGACATTCCATGCTCTACGTAGGCCATATACTCTTTCATCCTCTTCGGATATTTCATTTAAAAAACTGATATTTGAGCATCAGATAGGAACCAAATTCCACATCTAAAACTAACCGTGGTGATCCTGGGATCAAACACAACATCGGCGTAGTTCTGCAGGAGGGCCACAGAAGGAGAACAAGCGGCGCAAGTCATCCCGGTGACCTTGACCTGGATTCGCCGGAGCCCATCTCCACCACAGCCTCTCTCGTCATAGGATTCGAGGAGGTGCACGTCCTCGAGGTCTCCGCCGGAATCGTCCCGATCGGTACCACCTCCAGGTCCCCTATGCAGGAGGGCCACAGAGGGGAGGGATTGGCCACGGGGAAAGGGAGACGGCGGGGATTGGAGGCCAGAGGAGAAGGAAGGAGGAGACGGCGAACCGGCGGCAGAGGTGCTCGCGGGCGCGGTCGGGGTCGGGGGAGGAGGGGGTAGAGAGGGTCTGCTGCAGTCGAGGGAAGAGAGGAAAAACCAGGATTGGGTTTGGGAAGGGGTAATACGGGAAGCAGCAGATTAAAAAGTGATTGGTTGTTCCACCTCTAGTCGTGAGATCACCCGCGAGCGGCCACGATTGAAGGGGCTCATCTGGCTCACAAAATGATGCGGCTCACTATATCATCCCTATATATATATATATATGGGACCATGTGTGAGAAGTTGGATTTTGGCCGATTTACACTATACCTACTTTTGAGTCCCATTTATATGTGCCTTGGCGTGCAACCGGACATTGCGAAATCAGATGGCTGAGCATTAGAGCAGGGAGTATGTAGGTTTGAATCACTTGCCCTCTCTCCCGATTAAGGTGCACCTGTCTTGCGTGAGCTAGAGTGCATATTAACTTTTTCCATGCACTATTCAGGTCCATAAGGTGGCGAGGTTGAAGGTCCAATGATATTACTACTGTACTTCTCTACTCTATTTTCTAATTCTGGCTCAACTCACTAGCGGCTAATGGAGTAGAACTACTTCTGGACAACTCGTAGAAAAGTAGAGCAGTACTATCATTACCCTTTTTTTTTACATATACATAAGGCATTGTGTTCTAGGAAAGTTTAATGTGCAGACATCAGATTTTGATCGGACCGTATTTGGAGGGAATGCGTGATTCAAGCCCACCCATGGAATGCCGGATCGCCGATATATCGGTATCGGTCTCCAGTCGATACCATGGAATGCCGGATCGCCGATATATCGGCGATATATCGGTATCGGTCTCCAGTCGATACACCGAAACCCAACAGTCTCGGTCGAGGCTTCTTTTCCAAATATCGGCGATATATCGGCGATATATCTCCGATATATCGGTTGGGTTTCGGTGTATCGACTGGAGACCGATACCAATATATCGGCGATATATCGGTATCGGTCTCCAGTCGATACACCGAAACCCAACAGTCTCGGTCGAGGCTTCTTTTCCAAATATCGCCGATATATCGGTTATTTGGGCGATATATCGGTCGGATTTAAAAAAAAAACTGAATCATACTGAGGCCTATCGAGGGCTGAATCAGAGTCGAGGGCTGACGGGCGACGGCCGAGCGAAAAGGGAGAGGGAAAGAGGGAGACCCGAGGGCTGACGGGAAATGGCTGAGGCATATCTCCTTTCTCATCTCTTCACTTTCATTTAACTAGGAAATTTAGTTGAAGTTTTCTACTTTTCTTATGTGGTATACTCGATATCGAAATTTTCTACAGGTTGGCAAAGGCCTTACTAAGGACGAGAAAGCAAAGGAGTTGGCTTTCCAGCTCTGGATCGAGGCTGTAAGGTGAAGCAGGTCAGCCGTTCTTTTACTGGTAAGCTTTCCAATGTGCAGAGTGCTTTCACAAGTCTAGGTTCATTTTGCCAGTCAAAGTCTGCTGCTATTTGAGTGACTAATACCACAATTAATACCTCAAGTGTACAAATTCCAACTTGAATTTCTTTATTAACTGTTAGTTCAACTTCAGTAATTAACGAAATTACAAGATCAATTTTACTTCTTTGGTGTTCATTTTGATATCTCTCTTTCTATAGTATAGGTGATCCACCCTTGTCTCTGAAAGCCCTGTTTTCTGACATCTTTTTTGCAGGCTAGACCTTGGAGGAGGTAAAGATGTCGATCTTATAAATTGCCCAAGGTCATTGCTCCGACAACAGTGCGTCAGATATCTATTTCATGCCTGCCCATGGATGACAGGTAATTGATGCATTTATGCACTGAATGTCCTGGATGGAAACCCAGCATGGCATCCTTTTCTTGTTTGTATATTACAAAATCATAATTTCATCAACTGATCCGCATCACTTGTGTAGCCCTAATATTGTTCGTTCTTGTATTATAAATTTATCTGATACCGGTTTTCATACTCCTTCAAAATTCGGACATTTGAAACATGGATGTCTTTTCTATGGCAGCCGTGCATCTAATTTTGGATTGATGAAGATAGATAACAAAGGAAGGGTCCTTTCATTCAGTGAGAAGCCTAAAGGAGAAGAGTTGAAAGCCATGGTAATAAATTCTTGATATTAGATTTTGCTTTGAATCTGATAAATGCTGTGTTGCACTATTGGGACATGGTATGATATTGTGTAGGAGGTGGATACAACTGTTTTGGGGTTGACTTGAGAAGAGGCTGAAAAGAAACCATACATAGCCTCCATGGGAGTTTACATTTTTAAAAAGGAGATACTTCTAAATCTTCTAAGGTACAAAAAAGGCAAAAGCGCTCATTTTGATATATAAAGTGGAAACCTTAGTATCAGAATTGTGGATAAGGGACAAGCTTGTTCTATGGACTTGAATAAGATTCTTTATAATGTCAAAATAATTGTCAGTGACATTTAATTGAAGTCAAAAGTTCATCTCTTAGTATATATTTCGTTTTACTAATCTTGGAGTGAAGCAAAGAAAGTTATTACACACTTACACTCTAGCAGGTTATATGATTGTTTATTCAACTAGCATGTGTGACATACTTTAGCATCATTTTCAAAGTGCATCATAAGGTTGCCATTCATCTCTTACAAACCAGTGGCACACATGAACTTTCTTCTTCCCATGTTTGGTTTCAGTTAATTCTATGCACATCTTTTATTTGAGAAAAGGAAAGACTGTGGAACAAGAAAGTTCTGATATGAGATATCATCAGGTGGCGATTTCCAACCGCAAATGACTTTGGATATGAAATCATCCAAGCATCAGCCAAATAATTTTTTTTCAATGTCTGTATCACTTTTTTGTTTTGCATCAAGGTTTGTTATGCTGAATATATTACACCATACAGTTACAATATTTGCCTTGGTTACTGGGATGAATACCTCAAGGATAAATGAGTGTCTGTCGTAATATAACTAAATTATATAGTGACTCGTCTGCCTGTTAGTGGTTGCTCTCTACTATAAACTTTGAATAAGCATTTCGGTCTATTTTCATTGCTTAAATTGACTTATGATGCTTGCTGCAGGCATATCTATTCAATGACTACTGGGAAGATATTGGTACCATCAAATCCTTCTTTGAGGCGAATCTTGCACTAACAGCTAATGTGAGCATATAAGAATGCTTATTTTGCTTGTAAAAGATTAGTGTCACTCATTTGAAGAGTCACATTGTGAAAATATATGGTAACATTTTATTTTAGACCACCGATAAATTTTTACATGATATCTCCGATATATCTCCGATATTTTGTCTCTCTCGCCGACCGATATTTTACCGATATCCGATACGACATTCCATGAGCCCACCTGCCCGATGGTAGGTTGTAGTTGTAGAGGGCCCTGAGGCTTGTGCGTTGCAGCATACAAGGGCCGAGTCACCGGCCAGTAGCCACAAGCTCCTCAGGCAGGCATATCGAGCTTTGCTTCCCTCTCTGCAGTAAGAGTCGGGCTTCTCCCTCGTTACCTTTCAAAAGTTCAGCTTTTTGCCTCACTGATATCCAAACTAACAAAAAAGTACCGATCTTTTCCGTCCAATCCTGCTTCACAAGATTCTTCTTATTCTCAGCTTTCAAAGAAGTAATCATTGTCATCTTTTCTTTTTGAAACAAACATCATCCATTTCTTCCTCATTCCAGAGTTGTGAAATGGCGGTTCTAATTTTTCTTACATTCTAGGAAGAGTAAAATATTGTTTATTGATATGGTATATATAGCTCTTTGGAGTATGATTGCTGCTTCTTGAAAAGTTTAGTGCATCATTTTTTTTTTGTTTTAGTGGAGAAAGAAAGGGTATATGTTGTGATTGCTTGTTGGGTTTCTGGGGAAAATGCCGAGCGTCGTGCGGTCGAACAGGACGGTGACCGAAAGAAAGGTGAGAGAAGGTAGAGGAAAGACTGAGGCTAATAAGAGTGAGCATTATGGCGGTGCGACTCGGAATGCAAAAAGACAAGTATTTAAAGAGGGAAGGGTTTTAGGGCGAATGAGTTTGAAAGAGAAATCTAATGATTTAGAAATGCCCTAGAGAAAATTGTTGAGAGAGAGAGAGGAAAACATGTAGCAAAAGACGAAGTTAAGAATACGCGAAATAGAAGTAAGTTGCCTCGAAGAGCAGGAGCTTGGGATGGTGGTAAGAATTCAATTGGTGATAGATACTATGTGGAGACAGAGCTGCCTGCAAAAAGATTTGCTTTTATCAAAGGAAGAGGTACTCTCAGTCCGGAGAGAATAGTTTCTAAAGAGGGAAGGAATTTAGGGCCAAAGAGTTCTTACGACAAATCTAATATTTTGGAAATGCCCAAGAGAAAATTGTTAGAAAAAAGAGGGAAAAGTGTTGTGAAAGACGAAGCTAAGAACACAAGAAATAGAAGTAAGTTGCCTCGAAAACCAGGAGCTTGGGATGGCAGCAAGAATGCAAGTGATGATAGTGACTCTGAGGAGACAGTGCTGCCTGCAAAAAGACCTGCTTCTATCAGGGGGAGAGGTACTAGGAAAGATGATATGGCTAAATATGCAGACAGCAAGAGGAGATCTAATAATACGTTGGCCAAAGAAAAGACTGGAAGCTCAGAAGTATGCGATGGCAGAAAGAAATTGAGCACTAGAACAATTGGAAAGGACATATCTATAGATGGTTTATCTAAAGATGCAGATAGCAAAAGGAAAACTAATGCTAGAAGGGTCAGAGAAAAAACTGGGAGTTTAGAAGTATGTGATGGTAGAAAAAAATTGAGCACTAGAACTATCGGAAATGTAGAACGGGACACTAGAATTGTCAGAGTTGGTTTGGAGGAGAAAAGTACTATAAGGAAACGAAAAAGAAATGAAATTGAAACTCTTGACTGCTTTAGCAAAAAAAGGGCAACTTCGAAACGTTCAGTAGATGCAAAAACTGTTGGAGTTGATGAAAAGCCAAGAAAAAAGAAGAGAACCATCCGAATAGATCCACATGACATATCTAACAAACGGTTAGATGATAGTTTTGCATTGAAAGGTCAGAAACCTTTTCAGTTTGCTGGTTATATTATACGTGACAAACTGATAGATGAAAATTTTGTTTGGATTTGCTGGCTATATCATATGTCTATTTAATTTTTAAGAACATGTATTTTGACATAATTACTTTGCCTGCATTCTCATTATGCTACGTTTTCACAATATGAACTGAAAACAAGAAGCGATAATTAGCAAATAATGATTATAACGTTCTATTACTTTTTTGCTATTTCTTTCTTTAAGTATTGTTTTTCCATTGTTCCCTTCACAAAGAAAGTTTCTATTAGAGGTTATTGGTCTTAGTTAATTAAGAAATCACTCTGTTAACTATCCTTGTGATTTAGTAAAAAGACTCATTTTTTGTTGATTCTTTGTTTCTTTTTGAAGAGAAAGTTGTGGAGGAGAGGCCTGAAATTTCAAGAAATGCGCAATTTCGTGCAATACAACCAAGTCCCTCCATCCTTTCCTTTGTCGAGGATAATGTATGGGTTTCAATTATTGACAGTTTCATCGTATTTAGTAGTATTAGCCTTAACAAAAATCAACTGTGCCATTGTCAGTTACTTGGACGTAGGCGATTGATTGATTTGAGGAGAGCGGGATACAATATAAAGGTTTCGGCGCCTCTAGATAATATTCCCTTCTCTACAAATGCAGAAAGAGAAAATATTGAAGAAAATGTATGATATATTCTGTCTATTTTGACTTGTTCTATCATAATCCTTCTCCATTTTGTCTACAAATTGCATTTTTTGTTCCGTCACAACACTTTTTAGACCTAACTTTCTCTGATCAATAATAGTGTTTCCTTCCCTTTCTTTGGAGATGGTTAGATACTGTGCATATGATGTTATTTTAGTGTTCATGACTTGATGGCTTAAATTTTAGTTTATAACCATAAAGGAATGCTGCTGATGCTACAGGTTTAGGTGTTCAAACCATTATTTTAATATTGCTTCGAATGAAGATTCCACTTTCAAGAAGGATTACTAATAATCTGTTAGGGCCTCATAAAGCAAAGTTTGACTGTCCTCTCTTACTTTTGCAGAGAAGCGTGTATCCATGCATATTCTCTCCATTCATAATCATAATCATAATCAAGTAGCGCCTTTTCTCTCAATTATTAATAGGAATTTGGTTTTGTTTTCTTCATTTACAAATTGTGCATATACATGAGTTAGATTTTTGGTGAAACCTTTAGCTTATTTTGTGCCTATTTGAAATCTGACATTACTTGTGGGTCAATATACTAAGCGAATTCTGGCTGCAGGTATTTCGGAACAAATTGACATTTTTTGCTGCTGCAAAGGTTTCTTTATCGTTCCCACCTTCAGAGATTCCTGAGATAGCATTTGCAGGTACTTAGATTCACTTTGCATCTTCTTTTATAGACAAAAGATGACCTATCATCCTATCTCATCAGTCATTTTTTTATTCTTACATGTTTAGTTAAAGTCTGTCGTGATGTTTCATGAGAGATAGTAAATAGTTGGCAGCTTAATTGTTGATGCTTCTAGGGAGGTCAAATGTTGGAAAGTCCTCCCTACTAAATGCACTTACAAGACAGTGGGGTGTCGTTCGAACATCAGACAAACCTGGGCTTACCCAGGTATTTTATTCCCTCTTACTTTTTTTATATAACATAATGCTTCTTTTTATTGTAAACCTATAACTCCTTGTTTCCCCTAGACTATAAACTTCTTCCAGCTTGCATCAAAGCTCTGTTTAGTTGATTTACCTGGATATGGCTTTGCCTATGCGAAAGAAGAGGTTAAGGATGCATGGGAGGAACTAGTAAGTATGCCGCTGTCCTTAGCAGTATTGTCCATAATAGATTTGTTTTGGAGTATCATATGTGTTTCTGGGCTCACTTATACATGTCATGAAGGACCAGTTATTTTCTGCTTGACAATTGAAGCAAATTCCGTGTCATAGGTAAAGGAATATGTGTTGACACGTATTGGTCTGAAAAGAGTATGCCTTCTTATTGATACTCAGTGGGGTATGAAACCCAGGGATCATGAACTTATCGACTTGATGGAAAGGTCAGTATGCATCTGAGTGCATTGGATGTTGAGCAGTGTTTCCTTATGTAATGTCTAAGCAATATTCTAACAGCAGGAATGTAATATCAGGTCCCAAGCAAAATACCAAGTTGTATTAACCAAAACTGATATGGTTTTTCCAATTAATGTAGTACGTCGTGCTACACAAATTGAAGAGGTAACGAGTAAACTGTTCGAGCTTAGAAATTCTTTCGCTGTATTGTTTTTTTACGTGTGTTTGCTTACCCTTATTTGATCAGTAGCTGAAAACTTAACTGCTAATTCATTTTGCAGAACCTCAAAACAAGAAAATCAATGGTAAAGCCAGTGGTAAGATTTTATTTTCCTTGTTTATGGATGTTTGATATTCTACTGGTGAATATAACATCTATACTCTAACTGGGCATATAATCATTTAAATAAAGGCACCATTATATGGATTTATGTCATCTGTGCTCTGGGATAATTTGCAGGTATCACCCCTGATATTGTTTAGCATTTTCATAATTTTGTGGGAGAAAATTAGAAAATTGCACCCCAAAATTGGCTGAGATACTGTTCCTTGATCTGAATGTCTGAAGGATTGTGCTTCAACCAGGGAAATAAATAAGACTAGAATTTCTCGGGGAGGGGAGAGGGGGGGATTATTTAATACTCTGGTCTTTTTTTAGATGCTCCATATGAAAAAAATGTTGATTTTTATTGGTGGGTGGAAATTCCAACTTAATGGGGGAAGAAGAGTTTCAAAATCCACTTAAATTGATCATATGGAGCATTTAAAACAGGACAAAGGGAGGATTAAATAGCGTCTGATAGCTTTTGCTTTATCTATCTCACAAACCATTTACTATCTGCCTGCTTGGAATCATAATCAAATAGCGCTTCTTCCCAACAATTTGGGGTTGGCGACATGGATCTTACGCCTCGATTCAGGCTTGTTTTGTGCCAACTCTTTTATAAGAGATAGTAAAGTTATATCCTTTTTTATCAACTCCATCCAAGTTTTCTTAGGTCTCCCTTTCCCTCTTTTGGCATCATTTTTATTGCATCCCTTTTAATCTTCTCACATGGCATCTCTTGGTCTTCTTTGCATATGCCCATACCTATGTAACCTGCATTCCCTTAGCTTCTCCCCTAAATGTGCTACCCCTAAACGCTCACGAATATATTCACTTCTAATCTTATCTCTCCTAGTTATCACGCTCATCCACCTTAGCATTCTCATTTCGGCTACATTTAACTTATCTATATTACTTTTTTTTGGTGCCCAACACTCCACTCCATAGAGTATTGTAAGCCTAATGGCAATCCTATAGAACTTGTCTTTAAGCCTATTTGGAACACGCCTATCGCACAAAACTCCTAAGGATGCCCTCCACTTTACCCACTCCGCATTTATCTTATGCACCACATCACTATCAATATATCATTCTTTATGGATAATAGATCCTAAGTAACGGACTTGCTCACACCTTGGCACTTCTTGCCTTTTTATTTCAACTAAGATTCTACTTATAGTTCTACTTTCCTTAAAATTAAATTCCATTCACTCGGTCTTAGTCCTCCTTATTTTGAACCTTGGATTGACAATTGTACTTACTTACATATCGTCTTCTCTATTGTAGCTGATGGTAAGCTCTAAATCTGGAGCCGGCATGCGAAGCCTAAGAACAGTCCTGGCAAACGTTATTCATTTTGCCAAGTGAAAGAGAATTTAGTGTCGCTGAATGCCAAAAGAATAGCATCTTCACAATGTAAACAAGGTTTTTCCGTCCTGATGATCTGATGGTGAGTATGCTTCTGTATCAACCTAAACCAACTGACATGGTGGAGTTTCTTTCATTTGCTTATTCCTTGTTCTAGTTCACAATTTAAACAGTGAAGATCAGAAGGAGTGCATCCTCTTAACCTGTGGGATAAATGTGGCATGATCTCTTTACAATTCGATTAAATTGTGACAGGCAGCTTGCATTGTAATTGTTCTGCGAGCAATACGCACTGTCTGCCTGCGGTCATATTTTTATTGACTTCAAATAGCAAGATCTTTGTCCGAATACAGGTGCTTGACAGCTAGCAAACACTGCTCAGTTGCCAAGATCACTTGGTTTACTGAGTGTAAAAACAACCCTTTAAAATTGTAAGCAAGCTTCTCTCTCATTCCTAGTGCTGATGACGTCGTTGATTAGCATTATTCTATTATCTTGCCATAATACTAATCGAAATATATTGAAATGTTATTTTGTATCTGTTGATTATGCACTTATTGACAGATTGATACACATGGTGTGCTACCCTCATCAACTGTACATCATTGTTGCATGTGCAATATACTCCTGTGGCCAATCTTGCAGTTGATACTTGTCGGTATTTGGGTGAAAGCAAATTCTATTGATGGAGCAAAATATGTGGTTACATCTAAGCATATTATGTTTTTGTGGTTGGTTAAGGTGGCTGAGGTTATATAAAACGATTCTCTGCATGCTGATCAAATTTTGTGGTAAATGTTGATAGTGACATATAGAATCTCGTAAATCTTTTCATACCACCCTAGCATAAATTGTTTCTATTTCAAGCCAAATAGCCAGGTCAAGTTGAGGCTTTAGGTCTGCTGCTCTATTAACTTCTCTTCATATATTCTCATAGCTTTTTTTAGCTTTGATGAATAGGGATTTGTGCTCTCTTTCTGGTTTGCTGACCATATGTGCTAAATGCTACGGCTTGTTTCATGCAAGTGGATTTAGCCTTGACCATGGCGCAGCTGCTGCCATGTGGAAATTGGACCTGCATCTGTGCCAGGCATGCCTCAAACGGTAGCTAATGTCAGTGGAGTGGACACAAACATGTTTGGGGCTGTTATATTAGTTACTATATTTGCCTGCGTTTGCATATACATTTAGTCATTCTAAAATTTAAATACGTTTGATAAGAAAAAAGTTGGTTGTTCAAAGTCGGTAAATTTTTTTCTTAAAAAGTTAATTAAAACGGAGATGACAGTTCAGTTCTCTAGCTAGTCAACAGCTAATGTTTTCCTGTTGCCTTAAAAAAACTCTGCCCACCAAGAGATAAATCCGCCCATTTAGGCCTCTTTTTGTGTAAATGTCTAATCACTACTTCACATGCTATTGGCTTGTCGAGATAGCAGTTGTTAGAGCATGCTTGCAGATCCTGTTGCTTTTACTAAGGCGATTCCTTGAATAGTTTCTGTGATGTCATACCTACCGGCCTTTTTGTTAGCATACGAAAACCTTCAGCCTGCATGTTACTTCAGAACTCGGTTAACATGTGGTTCACAAAAAAAAAAAGAGAACTTGCTTAACATGGATATAATTTCCCTTTTGCATAAGTGGTTAGCATTGATAATTGCCTCTACTAGTTTCTATAAGAATGAGTAGTTCACCACCCCATACTTTGGCCAGCCGCTGCACCCTCAGTGGAGACGAAATTATTCACGGGAATGGTTCTACTACGTGGCCTGTGGAGAGGTCCATTCAGTTTTTAATGCCTACGCTAGTAGTAGAATGACTGGATATTCAAACTTGACATTAAGCGGGGATTAAAATGTGTTAAACATCCAATGGAGCTCTCCACAAGGTGTCCTGTCGAACCATTCCATTGGATAATTTCTCATGGTCTAGATATACATGGATGGTGGATATCCACCGTCTGTGTTTAGGCTGGCTAAAAACGTGGGATGGCAGACTACTCACCCTGTTCTACAACTTTGCATTCTTTGCGCTTCATTTGATCTCATGATCAGTTATTAGTTCATGATAACATTTATTTAATTCCTAAATCTTAGGCATCTCCATGGAGAAATCATTTTGGGTCAATTTCATAGAGAAATTACCTGGTAAAGTTTGACCAAAATACTACAAAGCTAGAAATATGTTATCCAGTTTGGTCCTGCAAACGCTCACAACTTTTTAAAATGGCAAAGTTGCCCTTGGATAGTTAGAACAACACTTATGGGCACATGGAAGGGCGTTATTATACTATTTCACAATTTGTGATGCTTACGTAATGGTTGCGATACATTCTCTGGGTTGCGATGGATCTGCATGTTTAAATGGTTGTGCTTATAATGTAGATTATTGGTTGTGATGGTCTATTTATGATTGTGATAATTACAGTCAATGGGGTTGTGGTGGGCAAGAGTTGAGTAGTTATGGTGGGACTTGTGATGGGCATAAGTCAAAGAATTTGTGATGATTTTGGGTGTAGTTGTGAAGCTTAATTGAAGGGGTTGGGATGCGTATGCTAGGAGGTTGTGTTGAGACTATGAGGTTGTTGTGATCGGTTGTAGTTGACTTTACTGCATCTAATTGTGCTTAATGTGTCCCATTTAATCATGCATAATAATAATGTATATGTTCTTGGATGCCCAATTAATATTGCATTACATTATGCAAATTGACAGAGTTGAGTGTAGGAGCTCAAGTCCAATGCTCCTTGGCATCATACCAGATTTGGAAGGAGTTGTGTATGAGCAGGTCATGAACACTTGTTTTCGTGTCTTCTTTGAGATGCCCGATACGATGATGTGCCATAGAATAGTCAACCACATATTAGCTAGGAGGAAGAGTGATTTGACATTTATAATAGTGGCCAGTCAATGACATTAAGCCCATGGATGTGAGCATTATATTAGGGTTATCACTATATGGAGGAGACAATCAAGCAAGTAAGTCATCCCCCCACACTAAGAGCTCCTTCAAGAATAACATGTTCCCGAGAAGTGTAATAAAATCACTGTAAAGGATATAAGGGAGAAGTTTAAGAACAAAAAGTTACAAGTTGTAGAAAAGGTTAGGTTGATCTTGCTATATCACATTGTAGTGTTCCTCTTGTCTAGGCTAAGGGACCTAATAGACATGAAGTTTTGGGAAATGATGAATGAACTTAACTTATATTTTCTTCATGTCCTTGGACAAAAGATGTTTACATTGCATTTTGGAAGGGCATTACTAATGCCTATGAGGAGTGAGTACCGAAAGAATAAGAAAGATCAGTTCAACTTGATTGGTTGTGGAATCGTATTATAGGTATATTGCTACTTTAGTTATCTACGTTACACTCACTACAACAAAAATGGCCTTTAGCGACGGCAAAAACTGTCGATAAAAGTGTTTAATCTGTCGCTACATCTTTATAACGACAGATTTTTTCCGCCGTTAGATCGGTTGTTATAAGTGGCGCCGCTAATGACATTTCGACGGAAAAAGGGCAATCTGTCGATAATATCTTTGCCGACAGTTTTACCGACGGATTTATTTCTGTCGCATGTGTCTTTTCGCGACGGTTTTATACCGTCGGTATACATATTTAGCGACGGTTTTAAACACGCACTCCAAACTCCGTTAGATACCTATTGCGACGGTTTTTGGTCATTTGTAACAGATTTTATCTGTCGATACAGACTTCGAAAAAATAAAAAAAAATAAAAATAGCAGCTTGATGCTGCTTTGCTAAATATGGATAACAAGCATTATTTATAAATACAAAATATATTCTCATATATTATTCATATAATTAGTACCTAGGATCCATTTCTTCCTGTCGTAGCTAAATTATGATTAAGGAAAGCTCTAAATTATAATTTAATAGCTATGAATTGCCTGCAAATTATGAAGTCGCTCTCTGAAAGTAGAAAAGGACCTAGGATCCATTTCTTCCTGTCCATCAAAAAATAAGTGCAAACAGAGAGTTCAATCATCAATGCTTTTAATAGAAAGTAAAAAAAAGAGAAATCAGAAATCAAGATTTGACTGTATAAATGTATTTTGAAGAATGTGCCATCAATAGGAAAAACACAAAAAGGAACCTTCCCATACATTATATGGCACAGTAAATGTAAGGGGACATTAAATTAAAATTTAATTGAAATATGTATTGTGTTCCATATACCCACTTAACAGCCAGTGGGAGAAAAATTATCCAACTCAAACAAAGTGATAGGTAGCTCAGTGTCTGGAAGAGGAGCCATTTCACCAGTATCATCCAGAAAAACAACCGGGAAAGGTTCCCCTAATAAGCCAATCTCACAACTTGTAATTTATCTACGCAGGAAGGGAGGGCACTTCATCAGGAGATATGCCACAGTTCACTGCCATTTCTGTCCTTTGGCATCACAACCTTACGAATGGGTATATCATAATTCAAAGTAAAATCATAATCTAGAGAATCATGTGCAGGCACAGCCATTATTGCTCTGGTGCCATAACTGTAGAAAAAGAATGAAGTGTCAAATGGTGTGCAGATAGACAGAAGTGATTGTTAAGACACATAAAATAGATGCATAAAAACATTCCCAACACATAATCTGCAACCCATATATTGGGATAGATTCACCAGTAGCTGGATTTCTTGCATATGAACCAGAAAAGACTTCAGTTTTTTCCTTCTGGAGTTCAGTTCTCTCTAGATCACTTATCCTTGATGCTTGCTCACTGTATTCTTCCCACCTGATTGTAAAGATTAGTATTTTTCTAATTCCTGAGAATTGTTGGGATTACTTCAATGTTTGACCAATAGAATTGAAAATGACAAAAGCGTGAGCGTACACTTTTGAGCTGGGCATTAGATATCAGAGATGGTAACAATGAATGCTCAGGAGCAACCACTAGATATCTGCCAGAGGAGTGGTGAAAAAGGTAATTTATGCACAAAAATGACCTGGAACAAAATTTTCACATTCAATAGGAGAAAATTAAATTGAAAATTAAGACCATACATCGCTCCAAAGATGGTATCTGGTCTGGTGGTAAAGATCGTCATCTTTCAACCATGTTCTTCTCCATCTGTGCTGAGAACTGGAAATTCCATCTCAGCCCCCTCTGCCCGACCTATCCAACTCCTCTGCATTTCTTTGATGCTATCCGACCAGTCAAGTTCGTCCAAGTCTTGGAGAAGTTGATCAGCATATTCTGTAATTTTCAGCATCCATTGACACAATGGCTGATTGTATAAAGGTAGGAGAGAAAACAAAGTAAGAGCCAAGGAAAGAGGAATACAATGTCACTAAAAGGAAAAAAGCCAATGCAAACCAAAATACCTTGGTCCTTGCTTCGCACTGGTTTTTTTCTGCCTCCAAAGCTTGATGTTTCTCCTCCAACTTTTGGTAAAACTAGACAGAGAAATCAAGCCTCAGTAGAGTGTTTACTGACTTCCATCCAACATATGTACTTGAAAGCTGGTATTTTATCTTTTAGTTTAAGTGACTTTACTAGAGCTTGTGCGTTTCAGAACAAAAAGGAATGCTGCTAGACAATACCTCTCTTCACTTCTCTGCACGTTCACTGACCCTAAATGTAGGAGCACTTACCACAGTATGGCCCTCTTCTGAGGCAGGCCTAGACGATATTGTATAATAAATCAAGAAACACAAGAATCAATCAAAGAAGGTGATCGCCATTTTTACCCATTAATCCAGAAGCACGACAAATGCATATAAATGAAAAACAACCTTCCTCGATCAAACCAGTACCAGAGTAAAAAAACACAGAAGAATTCAGAAAGCCTATGTCCCTTGTTCACCATGAAAAGTGCAGTAATTTAAACTCCACTCCGTAACTAATGGTTCCTATCAGATCATGCAAAGAACTATTTTTCTGATTTGGAAAAAAAACATGTCTCATTTGGGCATTTCAACAAACATGTAATGTCCACCCATGCATTTCAATTAGTCCTTTCATCAAATGTTTAGAGATCAGTACTAGTAGATTCGCACAAATACAACTAAGGTGATTTACTCACTGAAAGCTCTTTTTTCCTCTTCTCATTCTCTCAGATGCACAACGTCCTCTTCGTACTCACTTATCAGCCTTCTTGGATAAAGAAATTGCATCCACAAAAAATGAAACTTTTCATTCCAGCACAAATTAGATTTTTTTCTCCTCCAATCAACACGAAATTTGACATCTTACCTTTCTGAAACAAAGCCCAAAGTTTGATTTTTTTCCCCGAATCGGCTCTCAACCTTCCCAATTCGGCCTCCCAAAGCGCCCTTTCCAAATTGAGACCTTTCTCTTCCTGTTCACGATCTGCACCTCGCCGGACCACCCATCGCCTCGTTCATGGACGCCGTCACCTTCGACCTCGCCGTCGATCGTGACCGCCGTCGCCGTCGAATGCTCGAACCCAGCAGTCGGCCTCGCCTCGGTTTCGCCAAGAGCGCTCGAGCTTTTGGATTTTGGGGAACCCGATGCCAAACGGATTTTAGGCCCAGAAAAAAAATTTCGACAGACTTGTTTCTGCCGTAAAAATCCGTCGAAAAAAGCAGTTTTATACCAACGGAAAGTTTTCCGCCGCTAATATCGGCCGTAATAAATCTTAATACCCACGGACTCATGTCGCCGAAAATAATCCGCCGTTAATGTTCCTCCTTTTACGACAGATTTATTTCTGTCGCTAGTAATGGATATTATCAACGGATTATTTTCTGTTAAAAATAAATCCGCCGTTAAAAGCCATTTTTGTTGTAGTGACTGTCATAACTAACTGCAATGTTTAACATGTAGATGTTTAGTTATTCGAACTAGCAACATTCAAACACAAAAAATTTGGGCAGCAACCCAAATGGAGGATGAAAATGAGCATGCACTTAGGTTGAAGAAGTGGATGGTTAGAACTGCTCCTAATTTGAATGAGGCAGGTGATGTCGTGGATACCGAGGGTTTAGCTAAAGAGATTATCTTGCCTAAGGAGGAGAAAGCCTTAGACTTGTTCACCTTGGGCTAGCAAGTGGCGGGCGATATTAAGGCCAACAGGAAGGCACACTAAAGGAGCGAGGTAAACAATAAGGCACTACTGCAGGAGGTGGCTAAGAGGACATGAGTTCATGCACCACAAGAGGGACCCGACTGTGACTCTAAGATTAAGTCAAAAGACATCCAATGACCTAGACACGAACATAGCTAAGAAGCCACCAATGTAAAAGCCAATGAGCAAGCTAGTATTGTTAATATTCAAGGTACTTCATTGTATATTGGTTATGATACACCATATATAGGTTGTGGTAGATCCTATATTTAGTTGTGATATATCTTTGATTTAGTTGTGATGTTATGTAAGTTCGTATAGATTATATATTTAATTGTGATAGATTTTTTATTTAGTTGTAATGTTATATTTGTAGGTTAGTATAGATTATATATGGACCTGTCTAGCCTGACCAACTTTGTCACCAAAATCACATTACCACCAAACAGGTTTTGCCACATCAACAGGGGGGAGGGGTAGAAGGAGGAATTACAACTTTAGCTAATATTTGTGTCCCCCCCCTCACTTGTCCTTTGGTCCTGCTTTCTAGTCACATAATGTGGTTAGGAAAATATTTTCTATTATATATTTAGTTATGATGATATATAGGTTATGATAGCCTAGTTTGTGATAATGAGGTAGTTGTGTTGTGTTTTGTTATTTGTTGCAATAAGATTGGTTATGGTGTTTACTTTTACTGGTTGTGAAGAAGGTTAATTGTATCTCGATGTTGACGAGAAATGTCATTTGTATTCATAGCATCCACTAACGCTGAGGGAGAAGCAAAAAGATCACCTAAGAAGCAACCCTCAGTTACCCACACTTGATTCCTATTATTGACCTGAGGATTCTCGTGGTAAGTTTATTTTTCTAGTGCTTGTTGTGATGTATTATAGATATGTTATTTTTCATAGGTTGTGATTACTTATATACATGTTGTGATTTGAACATCCTAGATTGCAATTTAGAAATTGAATTTTAAAGTATTATTTTTGATAAGTTGTGATTGATTATGAAATAGACTATGATATTGCATTAGTTTAGGTTGTGATAGATTTTAGCTCATGTTGTGATGACTTTTATATATAGGTTGTGAAGTATAAGCTGAATTCTAAATTATATTATTTTGGCTAGGTTGTGATTGGTTATGAAATAGATTGTGATAAATTATAGCTTATGTTGTCATGATTGTTATATATAGGCTGTAATAGATTTTATTCTAGTTGTGATTATTAATCTAAGTAGGTTGTGATTAAATGTCAACTTCTTCTTAACTCATTTTTTGTTTTATATTGTAGGAGGGGAACTTCGTTTTTGCTTGTGCATGCAAACGAGAAAATTAAGATAAATCAATTGTAAGAACAGAATGTCATCCACTTTTCTTTTGCGAGGATGCAATCCTCAAAAATTGAAGGCAAGGCAGCGAGTTAAAGGAATTCCAAGAAGACCATGAGACGTTGGTTGACTTTCTATGGAGGAAAACATGGAGTATAAAACTTGGAGGTTGTAGCAGGCCGATCTAGATGGGGATATTGAAATGCTATATCCCAAGAAGAAATGGCATTGGGAGGTTAATGCAGGAATGAGAGGCCCAAATGATTATAATGAATTAAACTGCACGAAGTGGCCAGTTCCAGTGCTCAAGGGTGGGCAAAAGTCTTTGATTGAATTTAGGCTTGATAAGAAAACTACTTGCATATATGATAATATGAAGATTAGAAACGTTTCGTACGAAATCTACATTTTCTTACTTACAATGAGGAGGCATGCCAAATATGTTATGCACATGGATTTTGAAGAAAAAATGGTTATAATTCTTGAGGCACAAGATAACACTGACGATTGCAATATATATATATATATATATATATATATATATATATATATATATATATATATATATATATTGCTCTAGGCGATACCCTTTAAAGGTTCAATGTTGAGTTTTAAAAAGTGGATTGTTTGATTAATTGTTTCCAAGATTCCAGATATATGCATAAATTCTTTAGAGTTTGTTCTTTCCATTGTGGAGGTTTATGATGTTAACTTTGACTAAGTTGATATTCAGACTTGCTGGTTTATGAATTAATTTGTAGTTCAAACTTGATCGGATATAATATATTTTTAGTCTCAATTCAAACTTATTAAATGTTATTTTTATGTTGTGTCTCACAGTTTCTTCATGTTGTGATATGCTTTGCGACTGTTTATTCTTAGTTGTGATATACTTTTATTTTTAGTTGTGACGCTTGTGTCACTATTTATGTTTAATTGTGATGTTTAGTTGTCGTAGTAGACTGAGGCTTGTTATATTTAGATATGATAGTATTAGTTGTGGTTGCGAGTTTAGTTGTGACGTGTACGAGAAGTTCCAATAGAATAAGTATGGATTGTGAATCATGTTGTGGCAAAGTTTATGTTAGTTGTGATAGAGTAGTGACATGTTAATGAATGTGCAGTTGGGTCCGAGTCCGTTTCTCTTTGCGAGTTTGGACTACCTTCTTGGACAAACCTGTCCATATTTTTGAAACACGCCCAACTGAGAGAAATCGATCAAATCAAACCCGAAACAACATCAATCGAAGTAGTAGATAAAAGCATTTTTGTTCATCTCCTCAAGATCTAAAAGTAGGTACTTCCAAAATTTATTTTTGGATCTTGGAAGGCTTGAAATGGTTCATGCACAGTGGAAAAGTAAAATTTTTTGGCGGCCATTAATAGAAGAAACGAAGCTTGGGAAAGATTCATGGTGGAGCACATGATGTTGGAGGCCGGAAAGTTGATGGCGGATTGCATCATGTACGACAATGGCGGAGAGCAATTGCTCCATCTTCTCTTGATAGGAGACCGTAAGGGTGTTTTGGTCTTTATAGTTAAGTGGACCACTTTCCAAAGCAAATGTTTAACTACTATAGTCCCCGAGAACAAAGTGGAGAAATTTTTATTTAGTTAGACCAAAACGTAATTATGTCAATTACTTAATTATTCAGTGTGCCATCCCCCACCCAGTATTTGTGCACAACGGATGTGGCACACCCGATAGGCCGAATAATTTCTTATCTAATGCTCTTAAATATAGATCGGTGGATTTGCTCATATGAGAATTTCACTGGAGACTACAGCAGTTGTCTTACCATTTGGTGGCAGGTCAATTTGACATAATGCATCTTAAGTTGGACCAATGATTTGGTGGGATGGGGCATAACGTGAGAAGCCCACGAGACCTTACAAAAGCAGCCAGCCCCTCTCTACTTGGGGAAAGTCAGTATGTAATATACGATCTAAATAATTGCTTTGGGACATTTAGGTCTCCGGCCTAGGGTGGTGTTTTCTGCCCTGGCGGCAGCAACGCCTTGATGACCACTGCTAACTCACCAAGTTTGTTGGTCGGCGCTCACTGCCACCACCATTTCCCTGTGCGGCATTGAGTGAACAAGAACTATTCAGTTACTATGATGCACTGTGGGAACTTACTTGAACAACTATTTTAATTCAGGATCCGACGGCCTCTCGCTTGCCCCTTCCTGTCACTTGTGCTAGGCTTTCTTGGCCATATATGCAAAATCATCATGGATATTGGATACATGCAGCAATCTGCAAGAAATGCAGGTCCATTACCTAAACCTCCCTTTCTCGACATAACTAGATAAATGGAATGACAAATTTGTAGAGTAAATTTACTATTTCGCTTTTACCCTCACGGACCACGTCTTTTAACATCAAAACATTGTTTCCACCTTAATTGGATGTATTTAGTAGTTATTTAAAAAATCAAGAAGAGCCTCTTGATCTTGTGTTGCCATATAATCATTAGCGAGAGACACGAGCAGGTTTTTTCGCGCTCTATGCCGCGTTAATCAAGGGGTGCTATGGTATGTGAGGCCAACTAATCATCATAGTAAATGACCACATAAAATGAATATTCTATCCTGCAGTCCAATAGTACATAGCTGGATGTGCTCCCTGAAGACCAAAAATACGAAAGAGGAAGCAAAAGTTCTCTCTTTTCTTATAGGGGCCCAAGGCTCCAATAAATTTCACTCATTTTGCAATCTAGACGAGCTTCATTGCACAGAGGAAATAGCTGGAATTATATAAGCCTAGAGGGAGGCGGCCCACATCATTCCAATATAGGTGCAAATCCGTACAATGGTTCCACACCCATATTCCTAACTTCCTGTGGAGTTCACATGGAACTTTTTCTTTTAAAAAAGGAGAAAAAGAAGAAAAGTTAAACGCATTTTTTTGGCAATGTAAAACGTTTTGTTAACCGATGGGTTTTCCCTAATGTACTTTTGATAGCGAGCATTGAGATCATGCAAAAAAATGCAATAAGAACCCTAAATCAGATGTACCCCAGGGATTTTCCTTTACAAAAATTAGGGTATCATTTTTAAAGTTATCTACGATCACACATTAGGGAAAACCCACAGGGAGGTAAGTGTGTTTGAAACTTTGAATCACCTTTCCACCAATTGTGTTAACACATGTTCATGATCCGACATCGCGATGCATTGGTTGCACGTGTGAATAGGGGTGCATATTTATTTTTTGCTTCACCGCTGATTATTTTACTTCTTATAGACGTTCCACCCTTGGGACTCCACGAGAGAGCCTCCTTTTTGGACTTCGGTTAGATTTGGCCAGACCCTAGGGAGACGACCATGGAGAAGTTGGAAGCCTCCTCGATCAATTGAGAAAGAGGTTTCCTTGTTCTCAAGCTCCAGCTGATCTGACCGGAACCTGAGAAGAGTTTGCCTCCTTTCTCGGCTCTAGCCAGAGCCCGAGAAGGAGACTACCATAGGGGCTGTTTGGATCGTGAAGTATCAAAGAAGTGAATTCAGTAGGTAAATTTGAAGTGGTGAATTCAACCGGTGATGTTAACCAGTCTGTACGTGTCAATGAATGTTGCAGGTGAAGTTGAAGGTGAATTTGCTCAAGTAGGTGGTGAGCAACTTCATGCATTTCCAGGTGAAGTTGGGAATAGTGGATACTTTCAAGAGAATTTGCAACTTCTCTATCTTAACCTACTTATGGTATATAAACTTCAGGTAAATTTTTAACTTCTCTATCCAAACTATTTTCAGGTGAATTGTCAATGAATTGATGGTATATTTTGGTTATTTCACTGTCCAACAGCCCTTAGGCGACAAAGATCACAGGGAGCGACAAGTGGTGCATCAACTAGGGGATGGCTACCAATTGCTAGCATTGGAAGAGATGTCACGCCTCAAATTTTTGGATTCATCAGAGCACGAACATAATTAAGCCTGCTGACTACTTGGGATGCGACGTGGAAAATTGTACCATCATTTACACAATTATCGTAAGACTTAAAATTAAAAATTCACCTCGGATGAGACTATTAATTAAATAAAAAATTTATAAAGTATTGAAAATAATAATCCAACATAGTTTGTTTTTTGCACAACCACAATTCATTACAAAGTTTGCAAAATAAACTGACATAGAGAATTTAACTGATACTGTCTTCACGTTCCCAACTTCCTGCTACTCATTCAATTCAATTCTTAGCTAGATCTGCAATACAGGATGCGTGAGTACTTCAAAGATATACTCAATATAATGCAAAACCATAGCAAAAAAATGATGAAGATTCAAGAAAAAGTACAGTGATGGAGAAATAATATAATATAAAACTAAACAATAGAATTTATATCAATAGGAACACAAGAAATATCACCATCATAAGGACATCAATATCCATCAAACTTTATTATATCCACAGTGTAAAGAGATATATGATTTTTGCTCTCAAACAACTGCAAGCATACGAAGTTTTGCCCTATACCTTAGGTTTTCTCTTTAAAATTTGTCATGTGTCTAGAATAAGGACCCCATCGGTGCTTACAGACACAATGACCGGAGACTGTTAGACCTTATATGATATCTAACCAGCCTAGAAACTTATATGTGGTGCCTCTCTATGGGTAGGAGCTTTGGAGAATACAAAGTCTAAATAAATCTAGTCTCTCACCCTGACAGAGTGTATCATGGCTTAATGAGCATGCTATGATAATTTCAGTCTCAACGATCATCGCACTAAAAGAAAAGGAGGTTGCACACATACAAAGTTTTGCAACCATTTTAGAGGAGACAATTAGCTCACAACAAATAGCTTCAATAGAAGCTTCCAACGTCGATGTTCTACATTCATAATGAAAATCCTTTGAGAGAGAGAGAGACACTACTCTTGACCAAAAAAGAGTTGAAAGGCTTTTTAAGGCTTCTACAATAAGTGTTTTATTGTCTTAAATCAATACCTTCAATTATATTATTAGGTACAATCAATTAGGGTTTTCAATGAAACCAACTGCGAGTGTTTTATTCCTCATAATTATTTATAGAATGCCCTACTGTCCCTACCCTTAATTATAAGCACTTAGGTCATTACTGATAAGTGTTTACAGCAATAATCATGTCACTTTTATTGGTAGTTCACAAATTTACAATAGAGACATGAAAACTTATTTTTAAGACTGGAAATTTTTACAAAAGATACTCCTATAAATCTAGAATCCAACAAAGAAACAACATTTTTCAACTCTTGTAGAATTAATTGTGGCCATTTTAGTTTATGTCAATGTTGCATAAACAGTTCTAGCCGAGAGTACTGTTTTAACCCGAGAACAACTTAGTAGGTCTAATTGTGGTTTAAATCATACTTAATTTGTATACTTGCTTAGAATTAAGTATTTTATGGTAGTGACTCCTAGAAGAATCATGTGGCAAAGTGTGACTTCACGGGGACACATGCCATACCTCGTCAGTGACTGTAGCCACTTCTGGTTGGCAGTCTTTAGTAGGATTACTAAAAAGGCTGAGTATCACTGTTTAAGCTTGATGCATTTTAATCAATTATATACCTAAGTGGTTCTCATGACTTTTAAGTAATACCTCTTTTTTGCTGTCCAGAATTTATTATGACAAACGGAAGGAACTTAGGTCGACATAATTGTATTTTTGACATGATTTAAGTCTAATCCGGAAACATGAACAATGATTCATCTTTCTACACACAGAACAGTCCCTACTGATTGAGACAACTTTAATAGGATAGAAGTGTCACACACTAGAAGAGCATGATAGCAAGGAATCAATAGGAATTTACACATCTCATCATTTTATTACGAGTATAAACAACAGAAATTTAAACATCAACTGCCGATGAATCAATTTAGCCAAATAATATAGAATATGACTTCAATACTTAGAGATCACAAACATAAATATGGATCATCAATATTAGCACAACAATATTATTATTCAACATCTAAATCGAAAGGAAACTATGCATTCAAGTATTAAAAGCCCTAGAAGAGGCCATCTAAAATCATCCTACCTCGTTACGATGGAAATCTTTCTCACGTTGTAAAAAAATCCAGTCATGTACAAGTTCTGTTCATCGCTAAAACAGGTCCGCCAACAATAGGATGATGAGGTGTAGTGAGAGAGGAGAGGGTCCTAGATTTAGTGAGAGAGAGAGAGTGGTCGTCGGCCAAATCATGGGTCACCCAACTGTCACGCCCCGAAATCCCATACCTCGATCGGAGTGCGGAAGCCAACCAATGAGATATATTTCGAGGTAGAGATCCCGAGCACGCGACCGAACAGTCAATTTTCCAACCGATTACAATCATCTCAAAAGGACGTATAACCGATTATGCCCGCAATCAGTGTAATACAATAACAGACATCAATAAATAATATGAAATGAATTTACTTAATAATAATCCATTTAAGAAAGTCAATTAAAATAAACCTATAAGTCTATGGCACACAATTGCTAATAATTTCATAAACATCAATAAAAGCAAAACAAATAGCTAAATAGTCTTTAAACTCTTCTCGGCGCTTGCAATCCGCCTTTCCACTACTGCACTTCCTGATCTCATTTTTTATTTGCGCCTACATCAGATGATCCATGAGTATTTCATAGAAACACTC
This sequence comes from Houttuynia cordata, assembly GCA_039654745.1. Lineage (NCBI taxonomy): Eukaryota > Viridiplantae > Streptophyta > Magnoliopsida > Piperales > Saururaceae > Houttuynia > Houttuynia cordata. Next base: position 17,251,842 of record CM077509.1, read on the forward strand.
AGTAGGATGTAAAAACCCACTGAATTAAAACAAGCAGTATGAAGAGAATAAGAATAACAAAAGATTATGAACATCCCACAACATCTAAACTGAACCAAGGTCTATACACCTGCAAGGTTAGTCAACAACAATTCCAACTCGCAAGTATAGGAAAACATCAATAAAGCTTCGAACAAACATATGTGTAAGGAGAGAATAACAATCATATCAAAGACTCCAGACATCTAAAGTGAAAGGAGTTACAATTTCTGCTCGCTACCCTGGTCGCTCGCAAGTGACTAAAATAATATACCAGAACTACCCTAGGGGTCCTCTTTTCGGAACCCTGCCATGCGTCTAGGATGCTAGACCCACCAATGCTTACGGACACAATAGGCGGAGACTGAGGACCTTCCGTAATGCCCACAATCTAACGTACGTATAGTGCCTCCCTTCGAGCAGTATGGAATCGCAATTTCATAAATATAAGTGACCTTGCAAGATCTAACAATGGCTTAATTGAGAATACTATGAATCTACCATGGGGAGAGTCTCGTGAGATCTCTAGTGGAAGAACAATCATGTAATCAATATAAGCAATATCTCAAAGGCATATAGGTCACAACACTCTAAGATTATAAGGTATCTCTTATCAGAATAGACTCTCTCATGGAGTATGGATAGAAGTGTCAAAGTCTTTGGTCAACACATAACTCACTCATTGGAGTAGCATAGAATAACAAGATAACCTAAATACTACGAATAATAACAACTCACCCAAGGAGTACCATACAATCAATACATACCTTTCATACTCAGCCCTAGATAGGAATTTCTTATACACATTGAAATTCTATAATACAAATATCAAAGATAAGAATCAAAGAATTCTTAGATGATTTGAATTCCAAGTGGAATCACAATCCTATTATAATTTAAAAATAACATAATACAAAAATTAATTTATTCAATTAAAAGAATTCTAATTCAAGTTATACTTTCTTGATTAGGTAGACCAATATTTTTTTTTTACAAATTTTTCAAGTCGTCAGAAGAGAAGATGGGTGAGTTATGTTGGGCAAATAGTAGATTTTTTTCTATAAAAAGACCACCCAAAAGAAAAAAAGAAAAGGTTGAACTGAGCTTTTCTTGGGTTAGAAAACCATACTCACACACAAAAATATAAAATGCAAAAAAGGCAAGTACACGCTTCTCACAATATTCCCATCTCCCATTACAGCTTCCAAAAAGAATGAAACTTGACCGGCTCCTCTCATGGCAGACCTCCTAAGCTGACCCTCCCCACCCACCAATCACCATCCCCAGCTCTTGCGTCCAATTCCCACCTTCTTCCCTCCCTCCCTCCTTTTGGATAAGTGGGAAGAAGCCTCAGGAACGACCCAAGAGTGGGCGACAACCCCGACCACTTCCCTCCCATTCAGAAGCAGTGGAAGAAGACGGCAACAAGGCACAAGGATGTGCCCCCTCCGCGTGCTTCTAATCTTCCTCTCTGCCACCTTCGCCGGCATCCTCTTCCTCAAGGGCCTCAACTCAGCTTCCGACCACCTCCAACCTCCCGCCGACGCCACCGACAAGTCCCGAGCTTCCATTGACGACTCCTCCGTCTCCCGCTCTTCCAAGGTCTGCCTCAGATCCCGCATTTTGTTTATCTTTTATGGGCTTGGCTCGTTTCTTGATGTGTTTGCTGAATCTTGAATCTTGACATGAAAAAGGTTCTGTCTTTTTTCGGATTTGACATTATGATCTTCAAAAGAAACTGTCATGAAGTTTATCTCTGCTGCTTCTTCCCCTACAATTGGTTCTTTTTTGGGTTCTACTCATTTCTTGATGTGTTTGGTGAATCTTGAAGCTTGACATGAAAAAGGTCAAATCTTGACATTCTGATTTTCGGAAACTGTCATGAAGTTTCTCTATGTTGCTCTTCCCCATTTTCGGAGTTTTTTTTATTGGCTTACATCTCTGCTCTGCACCTTGTTCGTTCTAATTTTTGCTCATATTTTGATGTGTTTGGTGCATCTTGAAATTTGACGTGTCTTTTTTCTGATCCAGATTCTTGGTTTTGAGGTCCTGTCATCATGTTAATCTATGGGTGCGTTTGGAAACTGATTCTTTGAAAAAAATCAGGCTGATTCGGCCTGATTCTTCTGATTTGTGTTTGTTTATTGATTTTACTGATAGGAGGTGCTGATGGTGATAGGTGAAAATAACTGATAGGGTGTTTGGTTACTGATTTGCTCAATTTTCATTCCTGACGGTGAAAATTGAAAAAAATCAGTAAATCACCCCTGAAAGAGGTGATTTTGCTGATTCTCATTCGAACGAGTATTAGCCTGAAAATTTTTTTTTCGTCACCTCCACCATCGCCACCGCCCACGGCCGGCACCACCCACCACCACTGCCACCGCCCACCATCGTCGCCACCCACCGCCTACCACCATCGTCGGTCACCGCCCGTCGCCGGCCACCACTATCGCCGCCGACCACCACCGTCGTCGTCGCCGGCCGCCGGCCACCGCCCACCGCCCACCGCCTACGGCCGGCACCACCTACCACTACCACCACCCACCGCCCACCACCAACGTTGGCCACCGCCCGTCGCCGGCCACCACCATCGTCGCCGGCCACCACCATCGCCGTCGACCACCACCGCCGCCGTCGTCGCCGGCCACCTGCCAACGGCCACCACCCATCATCGCCACCGACCACCGCCGCCGTCGACCATTGGCCACCACCTACCACCACCGACCATCGACCACGGCCCACGGCCCACCACCCACCACCGTCGACCATCGACCACCTGTCGTCGGCCACCATCGCCGCTAACCACCGCCGTCGCCGTCGCCAGCCACCGGCCAGCCACCACCACCATCGCCGCCGGCGCCACCCACCACCAACGCCGCCATCCGCCGTCCAAAAAAGAAATTTTTCACCGGCTTTGCCAAACACAAATCAAACCTGATTTTTTTTTAGGTTCCCAAACGCAAATCACCAATCAAGAGTTAGACTGATGGTGAAAGACTGAAAATATGATTAATTTCAGGTTTCCAAACGGATTTTCCACAATCAGAAAAATCACCTACAAATCACCTTGATTATTTTAAGCCTGATTTTTTTGTTTTACCAATCACTATCAGTTTCCAAACGCACCCTATGTTGTTTCTTGGTGATATTTGGAGCTTTTAGCTTGAATCTCTGTACTTAGACTTATGTTTTGGTCAGATACAATTTGAGGGATTTTGTAGGTTCATGGTTGGGGTTTGACCGAAAAACTTCATAAGTTTCCAAAAATTGAAGATACAGATCAAGAAATTGAACTTAAGTCTTTTCTGGGATTTGCTTTTTGGAATATATGTTGGATGAGTCTTGAAGGTTGACATGCAAAAAGTTCGTTCTTTTTCCTGATCTGAGATATTGATTTCATGTTCTGTCCGATAGTTGCTTGGGGATTTGGTTATTTGTTCTCAATTCTAACATTTGGTTGATTGATATTTGATTTCTATTTGTATTTCTTCCGGATTATTTTTTCTTGCTTCTTACACTCATTTTTCCTTTATCTGATTCACAATTCGTTTTTTCAGGTTTTTGCTGCTATTAGCTCGGGATTCTGGATTTGTGTGGAGATGGCAAGCGGCCGCTACCTGTGGAGGAATTTGTCTGCGCTGAAGCAATCCACGAATTGATCTCAAGACATGTTTGTCTTTTCTTCCCTTTCTTATAAATCTGTGTATTGCGTTGTTGTAGTCGTCAGTCTTTTGTATATTGCTTGTGCATCTGGTATATCTCCTGGCCACCTAAACTTCATTTGGAGAACTAGTTTATGTTGTATCTGTTTTTGGTTACGGGTAAAAAGACATAACGCCATCAGTAAAAGAAAAAGATTCTGGCAGTTACTTGCTCTTCTCATTCTCCACCACTAAATCGCAGTATCTGGCGTGGTTCTGAACAGAAACCTCAAATGTCTCCCTTTTGAGGACCCGACTTCATAATCTTCCATCTTCAGGATTCTTGCAACGATTCGGACCCTGTGACGCAAAGTCGATGATCAACGCTTTTGCAGGCTTGAAGCAAATTCCATGGCTCAAATTCAAGAGAACAATAATCTTGCCTTCTGTATGGGATGGGAGGAGAGAAGCAGGTAGGTGAGGAGGAGGAGAAGGCAGGGTTTCCCTTCTCTTGAGTTTAAGCCATGGAATTTGTTCATAAAAGAGCGTCGTGGTAGATCATCGAGTTCATGTCATAGGGTCCAAATCCTGGGAAGAATCCGGAAGGTGGACTGAAGCTGGGTCCTCAAAAGGGTGCCCCACATTGAGGTTTGTCATAGGAGAAGCAATACTGTGTACACCATATGTAGTTTTAATCCTTGATCTCAGCAAGTAATTCTTCCGGCTGTTGAACAGATCAAATCTATTCTTCTATGTGGTGTAATAGTGGTGAATTGTAACTAAGGGTATGTAAGTGAACTGTAACACATTTGCTATGAGTAGTCTCGATCCCTTATTTTGAGACTCTTTGATAATTAATATTCACTTCATCAGTACCTTATACACTGATGGATGTTGTAAGAGATTTAGGGGCCATTTGGGGCGTGAACAAACCAAAACATCCACAGTGAAAAATCTCATTTCATTAAAAAAACCGGAAATGAATAGTGAAATGGGATTTTACACTGTGGATGTTTTGGATTTTTCACGCCCCAAACGGCCCCTTAATTACATGATCGTATAGAATAATTTACCCCTATGCAATTTGAAGGGAATACTTTTGGTTCTGATGATTATCTGGAATATGAATCAGCAATTTTTTTTTAAGTTGAGTAGGTGACAAACCTCAGTTGGTGTTAATCTATTTGTTATCGTAGTTCTCTTGTAGATTGCTACTCTGTGGCAGCCTTATTTTCTATTAGAGCCTAACGAGGCTGTGCGTAAGCAGCTATGTTTTTCTGAGCGCATGCCTACCACCCCCACTTTCAACTTACCTAACCTGCATCTGGGAAGCTCTGCAAATGAGGCAGGGGGAGATGTTTATACACCCACCCAGAAGCTGGCTGGTCTGCCTTGGCTGCCGCTTCACCGTGCTCCATCGCTGCTTTTGCCAAAGGCTGCCTGGAGCTCAGAATTTTTTTTTGCCTTTCTATTTTTTTTATCATTGCCTTTTCTTTCCTATTTTAGCCTAGCAGTTAATTCGTGGTCTGCTCATGTCTGAACTTGATCTTTTGATAGAAGCTTTAGAAATGTGCTAATGCCATGTAACTTGGGTGTTTGTGTTATAGAAATTAGCAAATTGGGAGAAAACTAAATTTTATGTAGAGGGATCAATGGTTCTTGAAGTACTATTAATTCTTTAATGGGTTTTAAGGTTAAGCTGAGCAGCAAGCTAATCCATGCTTTAGATTCATGAAAATTTGCCCTTATTTCCTTCTTTTTTCGCCCAAGGAAGTGTTCCTTGTTGCTGGGTAATATAATCAGTCTTCTTTGTAATATTGGTTGGCACTCTTCCTTGCTACAAATATTCCATTTGACTTAATTCATGAACTAAGGAGTTTCAGTAATTGGCCTTCACTCGTCCTTGCTACAAACATGGTTCATGAAGTAAGGAGTTTTGCAACAGGAATGTGGATCTAGTGTGCATTTGCAATTCAAATATTTAGATACCAGCCGTTATTCTGGGTAGTGTTGGCAACGTTTTATTTTTGTTGTCGAATTGCTTTCTTTTCTTTTAGTTGAAAATCTCATTCACTGTTTATGGTCGAATTTTGAATCTTGATACTCCCTAAATAGTTGATTTTGATAAATCAAATGCGACTGTTAATGTGCGACGGAGGGACAAAAAGAAAAGAAGAGTAATATCGAACACGTTGTGGGGGAATGACTGCATTCAGTGGAGATGGTGGGTAGCCCATTAATAATAATAAGATAGACAAATTGGGATTAGTTAGGCATTAACCACCATTTATCCTGCAAGTGGATATGACATGGTTTTCCTTTAACCAACAAAAAAAGGCAAAGCTCTTTTATAAAAAAATAAAAAAGGCAAGCCTTTCTAGGTCGTTGACTTTGCAAATGCCCACGAGGCTTTTATGGGTCATTGTGTCAATATTTTACGCCTTCATGGAACTTATTTGTTAAGAAAAACTAATCCGAAAAAATAACCTCATTCAATATTAGTAGTTTTATAGTGAAGCCTGTGGGTTCCTCTCCTGGATGGATGCATTCGTTAACATCCCTCCGTTCCATATTAGTAGTTTTATTTGGTTTTTCCAAATGAACAACCAAGTAGGACTATTAATATAAAACAGAGGGAGTACACTGCACTTTTTCTAGAATCCCAAGTCTAGAAATCCTTTATATTGGAGACATGTAGTCACATATAAACAGAGGGAGTGGCGGGGGTATTCAGATGCATCCATCGTAGTCACATGTTAGGGCACACATCCGGTGAAGTTTGAAAGCCACTCCCTCCTGGTCACTTTTAATTGAGATCGTTACATAATTGATTAATTTTATTGAGATGTGGGGTCCAAATTAAAAGCCTAGGCTTTGAGTCACCTTTCACACCTTTTGGTAAGTATGTTTTGCTAACTGTCTCAATCAAAAGTGACTGGGGAGTATTACTTTTATAGTTTCTTTCACACCTTGTACATGTTTACCTGACGCTGCTGAAGTTATTTTTTTGGGTAATTGATACCGCTCAAGTTTATTTTGAATATAGAGAAGAACCACATAAAGTCTATTTTTCCTTTTTTTAACAAAACTTTCTATCATATATAAAAAAAGTTTTTAAATAAACAGCACACCGAACCAAGACTTATACTTATACATCGTGTAGGAGGGGAATGGGGATGGCATGGGCCAATCCAGCTTTTGGTGGGCTGGTGGGATGCATTCGGATGCCAGTCAAAACAGATGGGCTTATAATTGTACAATCCGGACTTGGGTACTAAAATCGGCCCCAGCCTCGCTCTCTCTGCCTGCGAAAGGGGGCAGTTTGCTTCTTCTCTAGGCTTTGCCATCCCCTACAACCAACGAAATCTATATCTGCTAATGTGTAGGCTAGAAATTTTTTCAAATTCTCCTTATGAGTTCATTCAAATATTGCTCCCCCAATTTTATTTCAAAAGTCTTTTGGGAAAAATGTCCATCGTAATAGTCCGATTTTGGCGCAATTCAAGTTGAAGTAATATCTTCTGTACAGACAAAGTAACCAGGCAGACAAAGTAATCCGGACAGGCAAATAATCAGGTCATTTCAAAAATCACGCGGCCAGTGTTCGCCCGAGTGATCAATCTGGCTTGCCCAATTCGAGCCTATCCTGACAATCCCCAACCGCCCCCGCCAATGCAGAGAGAGAGAGAAACAAAAGCAATGAGAGAAGATGGCGAGGAAGAAGAACGAGATGATTGGTCGAGAGCCGCAACGGAAGCACGAGGGATTGCACATCTTGATGCCAAATTATCCAAAATAGCCCCTGTTTTTATTCTTTTCTTTTGCACACAAATATGCAAGGATATGAGCAATAATATGAATGACAATTTATATCATATCAATAAAACCATAATTGAATCGGTTTGATTACTACTAACCTTTGGACCTTTGTACCCTATGATCAAACCTTGAATAATGAATTCTATCAGAGATCATCAAAGACTCTAACACATGGACAATAGTCTCTATTCTCCTTGAGATAGAGAGTCTCTTCTTCCTCTTCGTTTATGGAACGAAATCTTCAAGATTGATTCAACAAAAACAAGAGATTGAGAGAGCACACGAGAGAGATGAGAGGAGGCGTGCCAAACCAAGGAAGAACCAGCCACCAGGCGTCCAAACGTGGTTACTGTTCATGCCCTCCTATTCCTCCTTTTATTTTGGGTTAGTTAGGGTATCCTTGTTTTCCTCTAACTCTAACCACCCCACTCCTTCTCGTAACGTACTCCTCGTAATAGTCTTGCATAGGTGTCTCCTCCTTCTAGTGTGGACCCCATGGGGCCTAACAAACTCCACGTGTCCATGCACCACTGATCGTTTAAATATAAAACCCTTGCAAGTGCACAAGGCAATTGTACTACGGAGAGTATTGATAAGGGTTGTCAAACCTCAGGGATAGATGAATAATTTACCAAATTCAAGAGAAAATAGCAATGTTGATTCTAGACTAAGAAAGCAATAAACTTTTAAACTAAATTAAGTGAGAATTAATCAATGTGGAGAAGATCAATGCTTCGAATCCACCACAATAAACTAGTGTATCGTCTCTCTCTCTCTTTTTGAATAAAGATTTTCAATTGGCTAGCATATTCCTCTCGGACATACACTTGTTAACTCAAAATATAGTGTTATCCTCTCGGATGTAACACATAAAACAATTAAAACATGGAATTGTGATCTATCTCTCTCGAGTATAAACTAATGAAATTTTATTGATATATAATATCTCAGTCTACTTATGTTCCTCTCGGATACGCAAGTATTCTTCGGATTGAAACTCGCAAGAATTCACTCTTGTCTCTCTTGAGTACAAAGAACAAACCTTTATTGAATTAACGGTGATTACATAATAAAATCCATATACCAACTAGAGTTAAAACATAAGATGAGAGAAAAGAAACTACATAACCAGATTATTGGGCTTCATCTACGCCTTGGAAAAGTGTTTAGCCTCGCATCGGAAGAGAATTCACCATCGTGTTCTTCATCTTCTTCTCTCTTTGCTCTAGCCTCCAATTTAGCTCTAAAGTCTCCAAGGGTTTCTCCAAGAATTTTCAAAACGTTCTCTCATAAGGCCTACTTATAAGAGCGAAGAGAAACTACAAAGTCCCCTTCCAAATCCGAGTCGAAATAGGTCTTATTTCCGATTTTCCGCACACGGCGATCGATCGCCTACCGATCGATCGCAATTCCTTCGTTATTTTCCCCCGATCGATCGCTTTGGCGATCAATGCCGTATAATACCGATCGATCGTAGTTACTGTCTTACACGATTAAAAAATTCCAGTAGTTACGATCGATCGTTTTGATGCCCGATCAATCATTTCCTTCAATACACTGCTTTTGTTGCTCTTGCGATCGATCGCATTGATAGCCGATCGATCGTAGTTACTGTTCATAAACTTCAAATGGATGTAACTTTCTGCCCCGAACTCCGAATTGCGCATGGTTGGTGGCGTTGGAAAGCTGAATTCTTGACTTTAACATGAATTTGAATCAGTCCAATCCGAGATTTGTACACGAAGTTATGATGATTTAACCATTGAAGTCTATTTTCACCTCATTTCTGTGTATTACTCTTGTTTCCTACAAAAACCAAAAACTATATTAAAGTAGTAGTTATTCTAATCAAACACTAGTATAATCATAAGTTTAGGAGATAATAAAATGTATATTTCATGTATAGATCAACCACACAAGAGGGCCGACTCCTCAAACAATTAGGTTATGTAATATAGGCCGAACCTATACTTATAACCAACATCCCTATGGGTTCAATGCTTATATTTGCGATTCAATAGTGACTCGTGCACTAGTCCTGTCGTAATCCAAAGCTATGAATTTGTTTAACAAATAGATCGGTTGCCAAGGCCTTAGTTAATAGATCAGCGAACATTTCAAGCGTAGGGAGATGGCTAACAATCAACTTTTCCCGTTGTAGCATGTCAAATATATAATAATAATGCACCTCAATGTGCTTTGCTCTGGAACTGATCTCACCATTACGGAGTGTTGACACTGTTGCCAAATTATTACAATAAATTTGGACATGAGCATTAGTTTATTGTTCTAGCTACAACTTAGCTAGAAACTCTTTAATCTACACTGCCTTGGAAGCTGCAAAACTGTATGCAATAAACTCAGCTTCCATAATGGACTTAATAACGCATTTCTGCTTCTTACTAGCCCACGCTATGACGCTGCCACCAAACATAAATACATAAATGACAGTGGATTTTCTGTCATCTTTACAACCAGCATAGTTTGAATCACTATTCCTTTCTAATGACAGACTCTCAGCCTGATGATCAAACCCAAGAGAAGGTTGACAAATTGTAATATATACTTGGTAAGTACAAGGTCAAACCACAAGGAATGGACGTAAGATTATTCTATTCCAAACTAATTTAAAAACTATTTAGCTTAGCAAATTAAGATTCTTATCAGGAAATTATGTAGAGAAATTGTAATTTAATTAACTACTAAAATGACGATTAAAGATTCAATTAAAACTAACTAAAGATAGCAAAGATAATCGATGAGAGATATCAAAGCTTCAAGGATCAATTATTTAATCAATACTCTGCGTCTATTTAATTACGCAATTAGATTCAAATAATGATTTGACCTAATCGGAAGATATTGCATTCAAACTCATCATAATAATCAACATAAAGATTTCGATTGAACACTTATCATTAACAAGCATAGCCTACTAATCACAAGGAATTATAAGCATTCGCCGTACCTTACGTTAACGATAAATTAAATAATTATATAGATTATGACTTTATTAAAATATCGCATTCAACCAAATAAACAATAAAAGCACTTCTTTATAAACGTAGAAATATCAACTAAATAACATCACCCCTAGCCTTGACAAAAGATTTAGCTATTCATATTCATGAGAAAAATCAGATTCAGAAGAAATTGTATGGGAAAAAAATATTGTAGCAATTTTACTATTCATGATACTGTAGCAGGAACATTGTTCACTGTAGCAGTACTATTATCGTCTTCCTCAAGTTGCGGAAATCACTGTAGCAAACTACAGTTACTGTAGTAGTACTGTTCACGATGCGAAATTAGTCCAAAATTCACACTTTTTCCTCTCTTTCTCTTCTCCTTTTTTCTCCCAATCTACTCCTTCTTCTTCCTTCTTGTTTTCCGGCCAAAAACACGACTCAAACACCCAATTTCTCAAAATGAAGCTCTATTTTTTTTCAAAACAGAACCACCAAAATTCAGTCCGCTATTTCTTTTTTCAAAAAAATTGTCCCAAAGTTCTCTTCCTTCTTCGTTTTTATAGCCAATTCGAGAGCCCATGACTCATTAGTCCAAATCCAAGTTGAGTCCTTATTTAGCTCAACAAATCCGATCGCAGCCAATCAAAATCTTAGTTCACAATTTGGCTCGAGCTTATCTATGCACAGATCCGAATCGAAAACAATCCAAGACGGGGATGCCTCTTCCAAATCAGACTTTCGCTTGATCATGCCTCTTTGATTTCCCAGCCGAAACAGACTCTGTTTTGTCGAATAGCGAAGCGTAAGCTCGAGCTCTCTTTTTCCTTTTTTTTTACTATTTCAAAACCCGTCGTATAGCTCTCGTTCGTTCGATATCATCCTGACAGTTCTTTTGTTTTCTTCACTAAAAACGAACACCCGCCTTCTCCTTAGATGACAATCAATGATCTAGATCATCTTTGCACATGGTCCTTTCTTTTCAAATTAATTCGAGTTTTTAAAAACCCGCTACAAGCCTCCTAGTCATCGGATCTTCTCAAACTTGATCTATTTGCATATAAACCTGATTGACGCACTTTAATCCCACGATCCGTATACTTTTAAAAACCTACAATAATAAAACCAAACCAAAATTAGACACAGTAAAAACATAATTCTTTAATTTCATTAATGCATCTAAATTTATTAATTATAGCAAATTAATTATTAATCCTCTAATTACTATCCTAATAAATAATAACCAATTTTATTCATATTTTATCATAAAAACTACACTAGGAAATAGGTAAATATGGCATATAGTCTCAGCATAAAAGTGCTCTGTTTGTATGCAATATCTCTCTAGTTGTACAAGGGATGTCATGAAATGTGCTTTACTCACTTGCTTTGATTTACATAAAGCTTGATATTAGTGTCCTGAGACGAGATGAATGTTAACATTCTATGTTTTAGTATTTCTTACCTGCTTATCCTTATTTACTTTTCACATCTGTTGACTCTTGCTTGTAATTTTGTTGAAAAATCCAGCTTAAATCTGAGAGTGAACTTCTTTTCAACAAAGTACTAGGAACACGTGGCAACTTGCCCCAACCTGCTTGGGTCTGCCCACCTTGTTACTAGGGCTGTTCCTGGACCGGACAGAGATTGTCCGCATCCGCGTCCACGAGAAGTTGTCCGGTAATGTATTATCCGTGTTCGTGTCCAGTTATCCAGATACCACGGACACGGACATCCCATCACTCACCCTCACCTCCCCACCCACCCTCACACCTGTCGATATCCCCCCCTCCCCCACCCACCCACCCTCCCTCATCCCCCCACCTGCTGTCCCTAACCCCCCCCCCCCCCCCCCCCCCCCCAAACCCTCCGGCCACCCTCATCCCCCCCAACCTGCAACTCACCCTCACGGCCTCACTCCACCCTCACCCTCCGGCCGTCCCTCCCCCTCACGCTCCGTCCTCCGCCAATTGCTGGACCTCCGCCTCCACCCCTGCGCGGCCCTCCTCCGCCCTCGCAGTCCTCCTCCGCCACCCCTTGTCTCTCCTCCTCCCCGCAACCATCCTCCTCCTCCTCCACCCCCGCGCGGCCCTCCTCCTCCTCCTCCTCCACCCCCATGCCCCTCCTTTTTCCACCCCCACCCCGCCGCCCGCCAAAAAGGAGGGACCTTTCCTCCTCCTCCACCCCCGCGTGGCCCTCCTCCACGGCTCCACCCCCGCAGTCCTCCTCCTCCTCCTCCGCCACCCCCCGTAGTCTGCCTTTCCTCCTCCACCCCGCCGCCCCTCCTTCTTCCAGCCTCGGCCATGGCTGCCACCTCCCCTGCTACAGCCCCTCCTCCACCCCGCCGCCCCTCCTCCACTCCTTGGACCTCGGATAGACGGCTGTCCGAGGTCCCTTGGCCGTGTTCGTGGCCGAAATCCACGGACAACTCTTCTCGGTGCGGACACGGCCACGGACACTTCAGACGCAGACGGCCCCGCGAACGCCGCCGTCCGCGAACAGCCCTACTTGTTACACCGGAGGCTATGTTTCACGCAATGAAGAATATGAAAATGAAGTAGACATTAGTGGTGATGAATATAATTTTGATGATGCTAGTGATAAAGAATTGCTTCATGGGGGAGAAAGTGGGGACGAAATAGAAAACAGGACTTGCTATCCTTCACAAGAGATTAATGGCCATGGTTTCCGAGAGACGAAGGAATCACCAAGTGGAGAAAACGTTTCACCCAATAATTTACCCATTCAATGTAGCGAAGACATTACATTTTCTTCAACACCAACAAAAGATATATCAATCGGGCGGAAGAAAATCAGAACTGTGTCGTCCAATCTCATCAGAAAGGTTAACTAGGTACAGCTTGAAATGCAACTAAACCCAAATGGTATAGATAATGTCGCCACCAAAACTGGTGCAAGTGATTTTGCAATAAGTTTCTACGAAAATAAGGCGGTTTCGTTATCACCGATTGATCGTCTTGTTGGGCTTGTTTTTGTAATAAAACATAAAGTGGCCCAACTATCTCAATTGACAGTATTTTGGGTTTTTAGAACTGTCTGGGTAATGGGCCTAAGTCAGAATACCCATTAAGTTATGGTTTTGAGTGGTAGATCTGAACCATTGGATGACCTATGGATGGACGGTCAGGATTCTAGGGTTCTTACAGTGGTGTCCTGGTTTAGTTATAAATACACCATTAGCCATCCTAATACGGTGTCTCAAGTGAGATTGCTCTCAGCCAAGTTCTAAACCAGAAACACGTGGTTCTGAAGACGATTAGCAGTTCTAATGGCTACAAGTATGCCTAAGTCTTTTGCATTAAATTCTATCAATTGGTATCAGGAGCACTCGGTAGATTCTGGTACGCTTTCCGCTATATTTTTGCTGCGCATCATGTGCATTTGCGAGCAGATGCACCGGCCAGAGCCGCCGTCGCCGGCGTTGGGCTCTGGCCGGCGCAGCGGCGGCACCGGAACTTTTCGCGACGGCGGCGTCTGCCCTCCATGCACCGCCGGCCAGCCCAAAAGGGCCGCCGCCGGCGACTGTGGCGATGGATTTAAAAAAAAAAAGGAGGCCGCTTTCCGTCGCCGCCGGTATCCCCGTAGTAGAAAAGAAATTTTGGGGCCGCCGCCGGCAACTGTGGCGACAGTTTTTTTTTTTTTTTAAAAAGGGCAGCTTTTGGCCGCCGCCGCATCGCGGGCGGCCTTTTCGGCCGCCATGGCGACCGCGTCAATGGCCGGCGGCGGTGGATCATTTAAAAAAAAAACATTACCTTTTTGGCCGCCGACAGCATCGCCGCCTTAATGGAGCCCGTGGCGGCGGCGTCCATGGCCACCGCCCTTGATGCCGTCGCCATCGCCGCTCCGGCTGCTCCCTCGGGCTCGATCGCCCGCCGCGATTGCCGTCTCCATGAAGCCCGTGGCGGTGGAGGCTGTGAAGGCGACCGTTGCTGCCGTTGACGGAGGAAGCGGCGGCAGCAAGCGGCGGCGGCATTCGCTACCGTAAAGATTAGGGCATCCTCATGATGAGGATGACCCGGTTCGGTTTATAAACCGAACCCGCCCACATTTAAAACCGAGTCGGACCGACCCGGTTTGGGGCAAAAAAAAAAAAATTTACAGTTATGATTGCATGTATGTTATGGGTGCGTTTTAATTATCATGATTAAGGTTTCATCAATGATATGGGCCGGCTAGAGGATTATATTGCAATCGTATGTTTTATCATTTTTTTTCTAAATTGTTGAGCGCACCACTTATGTAATTTTGAGAGAAAGTGTACATTATATTTATTGTAAGCGACACCAGACTTCAAGGACCACATCTGGAGGTGGATGTAGTCATGAAGAATTAATGTATATTTTTCTATTACAGGGGCTTATAACTTCCACCTTGTACAATTTTTTTTCAAAAGGATTGTATAAGGACTTTGGACTATATTTTTTTTTTCATTGCGGTGTGTGGTGATGGATCCCCTGGCCGAGTCCCAAAAGCCTAATGACAAAATTGACATTAATGCCCTAGTCAATTTTGTATATGGATATTGCATGATTGTCTGATAATTAATTGCATTCATTTTGTTATTTTACTAATGGTGAATAGCACAAATTCAGTTCCCACGTCCGTTGAGATGATTTAGGAGTGGCCAAAGCATCCTAAGTCATTTGTCAACGTGTGAATCATATAGAATGCTACCATGGGGTGCATAGATTCACATACATTAAAATATTGTGCTATCATCAAATTTTGAATATGTGACAAAGACTGTCATCCGGCCCCAAAGGGAGGTGGTAGTTAGCGTTACATAATTAAGATAAGGTGGAGGGTTATATATTTTAACATGGGTGAATCCCTATGCCCAAAGGTGTGTGATTTTCCTATAATGTTTTCTGTATAACCCACTAGCCTTATCATGAGACAAATGAATATTTGTTTCTATACAGCTTAGTAAATTTGATGCAGATTGCAACCTTTGCCCAAAGGGAGGTTTTCAATTTTACTACATGATTTTAGCATTGACTATTTTCATATTTATGTTATTGTGTCTTGCCTTCTTTTAATGTTTGCATGTATTTATTCCTTTATTGCAGCTTATCCGTCTTTTATTTCTGACCCTAATCAGCACCTTCCGTTATTGTCTGGGGACAATTTTAAGGATTGGAAGGAAAAGATACTTTTACTATTAGGGTGCATGGACTTGGATTTGGCGTTTCGTATGAATGTACCCACCACTCCTACGGAAAAAAGTACGCCAAGTGAGGTAGCATCTTTTGAAAAGTAGGAGCGGTCTAACCGCATAAATATGATGCTCATGAGGTCTCACATAAATCATAGCATTCGGGGATCCATCCCAGAATGCGCTACAGCCCAAGAACTTTTGAAAGCTATTGAAGCTCAATTCAAAAGTTCTGATAAAGCCTTGGTCAGCACCTTAATGTCCAAGTTGTCATCCATGAGGCTAACAGATGACAAAGGGGTGAGAGAGCATATCATGCAGATGCGTGATATTGCTAATCAGTTGAACAATATGAAAATAAAGATTGATGACACCTTTTTGGTCCACTTCATTCTGAACTCCCTGCCTGCACAATATGGGCCATTCAAGATCTCTTATAACACACATAATACTCACTGGTCAGTTAATGACCTTCTGAGTATGTGTGTACAGGAAGAAGGGAGACTTCAGCAAGAGAAGCTAGAAAGTGCCCATCTAGTTTCTCATAAAGGACAAAAGAAGGCAAACCATGGTGCTCCTAAGAAGAAAGCTGGTAAAGGTGTGCCAATAAAGTCTACTGGTGTCACCAAGGAAACCAAATGCTTTTTCTGCAAGAAGACAGGACACATGAAGAAAGGTTGCCCTAAGTATCAGAAGTGGCTTGCGAAGAAAGGAGGTAATTTCATGTCTTTAGTGTGTTATGAATCTAATTATGTTGATTCTCATCATAATAACACATGGTGGATTGACTCCGGTTCTACAATCCATGTTTCTACTGTCATGCTGGGGTTTCTCAATCTAAGGAAACCAAATGATGGGGAGCACAACATCTATTCTGGAAATAAGATGTGTTCGAAGGTTGAAGGTGTGGGGACATATAGACTCGTTCTCCATACAGGATACACCTTAGATTTAGAAAGAGTTTTCTATATTCCAAGTTTTTCTAAAAACTTAGTTTCTGTATCAAGACTAGTACCTCATGGCTTTAATTTTCAGTTTATGAATTCCTCATTTCTGATTCTTAAAGATTCAGTCACCATTGGTTCTGGTTCTTTGATTGATGGATTATATAGACTCTCTTTGCATGTTTCCTTTGAACAATCTATGATGTCTGTGCAAGGAAGTGTTATTCAAAAGAACTCCTCTATGTTATGGCACAGGCGTTTGGGGCATATCTCCATTGACCGCTTAAAGCGATTAGTAAAAGAAGGAGTTTTAAAAACTCTTTACTTTACTGATCTTGAGACATGTATAGACTGCATAAAAGGAAAGCAGACTAACAAGACTTCTAAGGGTGCTAAGAGGCATGATGAGAAATTAGGCACTATACACACTGATATCTGTGGACCGTTTAGTACTCCCTGTCTGAATGGTCAAAGGTATTTCATTACCTTTATAGATGATCATACACGATGCATGTATCTTTACCTCTTAAATGAAAAGTCTGAAGCATTTGATGCTTTCAAGACTTATAAGGCAGAGGTAGAGAAACAATCTGGATTGAGTATCAAAATTGTTCGATCAGACAGAGGAGGGGAATACTATGGCAGGTACACAGAGAGTGGACAAAAACCTGGACCATTTGCGCAATTCCTGAAGGAACATGGTATTGTTGCACAATACACAGTACCAGGCACACCACAACAAAATGGTGTTGCTGAAAGGAGGAATCACACTTTGATGGATATGGTGAGGAGTATGATTAGTAACTCCTCTCTTCCTCTCAAAATGTGGAGTGAAGCCTTAAAGACAGCCGTGTACATTTTAAATCGAGTTCCATCTAAAGCCGTTCCTAAAACACCATTTGAGCTATGGAATGGATGGAAACCTAGTTTAGATCATGTGCACATTTGGGGTTGTCCTGTTGAGGTTAGGGTGTATAATCCACTTGAGAAGAAGCTTGACCCTAAGACTGTCAGTGGTTTTTTCATTGGCTATGCAGAAAGGTCTAAGGGTTATAGGTTTTATTGTCCATCTCACACCCCTACAGTAGTCGAAGCACGGAATACACGTTTTCTTGAGTATGGCAACTTCAGTGGGAGTATTTCTCCTCAACACATTGTGTTTGAGGAAATTCGGGTTCTAGATATTATACTCACTTTTGGTGGAGGATCAGATGTTGTATCTCCTATGGTGATTCCAGAACAGCCTATCCACCCTCTACTCTCACCTCCGGATCAAGTTGCTACAGTTCCTATTGCACAGGCCCCTCCGCCTGTTGATGAAATAGGACTTTGACGATCCTCAAGAGTAAGGAAACCTGCACTCTCTTTTGAGAGACTGACGAGAATGTTGGACTCATTCACGATCCTCTTACATATTCACAGGCCATGTCAGGAAATAACTCTAGCAAATAGTATGATGCCATGCAGGACGAGATGAAATCTATGGCTGATAATCAAGTCTGGGATCTAATAGAGTTACCGCAGGGCGCCAAGGCTCTTGGTTGCAAATGGGTCTATAAAACTAAATTAGATCCATCTAGTAACATTAACAGATATAAGGCCCGACTTGTAGCCAAATGTTTTCTTCAGAAAGATGGTGTTGACTATAATGAAACCTTCTCTCCAGTTTCTACGAAGGATTCATTGAGAGTTATTTTGGCCCTTGTAGCTCATTTTGACTTGGAGTTACATCAAATGGATGTCAAGACGGCGTTCTTGAATGGGAATCTTGAGGAGGAGGTATATATGACTCAGCCTGAAGGTTTTACCTCAGATAAAGGTAGTCATCTGGTTTGTAGACTCAAGAAGTCAATATACGGACTGAAACAGGCCTCCCGACAGTGGTATTTGAAGTTCAACGATGTTATTACTTCATTTGGTTTTAAGGAGAACATTGTTGATCAATGCATATACCTTAAGGTTAGTGGGAGCCGTTACACATTTCTGGTCTTGTATGTTGATGACATTCTACTTGCAAGCAGTGACTTAGGGATGTTGCACGAGACTAAGCAGTTTCTTTCTCAGAACTTTGACATGAAAGATTGAGAGGCATCCTGTGTCATAGGGATTGAGATCTATCGTGATAGATCCAGAAGGATCCTTGGGTTGTCTCAATAGGCCTATATCAATAAAGTTCTGAAACGGTTTAACATGGAAAACTGCTCACCTAGTGCAGCCCCTATTGTGAAGGGTGACAAATTTAGCTTGTTCCAGTGTCCAAAGAATTCTTTGGAATTGGAAAGCATGAAGGAAGTTCCTTATGCATCGGCAATTGGTAGTATGATGTACTTGGAGGTCTGTATAAGACCTGATATTGCCTTTGCTATGGGAATGTTGGGTAGATACCAGAAAAATCCAGGGATGGATCATTGGAGAGCTGCAAAGAAGGTTATGAGGTATCTACAAGGAACGAAGGATTACATGCTTACATACAGACATTCTGATCATCTGGAACTGGTTGGATATACAGATGCAGACTTTGCTGGTTGTGTTGACTCGAAAAAGTCGACATCGGGTTATATTTTCCTTTTGGCAGGCGGTGCTGTCTCTTGGAAAAGTATTAAGCAAATCCTTACAGCGTCATCGACTATGGAGGCAGAGTTTGTTGCTTGTTATGAGGGCACGTCACATGCTACTTGGCTGATGAATCTTATCACAGGACTTACTATTATGGATTCCATATGTAGGCCGTTAAAGATGTTCTGTGATAATAGTGCTGCTGTGTTCTTCACGAAGAACAACAAGAGTGGAAGTCGAAGTAAGCACATCGACATCAAGTATCTTGTTGTTCGGGATCGTGTTAAAGCAGGGACAGTTGTTATTGAGCATATAGGCACTGAGCTTATGGTTGCTGATCCAATGACTAAGGGCTTGCCCTCTTCTCTGTTTAAGAGTCATGTGGATCATATGGGTCTTATTAGCTCATCGTGCATTTGATTTTGCTTATGTACTTCTGGACTTTACTCATTTATCATAGCAGTTTCAGTTTCTTTTCGCGGTGTGTCTCATTTTTTTTAGTGCACTTAAAGTATGAGACAATATTTGCAAAATGAGTGGGAGCATGCATTCACTCATAAAATATTTTGCCACATATAGCACTCAACCAGAATGAATTAGTTGCATTGTGATACATTGAAGGGAATGTTCTCCTTTGAGGACATAACCGCCTTGATTCATGCGATTATGACATTTTGATTGAGTATAAAGTTAACACATACAGTTCGAAGGGTATTTTGTATGGTTATGACTTTTTATATGCGCATACGAAAGTCATTATTAAAGTTTCCCATTACCCACTTGGTTAGTTTAATTGAGCAAAGTGGGAGATTTTCTTCTTTATATGGCTCAATTGAGAAGTTGTGCCAAGTTGGAGAATGTTGGGCTTGTTTTTGTAATAAAACATAAAGTGGCCCAACTATCTCAATTGACAGTGTTTTGGGTTTTTAGAACTGTCTGGGTAATGGGCTTAAGTCAGAATACCCATTAAGTTATGGTTTTGAGTGGTAGATCTGAACCATTGGATGACCTATGGATGGACGGTCAGGATTCTAGGGTTCTTACAGTGGTGTCCTGGTTTAGTTATAAATACACCATTAGCCATCCTAATACGGTGTCTCAAGTGAGATTGCTCTCAGCCAAGTTCTAAACCAGAAACACGTGGTTCTGAAGACGATTAGCAGTTCTAATGGCTACAGGTATGCCTAAGTCTTTTACATTAAATTCTATCACGTCTCACTCCTGAACCCTCATCAACGTTCTGCAGCAAGGGTTCTTCAATATGTCCCAAGGTCATTTACTTGACAGATTCTCCTGTTGTCATCCAATTGTAATGATGTTTGGAGTTACACTAATAACAATCTTCTGTTGTTTCATGGTTTCATTTATATGGATTTTGGCAATCAATAAGAAAAACCAGTCAGCATGTTATTCTCAGTTGACAAAATCAGAGTATATGTTAGAACTTGAATCGTCCAAATAAAAAAATTTGCTTCGTCACTTCTTAAATAATGTGAGCGAATGATTTACACTGAAAAGCAACTTTATACAGCTTCATGGCTTCATCTGGTTGTATTTTTCGTAAGGATGAGTAGTTCACCACTGCACGTTTTATCCAGCCCACCCCTTTAGACGGTCGGTGGACGCCCATCGTCCGTGTGTTTCCAGCCCACCCCTTTAGACGGTCGGTGGACGCCCATCGTCCGTGTGTTTTCATATGGTGGACATCCACTGTCTGTGTATATAAAGGGTGGGTGGTGAACTTATCCATTTCATAATCAGTATGTAGAGGATACTGGATGCATGACTAGATCATTCCGCTTGTTATCGGTTGACAAAAGCATTATAGAAGCTGGATCATTGCTTCCAAAATAACTGGACTACTGGAGTATGACACAGGTCGATGTTAGAGCCAAAACATGACTGGAACATTCTCTGGCCGTTTACGAAGTTCTTTTCTGGAACAATTTCTCTTCTAAAGTTGAACTACAAAGGGTACTTCGATATCGGATTTTCCCAAGTAAGAAGACATGATTCTAAAAATTCGAGCATATAGGATACAAGTGAAGTAGAAAAATGCTTTTCTTCACCACTAAAAAGTGGGGAGTAATGGAAGATAGACTCTCCTCTCGGCTTATAAAAAATGCGGAATATGCTTAGGATCAGAATCAGTCCACGTGATTCTACCATTTTAATTGCACAATCGACACTTCCTCAACTTTTTGGCCTCATGTTAGAGTCCCATAAGCCACGGTAGGTTTCAAACCATTTCGTTCAGACTTGGGCCACTATTATGTGGCAACAAACTCAAACAAGGTTACACCACGCAGCAAAGATGACAAATTGTACAAAACGGCGTTTACAAAATGAACCAACATAGTTCGATAGATCAACGAAGTAAAGGTACAGTATAGCTATAAAGTAATGGACTTAATAACACGCATAATCAGAAAACAAAGATATTGACCTTCAGAGAGCACACTAGAATCTATTAGACAGCTAAGAGCGGCTGCGGTGGCAACTGCTCTTGGTGTTGCTGGACTTGCTGCTGCTGCTGCTGATCACCTTGCCAATCCCAAACAATATCCTTTAGTGCTGGTCTGATATCCTGTTTTAAAAGATTCTGATACTCCAAAGTATCACCACTGGACTTCTTCACCTCTATCAAATGAAATGATGGAGTGACCTCAAATATCTCGGCATCAATACACAGAACTCCTTTTCTACCTTCCTTTGTTCCTTCTAATTTCATTACTCCTCCATCTTTCTTTGCCACTTTCAGCTTCAGTCGCTTTCCAATATCCTCCAGCTTCTTTATTATGCTCGAGGCAGGCTGCCTCGAGGTGAATCTTGCCTCTTTTTTGTGCTCAGTATCCTCAAACAGACCAGACAGGTCAAATCCTGCAGAAAGAGAGATTATATCGAAGGCATTCAAGTTAGTTGGTTTAACTAACTCTTGCTTCTCCTCCGGGATACTACTATCACAGGTAGTGAAAATTGCATCAGTATCCACAGGAGTCAAATCCTTGGTGTCAATTTCTCCTTTGTTTGGTTTAGCATCAAACCCCTTCCTGAACCAAGTGTTCTCCATGATCTTAGCTATGGAGATCCTATTATTAAGGTTTGGATCCAAAATTTTGGACAGCAGTCTGCGCACATCTGAAGGAAACCAGTTAGGGAATCTGAACTCCGCTTTGCCAATTTTCCTATACATTTCCATGAGGTTTGAGTCGTGAAATGGTAGGTAGCCTGCCAAAAGGACAAATAAAATGACCCCACAAGACCAAATATCTGCCTTGGCCCCATCATAACCCTTTCTGTTGATAACCTCAGGGGCCACATAAGCAGGGGTACCGCATGTCGTGTGAAGCAACCCATCTTGCCTCGTAGATTCCGCCAGGGCACTCAATCCAAAATCTGAAACCTTCAGATTCCCGTTCTCATCCAGTAGCAAATTTTCAGGTTTCAGATCTCTGTGATAAACACCTCTACTGTGGCAGAAGTCAACAGCACTAATAAGCTGTTGGAAATACTTCCTAGCGACATCCTCTTTCAGCTTTCCCTTGGCCACCTTGTTAAACAGCTCACCGCCTTTCACATATTCCATCACAAAATAAATCTTTGCCTTGCTAGCCATGACCTCATAAAGCTGAACAACATGTGGGTGTCGCACTAGTCTCATTACAGAGATCTCTCTCTTAATCTGATCAATCATCCCCACCTTCAACACTTTCTCTTTATCAATTACCTTGATGGCAACGCTCAGTCCTGTTTTAAGATTCCTTGCATGGTAAACCTTAGCAAATGTGCCCTGTCCCAACAATCTTCCTAACTCATACTTTTGCATCAGAATGTTCCCTTTATTCTCCATCCCAAATTTCATAATATTAATCTACCAAACAATATGTAGATACTAACCCCCAAATTTACTGAACCACACACTACTTAGAGTCTGGGGGCTTCTAAAGCCAATGTGGCTCAGCCGTCTTCGCAAAGGTCGTGATTTAACACGACAGATTTTCTGTAAGTTGTTGACCCATCGTGGGTGCTGAAAAATTGATGTCCAATCTCATCAAGTATAAACAAGGGAAGCTCTATCTGAGCATTAACCTTGTACAGATTAGAGAAGGGCTTCTTGGTGGTAAAGCACATCTTTCAGCATTCCCTGACTTTTTGCTCCCAATATATAAAACACTGAAAAGTATTACCAAAGATTTGACATCAGTAACAAGCTCTTCCTAATAGCAATAGGTAAGAAAAAGTAATATAGGCCCAAAAAAATAATCTACGCACTTAAAGAATACAAAACTTATGCAACCAATTAATCTAGAAATGGAAGAATAAATTAATTGTCCAAGCACAACCATATTTCAAACTTGTTTCGCATAATTGCTCATTTACCACAAAAAATCCCTTAATTGACACGCTTCTATACAGCCAGTTAACGTATTGCATAGTGCAAGTTTCCAGCTCACAAATCAGCTAACCCTCCATCAGATAAATTTTTGTTTATAATCACATAAAAAGACGAAAATTCATACAAGATGGCTGTCCATCAGACACAACAAAAAGAAGACGGCACAAAAGCGTTTTTGCCTCCATAAACGATGATATCAATCAGTAAAACTAGCATAAATTTACATATTAAGGGGGAAAGCATACACACAAAAAAAAAACTCTATGCACATAAAGCAACTTGAATAATTTTCAGATTAACCCCTTGAAAACCCCCAACGGTTCAACGCCAACAAAACAGCTAAAACAAAGCAGAAATTAAAAAAAAAAAAACAGAAGGCGACAAAATCTCCATAATTTTGAAGGTAGATAATCATTTAACCATATATAAAACATACGAAATTAGTACATCCCTCACCACATAAAGTAGGATAATTCCAACCCAAAAACAAAATCTAAACTCCTATCAAACCCTCGTCGTGTTCCATCCACAAAAACAACATCCAAAAAACAAAAAAAAATGCAAATTCGAAGGTAAGTCATCATGAAATCTGCACAGCCTACAAGACTATCAGCTAAGTCCACATGATATACCATAATTCAATTCAACCACGAAGTAAAATTGGAACAATCCACACTCCTCTCAAACCCTCATCGCGTTCCATTCACGAAAACAATATCCTAAAAAAGCAAAGAAAAACAAAACCCAAATCTGAGACAAAATCAATGCATTTGTTCTCACAGAAAATGTAAAAAAGCCAAAATTTTGAAGGTACGTCATTCATCTAACGAGGTACATCTAGATGAAATCCGCGCATCCTACAAGACCATCATCTCAGTCCAAATAAAATACTCGAGCATAATTGAAACCAAAAAAAAAAAACTGAACTCCAATTAAACCAAAAAATCCGAATTTGGGAACAAATCGATCCATTTCCATCCAGAAAAAATGTAAGAAACCTCAAAATCAAAGCTCGTATCTTTATCCTCCACAGACAACAAGAACCAGAAATCGAATATGCCCAGAAATCTCATAGACAAGACGAATCGAGCTGAACAACAACCTGGTGGAATCGAATCGCATTACCTGAGAAGGATCGCCGATCTGAGAGATCCGAGCACCTAAAAAAGGGAAGAAAGTTTGAGAATTTGGGGAGCGCCAGCCCAGCCACTTTATACCATGGTCCCCTCTCTCCGATCCCCTTATTCCGCTCCAACAATATTCCTTTTTCAAAATTAAAAAAATTGAATTAAAATGAATTTAAAACTAACCCTGTAAATTGGAATAATTACAAAAAGCCCACCATCGGTGTTCTGTGGTCCTCGTGAGGCGGTTTCTGGATTTTCTTCGAATCCGTGGACGGCGGCTGCGGAAAGTTGACGGACGCGAGCCCCACATGTCCGAATCTTTTCGCCGCGTGTTGCTCTCCGAGCTGAACGGTGCAGCAGCTTCAAAGAGTGTTTAATTAAAAGAGTGATCATGGAATAATGAGGCTTGTGTTAGACAGCTCATACGGGCACTATTGGTGAAAGATCGCATTCTTCTGTCCTTTCCTTTGGCGTGATGTATCCTATATTTATGCTAATCATGAGTGATGCTCTTGATCGATTAAATTGCTAATCATGAGTGATGTATCCTGCCTTTAATGTCAAGCGACGACATGGTGAAGAGGTGTGGATTTGAGTGCTTATCTCATTAGCCACGGATATTTTTTCATGTTACGTTATGTTTTATGTGATATAATTAAGTTTAGAATGAATGGTAATAGATTTAGGGGGTGTTTGGTTGGTGAATTTTAATAAATTTAAATTTTAATTAAGAGAAAATTTATTATCCGTGTGTGGTTATCAATCTAAGTAATTATCAGCCCACATCAATATTTAGTTGCTCAATTAAAAATTCACAATTCACTCTTAATTTAGTAAATCTCCTCACGAAGAGGTTAGCAAATTAAGCATAAATTGAAGCAAAATCCTCCTTCAGCCTACATTTTAAATTTAGTCCAAATTCTTAAACCAAATATAATTCAGGTTATTTTCTCCTAATTCATATTTAATTTAAAGCCAACAAACAGCCCCTTAGTTATAGATACTTTAGGCAATACCCGAGGGAGGAGGGATGATTCGACTTTCCTTTCTCCCATGTTTTTTTGGTACAAGATTTGACTTTCATGATTGTATGTACTTCAATCTTTTTTTTAGTTAATTGGAAGCATAATTGGATTAATGAAACCTCAATGAGCTCATTTCGCAGCCTATAAGAATTATATATTACAATTATTATGTAGGAGACTGCAAGCCAAGCATATTAGGAAAAGGAAATGCGCCATATTGCATTGTGTGCCATTGGTCGAGATCCAACGCCATGGAAGCTGAATATAAAAGCTGTCTGCTGTCTATATATTTATGCAAACGACAATTGTTTTTTTCATTTGTACAAATATGTGCGTCTCAATTGTTAATTTTGCGTAGCTTGAGTTGATTTTGGGGCTATCAACAGATGAATACAACGTGGACGTTCGGTTGGTGAACGGCCAGAGTCTCAGCTGCCATGGCGGGCAGTGGGACTCTTCCGTTGACGCCACCAAAACACTTGGGAGTTGGGAGTCTTGGATCCATTGAACCTACGTACCAAAACAGCTGCCCAGAACCTTCCCTGGGCCCTAATCTCCAATTTTATTGCTAATCCAAGATTAATGTAGTTGTCATTTGAGACACTAAATTAAATAGACTCGTCTGTTGACGCCAGGCCAAAACACTTGGGAGTCCTGGATCCATTGAACCTACGTACCAAAACAGCTGCCCAGAACCTTCTCTGGCCCCTAATCTCTAATTTTATTGCTAATCCATGATTAATGTAGTACTATATAAGACACTAAGTTAAAGAAACGTGAAAATATCTCGGGCTTCCCATTGGACGCAACGATGGAAACACTTGACCATCTTCCTCTTAATTAATTTTTTTTGCTTGATTAAAATAATTTCCTATTTATTAATTTTTACTTAATTAAAATTTTTCCTGTCTTAAACATTGCTTCATTAATTTTTTTTCTTAATTAATCGCTGAGTGTCGTGGTGGGCCGGTCCAACTGATTTGTCTGCTTGTGAAGACCGACCCTAGCCGACGAGCCTACGATGTCTGGTCCAAACGAAGTGCATCTCTGATCATATCCAACGAATGCAGTTGCGCCGATATATCGGTATCGGGCCCCACCTAATACAACGAGACCCAACAGTCTTGGTCCACACGTTTTTCTAAATTTCACCGATATATCACCAAAACATATCTGATATATCGGTTTTTTAGCAATATATCAGTGATACACTTAAAAAATATAAAAATAAATGGTTATGTTGTAATGGTTATACTTATGTTGTTGATTGTTAAGAATTTGATGAACAAATGATTATGTTGTAATGCTTATAATGTCTTTTTCTTATGTTAAGTAGTGCATAAACTTGTATTTTAATGATCAAACTATTATGTTGTAGATTGTGTCATTACTTGGTAGAACGTGGATATCTTGTAAACATGTATTGTATTTACTTGTTGAATACCCTATTGTTGACTATTACAGGTGATTAAACTTTTACAGGTTATGCACTTTTTATAAATGATTGAAAATACATGAGAGACTACATATGTTAAAATTTTCATAGAAATATATTCATACAAAAATGTTTATTTTGCTTATATAAGATTAATGTCACTTCTTTAAAGAGTCACATTATGAATATATATGGTAAAAACTTGTTTTAG
Organism: Houttuynia cordata; assembly: GCA_039654745.1. NCBI lineage: Eukaryota > Viridiplantae > Streptophyta > Magnoliopsida > Piperales > Saururaceae > Houttuynia > Houttuynia cordata. The sequence continues at coordinate 17,279,159 of CM077509.1, forward strand.
ACCACCGATATTTTTTTACATGATATCTTCGATATATCTCCAATATTTTATCTCTCTCACCAGCCTATATTTTATCGATATCCGATACAACATTCCTCGATCTTATCCAATATGATACGACCATGTCAAGAATGAAATAATCACTGCACACGAGGTGGGAAGATTCTACAGTCGCTTCTCCATTGCCCACTTGGCGGTTTACTATTGGTGGCTTGTGACTATGATACTAGCCTTTTGTCAGAACCCGAGTCAGCATCTGCACGTGTGGGACCTTAAGTAGCCTTATTTTGGAACACGGCGTCAATGCGGAACCGCATCTTGTCTTGTGGGCTCTACCACTAAAGATGTACTCCCTCCGTTCTAAAATACTGTGTACATTTAAGAAAATTATTTCATTGATAATGATGTGGTGCATAGAATAAATGCTGGGTTGGTAAAGTGGAGGGCAGCCTCATGAGTGTTGTGTGATAGGCGTGTTCCAAAAAGGCTTAAAAGTAAATTTTATAGGACATCCATTGTAACATCCGAAAAAAATTAGTAAGTATCTTAAAACTGAAATTTGACCCTCTTAATGATTGATTTGACCGTGTGGTGCTTTGTTTAAATTAAAGTTGGTGAGAAGAGCTTTCCAACGACACCAATTTTGTGTGATTTAGAGTTCGGAGTAAAAAGATATGGGAAATTGAATAAACACGATCGATCGCGCTAAAAACGATCGATCGGCTTATGGAACACGATCGATCGGCTTCGATCAGCTACGATCGGCGCCATCGTGCAGTTTGTAAACAGCGCAGGATGATCGATCGCCGTATTGCACGATCGATCGCCAGTTGCAGTTTGGCGAATTCTAACCTAATTTTGAGGCGGATTTGATTGGGAAAGATGCCATATCCTAACTAGACTTGTATTGCACGTTCCTAGGGTGATTTAGGGACTCTCCCATTGGTGGAAAGTGTCCAAGATATGGTAGAATTGATTGGGCAAAGATCTTCTAAAAACTCTATATAAACCCATAGAGTCTAGGCTTGTGCTTTTGAAAACTAAACCCTAGAACGTCCAGAGGCTTTCCCCTCTCCTTCCCACGTTCATCCCTCTCTTAGAAGACCTCTTTTAGTGGGAATTGCTCAAGAGCTTGGATCGGGAAGCTTTGAAGGAAGCGGAGGAGACGAACATCGCGTAGAAAGGCGACGTCTTTTGGTGATAAAGAGTAGGATGGTTTTTCCCTCTCTTCTTATTTTTTTCTCACATTATATGATGAGTGTTCTTACTGATTTCCTTGGAGTATTGCTTTGAATCTTGCGGGATTAATGATTTATGTCTTGTTTTCCATGTGTATTGCGATACATATGTCTTGCATATATGCCTTCATGCTTCATGTCTAGATGGTAAATCAGATCAAAGTTGGATGCTTTATTAATTTTACAGAAGATAAAAGTTCTGATATTGCTTTGATTATGATGTCTAATGATTGAGTCTTATGCCTTAATGATCGTTTTGCTTAAATTGACTTAATTGAAAGATATTATGGTCTAAGATTGTGTTATATGGGGAGAAACATGATAAAAAGGGAATCTTTTGGTAATTCTAGTTAATTCCAGGATCTGTAATTGATCTAGGAGGGGAGTACTATCATCTATCATGAGTATATTATCATCTATAAGTGGTTCGGAATAAGAATATTAAAGTTTAATCATGTGTTTCACTTTCGGCCAGAACTGTTTCTACACGGACAGTCGACAGTAAATAATTCATAACTAATTCATATGATATCAGAAAAATATAAAACGGGTGGGGTTAGAAACTAGACTCACAAGGGTATTCTCAGTAAAAATTTCAGAAGATAAACTTTACTGTACAGTGTCTGGGAGCCGCCGGAAGGGGACTGTTGTGCATAAGACAGTGAGCAGAATCTAAGTGAAAATACTAAGTACTTAAGTAAAACCACTTAATAAGATGTGAAGATGGTATGACGTGCTAGTAACTAATACTAGACTATATCCTTATGATTATCACAGTAAGGTTGGGTTATGGTTAATATGATAAATGGGGTAACACCTATGTTAAGAAAACCGTAATCGTGTATTTGAAGATAAAGCGTTTGTGTCGGTTTGAGGTTCCATTTGGAATCCAAATCATCTGGAATTCATTAATACCTTGTCTCTGATTTATATATTTCAATAAGACCTATATGAACTTCCATCTAGGGCTGAGCATGAACGTATGTATGGATTGTGTTATTCTCTTTGTGTGACGTTTCTACTTATACTCCGTATGAGAGTCTATTCCGGTGATTGATACCTTATGTGGTTAGAGCGTTGCGGCCTCTATTTCTTTGAATTATTATTCATCATGATTATTTAATTGATTCCTCCACTAGAGGTCTTGCGGGACTCTCTCCGGAAGTGGATTCATAGTATGCTCAAATTATGCCATTGCTTGATCTTGCGGGGTCACTAATATTTGTGGTACTGCGGTTCCACACTGCCCAAAAAGAGGCAACATACGTACGTTAGATTGTTGACATTACGGAAGGTCTTCAGTCTCCGCCCATCGTGTCCGTAAGCACTGGTGGGGCCAGCATCCTAGACGCATGGCAGGGTTCCAAAAAGAGGACCCCTAGGGTGGTTCTGGTATAGTCACTTGCGGGTGATCGGTTCAGCGAGTAGAAATTGTACTCCTTTCACTTTTAATGTCTGGAGCTTTTTAATATGATTATCATTCCCTCCTTACTCATATGTGTAGTAGGAGCCTTATTGTTGTTTTCCCTACTTGCGGGTTGGAATTATTATTGACTAACCTTTCAGGTGTATAAATCCTTGGTTTAGTCCAGATGTTGCGGCATCTTCATAAACCTTTGTTATTCTTATCCTATTCATATTGTTTGTCCTAATTCAGTGGGTTTTTACATCCTACTGAGTGTTTCTATGAAATACTCATGCATCCTCTGATGCAGGCGCAAATGGAAATTGAGATCAGGAAGTTGCAGTAGTGAAGCGGTCGCAGGAGCCGTGAAGATTTAGAGTTTATATTATTTGCTTTGCTTATTTGATGCTTATGACATTTAATGGCAAGTGTGTGCCATAGATTTATAGGTTTATTTGATTTGACTTTCTTAATGGATTATTATCAGTATTATTAAGTAAATTTCCATTCCATAGTATTCATTAATGTTTGTATTTGTATTGCACTGATTATGGGCATGACCGATTACACATCCTTTTGAGATGATCGTAATTGGTGGTGAAATCGACTGTTCAGTCTCGCGCCCGAGATTCTCTACCTCCAAATGTATATCATTGATTGGCTTCTGCACTCCGATCGAGGTATGGGATTTCGGGGCGTGACATCCATTAGGCCTGCAATACTCTATAGAGTGGAGTGCTAGGCACCAAAGAGTAGTCATATAGATAAGTTGAATGTAGCTGAAATGAGAATGTTAAGGTGATTGAATGAGATAACTATGAGAGATATGATTACAAATTAATATATTTGTGAGAGTTTAGGGGCAACTATTTAGGGGAGAAGCTAGGGAATGTCGGTTGCGTTGGTATGAGCATATGCAAAGAAGACCAATAAATGTCTATGTGAGAAGATTAGAAGTGATGCATGTAAACAATACTAAAAGAGGGAGAGTGAGACCAAAAAGAACTTGGATGGAGTTAATAAACAAGGATTTGACTTTACTATCCCCTATATAAAAGGTAGCCCAAAACAGCTAGGCCTCAATGGAGGAGTAAGATCTATATCGCCACCCCAAATAGTTGAAAAAATGCGCTACGTGATTATGATTATAATTATGATTATGATTGAACTATGGAGCCAATAAGGAAGTCATGTGACTCCTTCTCCTGATATCCCGTCCAACTCGTTTGCTCATTAACAAACCAAGTTCAAGTCAATCCTTCAAAGTTTCTTCCAATTTTGGAAAAGAGAAATCACGTGATTTGGCAAAATATACACAATATTTTTAAACAATGAATATTTCTAAATATACATAGTATTTTGGAACGGAGGGAGTATATCATAACTTTGTTGCTAATCTTATGCGCCTTAATGAGTATGTAAAAAGTTTATCTGAATTTCAGAAAAAAAGAGTTAATATGAGCTCAGGCTCGCATGCACTCACGCTGAGGCAATCTAGGCCATCAGATTGTGATTCGATGACACACAAGGCGGGCAATGATACAAACCTGCATGCCCCCTGTATTAAACCCTATTGCCAGATCGAAATCCGATGGCCTAGATAGTATCGACTCAAGCATGCGCACGTGAGACCGAGCTCATATAAATGCGACTCTAGAGTATATACCAATTTCGATGTCCGATTTGAGTTTCCCCGAAATCAAATTCACTAACGAAATTTGACCACTAACTTCTTTTTTTTGGCAACGATTTCACCAGCCACTTAGCAAAGAAATCCAACATCACATGCATTCGCAAAATCACACGACTTCTTGAAAAAAAAATCACATAATTTTCATGTGTTTGCGTGTGCAGAATAGATTTCCTTGGTCAATGGCCGGTGAAGCTTCATGAGTGGGACAACATGGGGCCACGAGAGCGGTTGAAAAAGTGGACATGTTACGTTATGCAAGTGACACACGAGTTATTTTATGCAAGGGACATGGCCCGATAGTTGGATACATGGAACCGATTTGATTAACCGGCGTCCGATTTTGATGTTTTGACGTGCATCAAGATGAGGGAGCCCCATGGGCAAACTGCAAAGTAACATTCACTTGCACCTTAATCATGTGCATTTGCAACAAAGCGTACTTAAATCCACTGGTGAAGCTTTACCAACCGTTGATCCCTAGATTGATGGCACATACAAATGTTCCGCATGCTTCCTTCCATGTGCCATCAACGATTGGTGAACTAGTGGATTGAACCTATTTAGACGGGTTACTTGAGCATTACCAGTTTTCTCAAATTGAGGGACAAGTGGAATAAATTGGTTGGCTGTGAGGGTGTAAAGAGGTTGTTGTCTAATAAAAGTATAAAATGTTCAGAGATACAACCCACAATTGAGATCAAATGGGGGAGGCTAGTAGCTTTAAGCAGTTGCTAATAGTTGACGTTACGAATTTAACAACTAGATCGACTTGTTCCACAACAATGAACATGCCTATAAATAAAATAACCTGCAGATATATTAGAGTAATCCGTGATTTTGGAAGGAGCCTTAGATTGGAAAAAGTTAGAAACAGGTTCCAAGTTTTAATTATAAAAGAGAAGCGCGAGATAACTTTCGTAACACATGAGTAGATGCATGCATGTGTGGAGCTCATACAGTGTTCTACTGGCTTGCAAGTTGCTTATTTTTCCATGCGACAAATCCATCAAAAGGTGTGCATATGGGAAATGGTTGTAATGAGAGAGAACCCCACTCTGAATCAGTTTGACGTTTGAAAATTCGAGTAGAAGATTGGCCACAGGTTGAGAACTTGAGATGCCAGCATCTGGCAGACATTTACTTTTGGTTCACCATATCCTCCCATTTACTTTTGGTTCACCATATCCTCTTCTTCTTTCAAGCATGTGAATGAAGGGATTACAGGTTCTGGTTTGCAAGTCTCCCAATCATATCATCTTTCTTACCTAAAAGCTCTTTCAGACACTACTTGTCACTGTAGCAGAGCGTCCTCAACTACCAATCTTATGTCTAACTGGAATAGTAGCGAGATCATCTATGACCCCTTAGTCATACCCACCATCTTGATTTGTATGATTGCTTCACTATAATTAGAGCATAAAAGCGTCAAAATATAAAATAAATGTGAATTATTTCTTTCATAACAGATTAAGTCATTGGGAGAAACGGTTATCTAACATGATATCAGAGCTCCAACGTGATTATAGAGATATTCCATTTCCTAACAGCTCAAGAAATCCATAAATTATTCACATAGCAATTTTCTTTGCACTGTTGTGTACACTCATATATTGATGCATGCTATCCTTCATTCACAAATGGTATGTTTCCCGCAACACGTAAGAATTCCCTATGCTAGCTTTTGACATCTTTTGAACACCACTGGCACTGGCCCGCCACTGATGTACTTCGTACTCCATTATTAGGGCCTTGAAGTGAAGTCTGATGGCTGATTGTCCACCAACGAAACTTAGCTCATCAATTGAAGAAACATGACCACCCTAATAAATCCATCACAATCATCTCCCTTATGAAAATATCAGGTTTCACTGTCTATAAACTCCAAAGATGGGGCTGTCTTAGCAAATACAGGAGTGAAGTTTAATGAAATTGAGAGATAGAGACCAATTGTATTTCGTTGGAACCATTGATATCCTGCCATGTGTGCCATGGCATGTGCCATTCTATCTCATGCCACAAGTGCTTTGTCACAGAGCCGCAGACAAAGTTAGGTTGCAAGAGGAATGGCAGCCATGTGTTCTTGTGGTCAAGAATCTGAAATAAGACAAAGCAACTGAAGTGTATCATACATTTTTAAGGTTTTCAAGTTAAAAACAAACTGCATTCAAATCCTTCCTAAAAAAAAGAAAAGAAAAAACGTGCCCACCACAATTAACAAAATGTACTTGTTTGCCAGACTTTCTACGATGAACATAAGCAGGTGTGGTCGTTGTGAGAAATTTCCTTATGCTTATTCCTGAATGAAGATCCTGCAAATTTGTTCATTTAACACTTGTTACATTGATAGCATGGTAGAGATTCAACAGAAAACAAATAGGAAAACAAGATATAAAGGGAGAGACCATATTAATGAGGGATATCAGGAGGACTAGAGAAAGCAATGAGTTTGGCTCTGGAAGTCTTAGTCAAATTTGGAGACTACATACAAATGTGATAGATATAAGCTTCCACTTTGAAGAGAGGTGCTTGTGACTGGTTGAACTACAACCTTCTAATTCTAAGGTGTCATTGACAGTAGATATTGGCATGCATAGTATACCGCCACTTATTTTTCAAATCTGGTTCAAGGGTCTTGCAAATATGTTCTGTCTATGACTGTTAGAGCTCTATTATATATGGAGGAGGAGTTAATATACTAGGTCAGCTTCTGCCATCTAGCACTTTTTTTAAGACCTATTGTTACATGCTTTTATGTCGGAGTAAATGTTTTCTTACGTGAACGTAAATTGTTTAGTAATGTAGATACATTTGCTTTTAATTTGTGCCTGTTAAAGATGTTTCATTGTAATAGTGCAAACGGTATTAATTATTAGAATATTATAGAAATATGATGATACTCCGTATCCTAATAGCTTGAGCTTTTGGGAACAATGGTTATCTAAGATGGTATCGGAGCTCCGGTTTCGGGAGGTCTTGGGATCAAATTCCATGGCCCCCTAGATGTGTTCACATGCAAAGCTTGATGCATACTTGTACTTAAAGAATGGTCAAACATTAAGGTGAAAATCTTATTAGACAAATTCAAAGTTTCAAGTTGTGGATTATGTTTCCATAGTTATAAAAATATGCTTTAAGGGTCAAAGTTTGCCAATTCAGTCTCCCTCGTATTGCAGTTTTGGTTTTTCATGTAAAATAGGTGTTATTAAGGGGCTGTTTGGGGCGTGATTATTGCAAAACATCCGGACTAGATTTTGGATACACGTCCTGAGGTGTTTCAGCTGAATATATAAAATACCTGGATGCTATAGTGTTTCAGCTGAATATATAAAATACCTTAATATATAAAATACATGTTTTGCTTTTAATCATGCTCCAAACGGCCCCTAAGTATATGGGTTGTCTGTCCAATGAATATGACGCTTTCATGTGGGATGGTGCAATGTTCATTTGAAAAAAAAATAGCATTCATTTGAACTTTTGCCTTGAAAGGCATCGTGCATATTAATGGGGCTAGTAAAACTTCTATATTTCCTTTGTATATGGCAGAGCAACCAATGCATAGTAGTGGTAGGGCAAATGTTGGATCAATGGGATTCAGAAAGGTTCACCCATCATCGGCTTCAAAGTTCACTGCACCAAAAGTTATTAAATGACTGGAAAAAATTTTATCACCAAAAATATTTTCTTATATGCAAAAATGAAATGCTTGAACTGCATGACTCCATCAAGACTCCGAGTTGACTCGACTCCGTGGCATGTTGAGTCGAGTATTGAGTTTTTGAACATTGGCCCCAACATATGTATTGTATTATTGTTTTCAATGTTGATGGGCTCGAGCTTTGGCTCACGTATTTGGAGAATTTTGAATATTGAATTTAAAGTCTTCTACTAGCATGTTTTGCTCCAATTTACACGAAATTTGTGTATTTAAATTGAGGTGTTACACTTTTGTTCCCAAAAGCTCGAATTGTTAGGAAACCGATAAGCCAGTCAACGACAAGTGACCTGTTGTTGGCTATTGTCGCAGACATTGATAGAACACAGAACCTGTCGAAGCAGAATTCTACTTTTCAATCAGGCCATTTCATTACTTCTATTTCTACCGTATGACAATTAAGAGTATAATAAACAACTTAATCTTCGAAAATACATCATGAATCAGCAATCCTAAATCCATAGATATACGTGATCCAAATCATATACATATGCATTCTAAGACATCATCCATTGTCAAAATCATTGCTTATGTTACTATTTCATGATCATATTTCATGTCAACAGATCATTCATATGGCATAAAGATTGATTCTTAAGCAGTATAACCAAATCCTCACCACTATGCATTTAATTAACCATGATACATACAAATGCACACTACAACAAAATTAGCTTTTAACGACAAATATTTTTTTGACATAAAAGAATCTATTGATAATATCTATCATGGCAACAGAAATCAATCCGTCGTAAAAGGAGGAACATTAACTTGTTTAAATCTACTTCTTTCGACAGATTATTACGGCAGAAAAAATTCTGTCGGAAAAAAAAAGAAAGAACAGCCTGCTCGGTGTCTAACAGAGGAATAAAGCAGAGCGCGATGAAGAACTCGATCGACGGTGGTCCGATGGCGCGTGAGGAAGGCCGGCGGCGAAGGGTAGTGGCTGAGCTCACGATCGACAGCGGCGGTGACGTGGGCTTGATCTCGACGGCGTGGAGGCGGCGAACCAGCAGAGCGATGATGGCGACTGTGGAGACGATGGCTGGGTTCGGCGGTCATGGCCGACGACGACGGTGATCGTGAGGAGGCTGACGATGAAGGCGAACCAGTCGGGAGTAAAGGTTCCGACGTAAATAGAAGAAGGAAAGAAGCTCGATTTGGAAGGTTTCGATTTGGAAAGATTGTGCGACAGAGATGAATCAGGCAAGACAAGTTACAGACCTGTTTCAAAATGCTAAGTGCCCAAATTTTGTTTGTTTAATTAATCAGTGGCAGAAGCATTTTGAAAACTTAGAAAGTCTTGAAGCTCGAGGAGTTGTACTGCGTGGATGATATTAGAAACATAGAAATGTTGGTCGATTAATTGGCCATTAGGCATCCACATTGTGCAAAATCAGCCTTTTATATTATAGAGAGTGACTACTGATAGATTCCAATTGTTCACAGAAAAGGATTAGAAGAGTATGTGTTGTTGCTGTTACTGTTATTTTAAGTATTATTTATGGTGCTTGAAGGAATAAATATAATTAAAAATGCTTGTTCACTAGGAATTGTAATTGGTCTGACTGAAAAAGAAACTCAATTGTGTGCAGAACTTAAAAGTAAGATGCACTTGCAATGATCCGTGGGTATTCCTGTGTATGCTGTGTTTTGTTTGTTTCACAAGTGACCTCATACAGGTTATTTGTATGTGTTTCCTGCTGCTGTCGATGTGGAAATATGTCAAGGGAATCTGGTGCGGTAGTGAAAACCAGTAACTAGCTTATTTTAAAATAGGAGAAAGGAAAGACATAGTTTCTTTGGCTCTTTGATGTTATATTAGATATTAGGAAGTTTATTATCATCTTTTTGTTTGTAGTTGAGCTTGTCTCCCTCTCTGTCTCACTGCTTGTGATTTGTGCACGAAATTTGTGAATCTTTGGAATGTGAGACTTTGAAAACAATATTTACATGGATGGTAATTTTTATCTCGTACATTATTATGAAAATATAAATGTAAGAAGTCTTTGGATCTCTGTTCCATTCTTAAACATTTGAGTCTCAGGGTCATGGGTATTTTATCTGTTAATATAAGGAGGCCTGCTGAAGTACTTATGATGCTTGCATTTTCTCTGGAACTGTGCTGTTTTTCTGCTGGTTGTAAGTGAAAAAGGCGGAGCAGAAGGAAAATTAAAAGTGGGTCTGAGAGAAGCCTAAATGGATTGAAGGGAAAGAGGAAGGCGGCGGACTACAAAATGGAAAGAAGAAGAATTTGAAGGAGGAAAAAGAAGTATAACTGACAATACTCATTCCAACCTAAATGAAACTCTTGAACTAACAGTTTTATGCCCTTTCATATAAGTTATTTTCTTGAAATACCACTACCAACTCACTATATTGACCTAATGGTAGATTTCCTGAACCTAAGCTAGGACGTTTACTGCTAGTGAACAGCCTGTAATATCCAATTCTAATTCTAGTTACCTTTCATTTTATAAGTTTGTAATAATTTATTTATTTTTTTCTATTGTCATGATCTATAGAATGTGAATTTGTCATCCTGATTGCTAGATCATTGCAATTAAGTTGCAAATGTGAAATTTAGATGCTCATGGAATAAAGGTGATATACATCATACTAAAATATTCAGTGGAACTTTTGGCCTACATAATGCTGATTTCTATCTTTGTTTTCAAAAGTTATATGTTGGTCATTGCATTTACACCATAAGCTTTTACTGTAATCGGAACTCCAAGCAATTTGCCTTTGGAGACCACCAATTTTGGAAACTGATTCTGTTTGATGGACTATTTTATTTTTGTATCCCTTAGTAGCCATTCTTTTACTTATATTGATTTTCAGTGGCAGAGACATTCCAACTTTGAACATTGATTTGCATTTTGTACACTGCTCCCGAAATCTGGAAAAATGTTCAATATGTGGAACCATGATACCAAAGAAGCATTCGGAGAAGAGAAGTCTGATTTGTGTAGCAGAAAGGAAAGATTGAATTTTTGGGTTGGTTCGGACATGTTTCAAGCGGTTTAAAGTTGTTTTTTTTCTACAATTTGGACGGTAATCAATTCAATTCAAATGGCAATTTGCTAGTTTGGGAAGGCAGCAGAAGGAAGGTTATCTAGCCAATTGTATTTGGATGTCAAGGTGCTATGAACCAAGTATTCATCTTTTCTCTTCAGAATATGAGTGCCTTAGAACACTTAAATTTCATCATGTCTTTATACACTCTCTCTCTCTCTCCTTAAAAAAGGGTACATCCTATCAGATATGTTTCTGGACAGGTATTAGCAGTTCATAAGATATATAGCAGTTCATAAGATATATAAGTTATTCTCCTTGTTTCTTATTTACCCTATATCTCAATCTATTTTCCCATGCAGTTGCTTTCAGGTGGGATACATGACTTTGATGTTGAGGACTTGCGAAGCAACACACGGTACACAGGTGGCTATACTGAAAAGAGCCGAACAATTAAACTCTTTTGGGAGGTAATCCGTTCTCTTTTCTCTGTTTATATTATATGTTTTATTGATTAAACCTTGGCCAATCTGATCATGAAAGTACAGCATATAGTCTGACCATTATAGGAAAGACGTGCTTATGTGTAAGTATGAAATACCAAGACATGTATAGAATTATGCACATGAGGTAAATATGTTTAGCTGACGAGAAAAGAAATTGCACTCTTTATATGAGCAAGTGAACTGAGAGATAAAAAATTTTGTTATTAGTGTCCGTGTTTAAGATGAGGATCTTCTCTGGGAAGAAGAGTTTTATGCCCTTTTGTAGCTAGATATATGCCAAAGTGTATGTGACATTAGATGCTTAGATAGACCCTGATAGTGCTACTAGAAGATGCTCAAGTGTCTGAACGCTTCAGTGAGATCAGAGAAAAGCTTGCAGTTTTAGTGCAATCAGGGCAAAGTTCTGCAGTTGCAGCACAAATAAGAGATCTGAGTCAGAGGATTGTCAGTATTGTTGAAGAGCGACAAAATTTTGTTTCTCCGCAGCTATTCAGTTTACCAGACAGGCTATATACAACTATTGAGGATTTCCAAATGCAGCTTCACCTGATTGTCAAATACAATTGCCATCCTCATTCCAAAAGCAGCTTCTGTCCCACAAATTGAACAGTGCAACTGAAAATAGCAGGTGATATGCAATGTAGGATAATGTAGTTATCCTCACATTCTCTTTTTTGTGCTAATCATGTGTTGACTGTGGAAATAGTTGTATAAATGTAGAATATGCTACTCTAAGATCACTTTATTGCGAAACCTTACTCTGCATTTTTATTTTTCACCTAGATTGAATATGTGAGGAATCAAGCTAAGTCTAAGGATGGAAGGTTGCTTGCAATTGGCCACTCTATGGGAGGAATTTTGCTGTATGCCATGTTGTCACGGCATGGTTAGATCTTATATTCCATTAATTGCTTGCTCTCTCTCAATTCTCTATTTCAGTTGGAGCTGTAGTTGCTTATGGGTGTGAATTTCTTGTGGGATCTTTTTATTTAGGGCTACAATGTGTTTTTTTATGTAGCTAATCTATGTTAAAGTGCCTATATGACCATATCAACTTTATATTGGTGCAATTAGTCAACCATTATACCATGGTTTTTATTACAAGCTATAGGACCTATTCGTGCTTTTTAATTTTGCAATGTACTATAATCCTCATCACAACCAGTTTGCATCTGTATTCTTGTTACATGCCTATGATCTCATTCACTGTCCTTCTCTAGCTTGTGTGGGTGGAGACTCTAAAGTGGCAGCAGTTGTGACGTTAGCATCCTCCATTGATTATACACCCGCAAGGTCTTCCCTATTGTTGCCCCTTGTAAGTCCAGAATTAGATGTATTAAACTTTTTTCTCACATTTGCATGTACCAATGGTTTGATAGTGAAGATATCATTTTCGCTTTCTTGCATCATACAGGCTGACCCTGCACAATCTCTTAATGTTCCCGTAGTTCCATTGGGAGCTTTAATGGCTGCAGCATACCCCCTTGCATGTCGCCCGCCTTATGTTCTGTCATGGCTTAATGCTCAAGTTTCAGCACAAGATATGATGCTTCCTGAATTGTTTTAGAAGCTTGTTCTCAATAATTTTGTAGGTGTCAGTACAGTAACATCTTTTAGCACAATGTTTCATTTTCAATTAGTATTCATACACTAAATTAACAAAAATTGTATGTATTGGATTTCATAGGCACTATGATGCAGGACAACTAACTGAGATCCGATAAAAGTTTAAGCAAGTAAAGAAAATTATAAATTTTAGCAATCCTACTCAGGCAAGATAAAGAATTTAATATAAATGGCTACGAATAATTCAGATTTGATTTCAAAAGGGGTTGAAGGGCAGCAACAGTTGAGAAACTGTTTTAGGCTAGGACTAAAAGGCTTGACGTACGAATTAATGTTTACCACGCACTTGCACTTCAGATCAAATATGATAATTTAGATGGACAACTAAAACCACAAAGGTGACGATAACACTTACTTGTCCGTATGGAGTGAACCAAACCCGAACCCGAAGTGATTTGAGTCGTCCAAACTGAAACCCGAACCGAATGACACAAAATAAGTCCGAACCGGGTCCAACCAGACTCGACAGATGGGATCTCGTCTGCTCGAGTGACGACCAGAAGCGCAGGCGGCCGAGAGGGATGGTCCGGCAGTCGACAGAGGTCTGACTCCGGCAAGGGTTCAGCGCGAAGAGCCGGCGATGATCCGGTACCCTTCGGCAGAACAGATGGCGGTGGCGATAAAGCTGCAGATGAGCAGTGGTAGCTAGAGACGACAAATGGCGGCCGGAGGAGAATATCAGAGGGGCTGGCGGCCTGCTCGACTGGGTAGCGGCGACCGTGACGAGGCCGCGACCAAAGAGGACGGCGACAACGACGGCAAGGCGATGGTGGCCTGAGCTCCGCTTGACAGAAGAGGGCTTCGGAACTGACGGCAAGTCCTGAACGAAAGGCGGCGACTTTGGACGGCCAAACCCCGCCGGAGTGCACCACTGGGAACTGGCGAATGTTACGGCGGCGGCGACTCTCCGAAATCGAGGATCAGGAAGACCGGTGGTGGGAAATCGAGCGGCTGCGACGACCACGGCGATGACGACGAAAGCGCAACGTTTGGGGTTTGGATTCGGCACCAAGACCCACCACTGGATTCGGCACCAGTGTTTTCCGGCTTCGGCACCGACGGGAGTTCTCCTTCACAGAGGTATCAAAACGAGATTTTTTTTTGCATAAAACTGAAGTACTTTATTTCATAGAGGAGTAGCCATTAAATAGGCATTACAAGAGTCTAAATCAAGCAACAAATTAAGCTTGCCCAAATTAGGAACGGGAATCAAGCTTCTCTAATCAAAGAAAAAAATTCCAAATTTAATTCAAATGCTGAAAATAGAAATCACTAAATATGTAAACAGGAAAATAAGCAATCTAATGGGCACGGGTCCTATTCCGGCGAGTGTAAACCCGTATAGGCCCCGTGTCCGCACCACACTATACCTGCTAAACTTCTGTTGCAGCTTGTCATCAAATGCTTCTTCATCCATACTAATAATAAGGAGATTTCTTACTTGTGTTTTCCAAATTTCTTTTGCTAAAAGTTGCTCTCTGATGCCAACTTATGTGAGTATTTCCATGTCAAAACAGATAATTAACTGGAGAACATGTTTGAAATTCCCAGAAGAGCCAAAAATATCAGACGATGCTAGAGATCTAATCTGTCATTTGCTGTGTGATGTGGAAATAAGGCTTGGTACAAGAGGAGTAGAAGAAATAAAGGTAGTTTAGGCAAGCGCTAGCATATTAGTAATTTTGTTTTATCAATTATGAGTTCACATATACTTGTTCAGAACTGTTGTTCCCTTATTTCAGCTATTGGATACATTATTGTTGAAACAATGGATGTATATTAAAATAGCTTTTATTGGAGGCCAAAAAACCGCAACTAATTTTTTTAAGCTTCCGACATTATTACATGTATAGAGTATTTTTATCTTGTAAAGTTATTATCTTTTGGCAACATTGTAAAGTTAATTTTTATCAATACAATATATATCCATATAAATGTGGTTTCTGTGTATAATGTGGTACTAATTATATGAATAATATATGAGGATATCTTTTGCATTTATGAATAATGCTTGTTATCCATATTTAGCATAGCTGCTGTTTTTATTTTTATTTTTTTGAAGTTTGTACTGACAGATAAAATCTGTCACAAATGAGCTAAAACCGTTGCAATAGTTATCTGAGCCGTCTTTGAAACCGTCGCTAATATTTATACCGACGGCAGAAAACCGTTGTTTAATGAATTTGCGACAGAAATAAATCCGTCGGAAAAAATAAAAAAGACATTAGCGACAGATTGCCATTTTCAGTCGAAATGTCATTAGTGCGCCGTTTATGACGACAGGGGTAGCGGCGGAAACAATCCATCATTATATCTTTATAGCGACAATTTTTATTGCCGTTAAAAGCCATTTTTGTTGTAGTGGCAGTTTGAAACATGCAATACATTTAGCATGCGATGACTGCATATAATTGATATTCCATACCAATAATAAAGAGATATAAACTCTTATATACAGTATTTTATTTTTTCTACCTCAGATTCGATAAACTTGAAGTTAAATCATCTTTCTCTCTCTATTACCCTAGCGTCCTTTGCTTCCTTTGATTTAGGGCATGAAAAACGTACATTAGAAATAGTTAATGCTATATTTATTTCCTTCCATAATGATAATTTTTAAAGAGACCTAAACGGATTGGATTATTATATCATACGACAAATCATCTAGCGACAATCACTTGTCGTAGAATTGTATAAATGCAATCTAATGAGCAATTTAAATACTTACATTTTCTGGGTCTTACAAAAGGTTATCTAACAATACTTGTTATAGTTTTTGTCACGAGTCACGACTATACATGGCATGTTATGTTATTCAAGAGTTTTTTTCTTGAATGGTATTTATATGCATCAGTTAACGTGCCCTAGCTCAGGCGTGTCAGCATGCGCTGTGGCATCACAGGCAGGCCATTGAATTTTGTTCCGGTTGTATGGGTTAGGGAAATGTTTTGGTGACCCGTGGGCCTTCGTCCTTTAATCTGGTATTTAAAATGGTCAGGCTAGATCGACACTATGGGTTAAAGAGGCTGGGGATTTTGCATGTGGCATCTTATAAGTGTGTGTAAAGGACATGAGCTGCAATACTATTCAAAATTTTAACTTCCTACGGTAGATAGAACCAAAGCCCTATACGCATAACCTTCATGTAACAGAACAAACAGATCCATTGGCATAAAAACTGCATGAACATCATTCCCCAATATTCATCACATTCAGACACTTTTCCTTATAAATGTAGACAATGTCAACATGCATGCTCTTGTCACTCCCCTAAACACACCGAAGTACGCATCCATGACTTCACCAACCTCTCATGGCAATGTACTCCTCCTCTTCTTGTGGACCACTATGTTGCAATGTGCCATCTGCAGCGCGCAACTAGTCGGGCCCAAACCGATGGTCGAGCGATTCGAGGGGTGGCTAACCCGCAATCACAAGACCTACAAGGATGATGCGGAGATGCAGCTCCGGTTCATGATATACCAGGCCAACGTCGGCTTCATCGATGCTTTAAATGCCATCCCGGGCCGAACATTCAACCTCACTGATAACAAGTTTTCTGATATGACCAATAGTGAGTTCAGGGCCACTTACCTTGGCTTGGAACTGCCCCCTACTCCACCGGAGCCCGGGCCCTTCAGGTACCAAAATGTCACCGCGCCTCCTAGTGTTGACTGGAGACAACAAGGCGCTATGCCTGAAATCAAAGATCAAGCTCAATGTGGTAAGGAGCATACGATGGTTGCCTAGGATAGTAAAGTACTTACCATATCCTTAATTATTTAGCAAAGAACAAAATCATTTATCATCACTAGCAAGTTGCGATTCACACTAAGCATTCTCCAAGTGGAATCAAACAATTAGTTTTTTCCCATATGGAGCTAAGAAAGGAAACTAGTTGAGCTTAATTTGCCTACTTGGTGTGCTGTCGGATCAAGATCTGGCAGTGTGCAGTATTACAAGGGCGGGGCAGGTGATTCAAATTAGCCTAGCCCCTGTATTAATGAGCAGCACTGGATCGAGATCCGACAACGCATCTAAATACATAGGCAAGAGGTGATTCAAAATCGTCTACCCCCTGTATAAACACATGCTGTCAACGTGTGGCGGCCTGCGCATTCACACATGAGCCGGGGGTTTCATACCTACTGGACAATATATAAAATAAAATGGTAATTTTTTAATATAATAAATGGTATAATTTGTAGCTTGTAATACGTATCATGCCATATATACGATGAGTCAAGGCTATCCACTATAGGGCAGCAGCCGTGCTAGCTAGATTTTTTGATATATCAGCCCTAGTGCTGTATACACTTTAATACCAGTCCACATTGACCATGCATGTTAGTTTTGTCCAGAGTGTTGTTGGGCATTCTGCACCATTTCATCCGTGGAAAGCCTAACCAAGATCAAGGGGGGGAAACTCATGTCACTCTCTGAGCAGCAGCTTGTGGACTGCGACACCGGGAACAACGGCTGCCACGGTGGGACGTTGCCGGGAGCCTTCCAGTACATCATTGACAACGGCGGGGTCACCACCGAAGCAGACTATCCCTATGTGGCCGCCGACGGTCAATGCAATGCGGACAAGGCCAAGAACGTTGCAGCAAAAATCAGTGGCTTCGAATATGTGCCAGGGAATAACGCGGACGCGCTCATGGCCGCGGTATCACAACAGCCGGTGCCGGTCCCAATGGCCGGCGGCTCGCCGGAGTTATCGGCCTACAGTGGGGGGATATTCGACGGTGCGAGTTGTGATGGCATTATCAACCATGGAATGGCTGTAGTTGGCTATGGAGATGAAGGTGGGAACAAGTTCTGGATTCTGAGGAATTCATGGGGTAAAGGGTGGGGAGAGGGTGGCTACTTGAGGCTGGCAATGGCGAGTAACGAACAAACTGGGCCTTGTGGTATATTTACGCAGCCCTGTTACCCAGTGGCTTAATGCATGCATCTTCCTACTTAATTAGGAACTGCTGATAAAAAGGCAATTGCACCATCAAGAATAAATGGTCATTCCGTAGATAGCTATCGTCAATTTCGTATATATACAATGTTTAAATGATCTTGGTTGGAAGTTTAAACAGAAAAAATTTCTTTTGGTTGATTGTTTTAATTTGATTATAGTGTATGCCATCAATCTACGATGCTCCATCTGCTCACGCGCATCAATATGGTCAAGTCACGAAATCTGGGGATTTTGATGTACTTCCCTTTCCTATAAAAAATTTGTGAGATTGGTACATGGATGTACAAACTATTGGGAGAAAAAGGGAATACCAAGAGGCTAGGCTTATTGGCTGTTGGTAAAAACCCCCTCTAAGCTCCATCCTTCGATTCCTTCTAGGGGCGCTTTTTTCACAACTCCTCCCATATATGAATCACGTCTTGATGTGGTTCGAGTTGCAATAGGTCTGCTTCCGTGTTCCACCAACATATATGTAAAATGATGTTTGTCTTATTTTCAAAAACCAAGAACTGATGTATTTTATATCATATGCCAATAAGATATCTTCTCAATGGCCATTTTCGCTTCTGGCATAAATTTGTGAAAAAGGAAAATTTTGTCAGTTAGGCAAATTAACTTGCTTCAGATATTGTTTTATGAATAATGCTTGTTATCCATATTTAGCATTGTTTTTTTTTTTCGAAGTCTGTACCGACAGATACAATATGTCACAAATGACCTAAAACCGTCGTAATAAGTAGTTAGTATTTAAAACTGTCGCAAAATTCATACAAAGCAAATCCGTCGGTAAAACAGTTGATATAGCGACAGATATCTATTTTTCCGTCGAAATGTCATTAGCGGAGTCACTTATAACGTTGAGACTAGCGGCGGAAATAATCCGTCGCTATAAAGCTGTCGCACTTTTATCGACAGTACCGTCGCGAAACGGCAATTTTGTTCTTGGCTAAATCATCTAGCGATAACCCACTTGTAGCAGATTTACATAACTACAATCTAATGAGCAATTTAAATACTTACATTTTGTGGGTCTTACAAAAGGTTATCTAACAATACTTGCTATAATTTTTATCACGAGTCACGACTATATATACATGGCATGTTATGTTATTCAAGAGTTTTTTCTTGAATGGTATTTATCTGCATCCGTGTCAGCATGCGCTGTGGCATCACAGGCAGGCCATTGAATTTTGATCCGGTTGTATGGGTTAAAGAGGCTGGCAGGGGATTTTGCATGTGCATCTTAGAACTGTGTAAAGGACATGATCGAGCTGAAATACTATTCAAAATTTGAACTTCCTACGCCTTGAGGACCTTGGGCCCAAATGCTAGATAGAACCAAAGCCCTATACGCATAACCTTCGCTATGTAACAGAACAAACAGATCCATTGGCATAAAAACTGCATGAACATCATTCCCCAATATTCATCACAATCAGACTCCTTTCCTTATAAATGTAAACCATGTCACCACGCATGCTCTAGACACTCCTCTTGGTGGATTGCTTTAATTTGATTATAGTGTATGCCATCAATCTACCATGCTCCATCTGCTCAAGCGCATCATAGATACTCAGCCAAGCAAGACTTCAGTCTATTATCTGTTTACGAAAAAGCATTCTGAATATCTTAAAGGATAGATTCACATACACTTACAAACCATACGAGAAATGGCCTTACAAAAATTGAGATATCTCCCCCAATATAGCCAACCAAAAAAAAGATATCTCTCCGACAAACCCAGTGCCGCGTGAAGAAATTGCTTTCTCGTTCTGCTTTCGACTAGTATACTGATACTTTATGCCATCGAGAATTGTACAAATATGATGGAGATTGAAGCACAAGCATTAAACTTGAAAGAGAGGTGGTTGTGACTAGTCAGATTACACCCTAATCACATTTTGAAGAAGGGAAGGGTTTATTCAGCTTTAATGCACATTTGACATCTGAAGTTTACACTCCAGGAACATGCTTATCTTATCCTGTGCAAGATAAGCTAAAGCATTTTCAATTTAATCAAGTAGTGCATTTTCCTAACTATTTAGGGTCGTTGAGCCTCCATTCAGGCCTATGTATGCCAAATCCCATTGAAATGAAGGAAAATGAACTTTGATAAATACAAAGAAAAACTGACATAGACGACTACAAAGTAAAAATCAATGGAAGAACTCAAAAGAACAAACTTCTGTAGTTCACATTCGATTTTCCGAGTAGCAAATCCCCTTGGCAACTTCAAAGAAGTGTGCAACATTCTCTTCAGGGGTTCCGACAACAATGCCATGGCCCAGATTTAGTATGTGCTTGCTCTTTCCAGCTTTCTTCACTGTATCATGAATTCTCTTGCTAATGAACTCTTTTGATCCGAACAGCACACCTGGATCCACGTTGCCCTGCACAGCGATGTTTGATCCTAACCGCCTCCTACCCTCCGCCATATCCACTGTCCAATCCAAGCTAACAACATCTACACCCGTCAATGACAGCCTCTCGAGCAACCCCCCTGACCCACTTGCATAGAGGATCAGAGGTAAGTCAGGATGCGTCTGTTTAACAGTGTCAACTATTTGCTTCAAGTATGGGAGACTAAATTCCTCAAAATCTACAGGACTAAGCTCTGTTGCCCAGGAATCAAATATCTGAACTGCTTGTGCTCCGTTGTCTGCTTGGTACTGAATGTATTTTGCCATAGAGCTTGTAAATTTCTGAAGTAATGCATGTAGTACCTACGAAAAATGGCCCAACTTCGTTATGCTAGGAAAAGTATAGAGACACTGCACGTAAGGCCATTTGGATCGTGAACAATGGATCAACTAATCAAAATCATCAAGAATTATAAGTATCAAAACGATGTTTTCGTGGCATCTTATGAAAAAAATACTTGACTATCCAAAGTGTCCCATCAGAGCATCAAAAGGACAAAATGCTCAACCCAAATAAGTAGAAAGGGAGCTCCAGCGACATTATAATTTGTAGTAGGAATAGTACTCTTTCATTACGCTCTTATCTCTTCCATTTCTCTTTTTGCTCTCGAGAAGCACAAGTGCATTTGCAGAAGACACCAAAGGTCAATATTAGCTTCCACGTAATGCATGGATGGCATACTCTTACATTACATGTAAATATTTGGGTCTATCTGAGATTAGAAAATTGTTTTCGTAAAAAAAGTTATCTTCTTTATGTCTCACGTATCTAAAACTTTTCAGTAAATTTTAATTAGAAAGGCCTGTTTTAAGGAATCAATAACATGCTACTACCATTAGTAGAAGTGAGAATCACAATGTCAAACCTGCGGTTGGGAGAAAGCTAAATTCTTTATCTTGCTGAAGTGCTTAGATGAGCCACCCTCAACCACATAAGAGGCAAGGGTAAATGGGGCCCCAACAAACCCCAATACAGCTGCTTCATTGTTTACCTGAATGCAATAAAATCAATTAGATTAAAAAAATGTAGAAAGCTATGAACAAAATGGAAAAAGTACAGAACACAGAACATAGGAGTTAATAAAAAATTATCAGGCTAAGAATGAATAAAACATCAGACCTCTGAACGCAGAATTGTCAGTGCTTCTCCAACATATGGGACCCATTCCTCAGGTACAAATTCTCTCACTTGATAAACATCAGCTGCTGTTCTTAATGGACTGTGTATAATAGGTCCTTTTCCTTTTACTATGTCGAATGGTATGTTCATTCCAGGGAGAGGAGTTAGAATATCAGAAAACAATATAACCTGCCACCAAATATAAATTGTGAAGGCAAAATTCAGAAAGAGAGACATGTACGTCCCAACAGTTGAGGAAGCAGCATAAGATATCCACGTCAAGCATTCAATTTGACTTTCAATATATCAAAGAAAGTGTGATGAATGTCGGTTTCTTTTTTCTTTCTATTACTGAATTCTCTTAGTCGCCTTTGGTTTACTTCATCTGTTTTTTTTTTTCCGGATGGGTAAGACACATTTACAGTTTTACTCTACTGCGCCAATGGGATTCCCTCCAGGAACATCACACCTCACAGGCTCAACGACAACCGTGAGAGATCCCATTATCCCACCGAAGGCTGGCTTGGCTCCTTTATTTGATAAATTAAGCCACCATCCAAGATACACCTACTTACACACAGAAACAGGAGCTCCACAGAATCCATTCAGATGGGAAAGCCATGCCCCAGTATGGCAACTTAATCCACGCTACAGCTTGTATAAGCTAAAAACTAGAAAAGATAGGTTACATTTGGATTGATACCTATCCCGAACTATTTACATGTAAACAAAGGTTCTACTACTTGGCTGTGCTTTGTATCAGTTCGACACATTTATGAATTATGTAAAATAAAAGGCCTGGCAATGGAATTAGTACACCAACATATCAAGCAGGTCAACAATTATCTTGTTTATGATATATATATATATATATATGATTGACAACCAAATAGCTTACTCCATCAGGCTTGAAAACCTTCCATGGCTGTAGGGAGATTTCAACAACAAGATCAACATTTTCTGATCTTTCACGAAATGTAGGATACTTCTCGCAGATCAGTTGGTAACTCTGCAGAAAGAATATAATCAATGAGTGATGTCAGCAGTTATATTAAAAAAAACTTCATTTAACTTAAGCTCATAAGTATGTAATTTACATCAATCAGTATATCCATTCTATCATCAATTCTTGTGGAACTCAGTAAGAGTTGTCAAACCTGCCTTCATGTATCTCCCTGCTTGTCTCATAAGCCAAACTGGGGGCCTTTCAACTTTTTCCCCTCTCACAGCATTCAAAAGGAGTGGTTCAGTCGAAGCAGCAACTTTTGGTTCAGCCACAGTCCCTAATGAAAAGAAATGAATAAGCACATATTCCAACATAAATGAAAACCAATGACTAATGGACAAAACCTGAACTTTGAAACCAGAAGGAATCATTATATGGAATATAGAAAATGTGGAAAATGCTGTGCAGCAATGATTAATCAATTAACTCCAGAGCTTAGGTAACAAACATAGGCAATAGCTTTGTGGTCCATTCGTGGTCCATTTGTGGTCAGATTTGCTACTATCTCATGTGGAGCACCTTTCTCTGTCTGACTATCACTCCACAAACTGCATGAATGGCTAAATGTGTCTCAGGATCTGGTATTGAATTGAAAAAGCTTGAATTCTATTTGTGGCTAGATCTCCTGAAGACGACATTCCCAACAAATGGCCCACAAATGTGTTAATAAATGTCTCAATAATGATCTGATTCCCACAAAGGTAACTAACGTATATTTCCATTCCTTACAACCTTTAATGGGTTGCCAAAGGCCCTTATGTACTTCCTCGACCATTGTCCATCTCAGCCATTGCAACAAATCAAGCACACGTTTCTAGAAAATCTATTAAGATTAAGTCTTCTACAGCTGTCAGACATGGAGTCCATTCAGTAAAAGTTCGTAGTTATACAGTGTTCAAGAGTTTTTGGCAGTCTAGCCGAATAGAGATTTAGACCAAAGACATGAGAAGTAGGGATGGCAGATGGAAAATTTGAGCAGGGCATCCTCATTGATCTATAGCTGTTCAATTAATACCTCAACAAGGTGAAACTTCTCTAAACCAAAAATATAATTCAGCTATAACTTAAATTAGGTAATTGAATGACATAAGGAATCCAATTACCTGATTTCACTCACAAATCAGCGGCTGACAACTAATCCTACTCCACATAATCCCACTATTAAATTCAACTCCCACAGTTTATAATACTCACTCTATCACATCAAGGTCATTAGATTTAGAGCTTTTGATCTGTGCTGCTGTGCAAAAGCAATCTAGTAACACTGACATTAAAAGAAGAATCACGACATCAGAAAATAGGAACTTCTCTAATCGGTAAAAAGTTCAACTGATACATGATAAGAAAGTTCGATTTCTGTAGAGAGAAAATAGGAAATGGTCAAGCCTAGTGAACATGTATGTGACAATTCCAGTTACATGTCGAGGTCTTTTATTCCTGTAGTTTCAGCTCGACTTCAGTTTGCAACCATTGACTGGTCAAACTTAATGATCCCGAGTTTTCAGCAATGCTCCAGGTCAACTCTTAGAGCATTCAAATTTGAATAGCCAAGGCTGTGTTTCTTCAGATTTGTGATTTTGTGTTCCAGGAACTTCTCTAAACTCCTACATTTAAATTAAAGAAGTCCTTTGTTCCCAATCCAATAATTAGACACCTCGGGATGCATAATCACGTCAACAAAAAAAACAAAACTTGAATTTCAGAAAGTCTATTCCCCCAGATCGCCTATAGAAGATGCATAATCATGTCAAGGACAAATACTCTACAAAGAAAGAAAACGTCTAGCCTGACCAACTATTGTGAACCAGCATCCGCAAACATACTGCATAGGGTGCTAATGTAGTACATAGAGAATACAAGATGTTCTATGTGCTACATTAGCACATGGGTTCTAACATAGTATATAGATATTTCTATGTGTTATATTAGCACTCTATGTAGTCTGGTCACGGAGTTTGTTCATGGTGCCACACAGTGAAGAAAACATTTTCTAAAATTGGTCCAGAGAGTGTGTTTCCTGTGCGAAAATTAGAAGTGATACATGTAAACGATGCTAAAAGAGGGAGAGGGAGGCCTAAGAGAACTTGGATGAAGTTAATAAAAAAGGATTTGACTTTACTATCTTTTACAAAAGAGGTAGCCCAAAACAGGCCTGAATGGAGGAGTAAGATCCATGTCGTCGACCCCAAATAGTTGGGAAAATGCATTACTTGATTATGATTATGATTATGATTCATCAGGGCACTAAAGAATGACTCTAATTATCAAATGATTCAACAAGCGGGGTCAATTTACTTACCATACTTAATTGACATTCATAAAAAGTATCTAATGTATTATGAGTTCAATAGATTCTTTTTAGCAGAAAAAACGGGTCTTCCTTGCTCATTATCAGACAATCACTTATTCACAAACCTCGCAAAATGCACCTACAAATTCTTGAGCTATTTAATTGCTACACAAATTTGTCTCTGCCTCCTAACAAATTTCAAAGCTGATGGAAATTTCCACCAACTCAAAATAAAATTCATCCAATCAAAAGACCCCAGAATCCCATGTCAAAACTCTAAAATTCACCAAATTACACTAATTATTTTCCCCAATCCAACAATTAGACGCCCAATTCCCTACATTTTATAATTTAAAAAAAAAAACAAAAACTTGAAATTCAAGAAGATGAAGCTGGAGGACTACCTCCAACAGCACATCGGATGCTGACCACAGCTCTCGACCGAGGAGCCACCGGTGAATTGGGCAGAAACAGATGAGACGGAGAAATGGAGGAGAAGTGCAAATTGCAAGACATTTTATCGCTTTCCGATTTCTGCGGAGAGCTTCTTCACGGTCCAAAGGAAGAAGAAGCAGCAAAATGGGGGTTCCTTCTGCCTACTTGCTTTCCGCCATTACTGTACAGGGATTAGTTTGCCAAAATACCCTCGTAGTAATACCGATATCCTAGATTTACCCATCCCTATAGAATTTTTTTTTGTCTTGGATGAAATCTTTTTTTCTAAAATCTTTTTGAACAGACAAAAAAATTGTAACAGCATCCTACAGAAAAGAAAAAAATTTCATTGCAGCAAAATAAATGTTGATAAGATTACATGACATTATCATTTTTTTTTGTTGAAGTTATCACAATAGATATGGAATGGCAAATATGATGAAGGGCATAACTGCTAAGGGATTTTGTAGATGTGATATGAAAGGGTAATTTCGTCAAATGAGAGTTCTTATCCATTTGGTATTTTGCTTGGATTTCCCGAATGGCGATTGGATGTTGTGCTGCATTTCTGAGGAT
Source organism: Houttuynia cordata (assembly GCA_039654745.1). Lineage (NCBI taxonomy): Eukaryota > Viridiplantae > Streptophyta > Magnoliopsida > Piperales > Saururaceae > Houttuynia > Houttuynia cordata. Next base: position 17,305,179 of record CM077509.1, read on the forward strand.
AATACCCCTTTCAAAATTCCATTTCTGTCTCTGTATGTATGCTTATGACAAGTTTCCTATGGTATAAATACTGGTCTACTCCCAACGTCCCACTGTAATTGTCTGGTTCGAGGAAAAAATGTTCCATAGTAATTGTCTCATTTTTTGTATCCTTTTCATGGTAGTCACTAAAATAGAATAAAAAGATTGATTGATTATGTTCCTTAAATATCACCTTTTTTTTTGAAAAATAACGGGAAGCATGGAAAATGATCATGCTACACCAAATATATACATAAACCCAAAAACTTCTGTTTTTGTTGTGGTTTTATTCCAATACTTAACAATTAACAGGCAGCGAAGCTACATCGCAGCCAGGAGTAGGGGTTCAAACTCAGAACCTATGAGGCGTGGTCCTGAACTCTCTGATGAATCCACCACCACTCCCTCGGTTAGCCTTCTGCGATTCTTAGCAAGCCTCCCAGGTTGCAAGGACACATAAAAATGATACTCCCTACAGACACTTTTAATGGACACTGTTGATTTTTAAATTATGAGAGATTGTGGTTAACTGAAGGGACACTTCTATTTGACACATAACTAAAGAGATCCAATTGTTTGTATGGACACCCTCTAGTGTTTTTCTTGGTCAATAGGCTTTAAGGAGATTGAAGACAGCACTGACATAAGTAGAAATACAGACACTCGAACTTGTCTTTCAGTTTTGATGTCTAAACCCTGGACCTGGATTGTGGCAAGTCCTAGTTTGCCCCCGTCTGGTGGCATGCATCGATCCGACCACTTGCGAATATCGTGTTAAAAAAAATCACCTGCCTATTACTGGAATCTTATTAATATCAGTTTAGGGGACAAGAGGGTGAAAAAAATGGATACCATGTAGATCAATTATTTGTTAGCTGTATCCTTCTACCTAATCATACTAAATATACACGGGAAGCTAAAAATATACAGAGAGCATGAAATGATCTACAAAAATGTGAATCAAAAAATGGTATCTGTTGTCAATTTCCTTTTAGGGGGGCTTTTGTCGATAACTTGTTTCTGTAAATCCATGAAGCTGGATCCCTTGTTGGCAAATAATCTTCTAAGGTTAATAACAGATAGATCGCTGAAGCTAGCAACAGCAAGATCAGCCTGCACCAACTCATACCTGAATGTTCAAGAGAGCATTTTCTGTCAGCGGTCAGCTGTAAACCAGGAAGACGTGCCCAGAACATCAACAAGGTGAAATTTTATAAAAAAACTCATTTCCCCCAAAATCTGTTATATTCATCAAACATTTACCAAGTGGAGAGAAACATTATCCTAAATTATTTTCTACTTTGGAAAACCATATACTCCCTATGTCCTATGAAGCTCATCTGGATGTGGAAAAATACAGGCCCCACATTACATGGGAGGAGGGAGTAATCATGCATTTGTGGTTTATAGCAATCATGCTTACTGTTTTGAGCAGAAACTATAAGAAAAGCCTACAGTTAGAGAAAAAATATTCACGTGGAAATATTTTCCCTTTGCAAGCACCAAAGCTGTCAAAATGCAAACACTCCCTTCTGAAAGGGCATGTGGCGAGGACGCCCCCAAAACTTGAGCAAATTCAGACACGTGGACCCACTTCGTCTGGTCAGTTGGAAAATTCAACAATGGTGTCCACCTTTTCAGATGAAGAGGACTCACATGTCTGAACGGCCTTATTTTTAGTGGGCTCCTAAGTGTCTGTTATTTTTAGTGGAAAGAGGTGTTTGCATTCAACTCCTGTGGTGCCTTTACAGGAAAGCTTCTCCACATCCATGTATCAAAACTAAAACACAGGACTAATTTTACATACACATTCAACTATAAAGAATTGATTCACAGAAGAACAGCAAGACATACGCAGGGTGAGAACCAATTAAACCCACAGCCATCATGGTACAGTTGTGAGCAGCAGTTATGCCCCTTGGGTCATCCTCAAACACAATACACTTTGATGGCTTCCGATCCAACTGCAATACATAGTATGAACTTAGTTTTACAGTATAAAGAGGTAAACAACTGTTTATAGCATACAAATTACCAACAATCAATTAATTGACTGTATAAGATGGAAACTGGACATAAAACACACAAATTTATGTTAATACCAAGATGAGCAAATTAAAAAAAACGAACAATGACCACCTTAACTGCGGCCGAGAGAAACCTATGAGCAATTGATTCCATCCCATCTTCCTCTGTGACTATTGCCTACAGTTAATGTCCATGATTACATAAATTCAAGAACACGAAATGTAAATAGGTCCCACATGTGCATGTCTTATCACCTTTATTATCACCATACCTGAAAGTAATTATATAGGCCCATACGCTGTAAAGCTGCAGTCATATTATGCCTATCCAGGCATGAAGCAACAGCACAAGGGATACCAGCAGTATAGACAGCATCCAACCATTCTGCCAAACCTTCGATAGGTTCGTTAAGCTGAATATATACAGTAACAAGAGTAAGTGCATAGCAAATACAAATTGCAGCCAGTCCAAAACTGTTATGAGGCATGAGCAACCAATCCAAGCAAACCATTCATAGGTAGGGCACACAGCAGTTTTAACCAACAAGCCATTTTTCTGTTCAAACGAGATCTTCATTTTTTTTTATATGGAGATCACTGATTCACATGGCCAACTAATAAATTCCTAAGCTCAATCCTAGAGACAGGCACAACAGTTTTGTTCAGGATGCTAAATTTTAGAGTAGGTCAATCATTATATGGTAGCTCAAAGTAGGTGTGAGCAAGAGGAATGTGTTCCCAAAGTTAACCATACATATGAGTTTTTTTAGGGGGGGTTTAAATTCCCGAGATCCCACTAGAAGCGGCAGGACAACCAACCTTTTATAGCACTGTATCCCACTGCCAATTCCCTCGACATGGCCCACACCACCCATATGGGTATGTTGGAATATAATCCCTGCATAAAATGCCAATCTTCCCTCCTCGAGACCTTGATTTTAATTCCATTGGATGCTAGAAAAGTATTACAATTCATTGTCATGGTAAGCCACTTTTCCATTGACCCAATTAAGATCAGAAAATCAAATTCTTCCTGTAAAGCTGATTTCTCATATCAAGCTCTGAAGCAGCTCTCACACACCTTCTGAGAGCCAACACAAAGAGGCATGAATATCCAAATACTCCTTTTTAGCTTCCTACTCGGCTTCACCTTTATCTAGCCAAGCCTCCATATCCATCCAAATTCATTCTCTCCATCTGGACAACCCACCAACACGCTAAATTATAAATCCCAACTAAAATGATGTTTTATACATTAATTGCCTCTTTTTTATATAAGGATTATATTAATTACATATTTAACATTGCAAAGGCTGTTTATCTTCTTTCGTGTGAAATATTAGCTTAAATTAATTAATATGCCGCGACAGAGTTTTTATCAGATTTCACAATGAGCTTGAGAAAAGCAACGTACTTCAAACAAGCCTTTAACAAGCAATAACTATACAAAAAAGAATTTTTCACAAACGTACAGTGAAAATGACACTGCAATAAACAAAATGTGAACGATTATCAGCAATAGCCAAGATCAATAATATTATGGCCCAATATTATGACAGTAACCAAGACCAATAATATAATACAACTTTTTCCGTTTAAGAGCAAGAATTTCTCTAGCATAAAACTATGGATATTTTTCCTTGATGTTTACCAAAGCAACCAGCAACAGTAGAAAAACAATACCCAAATAAACCCCTTTGCCAATGACAAGCCTTCCCCTTCAAAACAATTACCTATGAGGCTAACACATCTAGCAAGTTTTTAGCACTTATCAAAGATAGACACATTCTAAGATAATACTTGCCTCTAAAAGATTCTCCAAATATAACTTGGAGAGTCTTGATTTCATTCTCTCGAGTTCTGACTCTCCATCAGCCCAGTACAATACCTGAAAGACACTCAGGTATCAATAAGTTTGTAAAGTAACTCATATATTGAGAAAGGTGAGAAAGGGGATTGAGATAGAAATGTTAAAATTAAACTGCAACCAAATAAATAAATAATTATACATATTAATGAGAAATGCAGTGTAACATAACTGTAAAGCCCAAAAGATCAAACCTTACGCAGAACACAATCAGCAGCTGCATGTAACATTGATCTTTGCACATCCTCTTCATTTGGAATTTCCTTTCCTGCTCAACCCAGTACTACGGACTTAGAAAACATTGAAGGAAGTTTTATATATAAGACTTGCGAGACCAGAACAATGGTTACCAACAACAAATTGAACATTTCAATGCACGAGATTAGCTTTTATTAAATTTATGAAACAATAACCAAGGAAAATAATCTATTCAAAACAAATAATGCAAATAGACCTTCTTCTGTGGCCAGCCGCTTCCAAGCATTTAACTTCACTGAGCGTGTATCAGCCTGATTGAACACCAGGGCATGCTAACATTAGTACCTTTTTAGCAAACAACGCGTAACAAGAAATAACTAGACCATAAAAATGCATGTTATTCTATCAGCCTGAGGATTCCAAATTGACAACTTCTTAAATGTCAAAGGAAAGCGTATAATCAACTGACAGTAAACAGAAAGACATGGCAATAACACGAAAAAAACGATATAAAAGAAATATCATAACTCTCAATACCAGAAGTACACACAAAAGCGTGAGATTGCAAACCACAAACAGTAGTCTTTTAATTTCATTTTTGTGATGGTACAGTGTTACGAAGACATAAGAAACAGCTCCATACAAAAGCCTTACCACAACATTATCCCACGAAAAAATGAGTCCAAAAGCTTCATCTGGCTTCATCACATAACGAACTCTCTGCAAAAAACTTTCTTGCATTCTATCATTCAGAAAATCCTACAACAAATTCAACCGTCAATATACAATAGAATGGGTGTTCTTCAATCAATGACGAGAAAAAAAGATAAATAGAAGTTATATGCATATAATAGCCTAGGCATTCTCACCACATCAACTTTTAGAGGACCATTGGGTCTAAAGGTCTCAAAACCTTCTCCATATTCTGCACCAATCTCCTGAAAATTTTTGGAAAAATGAAGTTCCGGGAAGAAATTTAACATAGTGCTGACTTTACATGGAAACAGATTTAGAAAAGCTTCAGTTGATTCTACTAAGTCAGTTCCACTACGAGAGCAAGTTCAAATCTAAACTGTAAGCAGTGTCATATCAATATAAACTAAACTCATAAGTGTTTAACATCAGAACTGTCAACCTCGTTTACAAGTGAAAAGGTTGCAAACGAGATGCTGGTCAGCCTCCACCTAAGTGCAAGTGCAATACCGCATAAGGCAATTCTGAACTTAATATCATAATCATAATCAAGTACCGCCTTTTCCCAACTATTTGGGCTCGGCGACATAGATCTTACTCCTCCATTCAAGCCTGTTTTGGGCTACCTCTTTTTTAAGAGATAGTAAAGACATAATCTTTTTATTAACTCCATCCAAGTTCTCTTAGGTTACCTTCTCCCTCTTTTGGCATCATTTACATGCATCCCTCTTGAACTTAACATACAGTTTTTAATTCGCTATAAGAATAATTTTGCATGCAACTAACTTATCAGCATTTAATATGAAATTGAACTCATTCCAATGAGAATCATTTGACTCATTAAAAGCCTTGGTCATGTTCCCTCTAAGACTACCCAAGAGAGTGCATCATCATAATCATAATCATAATCAAATAGCGCATTTTTCCAACTATTTGGAGTTGGCGACATGGATCTTACTCTTCTATTCAGGCCTATTTTGGGCTACCTCTTTTGTAAGAGATAGTAAAGTCAAATCCTTTTTTATTAACTCCGTCCAAGTTCACTTAGGTTTTCCTCTCTCTCTTTTAGCATCGCTTACATGCATCACTTCTAATCTTCTCACACAGGCATCTATTGGTTTTCTTTGCATATGCCCATCATAAATTCAGGATTCAGGTACAAATGCACTATTTGTATACCAGATCACTTTGTCATGGGGCAGACTGATTACACCCGCCTGGACCATGCTCTTGAGAATTGTTTAATTACCTTGCAACCCCACTTAGAAAGTAGCAACTTCATTATGACCAATATTCTAGTTGGTGGCATACTACATAAACGACTTTTACACCTACATCCCTTCTTGAATCCAAAGAAATACAAATTCTTTTCTTTCCACTCCCAAATTAGTGTTCTTTCTCACTTTCCCTCAATTCTAAGCTTCACAAGAACCAAAAAAATTATAGTAGGAACAAAAAGACCCAAAAAGTTAGACTTCATTGTCAGACAGCATGCTTAAGACCCTTTCCAAGAAATTATCACACATTTACATAACAACTTTAAACATAATAGTTCCCAAGATGACTTCAAAAAGTAGTGATACTACCAGAAATTTTCCAAACTTTCAAGAAACATCAAATCAAGTGAACACCAAAACAACTAATGAAAAGAAAGAACAAGAACTAAACCAATTACCTCCTCCATGAATATCCTCGCGGGCCTCTTCGAAGACCCATTCACAGAATCCCCACCTTGTGCCCCGGAAGCCCCTCTAACAACAAAACTCCTTCCGCAACTTCGTTTCCTCAGCTCCTGCATAAGTCACAGACCAAACTAGCCTCAAACAAAGCCAAAACAACCAGAAAAAAAAAGAGACAGAGAGAGAGAGAGAGAAGAGTACGGATAATCGGAGGTGGGCGGGGGCAGAGGCGAGGCGAGAGGAAGAGGGTGAAGGTGGTGGGGGGAGTAGGGAGGAGCACCTGGGATTGGAGGCCATGGCCACGGCGCGGGGAGGACGAGGCAGGCCTTGTGTATAGCGAGACGGATACGTATGTATACATAATGTGTGTGGCGGTCAAGAAATGGTGGGTCCCACCGTGTCTAGCCATGAGTTTGTAGAAGCCACTCGCGAGAGTCGCGAAAGTGGGCCCGCGACATGTGGCGTGTTATGATTGGTCAAATGAGTTTCCATTGAGTGCGCATGGCGTACAACACGACATGAATAGTTGGTACAATGCACAGCTGCTTCCGACTCTGCAGATTTTGGGTCTTCTCATCTAGATACTTTCTTTGTCCACATGGGTATTGTAACACCCAAAAAATTAAAATATTTATTAAAATTGATATTTTAGTGAATTGATCTAAAATACGAAGTTTTGATGCTTATTTAGATTGTTTTATTATGTCTTGTAATCTGGTGTTAAAGTGCTCGAATAAAGCTTTCCAACGCCATTGACTCTTCGTAATTTAGAGTTCAGAGCAAAAAGATATGTTAGTTTGAAATTTAGTATGCGATCGATTGCTAGGGGATACGCGATCGATCGGGCCAGTTTCAAAACCATGAGCAAGGCTGACACGATCGATTACCCTGAAGAACATCGATCAATTTTGTTGGAAGTTCGATTTATGAGCAAGTGATCGATCACTTGTGAGTGCGATCGATCGTGATTACCGGAATAGTACAAATTTTGTAGTAGATTGGTCTCCCTTGGAACCGATCGAATGTAAGTACTTTGATTTTGTGAAAATAAGTCGTGATCGATCGCCTTGAAGAACGATCGATCGTAAATATTGTGATCGCGTGAAAGGCTTCAACGATAGATCGCTTCGGCAGAAATTGAAAATGGTAGTTGCTGATTTTGTGAAGATTTTGATGAGAAAAGGATACCAAATCCTAACTAAATTATCCATCTTAATATTGTAGAGGATTCCTATTGGAGTATGGGGATTATGATAAGGAAAGATATTCAAATGAGGAGATCCTAGTTGGAGTATGCATTGTGTATATAAACCCATGAGAGGGGGGCAACTTGTGCTTATGCATACCAAAACCCTAGTTTGACGGTTTGTGCCTCTTTCCTTCCTCTTACCCACGTTCATCCGTTTTCCAAGCCTTATTTTAGACTTAAATCTTTTCCATAGCATTGACTGAAGGCGTCATTGAGAAGAGGAAGAGACGAACTACACATAGAGGGGCGAAGCACTCGAGTAACTAGAGTACTATTTGGTTTGATGAAAGATCCCATGATACTTATTGATATTATTTTGAGTGTTGTGTTATCTATACTTGCATGCTAGTCCTTGGATGAGAACATTATTGATTAATACATCTCTTGATTGTTTGGAAGTCAGAAAGTTCTATAATTGCTTTGTAAAGGTTTTGATTTAATTATTCCTTGCGATCATATTTAAGATCCTAGCATTAAAACCTCCATAATAAAAAAGGAATATCTTGAACTGTTTGTGTAATAAGATTTATAAAAGTATGAGCTAACTAAAATTCTAGAATCTTTAAAGGATTGAAATAATCTTAGGAGGGGAGTATCTAAGACTATTAAGACCCTAGTATCATAATTAAGGTTAATAACACGTGAATAATAAGTATGACACAGATTAGAGTTTCCGGCCAGTACTGTCTCTGTGCCGACAACCCGCAATGTAAAAATCATAACTAATTAAAGAAAAAATATAAAAATAAACCGTCAACGAGGTTTAAACCTAGATACGAGGGCTATCTATAGTAAAATTTTCGGAGTTAAATTCTAATTGTGCTGACTGTGGGGATGGTCGAAAGTGGGATGTATGAACTAAAATAGTTATTGTAATTAAGGTTTAAGTCACTAGTACCTACTAATACTTAAGGCTATGATCTAATATGATTAAAGTATCACTAATATGCGCTATAAATGTGATAAGAGGTATTAAGGCAAGAATGTTTAGTCCTAAAGATTACTATTAATGGGATAAGTCAGTGTAACCTAAAGTCAAGTCATTCTTGGTTATAAATTTCAGTTTGGTGTCAGTTTGAGTTTCCACTTGGAGATCAAACGTTCAATAACCTTTCTCTTATCATGAACTCAATTTTATAACTTATAAAACTTAGATGTCAGTGATGTTCTTATCTAGGGCAGGACATGAAGCATGTTGGTTAAATTATGATTGCGACCTCTTGTTATTCATGTGGTGAGTCTTCTATTGTTCAAGCTATTGGAATCTCAGTTGTGTCCTTGTGAGGAACCATGTATATTGAGCCTGATGATGATTATACTCCTTGAATGAGTCTATTTTGGTAAAAGATATCTTGAATCTCAGAGTGTTGCGACCTCTGCTCTTTTTGTGACATTGTTCAATTTGATATGAAATTGTTTCTCCACTAGAGAACTTGCGAGGATCTCTCCGAGGTGGAATCATAGTATGCTCAGAAAGCCAATGCTAGATCTTGCAAGATCTCTGATTAACTTTGAACTGTAGTTCAGCCAATAACGGCGTATATGTACGTTTAGACTGTATGATATTACGGAAGGTCTGCAGTCTCTGCCCATTGTGTCCGTAAGCAATGATGGGGCTAGCATCCTAGGCACATGGTGGGTTCCTAAAGTAGAACCTCCATGGATGATTCTGGTATTTAGCCACTTGCGAGTGGTAAGTTCTGCAAGCAGAAATTGAAATTCCTTATACTTTGGATGCCTTGAGCTATTTGTAATGTGAATACCTTCTCTCCTTACACTTGTTATTGTTTGGAGTCATTGAAAGTTAGAGTTTTCCCTATACTTGCGAGTTGGGACTATTCTTGTATGACTTTTCTACTAAGGTAAAGTGGACCTTGAGGCCATTCCTGCAGTTATTGAATATTTATGTTTCTCTTGATTATAACCTTCTTCATGCTATTGTTGTTTCCTTAGTGAGTTTTTACATCCTACTGAGTATTTCTATGAAGTACTCATGAATCATATGATGCTGGTGTGAAAGAAAGCTGATTCGAGAAGGTTGGAGTGCAGGAAGGTGATGCTGATGCTCTGAAGATCTCTTAGAAGCATTTTGATTATTTAGTTATTTTTATTAAACTCCATGAATTGTTGATCGACGTGTGCATTAGAATTGATATTTTATTTTGTGGATTATTTTAAATTCGTCAGCTGTAATAAGATTTAGTATGATTCATTTCATTTATATTGATAATGTTTCTTTAAGGCTGTCTAACTGAATTTTGGGATTGCCGATTACACATCCTATTGTGATGGTGTAATTGGTGGTGTTTAGGCCTTCGCACTCCAATCGAGGTTAGAAATCCCGAGGCGTGACAGGTATTCCATGGTACCATGACAGTACTTACCTATTTGTTGTGAGAGTCGCAATATGCTACCACGGTAAGTAGTACTATGTGCCATGTTCACTTCAGTATTAGAGAATACCTTATCCATCCATCCTAGCTTTTAAGGATTAGCTTAACCAGCGAAGGTATAAATTATTGAGTAGAACCGGCACGTCACCTTCTCTGCCATGTTAATGGAGACGTTATTTTCAAGATGGATGGCTTTCACACTACACGTGTGCTACAACAATTTGGCACAAATCCTACATGGCATGCCGTATAAACTAAGCATAACATACTAATAGAGGTACCCCCCTCCATCCAAAATTGCGTATTGGCATTAGAAAATCCGAATGAACTAACTTTATTTCATTTTAGCTTATATGAGCCCAATTCGATTCATAGTCGTTAGATCTTTATCTGGCAGCCACAAGGAACTCACTTACCCACTGATTTGATACCCACCCTTGGATCGAAATCTAACGACCCAAAAGACTGATCTCATGCTCTTTATATAAGAACGATCTCATGTAAACGGTCCTCATATTTACATGAGATCGTTCTCATATAAGGAGCATGAGAACAGTCTTTTGGGTCGTTAGATTCCAATCCGAGGGTGGGTATCAAATTAGTGGGTAGGGGAGTGTGACCATCACTCACCCTTATAGCCGTCGTATCAAGAACTAACGGCTATGATATTAACTAGCTTCATATATGCTATATGAGATCGGTTTATATGAGATCATATATATTGAGATCGGTTTATATGAGATCATATATATTGAGATCGGTTTATATGAGATCATATATATTGAGATCGGTATATATAACTTTTCTTATATGATATATATATATATACATATATATTGAGATCGGTTTATATGAGATCATTCTCGTATATGGAGCACGAGACTAATCTTTTGGGTCGTTGGATTCCGATCTGACAGTGGATATCAAATGGGTCGGTGACTGTGAACCATCACTCACCCTCGTAGCCGTCAGATCAAGATCCAATAGCTATGACATGAACTAGCCTCGTATAAACTATATGAGAGCGATCTCATTTAAACTTATGCTATATATATAGAGAGAGAATCCAACGACTAATATAAGGAAAAGTTTAAATGAGATTGCTTTCATTTAGCTTATATAAGGCCAATTTAATTTGTAAACATTGGATTTTGATCTGACGGCTACAAGGGTGAGTGATGGTTCACACTTACCTGCCCACTTATTTAATACCTACCATCGGATCGAAATCCAACGACCTAAAAGATTGGCCTCATTCTCATTATATGAGAACGATCTCATATAAACCGATCTTTTATATATATATATATATATAGAGAGAGAGAGAGAGAGAGAGAGAACAACTCTTAGGGTGAGTAGAACAAGCAGCCCAATTTGGAGCCGTTGATCTCCCATCGAATGGACCAGAAAAGGGCCCTTCCTCGGCCCTTAAATAATTTGCCACGGCTTTGGGTTGTTTAGGTGCAATGTTATCTCTATTAAATAGGTTAATGTGAAATTTCCTTAGCTTGGGCACACCTTTAATGAGGGACCTGTGCTAAATGAGGGACCTCTTAAACCTGACATTGCACATACCACATACAAGTGATAAATCTGAGAGAGGAGCCTTCACTTAATTAACAGGACAGTCGATAAATGTTGCAGAACTTAAAGAATACAAAACTACGAACATCTTGTTATAAAAAGGAAAATGAACATTTATACCATCTATTTGGACATGGTTCTTGAGTATTCCTATCAAACACAATTAAGGGTGTAAACGAGCCGAGCCGGCTCGCGAGCTTTTTCGGATCGGATCGGCTCAGCTCGATTTTAGGCTCGGCTCATGCCGGGCTCGGCTCGGCTCAGGGCTCGTACTAATACGAGCTGAGTCCGAGCCCAATGATACTCGGCTTGGCTAAGATCATTTAAACTCGGCTAGAATGAGCTCGCGAGCTGGCTCGTTATCAATATATATAAATAAATATAAATATAAATATATACAAATATAAAATAAATATATTAGTATGTATAAATATCTATTTGTAAGAGATGTCAATAGACTAAGTATTATCTTTATTATTTTGTAAATATAATAAATATATTAATATTTTATATGTACAAGTGCATAGTGTTTTATTTAGTTTTCTAATTTGGACACAAATGGGATATCAGAGTTTTAGTTTTTAATAAATAAATAAGAGTTTTATTTTTTAACAAATTTAATTGTTCATTTTGTTATGTTCCACATGTAAATAACCAAAGCTATTAAATTGAAAAGGTATGTTTCGAATGTGACACAATATTGTTGTGACAACATACTCATTTTAGGTTTTATTATCAATAAAACTAAATTTTGCGCATCCAAAAAATAAAATATCATATCTTTAATAAGCCATTCTATATCGCTATTTCCCCTCCCTCTTTCAGGAGGTTAGAACCTCTGCATTTGTAGCTTATGACTCCGCCAAATAATTTTTTTTTATCATTGTGGGTCCCAATTGTTGAAAAAAAATCACTTTCTTGTTCACATAGGAAGATATAATACCTACTACTTGGGTGCGAAGTTTTGGAAGAGAAATGCAAAGGCTCCAAGCTCAATATGCGCTTAGAAGTATTTATAAGAAATGAGAAATACAAAGGCTCCAAGCTCAATATGTGCTTCAAACTATTTTATAAGAAATGCGAAATGCAAAGGCTCCAAGCTTAATATGCGCTTCAAACTATTTTATAAAAAATGAGAAATGCAAAGGCTCCAAGCTCAATATGCGCTTAGAGTCATGCCCAAGCTCAACTTGTTTACACCCCTACTATTTTAATTTTTTTACGAATACAACAAATATATTGATATTTTATATGTACAAGTGCATAGCGGCGGCGGAAGCAATTCGTCACCGCGATCAACGGCCTCGCCTCCGGTGACACGGATGTCTCTCCTCTGTTGTATTTTTCCTCCTTTAGCAACCAAAAGACCACTGCTTTCACTTTCTGGAGAGGATAAAATACAACCATGTACTTACTATTGCAGCAAGAACTATTTTATTAATAAAAAAATAGAAGAACCATCTTATCAACTATTATAGTTAGAAGGGAAAAGTTTAAATGAGATCGCTGAAATTTAGCTTATATGAGACCAATTCAAGTTGTAGCAGATCAGATGGCTAAACGGTGAATGATGGGTCACACTCACTTACCCATTGATTTGATACCCACCATCGGATTAGAATTCAACGACCCAAAAGATTATTCTCATGCTCCTTATATGATAACAATTTTATATAAATCGGTCTCTGAAACCATTCATGATAATAAATTATTTATTTGGATAATTCGAGTAATAGTTCATTTTCGGGTTTTTAATGCATACAGGTAATGTTGGATGAAAGGATATGTAAATTCATTACCATGAATGTTTATTTTTTCTTTTGCAACACTCTAATAATGTTGAATGCATTTCCCTATCTTCATAAAAAAATGCCTTTTGTTACATTCACGGTTCTAATTTATTTCTTTTCATTTCTGACAGTAATATTTTTTTGCTATATAATTTCTGACAGTCATAGTTCTTTTTAATCCAAGGGTGCTTTGGTCATTCAACTCACCAAGTCAGTCCTGACTCCAGCCCATAGCATTGACCCCGCCGTCGAGATGCAAAACGGCTGCATTTAATTCCTCTCACCACTCTCCGAGTCTTGAGTCAGCAATTAAATGCAGAAATGGCTGCATTTAATTGCTCTAGCTGGCCTTTGAGTCGAACTGGACCGGACCGGGTCGAACCCTCACCCTTTTGCCTTCCCCATTCCCATCTCCTCTCTCTACCCGCCTCCCCCCATCCACATTCCCCATTTCCTCTCTCTAAATCCAGATTCATCCATCGCCGCCAGCTCCTCTCCCAAGTCCCACCGCGATGAGTCCAGCGACTTGCCGATAACCACTATGGAAGATAACCTTCGGTGCCACCAGGTACGATCTCAACCGATTAGGGATCACGGCCCTTTATTTCTCCTTCCCGGCCTCCTCTCATCCTCTGTCCTCATCGTCGAGCCCTCCCGATGAGCGATAGCGTGGTCGCCATAAGGGCCGCTTTTTCTTCTCATTTACGGTGATGCCGCTGGCGGCCAAAAAGGCATCTTTTTTTTATTCATCTTGATCCGGCTATTAGTCCGGCCATAAGCCTACATCTGGCGAGGGACCAGCGTACCATCGTCGGCGGTACTGACCAAGAACAGTACGCTGTTGGCAATACGTCCGACCGTCGGCCGGTGATGCGCCGACTCCGATACCAAATTCGAGCCTGGTTCGAGCCATGAGCCGAACTCGAGCCAAGAGGGTACGCGCCATAAACAAGCCGAGCCGAATTTGATCTCGAATTAGAAATTTCGAGCTCGAGCTGAGCTCGTTTACACCCCTAGACACCTTAGCAGATTAAAAGTATACGTGTCTAATCATAATATTAATAACAAGTGTACAACGGTCGCATCAATGTCAAATTTTAATGGTTCACTTTAATATGGTTGTAGTACACCCCCCATCCCCCCTCTCTTTCTCTCTCTCCATATTTAATACGGTTGTAGGTGGCTACAACCAACTACCTACACCCCCCATCCCCCCCCCCCTCTCTCTCTCTCTCTCCATATAAACCCGCCCATCCTGCTCCTCCTCACCTCCGCCACAGCTGACCTGACCGAGGGCAGCGACACATGGTGGACTCAATCCTGCATACTGCACTCGACTACGCCTCAATCGACTGCTCGCAGGCGTAGTCAATTGCAGTGTGTAAGATGGAGTCACGATGGGCACACGTGAGGCTATTTTGTTTGAGATGGCCAGAGAGAAGAGGGGGAGGGGCGGGGGGAGATGGGGGGTGCAGGTGGTTGCAACTTTTACGGCGGAGGTCTTCTCGCCATTTCCGATCCAAGCTACGGTAGATGCACATACGAGGCATGAGCTGGCCAGCTGGATAATATTTTTTAGTTTTACTTTATTTCTTGTTTTTTTTCCTCTCAATAAACTTGTGACTGATTTCTCGTTTCATCATTTGAAGAGTGACTGAAGAAGGGTTCGTTTCATCATTTGCAGTGGTTGAGCTTGGCGGAGGCGATAGTCTGCCCGCAAGATGACGACGCCAGTGGAGAGGAGTGGGGGTGTAGGAGGGGTCCTCCCTGCTTCTGCTGTACAAATATCATTTCCCTATGTTCACCCACTCATTTCCATAGACATCAGTCTATGGAAATGAGTAGGAATCTGCTATAGGGTTATCACTGCCCAAACTTATATGGGGTCACATCACTTGACCCACTCATTTTCATACACATCAGCTGTGTATAGAAAATGTGTAGGAATCTGCTGTACAAATATCATTTCCCTTTTTTTAAAATAAATTTTCACAGTGCCATTTGTCGCCGGGACTGAATCTGGCGGCGGTTGCAGCACTGTCGCAGCTATAGTAGTTCACGGAGCGGGCCACGGCTGAGGGGCAGGAGTCATAGAGCTGGGGAGCAGGAGTCATGGAGCGGTGCAAAGTTTCAGCCCTCATCTAGTATGTGTTTGTTTTGTTGGAATTGTTGTATCATATTCAGTCCATAGGGGGTGGAGGTGGAAAAAGCCGGTAGGGAGAGTGGGGTTTTGAGGGGAATAGGTTAGGCACGGGTGAATTTCACATTCACTTCCAAACACACGACCAATTACATTCATCTTAAGAATTTCACTATCCAAATAAATTTCACATTCATCATGAAAGTCAATGAATTTTTTCACTTGAATTTAATTTCACATTCATTGTTCTTTCACGATCCAAATAGCCCCTTACTTGACCTTTTTTCTGTCTCTTTTTTTTTCCATCAAAATTACTTGTCCAATTTCATAGGGTTTGTGAGATGGACATAAGGAGCCAAGATAAGCTATAAAACATAATGGACGGCTTTTAGAATTCGTAGGTATTTTTTTTACATTTAAGTTCATATGGTTCTTTATACAATAAAAGATTTAAAAAGTCATAGGGTTGATTTCTCTTAAATTTGCTTCTTCCTAATTTTAGCAATAAAAAAGGGTAAGTTACATTTAACCCCAATGACCTATGTCAAAATTGTATATAAAATAAAGGCGAAAATGATAAAATAAAGAAAGAAAATTTTCAAGAAATTCCATCCATCCGGTGATATCAGACCTATATCTATAGGAACGGAAATCGGCTGCTCGCCTTTGAATAGGAGGGGAAGTGGGGTAGCGGGGTAAACCGATGCATGAGCTGAGGCTCCCATTGACTGTATGCCCTTAGTGTAAAAGCAAAATATGCTCTAGTGTCTAATGCAGTATTTGTTTTGAATAATGGAAAATGATATTTGTACAGCGGATCTCTACACATTTTTCATACACAGTTCCATACACATCAGCTGTGTATGAAAAATGTGTAGAGATCCACTGTAGGGCTATCACTGTCCTTGAATAGTAGCACTAGCACCGACAGTTTCAATACCTTTTCATTCTTTTGAGGGATCAATAACATACTAGTAGCAAAAAAAGAAAGAAATGATGAATAATATGCTACTAGCAATTGTAGAAGTGAACCACATGCTAATGGTCGTAGAGGGCTAAATTCGGCAATCTGATGAAGTGCGTGCTTACAAGAGGAAAGGGCAACTGGCAACACAACTGCTTGGTTGCTTACCTGAGTGCAATAGAATATACTATGCCAGGGCACTTTCAAAACTTTGAACACAGTAAGGGTATAGCAGATGGAGTTAATAGAGTTAATACCTGCATCCAGTCTGAAGAATGAATAAAAAAGCACGTGGAATTTCACCATTCACCATATGCCCTTATTGTACGTGTATTTATTGGGGTCTATGTCAGAGTTATAGAAAAGTTCTCAAAAAGGTAAAAGCAAAATAAATGCAGTCTGATTTTTAAAACCTTGACAAATACTATGCAAAGGGATATCAGCCCAGCTTTTCCTGTTTATTTCCCAACTGGCTGTTGCTAGATAGCCCTTTGTTTTCATGCTATGTAGTCCTGCTTTCAACATAAAGGGCCAACTACAAATTTTATTTTTTGGATAAGTACATTCCATTAAAGCTCAAGAGAGCATACAAATTAAGAGTTGCATGCTTGAAAAGGGAAAGAAATATAATGGAGCCAACTAAAAACTTAATCTTTCACGCGAATAGCCGTGTCTGTGGGGCCGTCTATGTCTGAGGTGACTGTTGCCGTGTCTGCGCCGAGGAGGAGCTGTCCGAGGACCATGACCAAGGGTCCTCGTACATCCGTCTGTCCGAGGACTGAGGAGGGCGGCGGGAGTGAGCACTACAACAAAAAAATGGCCTTTAGCGACTAAAAGTGCCTCTATAGTTATTGCGCTTATTGCGACGGATAAATTCCGTCGCTGTGTCTCTTTCTGTCGAAAAAGAATCTTTAGTGACGGATAAATTCCGTTGAAAATATTTTTTTTTGACGCATACTGTCGTTGCAAAAGAGAATTTTTCTGCCGACGGTTTTAGCTCATTTGTGACAGATTTTATCTGTCAGTACAGACTTCAAAAAAAAATAACAGTAGCTTTATGCTGCTGTGCTAAATATGGATAACAACATTATTCATAAATGCAAGAGATATTCTCATATATTATTCGTATAATTAGTACAATATTGTATTCATAAACAACATACATGTATAAAGTGTCATCTTACAACAATACATAAAAGAAACATAAATACAACTAATATATAAAACAATAAAGTTGTTTTTTCGCCCAAGGAATACAAAAGTGTTCTTAGCTAAAATTACCCCTAACTAATTTCCATGTTGTGATAAGCCTTTAAGAGCAACCAAAGCTATCCCCTGCAATATTACAAAGAAATCACATCAGAAATTGTAATAGCTTATGTGGAGAGGAAGTGCAAGCAACTCAAAATTAGTACGGTATGTAACATCCTAAAATTTTCAAGGCAAGGTGAAAACAACTTCTGACATTTAATTATCACTATATCGACAATTTGAGATGTACAAGAGTAGAAGTAATGACATTTAAAAGATATATACAGTGACAGAGTAATGCTAACCTGACAGGTATTCCATGGTATCATGACAGTACTTACCTATTTGTTGTGAGAGTCGCAATATGCTACCACGGTCTAAGTAGTACTACGTGCCATGTTCACTTCAGTATTAGAGAATACCTTATCCATCCATCCTAGCTTTTAACGATTAGCTTAACCAGCGAAGGTATAAACTATTGAGTAGAACGGGCAACCCACGTCACCTTTTCTGCCATGTTTAATGGAGACGTTGATTTTCAAGATGGACGGCTTTCACACTACACATGTGTGCTACAACAATTTGGCACAAATCCTACATGGCATGCTGTATACACTAAGCATAACATACTAATATAGGTACTCCCTCCATCCAAAATTGCGTATTGGCATTAGAAAATCCGAATGAACTAACTTTCTTTCATTTTAACTTATATGAGCCCAATTCGATTCATAGCCGTTAGATCTTTATCTGGCAACCACAAGGAACTCACCTACCCACTGATTTGATACCCAACTTTGGATCGAAATTCAACGACCCAAAAGACTGATCTCATGCTCTTTATATAAGAACGATCTCATGTAAACGGTCCTCATATTTACATGAGATCGTTCTCATACAAGGAGCATGAGAACAGTCTTTTGGGTCGTTAGATTCTAATCTGAGGGTGGGTATCAAATTAGTGGGTAGGTGAGTGTGACCCATCACTCACCCTTGTAGCCGTCGTATCAAGATCTAACGGCTATGATATTAACTAGCCTCATATACGCTATATGAGAGTGAACTCATTTAAACTTTTCTTATATGATATATATACATATATATTGAAATCGGTTTATATGAGATCATTTTCGTATAAGGAGCACGAGACTAATCTTTTGGGTTGTTGGATTCCGATATGACAGTGGATATCAAATCAGTGAGTCAGTGACTGTGAACCATCACTCACACTTGTAGCCGTTAGATCAAGATCCAACAGCTATGACATGAACTAGCCTCATATAAGCTATATGAGAGCGATCTCATTTAAACTTATGCTATATATAGAGAGAGATAATCCAACGACTTATATAGGGAAAAGTTTAAATGAGATCGCTCTTATTTGGCTTATATAAGGCCAATTTAATTCGTAGCTATCGGATCTTGATCTGACGGCTACAAGAGAGAGTGATGGGTCACACTCGCTTGCCCACTTATTTAATACCCACCATCAGATCGAAATCCAACGACCTAAAAGATTGGCCTCATTCTCATTATACGAGAACGATCTCATATAAACCGATCTCGTATATATATATATATATATATATAGAGAGAGAGAGAGAGAGAGAGAGAGAGAGAGAGAGAGAGAGAAAACAACTCTTAGGGTGAGTAGAACAAGCAGCCCACTCTAGAGCCGTTGATCTCCCATCAAACGGACCAGAAAAGGGCCCTTCCTCAACCCTTAAATAATTTGCCAAGGCTTTGGGTTGTTTAGGTGCAATGTTATTTCTATTAAATAGGTTAATGTGAAATTTCCTTAGCTTGGGCACACCTTTAATGAGGGACCTGTGCTAAATGAGGGACCTCTTAAACCTGACATTGCACACACCACATACAAGTGATAAATCTGAGATAGGAGCCTTCACTTAATTAACAGGACAGTCGATAAATGTTGCAGAAGTTCAAGAATAAAAAACTACGAACATCTTGTTATAAAAAGGAAAATGAACATTTAGCACTTGGTTCTTGAGTATTCCTATCAAACACAATTAAGGGTGTAAACGAGCCGAGCCGGCTCGCAAGCTTTTTCGGATCGGATCGGCTCAGCTCGACTCATGCCGGGCTCGGCTTGGCTCTAGCTCATACTAATACGAGCTGAGTCCGAGCCCAATGATACTCGGCTTAGCTCAGCACATTTAAACTCGGCTAGAATGAGCTTGCGAGCCGGCTCGAGCTCGGCTCGTTATCAATATATATACATAAATATAAATATATACAAATATAAAATAAATATATTAGTATGTATAAATATCTATTTGTAAGAGATGTCAATAGACTAAGTATTATCTTTATCATTTTGTAAATATAATAAATATATTGATATTGTTTGGTTTTCTAACTAAAATTTGGCTTATATGAGATCAATTCAAGTCGTAGCCAATCAGATGGCTAAACAGTGAATGATGGGTCATACTCACTTACCCACTGATTTGATACCCACCATCGGATCAGAATTCAACGGCCCAAAATATTATTCTCATGCCCCTTATATGATAACAATTTTATATAAATCGGTCTCCGAAACCATTCATGATAATAAATTATTTATTTGGATAATTGGAGTAATAGTTCATTTTCGGGTTTTTAACGCATACATATTTTTATTTTTGCAACACTCTAATAATGTTGAATGCATTTCCCTATCTTCATAAACAAATGCCTTTTGTCACATTCACGGTTCTAATTTATTTCTTTTCATTTCTGACAGTAATATTTTTTTGCTATACAATTTCTGACAGTCATAGTTCTTTTTAATCCAAAGGTGCTTTGGTCATTCAACTCACCAAGTCAGTCCAGACTCCAGCCCATAGCATTGACCAACTCACCAAGTCAGTCCAGACTCCAGCCCATAGCATTGACCCCGCCGTCGAGATGCAAAACGGCTGCAGCAATTAAATGCAGCCGTTAATTGCTCTAGCTGGCCTTTGAGTCGAACTGGACCGGACCGGGTCGAACCCTCACCCTTCTGCCTTCCCCATTCTCTCCTCTCTCTACCCGCCTCCCCCCCTCATCCACATTCCCCATTCCCTCAATCCCGATTCATCCATCGCCGCCAGCTCCTCTCCCAAGTCCCACCGCGATGAGTCCAGCGACTTGCCGACAGCCACCATGAAAGATAACCTTCGGTGCCGCCAGGTACGATCTCGATCGATTAGGGATCACGGCCCTTTATTTCTCCTTCCCGGCCTCCTCTCATCCTCTGTCCTCATCGTCAAGCCCTCCCGATGAGCGATAGCGTGGTCGCCATAAGGGCCGCTCTTTCTTCTCATTTACGGTGATGCCGCTGGCGGCCAAAAAGGCATCTTTTTTTATTCATCTTGATCCGGCTATTAGTCCGGCCATCAGCCTACATCCGGCGAGGGACCAGCGTACCATCGTCGGCGGTACTGACCAAGAACAGTACGCCGTTGGCAATACGTCCGACCATCGGCCGGTGATGCGCTGACTCCGATACCAAATTTGAGCCTGGTTCGAGCCATGAGCCGAACTTGAGCCAAGAGGGTACGAGCCATAAACAAGCCGAGCCGAGTTTGATCTCGAATTAGAAATTTCGAGCTCGAGCTGAGCGATGCCCAAGCTCAGTTCAACTCGGCTCGTTTACACCCCTAAACACAATACTTAGCAGATTAAAGGTTTACAATTAAGTGTCTAATCATAATATTAATAACAAGTGTACAACGGTCGCATTAATGTCAAATTTTAATGGTTCACTTTAATATGATAGGAATACTCAAGTTATAAAAAGGAAAATGAGCATTTATACCATCTATTAGCACTTGGTTCTTGAGTATTCCTATGAAACACAATGCTTGTGCAGATGTGTACAACGATCGCATTAATGTCAAATTTTAATGGTTCACTTTAGGGGCTGTTTGGATAGTGAAATAAGAGTGAATGTGAAAGTAAATTCAGGTGAAAAAATTCATTAACTTTCACCATGAATGTGAAATACGTTTGGAATGAGAAATTTTTTTGACGAATGAAATGGGCAGTCTGTTTGGATAGTGAATGAGCTACAGTAGAAGAAATTTTTATAATCTGTCCATTTTACCCTTCACCTAACCTCCTCCCCATCGAAAAAAATAGATAAATGAGGACTTGGGTAGTATTAATTGCTACTTTCACACATTAATAGTCCCATTTGGTTTTCAACAATTGTGACTATTAAAATGGGACAGCGGGAGTATTTCGTTTGACTTACCAAACAAATGATGATCATGAATTAACGTTGTCAATACTTATAATGTGGGTTGGTCATTGGTGACCCAACTCTTTGCAGGTCATATGCACTCAATTTTGGAACTCTGCTTGCTTACCATTTGCCTCTATTACATAGCCCTCCAGTTCTGGGGAAATTTGGAGTCTAAAAGCAGGTCCTCCTTCCCAAATCGAGACACACTAAAAAGCAAAAAAATAATAAATCAGGTCTTCCTCTTCCTCTACTAGAAAACACAACTGTCAAATATTTTATGCGACATGAAGGCCCCACATCCTATGGTCTTGCCTGAAACGAAGATAGAAACTTTGGCAAATCTGCTACGAACTTAACTTGCGACAAAACACAAGTAAGGTATAAGTGCAATGTTCTCTTCTCTGGAATCAAAATAAAACTACAATGTTTTCTTCTTCTATCAGGCTGGTTTGAACTCAAAATTCTGTAGCCGTCCTATATGACACAGCAAAAAAGAAATGGCCGACCAACCCAGTTCTTTTTGACAAACGAAACCATACTTATAAATCCGGCCACACGTTATGGTAAATCTAATCAATAATGACAATCTGGATGAGAAGAGAATATACTTATAGCTGGTTCACCTTTTTCACTCTTATCTCAAGTCTGAAGCACTCCAAGGTATTACATCATTCTTTTAAGTTTAAATTACAAGCTGCTTTGTACCCAAAAAATTACAAGCTACTTCAGATATAAAAAAGAATAACTTGAGTCTCTACGAATATTAACATCTAAGATAAATTATGGAATCTGTAAGCTTCAGTTGGAGGCAGTCCCACGAGCTAACCGACTTCACACCTCCACAACAAATTTGACCCTGAAAGCCTCCCAGCAATCAAAAGAAAGCACCTGCCTAGCCTTCTAAGCTCATATATCTCTGCCAAAATCAAAACACAAAAATGGAAAAAGGCATTTAAAATCAAGTAATCAGAGGAAAAAGGCATTTAAAATCCTAGCAGTCAGATCAGTCCTGATGAAAGAAGGAATGACGTAAGCAGACATAAGGCAAATACTCCCTCCCTTCCTCCCTCAACCTAGCAATAACTGATATCACTTTTAGAAATTTAAATATGGAACTCCTACATCAATATATCCATCCTTATTAACAATTAGCTTAGTGCCAAATGGCCTTTCCCAGGGAAAAAGGCAGTCCAAAGCTAGCAAAATTCAAACAATGATCTCAGAATAGATTGCATCCAAGGATTCTCTGTTTTGTTGATTTTCTTTCTTATGGAACTTTTTAAGTATATTGGTGTGGAACTCCTACAGAAATACTCCATCCTTATGGACAATCACCTGATTGCTACATAGGCTATTTGAAAGAAGGAAGCAGTTCAAAGCTGCCAAGATCTAACTAAGGATAATTCTTTTTCCAAGTATTTTCTGATTTGCTACACATTTTTATGTGCCAGAGGAGGTCATGTAACATTTTTTTTTCTAATTATTTCACTATCTTACCATCCAAATACGCTTCTGTAGTTGGATTGGTTAATTAACAAAGTAGTTTGAGAATTTTGCATACCAATTGATCTTCTTTGGAAAATTCTCCTTCACCAGAACAACCTAAAGCTAAAAAGTGATATTCTACTTCTATTAGAAACCCCAAGCATACTCTCAGCCAACTTCAGCAGTTATAATTTTTATAAAGAAAAAGTTACAAAGAAAAAAACATCCTGTTTGACAACAAACATTTTCACTCACCCATTGAGACATCCAATCTGGCAAAGGATAAGTTTCTGGCTTGAAAAGTGGACCAGGATCACAATAAAGCCTGCCAGTTGATAGATCCTGCAGCTTACCCATGTGTCAGAGAAAAGTTCATCGAGCAGAAGAGATTAATACATCAAATATCATCCCGACATATTACCTTTCTTGGGCAAGTTAGCCACTGAAAACGGCCCAAGACGTTCGCTAGCTGCAGATGAGTAATCAACAATTGGTTCTAGCTCTAGTAAATTGCTAAACATAAAATCTCAGTAACAGAAAGGACAGCAGAATGGAAACAATGGTGCCAGATAATTACAATGCATTAAACAAGACTATCGAAAACAATGGACTATAAAAAACCTATTACAATTAATGTTCATTAAACAACTATAATCTCATTAAAGACTATCAAAAACCAGGTATATTTGCATCTGGGCTACCAATTACAATTCTCAACAACTATAATTTCAAATCCCCACATGGACAGAGTATGTGATATCAGCCAGTTAGCAATTGATACAATCAAGTGAACCATCAAATCATCTAAATGAATACATAAAAGAGTTGGTTTCCATAAATATTATTCTAAAAGGAGACATGGCGCATAAAAACTAACATTTTAATATTATTTTTGTTCCTGATGAGAACAGTTCAATGCTTGATGTACAAAATTTGCATGACAAAGCTCAATATACTAAGCATCTTAGTAATAATTCACTTAAGCATTAAAATCAGTAAGGATCCATCCACACTGAAGCATTGACAAACCAACTCAAACAGCATTTTCGCAGGTAAACAACTAGACAAGGTTGCACACAGCCAACAAAAAGACCTAAGAACCTATACTCTAAACTTAGATTAGTTATAAAGCTTCATTACTTATATGCATATGTTCACTTTACAAGACCAGAGCACCTGCAGATTTAATTTAACAGAAAAAGAAGGGGGGCTGGCAACAAAATCAATATTTCATCAACCACAACTTCACGTATTTTTTTTGTAAAATCATGGATGGTATATTTACCAAAGAGTGTGCTAAAATACTATTTCAAGTATATTCTTCACTTCTTCACAGCCCCTATTTTGTCTTCCCTCTTCCAAGAATCACTAGTAACATAAAAAATTCCTGCTTTCAAGAATGGAAAAATTCCAGCTTTTCCAATATTTAACTTCAACCACATACAAATGCAACAGCAGCTTCAAGTTAAAGGTACCTGAAAGATGTTCTTGGAGCTCTGAGAGGAAAGGTGAACGGGATTTTTCTGTGAAATGGGTCCCAAGTGAAATGAAGTTTAGGTGAGAAGATGAATTGCCGGAGGGACTTTCCCAGCAAGCCGGCGATCACCGGAGCTCCGACCAAGGCAGGGAAAGTGAGGAGGCAACCGCAAATGCTGAATGTCACAGTGAGCACGGTAGCGGCGGCAGCATCAAAGAGCTCGAGCTGGGTCTGCCCTAGAGGAGAAGAAAAAAGAGAAAAACTGAGGAGGGCACTATTGAATTTTCTGGGGATGAATTGAATTCATCTGGTGGTTTTAAGCCGTACGAATTCAGTGAAAGTCCTTTCACGTGAAAGAGCTCTTTCACAAAGAAACAGCTCTTTCAGGTGAATTTTTAATTCATTTGAATTTCACCAAACAAACCAGTTTCACGTGAAAGAGGGCTCTTTCACAATGAAACAGCTCTTTCAGGTGAATTTTTAATTCATTTGAATTTCGCCAAACAAACCAGTTTTACGTGAAAGAGGGCTGAATTGACTGTGAATTCAGCCCTCTTTCACTATCCAAACAGCCCCTTAATATGGTTGTAGTACACCCCCCATCCCCCCTCTCTCTCTCTCTCTCCATATTTAATATGGTTGTAGGTGGCCACCCAGACCCCCCATCCCCCCCTCTCTCTCACCTTATAACCCCGCCCATCCTGATGCTCCTCCTCCTCACCTCCGCCACCGCTGACCTGACCGATGGTAGCGACACATGGTGGACTCAATCCTGCATACTGCAATCGACTACGCCTCAATCGGCAGGCGTAGCCGAGTGCTGTGTGCAAGATGGAGTCACGATGGGCACACGTGAGGCCATTTTGTTTGAGATGGCCAGTAGATGGTGGGGGTTATATGGAGAGAAAGGGGAGGGGAGATGGGGGGGGTGTAGGTGGTTGCAAGATTAACGGCGGAGGTCTTCTCGCCATTTCCGATCCAAGCTACGGTAGATGCACATACGTGGCATGAGCTGGCCAGCTGGGTAATATTTTTAAGTTTAACTTTATTTCTTGTTTTTTTTCCTCTCAATAAACTTGTGACTGATATCTCGTTTCATCATTTGAAGAGTGGCTGAAGAAGGGTTCGTTTCATCATTTGCAGTGGTTGAGCTTGGCGGAGGCGATAGTCTGCCCGCAAGATGACGACGCCAGTGGAGGGGAGTGGGGGTGTAGGAGGGGTCCTCCCTGCTCATGGCCTCCTGGACGGCATTCACATCGATGTTGGCAGAGACAACTAAACTTCCCGCCCGGTGGGAGAAACTCTCCTGCATGCAGCATCCCTACTACTATGACGTTCTGGGAGGACTTGCTCGCAGACTGGATCCATGCATGGCGCATGCATGCAGAAAGTATAGTGTACAAATGAGATCGCTCTCATATTGCTTATACGAGGCCACTTTGAATCATAGCCGTTGGATCTTGATCTGACGGGTACAAATATCCATAATGATCTCACCCACTCTTTGATGTGACACACTCACCTACCCACTGATTTGATATCGACCCTCCGATCAGAATCTAACGGCAATAAAGATTGGCCTCATGCTCCTTATATGAGAACGATCTCATGTAAACTCATCTCTTTTTGTATTTTTTATTCGATGTTGTATAGTTATGTTGTCACTCATAATTATTATGAGAAAAATGGAAATTGATCTGTTCCGCATTAAATACACACTATGCTATTCCCCGAAACTGGCAGGCACACAAGCCGGACTCAGAATAGCAACCTCCAACTGGCACTTCAATTGGAACCTCCAATCGGCGTCGTCATCAAATTTTTCCTAGTCCTAGAAGCCTTAACCAGGGCCCATACTGAAAATAACGTAGTAGTAGACAGTTAACCAAGGTGGGCCCCTCGGGGTAGTAGGACTTGGCTGCCACGTCAGAATGGAAGGTGGTCCCCACAAGCATACCTCGGTTAAAAGGCCAGGGGTTAGTAACTGTGGTTGGTTGGGGGGCATTTAATGGGTTAGAAGGTTAAAAACAGGGGGCCGGGTGTTAAAGGAGCTGACAAGCCTGGTCATGGGTCAGGGAATTTAAAGCCCACCAACTTGTATGTAAAGCCCACCACCCCCGATAGTAGATGCTCTGCTCAGCATGGAATTATATCGCCGATATATCGATATCGGGCCCCACCCGATAAAACGAGATGGATAAATATCGATTTTTGTTTTTTTTCATATCGGTTTCGGACCGATATATCGCTATTTTATAAGAAAATAATATTTTCGGAAAAAAAAATTCAACCGAAAATATTATTTTCTTATAAAATAGCGATATAAAACGAGATGGATAAATATCGATTTTTGTTTTTTTTCATATCGGTTTCGGACCGATATATCGCTATTTTATAAGAAAATAATATTTTCAGAAAAAAAAATTCAAAATTTTTTTTTTAAAAAAAAAGGGGAAAAAAGTAACTTTCCCACTTGTTTCCCATCCTAATATGCATATTTTAAAATCTATGCTTTGTCTAAATTAGTATAACTCATTTTAGAAGCTAGATTATGAAATTATATGGTAAAAACTAGTTTTTAACTACCGATATTTTTTTACAAATATCTCCGATATATCTCCGATATTTTGTCTCTTAAGCCGACCGATACGATACCGATATCCGATACGGAATTCCATGCTGCTCAGTTCCTTTCTCGGGATTCTTTCAACATTTGCCTCGTTTTTTCAAATAAATTTACACAGTGCCATCCGTTGACGGATTTACTTGACCTTTTTTCTGTCTGTTTTTTTCCATCAAAATTACTTGTCCAATTTCGTAGGGTTTGTGAGATGGACATAGAAAGGAGCCAAGGGAAGCTATGAAACATAATGGACGGCTTTTAGAATTCGTAGGTATTTTTTTTACATTTGAGTTCATATGGTTCTTTATACAATAAAAGATTCAAAGTCTCATAAGGGTTGATTTCTCTTAAATTTTCCTCTTCCAAATTTTAGCAATAAAGAAGGGTAAATTACATTTAACCCCAATGACCTATGTCAAAATTGTATATAAAATAAAGGCAAAAATGATAAAATAAAGAAATAAAATTTTCAAGAAATTCCATCCATAGGGTGATATCAGACCTATATCGATAGGAACGGGAATCGGCTGCTCGCCTTTTGAATATATAGAAGGGGAAGTGGGATAGCGGGGTAAACCGATGCATGAGCTGAGGCTCCCATTGGCTGTTTTCATTCTTTTGAGGGATCAATAACATGCTAGTAGCAAAAAAAAAAGAAAGAAATGATGAATAATATGCTACTAGCAATTGTAGAAGTGAACCACATGCTAATAATCGCAGAGGGCTAAATTCGGCAATCTGATGAAGTGCGTGCTTACAAGAGGAAAGGGCAACTGGCAACACAACCGCTTGGTTGCTTACCTGAGTGCAATAGAATATACTATGCAGGACACTTTAAAAACTTTGAACACAGTAAGGGTATAGCAGATGGAGTTAATAGAGTTAATACCTGCATCCAGTCTGAAGAATGAATAAAAAAGCACGTGGAATTTCACCATTCACCATATACCCTTATTGTACGTGTATTTATTGAGGTCTACGTCAGAGTTATAGAAAAGTTCTCAAAAAGGTTAAAGCAAAATAAATGCAGTCTGATTTTTAAAACCTTGACAAATACTATGCAAAGAGATATCAGCTCAGTTTTTCCTGTTTATTTGCCAACTGGCTGTTGCTAGATAGCCCTTTGTTTTCATGCTATGTAGTCCTGCTTTCAACATAAAGAGCCAACTACAAATTTTATTTTTTGTATAAGTACATTCAATTAAAGCTCAAGAGAGCATACAAATTAAGAGTTGCATGCTTGAAAAGGGAAATAAATATAATGGAGCCAACTACAAACTTAATCTTTCCCATGGTTGTACGCGAATAGCCTTGTCCATGAGGCAATCTATGTCTGAGGTGACCGTGGCCATATCCGTGCCGAGGAGGAGTTATCCGAGGACTACGGCCAAGGGTCCTCGGACAACCGTCTATCCGAGGACTGAGGAGGGCGGCAGGAGTGAGCACTACAACAAAAATGGCTGTCGCTAAAAGTGCCTTTTTCGTAGTTTTTGCTCTTATTGCGATGGATAAATTCCGTCGCTACGTCTCTCGGTATCATGGAATGCCAGCTCACCGATATATCGGTATCAGATACAAACCGATACCACTAAGTATCAGATTCAGACACAAATCGATACACCGATACTACTAAGTATCGAATTTTCAAAATTTTCCAAATATCGCCGATATATCAACGATCGGTCTTTTTTGAAAAAAAATTATTTTTTTTAAAAAATTTTGAAAATTTTTTTTGGGAAAAAAACTTTAATATTTATTTTCTATCCTAATTTGCATTTTTATGCATATTTTGAAATCTATTCTTTGTTTAAATTAGTATAACTCATTTTAAAAGTTGGATTGTGAAAATATATGGAAAAAACTAGTTTTTGACCACCGATATTTTTTTTACACAATATCTCCGATATTTTGTCATTTAGGCCAACCGATATTTTACCGATATCCGATACGACATTCCATGCTCGGTATTGCTCAGACTTTAAACTGTAGCTAATCTTTTTTATTACGGTAGATTTTCTGTCGAAAAAGAATCTTTAGTGACGGATAAATTCCGTTGAAACTTTTTTTTTGACGCATACTACCGTCGCAAAAGGGAATTTTTCATGGTTTTAGCTCATTTGTGACAAATTTTATCTGTCGGTACAGACTTCGAAAAAATAAAAAAAACAGTAGCTTTATGCTGCTGTGCTAAATATGGATAACAAACATTATTCATAAATGTAAAAGATATTCTTATATATTATTCATATAATTAGCACAGCATTATATTCATAAACAGCATACATGTATATAGTGTCATCTTACAACAATACATAGAAGAAACATAAATACAACTAATATGCAAAACAATAAAGTTATTTTTTTGCCCAAGGAATACAAAAGTGCTCTTAGCTAAAATTACCCCTAACTGATTTCCATGTTGTGATAAGCCTTTAAGAGCAACTAAAGCTATCCCCTGCAATATTACAAAGAAATAACATCAGAAATTGTAATAGCTTATGTGGAGAGGAAGTACAAGCAACTCAAACATCCTAAAATTTTCAAGGCAAGGTGAAAACAATTTTTGACATTTAATTATCACTATATCGACAATTTTAGATGTACAATAGAAGTAATGACATTTAAAAGCTATATACAGTGACAAAGTAATGCTAACCTGACGCAAATTAATAAGGTGTTCAAATGCATCCTTTATGGTATTCGAGAATGCCTCGTTTCTGGAGAAACTTATTTCCCATATTGTATCAAGAGATGACTTGAACTCCAAAAGATAAGACACCAAGTCTTTGTCTTTTTCTTCATCCATAATTATCCCCTGCCCAGTTCCACGAATATAAGAACTAAGAGCATGCCGAAGTGACTCAAGTGCATTAAGTCTAGCAAACAGTCCCTAAGGCAGTGACTTTGAGCATGGATTCTCAAAGCTTTCTGTATAGACCCCTAAGGCAGTGAACATACGCAGAAGATGGCTAACAAGTGTCCTATCAATGGCTTCCCCTAATCTGGGCAAACAAGACTCTGAATGTTATTAAGAGAATGATGAATTAAAAGTTACGATAAAAAAACATAAGATAGTTGCTGATTTTCCCCATCATGATGGTGGTAATATGGAGGCAAAACATTAAAGGCATTACTTCGTAGTAGCAGCATGGGTGTACAGTAAATGGACAAATGCAATCTAATATGATATTTTGTACATATAATTGTGTCAAGCCTTCAGCATATTCACATAATGGAGCATTAAGCCAAACTTAAGAATGAGTAGTCTCCCACCCCGCCAGTCCATCTCCTTTAGCTTCTCAAAACCTCAACCTCAAATTTCTTAATCCATCATTCACTGTCACTTGCTTTCCCTGTCAGCCTTTTCATCCTTTCCAATTATCTATACTTGCCAATTATGTCAAAAATCATACTAGAAGGTATCTTCTGAAAGTCAGTAGGAAGTCATTGCAGTAGGTTAAAAGGACCACATGGGTAAAAATTTCATGGGCCCCTTGAATCATGTTCTTTAGAAATTTAGACGTATGTATGCCAAATGGTAATACAAAAATATATGCTCACCATGATATAACATGTGCTAGCAATTACAGGCCTAAAGCATGACTACTTGGCTGCACTAAAGACATGCATTGAATAATGAAATTTATTGACGCCAGAGAACATGTAGAAAAAGCAGAAAGTAAAAAATAGCCTGACCAAAAAAATAGAAGTATATGAGATCATCATTTATTCTTTCTACAGTCAATGAGACGACATAAAATCTATCAGAGAACACAGTGGCAAGGCTTAACACCAGATGCCCTCGCAAATGCAGATCTCCAACAAGTAAATAACATATTAAATTGGTTTTTCAATCATAAAAGAGCTCTAACACAGATATCATAGACAAGGCACATAAGAACAACAATGCTAAGATTTAAAGTTGCTGAAGTCTTGAGAGTCACCTCTCTCTCTCAATCAACCTTAGAAGGACAGTAACAGTTTTGTGCTCAACTTCTGGGGATAAAGAAAGATGCTTGCGGAACAGCTGCAACCCCCGTCCCATAATGAACATACAATTGGCGTTTGTTTGACATAGGTTGTATCAAGATATAAAGCTATACCACGAATCATCAACATTTGATTGCAAGTATCTTGCCAGCATTTTTCAACCAAAGGGAGAAATACCACCAGGTCTGGGCTTTGACCCACCAATGACCGCAAAGTTAGAGAGATATGCGCTTCACATTCCATTTGTATTTGTTGGTACAGATTTCCACCCATCTTGTGCAAACAAAGATTATAAACAGCCTATCCAAAATTAGCAGTTTCTGTTCTAAGCACAAATCTCTTGAAGATATAAGCGAAACACGACATTCAAAAATTATTATGAAGACAAAAGGAGTAATTCTAGGCATATATATACTAAGTAAATTCATGCGAATCAGAAAGCATTATTCTAGGCATGTAAATATCAGTCCTAGAACTTCATTAAACTATATTACTGTGAAGTAATCTATCCTAAATCAGATCTCCTTCTCATACTCTTTTCACATTTTAAATGCTTGCACTATTGCCAGTACAAGAAGAAATTCAGAATGGCATAGTTTATCAGTTTAACACATCACAGAATTTGTATAGATTTAATCACCTATTCTTGTAACATTAAATTATTTTAGTTCATTCTTTGTTCCAATGTATAAGCGAAAACACATCACCTCCTCCTATTCTTTGACGCTTATACGTAAACTGTAAGGAAAATAGAGATTAAAAGGCACATAAAAAATAAGGTAATGTAACTAAATACTTAAAATGTATAAATACCTTGGTTCCAGCAATGCCCATAGCAAGTCCAATATCTGCTTCATGAAGTGCAGGCGCATCATTGGTTCCATCTCCTGTCACAGCGACAACTTCGCCGAACATGGTGCGTAGGTGTCTTACCAGGGTATGCTTGTCTAGTGGTGAAGAGCATGCCATCACCTAGGTCAAGCAAAAAAATTCCCACCTTGAGCTAAATTAATAACATTGCAAATCGAGACGGCGTCATCGGAGGACTTACCAGACGAAGTAGAAGGGCAAGTACCATGAGCATCATGATCGAACACCAACTGTTCGTGTAGAAAGGCGAAATCTTGAGCGGATACGCGTCTATCACCTCCATCCGGAGCGGCATCCGGCGGAGCGACCAAGGCCGAGAAATCGGCGTCTGCCAATCCGGCCAAGTTGAGGAGTCGGAGTCTGGGAGGAAGGAGGGATGAGAGAGAAGCCATCAGAGCACAAAGGCGGGCCGGAGGAGCAGGGACTTCTGCGGGCAGCGGATCGGAGGGAAGGTTCATCGGAGTAGGGTTGACAGCCGAAGGGAGACAAAGGTCGTCATCCGTACGCCGGCGGGAGAAGAGGTCTGGCCGCCGGAGGGAGAGGAGGTAGAAAAAATGGGTACAGGGGAGAGGCTGACGGGGGTTAAAAATCAGGGTTTTCATTCGACGGCCTGTAATGTGTCTCGGTGAAGATTAATTTTTTAGCGACAGAGTATAATCTGTCACAAAAACTGAGGATAATATATATATTACCGACAGTTTTTTTAACCACAGAACATAGCTTTTCGCCGGAGGAAATCTAGGGTTTGGGCGGGATGGGGAAGAAGGGAGGAGGGAAGGGGTGGAGAGGAGAGGAGGACGGCGGCCGGCGGGGGAGCAGGGAGCGGAGAGGAGTAGAGGGCCAAAAGGGAGGGAGAAGAAGGGAGGAGGAGGAGATGGTCGTGTCTGTGTCTATCGGACATCCGGACATAGACACAGCCAATATAGTGGCGAATAGGTTGTTCACAGACGCGGACGCGGACGCGGACAACCTCTACCCGATGTTTGTCCGGTCCAAGAACAACCCTAATCTTTCCTTTATATTTTTAATTTCCATTCATTCAATCACAATTACTTTCATAATCCATGGCCATGATTATTTTTGTGAACTTATCATTAGTTCGACATTACACCCAATTTCGAACTAGAGGTAAGGAGTTGATTCTTGAATATGTGGAGCACTCAGACAGCTTGATTGCCGTAATTGCTTTGCAGATGGGATAAAACAAGTTCACTTAACGGAAAGCGAAATCTGGCAACTCTACCCGGTGGGTGCCAATCATAGTTTATGTCTTCATATAACTTGGTTTTGCCATCTGCGAGGGTGCGGCATGACTGGAATGCCACAATGGAAGATGGAAACCTTCTCAATCAGGTGGAGTGACCAGCCAAGGAAGAAGTCAGGTCCCTAGACAGGGGCCGGTCATTGGGCACTCTCATGTGAGATAATTGTGTTACGATATCACACTAAGTATCTTTATACTCATTATTCGTTAGTGATGTAGGTTCTTCATATGTGGCATAGCTTCACTTGGTATCCGGTGTTTGACAATTGAGAGTGAGGACCACTTTGATGGTTTTAGAGTATGCATCCGTCTTCTTTTTAAATTAAGTTGGAAAGTTGTATTAATGCGTCAGTGCTAATTATTTCTAGTGTATTTTAATATTGATGACAGAGTTACACATGGAGGGATTGTGTGTATTTTATCGACTTTCCATCTATATTAACATATAATATATATATATATATATATATATATATATATATATAGTTTTGTATCTATATTTGTGAACCCTAGTGTCACGACCTAGATGCTTAGTCGTTAAATTTGGTTTAATCATTGATTGTAAAGAACAAAGAATTATCTCATTTTCTGTTGATTCTTTGATTTAATTAATAATTTTAAAATACAATCCATGATAGGCAGGGATGCCACCGAGCTACTGTGGATTGTGGTGAAGTTGTCTGCCTGTGAGGAGATCGTCGCCTCCCCGACCTCCACTGTCTGCAAGAAGCTTACCTTCGACCTCATCAGTTCCACCCTCCTCACCACCAACCTCTGGGAGACCGTCTGCCTGTGAACACCTCTTAGTGAAGCCGTCTACCTCATCAGCTCATCCGCCTCACCACCAACATCTGGGAGATTGTCTGCATTGGCATTCGCACTGACTTTGAC
Organism: Houttuynia cordata; assembly: GCA_039654745.1. NCBI lineage: Eukaryota > Viridiplantae > Streptophyta > Magnoliopsida > Piperales > Saururaceae > Houttuynia > Houttuynia cordata. The sequence continues at coordinate 17,339,869 of CM077509.1, forward strand.
TTGCCCGACCCTGAAGTCATAGTTGTCGCTGTCTCCATCATCTTCGCCATTCCCTCTCACTGCCCGCCCCGCCTCATTGCTGATTACAACAAGGAGATCTCCGCCTGCTTCGACTCCCCCTCCGATAACCTCCGCTTCTCCATCATCGACACACTTTGGTGCATCCACGCCCGCGACTACCTCGTCCTCCTTTATAGCAAGACTACAAAGTACAACCCTTCAATGCTTGAAATTGTGTCGGATAATGATATTCCTTATCCTCTCTATTTATAAGCTGCTTCTATGCTAGAAGACTATAACAACACTTTCTTTTGTTTTTATTTTACCGCAAATCCAGCCTTCAGGGCACGTTTGCGCAATCAAAGATTGACGACTTCTATATAATGGTAGAAATTCCACCGGTGATCAACGAGGTGGATAAAAAATGCTTCATTGAAGGAGAGGTCTCAACTCTCAAAATTTAAGGACATTTTCGTGTAGTGTGTAAGGGTATGTGAGTCTACCTTTAAAATAAACGGGGAAAATCATAAGGTAATATACTCCCTCTATTTCAAAATATTTTGTACTAGAAATATTTACTATTCTAAAATACTATGTACATTTTGCCTAATTATGTGACTTCCTCTTTCCAAAATTGGAGGAGACTTGGAAGGATTGACTTGAACTTGGTTCGTGAACGAGCTTACGAGTTGGAGGGGATATCAGGAAGAAGAAGTCATGTGACTTCCCTGTGGGCTTCGTGGTCCAATAAAAATGAGAATTTTCTCCAATGTACACACAATTTTGGAATAAAGGGAGTATAATGGATAATAGAGTGAAGCCTAGCTTGGCTGACAATCTATTGTGATGCGCATGAGCAGCTGAAGCCATGGATTGTTGTATCGGTGATATATTAATATCGGGTCCCATCCGATAAAACAAGACGGCCCAATATTATTTTTTAAGGTTTTAAAATATCGCCGATATATCGGTTTCGGGCGAAACCAATATTTCGCCATTTTTGAAAAAAATAATTTTGAAAAAAAAAATTTAATTTTTTTAAAAGGGAAAAACAGCTTTTTCGTTTGTTTCCCATCCTAATATGCATTTTTATATATCTTTTGAAATCTATGCTTTGTCTAAATTAATATAACTCATTTTAGAAGTTGGACTGTGAAAATATACGGTAAAAACTAGTTTTTTATCACCGATATTTTTTACATAATATCACCGATATTTTGTCCACTCGGTACTGAATGATATTAATATATTATCGATATATTTTGTCTCTTTCGCCAGACGGATATCCCGCACAATATATTGATCAAATTGTGGGTATGCTAGATCCACTCACTACTCAACTGGAGTGTAATAACGTTGGATGAAGATAACGGCAAAAACAGTTTCATCTTCCACGTGGGAGCTTCTTGCTTCCGGACGTGAATACCCCATAATTCTCCAAACACCCGCCCTCTCCTGTTTCTCTGCTCCTTCCTCCTGCCATGGCTGCCCTTCCGACGGCCGGCGCCACCCTCGACCGTCTTTAACGCCCACGACGAGAACCCAGACTCTGGCGAGTTCCTCCTCCTCCTTCCCCTCTCGGTCTGCTCTTTTCCAATTCTGAGATTTTGTAGCGACGTTTTAGGGCAAGGATATCAAGATATGGTGGTGAATTATGTTAATTAACCAGCCTGCTAATCGTATGATAATTTGTTATCAGATCTTCAGGTGATATGTATCTATATATGACTTGAGTCCGTATACATGCTGGATTATCAGAATCAGACAGTCGATTCTATAATCGAATAATGCCAAGCCACAACATCTTCCAGTTAATCTCTTACTAATTGTTACTTTATCTATCCATTTGTTGAGCCAAAATTATCATCACATACGAAACATGCCAGGCTGTTAATTACTGGATTGTCAGGATTTTGCACGCACCCATGTGCCGATCAAAGTGAGTGCAAAAGAAGTATATTCCTCGTGGAGCTTTTAAGAATGCAACAATCTCTCTTCACTTCTCTACATGATATTCATATTCTCCAGCCTAGGAGCCCATTCACGATCTTAAATTTTTGAAATGGAGGCAACAAGACCATATTAAATTGAGCCTTATTACTCAGTATGTTCATCAATTTTGTTCATACCAGAACCGTATCTAACGTGAGCTTTTACCTTCAAAGCCATGATGGAATAACATTTTCAAAATCCAATCTTTAAAAAGAAGCATCTCTGTGAAATAAGATTTAATATTGTTAGACTCTATGAAATAAGATAACAAATGCATTCCACATCTAAATTCAACTTCAATAATTGGATATAACTCAACTCTACTATCTCTGCGGGAATGAGTGATGACTTTTTAAAAATGCACAAAAGTAGTAAAGAGACTTCTTATCTAGGGTAGACAACGCACTTGTCATACTCTCACTGAAGAAAAAAAAAGGATTTATAACATTCCATGAAAGCTCACCTCCTGGATTGCATCTCCGTCTGCACCAATATTCATACGTATCACCATCAATTGTAAGAAGATCCTTAAAATCTTAATAAAAAAAATGAAGACCATCCAAACATATACCAACAATTCTCAGGCCATGGTAGTCCAAGCCAATCACAGGGACATACTGAAGCATATAGGGTTTGTCACGCCCCGAATTTCAAAACCTCGAATAATGCGCGGAAGCACTAACTCAATTAAGGTCATGAGGCTGAAACTCGGGCCGCGACCGAATACTCGATCACAATTCTACTCCGTTCCAGAATGCTTAACCAATATCTGTTATACAAAAATCTTAAGTAATAAAACAAACTACACTATTACAATAATCCAGTCAACAATACATTAAACATCAAAATAAACTCAGCACACAGGCTGATAAGTTCTCTGCGAACAGAAAATAAAAACGACAAATAAATCCACATCTTATCAACTTCCGTCATCGAGCTCCAAACACGAACCTTGCTAGTTCTTCTCCACTTTAATTCCTGCATCGAGAGATGCATGAGTATTTCGAAAGAAATACCCAGTAGGAGTCAAGAAAAACCCACAACAGGTAATAAAATAGAATACTGTAGAAATGAGCATTAAAGACACATTTAAGAATATCAGGTAGAGTAAATTCAAGGTTCACTTACCTGCTCAAAATCAATATCAAAGACTATCAGCGGTCAAGAATAGATAAACATCAATCTCAGACTCCAAACGTACAGAGCATCGAGAGTAAAATAGAAATGATAAACATAACTCAGTTCCCAAACGTGCAGAGCATCAGGAAGATCAATAAGAATACTGACTCCAAACATTCAGAGTCGAAGATAACAATTTCTGCTCTCTGTTCGGTCCACTTCCCCTATGGACATCAATTACCAGATCATCCTAGAGGTTCTATATAGGAACCCGGCCATGCGTCTAGGGATGCTGGCCCCATCGATGCTTACGGGCACAATGGGCTGAGACTGCAGACCTTCCGTAATATCATACAGTCTAAAGCGCACGCGTTGCCATCATCGGCTAAACTACAGAGGTTCATATATCATCTGAGATCACAAATGATCTAGCAATGGCTCGTGAGCATACTATGAATCCAACTAAGAGTGTTCATCAGAACTCCTAGTGGAGAATTAGTTTACATAGAACTGAATTCATCTCGAAAAATTCTCAAACAGAGACCCAGACCAACATCATCAAATAATAGACTCTCAGAGGAGTAACTTTCAAAATTTGACTCACAAAGGAATGACTTTCAATATCTGACTCACAAAAGAGTAACTTTCAATATCTGACTTACAAAAGAGTAACTTTCAATATCTGACTCACAAAAGAGGTAATCAAGGAATTTATGATTTCAATCATCGGATCACTCATAACTGAGACTCATCAAGACACGGAACACTGAATCACTCCATCGTACTTAGCCTTAGATATGACAATCCCCTTGAATCAGAATAAAAGGTTCTCATTATCAGAAATTGGTCAACAATAGTGCACAAGGTGCAGAATATGTGATAGAATTTCTTGGACAAAAGGCCGTTCAAGAACTTGGACACATGGGACAATTAACTTTGGACGGTAACCCTTAACTCACCACTCATACTCATAATCTAATATTACTGTACCCTGTACCATTTGAGTCTTACCTTATAGAAATCAGATCATTATAATATATATATATATATATATATATATATATATATATATATATATATATATATATATACTTATAATGTATAGCAGTACACTGAATTAGGGTTTTAATACGAATTGCAGTAATCTGTCTAGTACATAACAGCCAACTTCTATTGGCGGTCACTGACTACCCAGCCCGAATCCTTCTATGAAATTTGTATCCCATATAGCTTTGATTGTCTAGTTTCTAACCTAACTAGAATCATAATTTTCTGAGTTGTATATATTTATTTATGATTTTCTGATCACTGCTCGTCGGTGCAGGAACAGTCCTGGCCGAGAGCAAACAGCCCACTTCCTACGATTACTACGATCTGACCAGTGCTTATCATGTTCTGAAATTTTTATATCAGAAATCTCTATCTCTCTAATTTCTAACCGTTTTAACGGCATATTTTTATGAATTTTCTATAATTAGTTATTAATTTTTAATTACAGTTCATTGGCGCAGAACCAGTTCTGGCCGAGAGCAACACACTTAAACCGATTTGATTAACTACTAATAGTTACTTACTTTAATACTTAATACTATCTCCCTGACATCATAACTCACCTTCTTAAGCATTTTACAGACCCCATTTGTGTCTGTAATTAAGTAATTTACTATATGTACCCTTTCATTCAAATCAGCCTGCACAAGTATTTTCTCCTTAATACCACCTTAACCAAAAGAGACAATTAATCATAGACACTGAAATCAGTTAGCCACGAAATTGGATGACCACAAAAAGGCTCTTGGAAACATCATTAGGTTGTGACACATGAATCTCCATGGTTTTGAAGCAATACTACGAATATGGCTTGAAATTACGAGTACTTACTTGAGATAAGACGTACTTAACATAGTCCCAAAGCAATTCGATTAGGAAAGGTGTCAACTTTATTTGGACAGAACCAAATAAGGGATACGACAACATGAGACAAAGCACATTCAAGGGTCCAATACGATGGGGATGTCTCCTATGGTCTTGCATGTGAAGAATGGATATACATTGAACATATGAAAGAAATATTCTACACACAAGGTAGATAAATCGGTATTTCATTCAATGAACCACAATTATCACTATGATTGACAATATTATCAAACCACTGATCATGATCCACGTGATATGCTATTCATGGTACACAATTCATCCATATCAGAAGTTGTAGGAGAAAGAAGTCCTCCTACTTAATGTCGAATCAAAGAGTCTCCGTGTGTGTAGGGCTGGGAATCGGGTCGGGTCGGGTAAAATAGGGTCGGGTCGCCCTTTACCCTACCTAAATAGGGTCGGGTAATTACCCGACCCTATTCATGAGTAGGGTCGAGAATGGCCGACCCTAACCCTACTTTGATCGGGTCGGGTCGGGTAATGACCCGACCCTACTTTTAAAAAATAAAATAAAAATAAGTAATTTTATTTGCTAATCTAGTATTTAAAAAGTCAAAATTGACCTTTATTTGACTAAATTTTAATATAAATATGGTTAATATAAAGTTTTTGGTGATTTAAAACTAAAATTATATTTAAAAATTAGATTATTCAATATTAAATGTATATTATAATATTTTATAATATGTACATCGGGTAAAATAGGGTTGTGCGGGTAATTCGGGTAATTACCCTACCCGACCCTATTTTAAATAGGGTAAAATTTTCAAACCCGCACCCGACCCTATTTTGTAATAGGGTCGGGTCGGGTCGGGTAATTTTAGGGTCGGGTCGGGTCGGGTAATAGGGTCGGGTAGGATTTTCCCACCCCTACGTGTGTGCTTGAAGTCTCCCCCGTATCACCACCTTCGATTCCGGTCGATCCACCACACCAAGCTCACCACCACGATCACCACCAAGGTTGGACCACTACTGGTTGGGAAAGAGAGAGGGAGAGGTCGGAATGAGGAGGTTCACAAGGCTCGGTTTGATGGCCAAAGGACTAAAGAGAGGCCGGTCCACTAGTGTGACCCATTTATAGATCTTCCCGGCTAATCACCACCGTAGATCTATTTTCTAATCAAGGGCCTAGCTTGCCCATCAAAAAAAGCATATTCCCAAGCACAAGTCGATCCCTAATTGCCTCAATCCAATTACTGTTTCAAAGGGGGCAAGTTTTCAAATTGATTGAGTCAATTGCCTTGGATTGATTGGATAACTCCCAATCAATCCCTTAATTATCCAATTTCGATCTCCCTTCCATAGAGTGCATTAGATTGAATGGAATATACCTTCAGCATCTTCCATTAGTACTAATTACAATCCCCTTAATTTATCTCATACTCTAATTAACTCTCTAATTGAATTAAGATCAAACCGATTGCCAATTAAGATTTAAAATTTGAATTTACCTTCCATGATTTGTTCTCCTTGCCATAACTAACCAAATCTCATCACATCACACATGTTCACATGCCCCCAGGTATGTGCCCACGTGGCTCTGGGACCCTGCACTGTACTAGCACCCAAGGGTCCCTGGCGCCCAACACATCTGGCGGCCAGTGTTTCTCCGCCTTCTGCTACACATGCCAACACTTGCCAAAAATAAATTCTCACACTTACTAAGATTCAAACTAGTAAGTTACAATATTAAAACGAGTCTAAATACTTGACACTCGCATACTGCCCCTACCCCTGGCGTCAGGTGCACTCGGGCCCTGGCGTCAGACGGGCCTCAGCTCCAGGTTTAGTCCTCGCGCTCTGAGAACCTATCTAATCTGGTTAATCAATCACACCGATCCAACATGCATCAGAATAAAACTCAACATACCAGATTAATAGACAAGATAGAAATCAAAACAGGTACCAAAACTTTCCTATTATAGACCAGTTTCCTAAAATAGCAGTTTTGGTAAACTTACAGAATTTTCGGATGTTACAGGGTTAGATGCTCTCCTACCTAGAATTCAAGACGTAATAAGCAAAGGAAAGGAATCTTATATGAATTAATAGTTTTCCAAATAAAAGGTAGCAAAAAAAAAAAAAAAACGCAATGGAAAGGAATCTGATACGAATTTCTAATATGAATTCCTTTCCTTTGATTGTCGCTTCACAGCATCTGAGCATAAATGCCATTAAACCTTGAGGAGATAGCCAACTCATGGTTATTGCAGAAAAAAGAGTCAAATTACATTGTGGGTTTTTTCTATAAATTGTAGAGCCGGAGAGAAACAACATTCAACAATCATCAACATGGGGACGAAATTGTTTCACTTAGTTCTTTGTCTTCTCCTCTGTCACAGTACTCTCTTATTGTGCAACGATTACTTTGCTTTTGGCCATGAAGAAAAAAAGGCAAAAGCGCCCTTCTCATCTTTATTGGCTCTCATTTGTTCCATTTTATTTTAATCTATGGTGTTCAAGTTAAACCTGATGATGCAGGATTATATCGTATATATGGGGAAGGTCCCAGTGGATCACCTGTCTGTGGAATCGGTCCATTCTAATCTTCTAAGCAAGGTGCTTGAGAACAGGTACATATTTCGCCACTCTGTAGCTTACTAGCCTTTAATTAGTCTACGCATTATATGATCATTACCATCATCATGCATGTGTCGCAGCACCCCAGAGGAGTCTCTGATTCGTAGATATAGAAGGAGTTTCAATGGATTTGCAGCAAGACTCACAGAGAATGAGAGGCAGAAACTATCTGGTATAGCGTATTAAACGTCAATTTAAGACTCCTTAATTATACCAAAACCTTGATTGCTTATGCATTGGTTATCGTATATACTCTATGTAATGAAGCCTGTCTAGATTTAAAAATGGGTCAAATTTATTGGACTCTAAGGCATGTAAGAATAACCGAGTTCCCCGCTCTTCGGTGTTTTTGGTTGTATGGGAGCAAAGTCAGCAATGTATGATGGACCCGTGTTTCACATGCAGAGAGGCTTCATTGGAAGGAGGGACTAATCTGATGAGGCTTTCTATAAAGCCTTTTTTTTGCTGTACAAAGTTTGACTGCAAACATGGGAGCAGCCATGAGGCGGGGTATTTTCATCCAATACCAGAGAAATGGCCCCCATTGTAGAGGCTGCCCACTCCATGCCTCTTGCTATGTTTGTAGTACAAAATCAGAGACCTGCTGAGAACAGTCTCATATAAAAGGGGCACGAGACCACCTATTTCGGCTATTGGACTTCAATCCGACGTGCTCCTTCATAGAGAGAAGTTATTACCTGCGCGCCGTGCATGGGAACAGTGTGCTCATCGCCCATGGGTGATGGGCACGTCTCCCTGCTTGTAGGTCCCTTTGTGGCAATCATTACAAGCAGGGGAGAGGTGCCCATCACCCATTGGTGATGAGCACACTGTTCCCCCTGCGCAGCGCATAGCCAATAATTTTCCCCTTCATAGAGGGGGCAGACATATACTTATCCGGAGTGCCGTCTGATCTGAATCCAACAGCTATAACTAAAATTGGGCTCATATCAGCAGGATGAGGCCAGTCTCATTTAAACCATTCCCATAAAATTACGCTTGGTTGTTTGCATGGATATGCAGAGATGGAAGATGTGGTGTCAGTGTTCCCCGACACTTTGTTGAGCCTCATGACGACAAGGTCATGGGACTTTTTGGGCTTGCCTCTCAATGCTGAAAGACAACTCAATTTCGAGAGAGATGTGATTGTGGGGGTAATTGATACGGGCATTTGGCCAGAATCCGAGAGCTTCAGTGACAAAGGATTGGGTCCACCCCCACGTAAATGGAAAGGCGCATGCACCGATTTTCCTTGTAACAAGTAAGTACTCTTTCATTTAATGGCACATGCAAGGATCACCTTCCCTTCTCACGCGATACATGTTTTATCTCAATGATAATTGCAGTAAGATCATTGGAGCTCGCTACTACCGTTCCAATCGACATAACACTAGCCTTGAGTTGTCTGCTCGCGACACTGTGGGCCATGGAACACACGTGGCTTCAATAGTTGCAGGGGTGCCGGTGAAAAATGCTAGCTTTTACCATCTCGCTGAAGGCACGGCCAGAGGGGGAGTCCCGTCGACAAGGCTCGCCATTTACAAAGCGTGTTGGCCGGACCTCTTTGGTTGCAGCAGAATTGACTTATTGGCTGCATATGACGATGCCATCGCAGATGGAGTGGATATCATATCCATATCCATTGCTAACATTATAGGTATGTGAATTTTTGTATTGGCAACAATCATATGTATGTAAATGCTACTTCTGCCAATGACCAACTATTTAAATCACTAAAACAATTTCCTTTTCTTACAAAAAAATGACACTTTTAATTTGTGTTGTTTTTTCTAATCTCTTCTGTTAAGATGATTTGTGTAATTTTTTCTCTCTCGAGCTTAACTAACTTTTGTATATCCAAAAAAACATATAGGTCTCTCCTATTATGTCGACCCGATAGCAATTGGTGCATTCCATGCCATGATGCATGGCGTTCTTGTGTCCACTCCTGCGGGGAATGAAGGCCCTACGCCAGGATCAGTTTCCAATTTCGCACCCTGGTTGCTTAGTGTTGCTGCCAGCTCTATTGATCGAACTTTTATCAACAAGGTGGTGCTAGGAAATAATAAGACCATCTGGGTATGTATGCAATCTTTCCATTATTTTTCTTGGTCCTCAATGCTTTAATATTTTTTTCATATGCGATCTTGCTGATCAACTCTGAATTTTTCATATTTTAGGGAAGGGCTATAAACCCCTTTGACACGCAGAAAGAGTTTCTTCCTCTCATACATACGTAAGTGCCTGCGAGTTGAACATCTTGTTGTTTATTTAATCACTCATATACATATTAATTAGTCAAAATGCATGTGGCATGTGCTAATTGGTATACAGTAAATGTATTGATATTAATTACAATTATCTTTCAAATTATAGGATCCCATAAGTTGTACTCCCTCCGTCTAAAAAAACCTGTCCTCATTTGAAAATGAGTTAAATTTATTGTCCTGTGGTTCCCACAATATCTTAAGCCTCCCTTACCTTTGCACATGCACATGCATCAGGATTTGGTCTGTAGAACAAATAAGGTCACTTCTGGATGTGTAAATGCGGCCAAGAATTTTTGGATGGACGGAGTATTAGACGCTTAATATCTCTAAAATCCATCTTCGTAATCTCTCCCCATTTAAGAAGAGTAATTCAATTAATTAATACTTTATAGTCTTCAAGTATTGGAAGTTTGGATATATATAGATATATTCCTACCAAATTAAACACGTATATATATTCACAACTCATTTCTGTTGCCTGATCTATCCAGTTGTGATTCTACCAAGCCAACCGTGCTGAAAGGTAAGATCATGTTCTGCGACGACATAAAGGCATTGGCACCAGATAAATCTCATGCTGCGGGAGTTCTTGGAGTGGTAGTAGTTGATACAGTCAATTTAGATTTTAATCCTCAATATGTACTACCAGCTACTATTGTCCATCCTGATGATGGCACCAACATCTCGAGCTACATGGAGCAAACCAGGTAACGAGGGAAGGATCTTAAAGAAATCTTTTTTCCACACACAAAAAAAGAGAGCAAACATGATAGCCATCTATTACTATCTTCTTGGCTATATATGTGTTTTTTATGCTTTTTTTTTCCTTTTAAAAGGGAACCTGTAGCTAGAATATACAAAAGTGAACCGACTGTTCTTTCAAGAGCTCCAGAAGTGTTTTCATTCTCATCAAGAGGACCTAGCCGCCTCACACCCAACATCTTGAAGGTAATTATATACATCCAAAAAGAAATACATGACATAGTGCTTGACCAAAGTAACTGAGGACATAATACAAACAGCGTATATCAATTTTTGCAGCCAGACATAGCTGCCCCGGGTGGCGAAATCTTGGCGGCATGGTCTCCGGTAGCCCCGCCTACACGCTGGGGAGGCGACAACCGAACCTTCGTGAGGTACAACATTATGTACGGAACCTCAATGGCTTGCCCTCACGCTTCTGCAGCAGCTGCTTATATTAAATCCTTTCACCCCTCATGGTCTCCTGCAGCTCTTATGTCTGCTTTGATGACCACAGGTAACTTTTCTCATTATAACTATGCAAAATTTCATTAAGCTCCAGGGTTAGGAAAACTACATCGGAGTTAATCTTACTTTTGGGGTTTGATATAGGGGTCAGATCTTTTCCTTTGAAAAATGTTTACACTAGGCTGTCTCCATGACCAGCATACATAAGTCCCAGCATGGTACATGAAGACCTAACAATGGATAGCAACTGGGCAACCGTGGGTCTCTACGTACCATGCTAAGATCAGCATGTCATGGAGCATGGTCAAGATAGACGTATCCTTTCTCTTTGTGCATACCTTTTGTAGCCTTCTTATGAGTTATACTATTCCTTCCGACCCAAATTAATTAGCCAAATGAGACTATTAACTTGGGATGGGTGGAGTATCAGCTTACCAAGCAAAAAAAAAGAGTTTCAATACAAGCTTCACCATAGACAGCAGAGAGATGATAGAAGATTGTGTAAATTTAAAAACGACAATTACAGATTTACCAATAATATAGAAAATTCACAATTTGAAGGAGAAATGGGAAACAATGTGGCCGACTTGAAGCAGACTTTATTTTTATACTTCTAATTGAATACTTGGCTTGAAATATGAAATTGGCGTGTACATCCCCAAACTGTGGTTTTCTAACAATGTTTTCTTAGTCATAACGGAATGATGGAAGTCAAGATAATACTCCCCCATCAGTATATGCCTACTCCCTCCGTCCTGGTTTACACGCTCCATCTGCCAAAGAGGGCAGTCCTTTTTTAGATACTCCATCTGGTCAATTTAAGTGGGTTTTCGACCTCTTCTACTTCCCGCCATTAGCTGGGGATTTCTGCCATCCAATAAAAATCAAGTTTTTTTTCAGATGGACCATTTAAAGGAGGACGGTGGGAGTATTATTTAGTTCATTTTGGAGAAGCACACGTTGCTATTACATTACCCTAGTGAGCTTTTGCTGTTTATATTGATAATTTTTCCAGCTAATTAATTTTGCAACTTGTTGCACTTGTAGCTACGCCATTGACTCCTAAGAAGGATGTTGATCCCACCACAGAGGGAATTGCTGGATTTGCATACGGAAGTGGACAACTCAATCCAGTGAAGGCCAGAGACCCTGGTCTTGTATACAATACCACAGTTGAGGACTACATTACTATGCTATGCAATGAAGGCTACAATACAACGCTACTTCGGAAAGTATCCGGAGATGATAGATCCTGCCCTGCAGCTGCAAATGGTACCGCGAAGGACCTCAATTACCCCTCCATGGCATATTACACCAACGGATCTTCTTCATTTAGTGTGAACTTCCCAAGAAGGGTTACTAATGTAGGTTCACCCAATTCGACATACAAGGCCGAGATCAAATCTGACCCCAACATCAATGTTACAGTCAGTCCAAGTGTCCTGCACTTCAAGTCCTTGTACGAGGAGAAGCATTTTAGGGTTACAGTCTACAGCAACGCTTTGACTGGTGCCCGAGGGGTATATTCAGCTTCAATTGTTTGGTCTGACGGCCCCCACAATGTTCGAAGTTCCATCTATGTGTATCAGAAACATCCAACAATAAGCATTTCTTAAAGCACCATGTGGTGAAAAGTTTTATTGTAACTCTGATTATGGAGTGGAAAATACATGTTACCAAGAACAATAATAATGCATCAGGAAACTAGAAAAGTTTTGTGCTCAGAAACACCGTCAAGTTGTTGACTTAAGCCAATCAAATTATCTTCACAAAGCCATTGGAGTCATATGCTCGAGCACTGAACCACCACATTCTCCCGAGAGAAAGGGCTGAAATGTTGTGGGCCCTACATGCTAATAAATCTAATTCATTATAAATGCAGCCAGTTTATTTTGGACAAAGAATAGCTCATACTCTCCCCCTCCGGTTTTAATGCTCTTTTCTGATAATCCAGTGAGAGATGCCAAAAAGACGCCCTGTGAGAGAAAGGGTGAGAATAAATCCAGAATCGAGAATTTTTGTAATGGTGGTAATAAAACCGGACTGAGAGAGTATCAGTTCTCAAATCCAGGGTATGTTATTTTTTATCGAATTGCTATTTTATTTGTTCTCTCTGGGTTGGATTAAAACCCATTTCAATTAACCAGTGGGTTGTCAGTCCGAGTGAATGAGGAAGTAATTAAATACTCCCTCTGTCCGGATTTGTTATTAACCTAGTTAAAGATGAAAGATGATAAAGACGGACGCACGGAAGGAGGATGTCCTATTTTTTTGGCACATATACTAAGATCGAAAGATTTGAGTATGTCTTGAAGGTATATATGATAACATAAGTATTTTAGCTGAGATTTTTGAATTTTATATATAAAAAAAAGTATTGTGACAACTTACATAACCAAAGGAGAGTACATTGTTCAAATTATCACATTAGTATGAAACAATCATGATAATCCACCCCCTATCATGTTGAATTGTTGATCCCTGTAAGAGTACTTATTGTCTTTGGCCTATATGCCTGCATTTAAAAATCAAATACTTCCTTGTAGCAAAAAGAAAAATCAAAGACTTTACCTCACATTATGCCTTATATTTGTGCGGGCGGAATGACGTGAGCTTCGATTCTCGACCCTTAGAGTCGAGTCTTATAAACATTTTGTAAAAATGGCATTGATATATATCACTACCTCTGCAGAAGTTAGAACTGCAAATTTACCATTTTGTTCATGAAATTATCATTGACATAAATCTTTCAGGCAAACTGCTAAGCAATCACTATATCTTAAGACCATCGTCCCTTCGAACCTTTCGAACACATCAAAAAGACGGTTCAAACTTTCATATTGCCATATTTATTTGACATCTTAATAGCCATCTCCCAAAGATGTCACATTATAAGATGACAAATCGGCCTCTGGCCCTCACTCTCATTTGGTCTGAATAGACCTCACAGATCCTTATCTCTTCCCCTCAGAAGTTAGAACTATGTATGTAAGATCCTCATCTTAAACCGATTTATTTTAATTTCAATTGTTGGTTATTGTGCGGTTTAAGCGTTTTGTGATTAAAGTCGGTGGTTTTTGAAACTAAATGGGGTTTACAAAGGTTTTCAATCAAAACCAACTTCACAACCATGAGTCTTAAGTGGTTTTGGATCAAACCTGAATTTTTGGGATTTTTCATCAATTTTCCGAAAATTAGGGTTTTACGGGACCGCCGTCGGGCCCCACGAACGAAATTAGGTTTTTGTGACCAAAATTCCCCAGACATCAAAGGAAGACACTATAAAAATCTTCATAATTTTTTAGACTTGATTTTGGGTTAAAATTACCAAATTTCCTAATTTTAGCCAAAAATCCTATTTTTACCCTACATTCTACTTAGGTCTACCCCAGCTTTTTCTTTAAAAGGAAAGGAGCTGTGCCATTTCCATTTTGGGAATAGGCTTGGCCAGGAGATTAGGAGCCTCTTCCTCATTAGGCTTGAAGTATTAGAGGTATGTAATTAGCCTAATCTTCCTTTCTTCTTTAGGGTTTTCTTAAAAACCTTTCTCAATCTTGTTTTCCCTCATTGTTTCAATCCATTTTGAAAACATAAAATCACTGTTTTATCCCTCTTTTCCAAGCGCTAATCTTCCAAATCTCTTTTTTATGCTTCAAAAGCTTTAGATCTAAGGTTTCTTTTGGTTTTCAAAGCTAAATCGTGATTAGTGGTGTATTAACATAAAATCGTATTTTTGGAAGGTGTTGGAGGTGATTGAAGGTTCTTTCTCAACAAGTCAAGGTAATGGGTTTTTCAATCTCAGTCTTGAGTGGTAAAAATCTCGTTTTGAATGACTTTATTTGAAAGGATTTTTGCATGCTTAGTCTATAATGGTAAGTCTAATATGTGTTAATCTCATTCCTCTATTTCTTAGGGTTTTATCTTAGAATGATCTATATTAGTGTTCTGGAAGGTTTGATGGGTTTTTAATGATGTTTGATACCTTAGATGAATGCTTTAAAATGTATTAATGAAGTCTCAGTTTTTGAATATTTTGAAAATGGAGAAGATGACCCGCGATCGATCGGGGTTTACTGGCCTATTGATCGTCTGGCGATCGATCAGTTTTACCGGGTCTTCTGGCCGATTGATCGGCGGCCGATCGTGCTTTCTGGCCAATCGATCGGCTTTGCGGTATTTTGGTTATTTTGGGAGATTTTGTGCTCTTTTCAATGTTGATACTTCATTCAATGACATGCGATGTATATTAAGTCGAAATGAGGGTACTGGAAGCATGAGATTGATGATGAAAGTTTATGGATTATATTAAGTGTCGTATGTGACCTTGTATTACATGTTGATAGATGCATGTTGATATTGAATTACCTCATGATAGAATTCTTATGATTAAAGCATGTTTTGCAGCTAGGATGTTATAAGATTGATGAGGATTTGTGCTCTCTTATGCTAAGTATGACTTGTGAGTAATTGAGGTGATCATGTTATGGTTTATGTACGGTAAAAGAGCATGCTTGTAAGAGTAAGTCTTCAACTCTACATGGATGGATTTAATCTTGAGGATAGATATTGCTTTAATTTCGTTTTGGAATCGTTATTTTGGATGGTATTTAAGCATGCAAATATTACTCAATAAGCTTATGTCAAAGCATGAATCATATGATTAGAATATGTATGAATACACACACACATGGGAATCTATTATGAGATTTTAGTTGATTATACTTTGATTATGATGCATGGGGGAATAGATTGGGAGCACGTTCCATATGTTGGAACCCACGTAGGTCTTGCTCACGAAGGTATCATGATATCATGCATCATGCATCATGTATCGGACTTCATGAATGAGGTTTTACCGTTGTTTAATCGGTATTATTCCATTGTATGCAATGATTGAGATTGTGTGCCGGATTAATCGATTGGTGGATTAATCGAAACTTGGTTGGCGCGAAAGGACATGTTTTCGATTTCAGTCCTATGTGGACAAATATACTCCCTGGGTTGAGTCTGATTATATTGAGATATATGGGGGGCAAGTTGCGTACTTGCCTTGCGGATGAGATTATAGAGATTGTCATATAGACTTGAGTATTCCAGGGTGGTACGCTTTGTGCACCAGCTACCACGTATTCTAGGGTTCTCTGTGTGAGAATTCAGGCTCTCCCCCACCGTAGGAGATGACCCAGGGCGAACACACCTGCTCTAGGTTCTCTGTGTGAGAATCGGACATCCTTGGCCAGGATTGTTCAGGGCGAGCAGCTATTGGGATTGACAACCCCCTTACATTTCCTGTGTGGAAATCAGACCATGATACGCCTTTGTGGCCTTGACTGCGTCCTGCCTGTGTGGCAATATTTGTGTTTACTCCTTGATGGAGGCATTCAACATTTGTATTGATGCATCTCTATTATGAATGCTATGCATGATTGTGTATCGTGTGGTTAACGCGTTTGTCGTGCAGGATGAATGAGGTGTGATATAAATGCATGATCAGGAGATGTGTAATTGAGATACTATTATGCACGTCTATGTGACATGAATGCATGAATAAACAGTATGTGATTGAGATATTATTATGCAGGTCTATGTGACATGAATGCATAAATAGATAGTATGTGATTGGAATATTATTATGCAAGTCTACGTGACATGAATGCATGAATAGACAGTATGTGATTGGAATATTATTATGCAAGTCTATGTGACATGAATGCATGAATAGTCAGTATGTGATTGAGATATTATTCTGCACGTCTATGTGACATGAATGCATGGTTAGAAAGTATGTGATTGAGATACGATTATGTAGGTTTACGTGAGATAAATGTATGATTCGATATGGTGTCCTGTTGATTTTGGATTTTAATTGCTATATCGTCTCGATGACATGTTTTATGATTATTGCCGATTGTAACAAAACCATTACTTAGTTTCATACTCACCCCTCTTTCCTCGTTTTGTTTTGGGGCTGCATGGCGTGACACGCAGATGGACAGGATCCTCTGTATGAGGAGCGATCGGAGAGAGCGTGAGATTAGGCGTGGAGGCCTTTAGACATGACTATCTTTCAGTTATATTTTGTTTTAGTATGGACCATGGTGCTTGTCGACACTTAGTTCAAACTTATGTTTAGATCTATTTTAGACCATTTGTTTAGAGCCGTTGTGTAGGCTCAGGATTTAAGTTTATGGGTTTAAGACTTGTGGACACTTATTTCTGTTATACTCTCTTATATACTCTTGCTCAAAGTGATGCGTAACTCTGTTATTGTGACCGCCCATTGTGGGCCATAAGTCTTCCGCTATATCTCTTTTAACGTCACCCCCGTGCGCCGGTTCGGCTCTTGGACCGGGTTCAGTTCAGATCAGGCGGTGCCAGGGGCGTGACAATGTATGTCCAGAACATTTCTATACATCTGCACTCGTAGAACGACAACAATGTTCAAATTCACCTCTTATAGTTCTATCTAGACTGTTGGGCACGCCTATCATTCGTGGCTGGCCAGAATTAGCTCTGCCTTATACCGACGAGAGTGTAATGTTTAAGCTTTGTCAAGAAGTTTAAATTCGCCAAGTATCCGACAGTGCACATAGCGACCCTAAGCATGCTGGGCGCCGTATCGGACCCCATGCACATGTATTGCTCGGTATCAATCAGTATCAGTATGGCTCGAGGAGGTAGATTGATATGCACCTTGTACCCCCTTTTGTCCAACGTTTTCTGCCTTCCTTTTTCTTTTTCAATTTATCTAATGTTTTTAGAGATGAGTTTACATGAGATCGTTCTCATATAAGGAGTGTGAGGCCAATCTTTATGCCGTTAGATTCAAATCAGAGGGTGGATATCAAATTAGTGGGTAGGTGAGTGCGTCACATCAAGGAGTGGGTGAGATCATTATGGATATTTGTAGCCGTCAGATCAAGATCCAATGGCCACGATTCAAAGTGGCCTCATATAAGCAATATGAGAGCGATCTCATTTAAACTTTTCCCATGTTTTTAATCCCTTTTTTAGTTTCAACTCATTCCATATAAATCTTCTTTTACTATTTCATCACATGCCAGCTCATAATACTATAATTGATCGGACGTCCCGTTCATTTTGAAAAAATAAATTGGACCATTAATGTGGGACTGAAGAAGTATGGCCTATACTGGGCATATAATTTCTCTCACCCCTTAAAAAATTGCACGTTAAAAAAATGCAGGGTTAATATTTACTTGCACGATCTATTGTACTCACAGGAGTATCTCATGTACCAAAGGCAACAAAGTATTTCATCATACTGAAATTTTACAACAAGTGTGCTACAATAAGATCATGGCGGTGAAATAAGGTGCTCTAAGAGCTGGTTGTCCTGCCCCTACTAATGGAGGCCTAAGGATTCAAACACCCCTTGTCAAAATAACTAGAGTTCAATAAATTTCACTCATTTTGTTATGCAGACGAGCTTCTTTGAGCGAAGGTAGTATGCTTTTATTGTTGTTTCACTTCCCATAACCATTCCCTAATGTATGTCCTTGCTACTGCTTTCCTTAGTCGTAGGGGCCTTTGTAACGCCCCAATTCAAATACACAAAGGAGGATCCATGCACTACTTTAAACGCACCTTTCGTCCATTCCAGTCCTGTCTACCTCATCCCCAGTCTTCAAGAGTCCGGATCCGCTGTGAAGTTTCACCAGCCCTCGATCGTATACGGATATAATGTGCGCTCGGTCAAAAACCTGTCTTTCGTGTGCGCCGTCGATTCGATGGCCGGTGAAGCTTCACCGGCCAGCAGATCCGGTTCCAGTCTTCATCTTAAAGACCTTCTTTCTTGTACGACTCTCCACAAACTCCCCTCTCTTGCCTCAAGTATAAATAAACCATTTGCTTCCGCATCAAAGCCACAACACTAATCACTTAGTATTCTCCATCATGGCTATCTCAAGCCTCACCATCCCTCTTCTCTTCTTCCTCCCAACCCTCCTCCTCCCCTCCTCCACTCTTGGTGCTTCCACCATGCTCTTCAGTGAGTACATTGGAGACGAATTCAACAACATCAAGTTCACTGACGTTCCGATAAAATCGGATGTCCAATTCCACTTCATATATTCTAGCCTTTGCCATTGATTACACCACCTCCACCACCGGCGGCTCTCACCATCAGACCGACGGCAAGTTCAATGTCTTCTGGGAATCGGAAAACCTCAGCCCGGCCCAAGTCCGGTCCATCAAGGCCAAGCATCCCAATGTCAAGGTGGCCCTCAGCCTCGCAGGCGACACAGTCGGCGAGCATGAACAACAAGTCTTCTTCAAGGCCACATCCATCACCTCCTGGGTCCAAAATGCCGTCACCTCCCTTACCAAGATCATCAAGGAGTACGACTTGGATGGCATCGACATCGACTACGAACACTTCAATTCAAATAGTGCTGTATTCGCCGAGTGCATTGGGAAGCTCATAACCACTCTGAAGAACAGGAAAGTCATTTCTTTTGCTTCAATTGCCCCTTTTGAAGGGACCCAGGGCCATTACAAGGACCTGTGGGTTAAGTACCATGGAAAATCGTCTCGCCGATATATCGCCGATATATCGGTATCGGACACAAACCGATACACCGATACCCTTAAATCTCGTTTTTTCAAAAATTTCCATATATCGGTTTCGAACCGATATATCGGTATTTTTTGAATTTAAAAAATATTTTTTTAAAAAAAAAATTTTCAATTTTTTTTTTTTTTTTTGAAAAAAAAAACTTTCATGTTTGTTTTCTATCCTAATATGCATATTTTGAAATGTATTCTTTGTTTAAATTAGTATAACTCATTTTAGAAGTTAGATTGTGAAAATATATGATAAAAACTAGTTTTTAACGACCGATATTTTTTTACACAATATATCCGATATATCTCCGATATTTCGTCTCTTTGGCCTACTGATATTTTACCGATATCCGATACGACATTCCATGTTAAGTACAAGAACGTTATCAACTATGTCAACTTCCAATTCTATGCATACGATGAGAAAACCACAGTCGCTCAATTCATTAAGTATTTCAATGAACAGACTTCCAACTATGCGGGAGGGAAGGTGTTGGCCAGCTTCACCACTGATGGGAAAGGAGGATTAATGCCTCCTGCTATCTTTACTGCATGCAACAGGCTTAAGAGTCAGGGGAAGCTGCATGGTATCTTCATCTGTTCTGCAGATACATCTAAGGACAAGAAAAATGGTTTTCAGTTTGAACGTAGGTCTCAGGCCTTGTTGGCTTAGAGAACAAAATAAAGAATGAAAAAGGCCGTCTTAGCCAGCACTAAATAAATCATGCATGTCTAGTAGTACTGTCTTGCATGAGTTATGAACTAATTGGTAAATAAATTGTCACGGCCCGGTTTTTTTTTAAAACCATTTTTAAATCAGAGTCGTAGCGGAAAACCAGAGGATTATTCCTCTATGCGATAAATCATGAGCTGAAAAATTTTCGACTAAGCATCTAGGCCGTAATAACTGGGTTTCACAAATATTGATACAAAACCATATATACATATAGTATTACAAGATGCAAAGTCGATTAAACCAACGCAAGTCCTCTAAGTGCAAGTCTGTCATCCATCTCAAAATAAACTAGAAATAGTTGGCGCTCACACCTTACAACAGAGTCTAGAGCAAACCCGAAGCAGGATATATACTCAGCAATCTGAACGTCCTCACCGCCTAGCTCCCAAGTGCACGTGAAGTCAATCCTCCACACCAGCACCTACATCACATAAGGATGCTGAGTGTAAAAATACTCAGTGGGATACCATAACACAGTCATCAACATCTCAATCAACAAGTCAATAGTTGCATTAACATCTTATGCATCCTATTACAGAGTTCCACTTGAATCTTTTATTAATCTTTCAAGCAAGTCTTTTATTGCTTCCCAAGTTCCACTTCAATAATCAAGTCTTTGTCCCATATAGACAGACTCACTGAATGTCATACCTACATGACAGACAGCACGAAAACACCGTGACTATCACTCCGGTTAATACCGGTAATCACAGCACGCCCTGAATCCCTCAAGGGTGACTGCCTCGCCCATTCCTTACCTTAAAAGGTATGACCGTCGGAAGGGTCTGGCTCCACATCAGCTCCTAGACTCGATGTGGGTCGGGAAACGCAGCCTTCTAGGATGCTAACGTCTCCAATGTTGTGCACAGTAAACCACCTGGCAACCAAGGCTCAGGATGTGTGCAGAGCTTCCACCGGTCAGAAGATGCAAAAGCTCTCTCTAAAATCCATAGAGAAGATATAACAGCTTAAGCCTGGCCAATAGACGTTGGTTCTTATTACGTACCATAACACAGAGCTTCCACCAGTCGGAAGATGTGAGTGCTCTCTAAAATCCATAGAGAGATACAGACGGCAGAGCTTCCATCAGCCGGAAGATGCATACACCACCCCAATCTATACCTTGTAATCCTTAATAGGTATCACAGTATTACTAGTATGAACCCATAACATATCATTCACAATTGTTGGCTTAATAGCTCAACAGATAGTCTGACCTTTGACTTAATAGTCATTCAGTCGCTTGATCAGAAGTCACTCACACTCACACACTGACTCCCAATCCCAAGGGCATTTTAGTCTTTATCTTGATTAGGTTCTTCCCAACCCTCAAGCTCAGCCCTCAAGTCATCATTTTATTATCTTTCATAAAATGATTATGTCTCTAAACCATCTAGGTTTATTAGTCGGGTTTTTTTTTACCATTTAAGTCCTCAGCTATCAGTCAGCATAAAAAGAGGGACAAATTGCCCTTAATACAATAACATCAAACACATGAAGCTAATACGCCAATTAGGGCTTGAAATTATTTATCATATAGCCCAAAACCAATAAAATGAGCCTATGTACCTCACTGGCTATGTATGTACCATACTGCATTCAATTACACAGACAGTCAGGCTTTACCGTCAGTTGTGGCCAGTTTTAACTGTCGGTTGAAGTCCACCAGCAGTTCAAAATCTAAACCGGCTTTATTATTGAACCGGGTTCGATCTGGAGGTGGACCGGGTTCAGTTTCAATATCAGACCGGGTTTGGTCTAGTCATGAACCGGGTTCGATTTATATCTGGACCGAACCGGGTTCAGTCTGCCTGAACCGGTCTATTTATTGGACCGGTTCGGTCTAATAATAGACCGGTCCGGTCTGGCATATATATGAACCAGACCAGTCGTCTTCCTCAGGAAGATGACCAGTCTGGTCATCGGAGTGGCGGCCGCCGCCGTGCTGCCAATGCCGGGCCGGCGCCGCCCTCCTCCCCATTTCCTCCTCTTCTCCGCTATTCCAAAAATCCACCACAGTCCGGCGGATCCGAACAAAGCATCGACTGGCAGCAGCTGCTGCCTTTCTCTGCCTGGCGGCGACAACGGCCCTTGCCGCCGTAGCTCGTCGCCGAAGCTCCGTCTCCGAGCTTACTACCGTCGTCATCGAACCGTCGGCGAAAGGAAAAAGTAAAATTGGATGAGAGGGTATGGGATCCTACCTCGTGTCGCCGGAGTCGTCAAGATCGCCGGAAATAACCGAGAGCCGCCGCCCGCCGGAGGTCGTCGGAGGTTGCTGGGGTCGTCGGAAGTCGTCGAGCTCGCCGGATATCAATGGATGCCAGAGGTTCGCCGGAGGCCACCACTACCCCTGTTTCTACTGGCCTGGAGTTTTGGGCTGAGGTGAAACGGGAAGGAACTGGCTTGGCATAGGAGTCGGGGTGGCCTCCACTTGGGTTCAGCCAAGCTACATCTGGCAACCCAAGCCACACCTGGCTATACCAACTGCCAGGTATTACATAAATCCCGGCTGGACGTGTATTAACGTTTCGATTTTATTAGTGGCTTCATTTATGTGTTACATTGCTTGAAGCCTTGAATGAGTTGGTACAATTGTATTAGGATAATGTGATGCTTTGAGTGGACAGAAATGAGATGTTTGCAGTATGGCAATCTTATACATTTGGTTTTTTCCACAACAAAAATTTTATACATTGGTTAAAGCATTTGTAAGGAAGGGAAGAATGCACATCTTCCATTGTCTGCTCAATAGCACCAGAATTTTCTTTGCTTGGCATTATCCTCTTGAATGCTACCAGGTAGTTACAATGCTCCCTTCACACCCTTCTCAGTCCAAACTCCCAAAAAAGAAGAAACAAAACAAGTCTCACGGAGACCAGAAGCCAAGGCTTTTCGCATAAACAGAAACACTTTGAAGTAGGGGAATTCGGTCTCTATCTATCGGGTGGATAATACGGGATTAATTTTGGTAACTAATCGAAAGGAATTAACTTCGGCTTACAGATGCGGCATGGCGGCCTTGGAAAAACTCGCATAGAAAACTGCCCTTGATCGTAATCATAATCTAAGTAATGCCTTTTCTCAACATTTTTTCCTCGTCATTACTTACTTTGACAATAGCTTTTTCTTTGCATGTAAAAGTGAGTGTATAGATCATATATACATGGGAAAAAAATAAAGATATGCAGACAACTAGGGAAGAAAAAACAAATACATGAGAAAAAACAAATCAATTAAGGGGGAAAGAGGAAAAATGGTGAATAAGGTAGGTGAGAAGAAAGAACATAGATAAGACAAGACTAAAAGTACATATAATCATTGGATAAAAGAAACAACGAACATATTGGAACATGGACTCACAAGTATGAAATTATGATAAACAAAGAGAAAGAAGATAGGGGAAAAAGAGAAATCAAGAAGATACATAAAGGAAGAAGAGAGAGAAGAATGAATGGCATCATCTTGGATGCTACAAGTTAGTTTTTTTTCCAGTAAAAAGAAGCTAGTTTGATTATTTCTGTTAGACATAAAGATACAGAGTTCAGAGTCCACCTAATTTCTTCTAAAATAAACTTCTGCCTTACCATCATATCATTACACATCTTGGTTACATTGAATGTTTCTACAAACATGCAATAGAACATAAAAACAGAGATCAATCACAAAGTTAGAACATAATCTGGAACACATATTACTACATTCAATTCAAAGAATTACGATGAATTCAACGCATCAAAAACTTTACAACACACAAAGAACACGCGAAACATAAATAAAGTTTGCTCTTGATTAATCAACCACAAATTTTTTTACCTAAGGGTCTATAATACAATCATGCCTAGAAGACAACAGAGCGAAAACTCCCAAGAACAGAGCTGCCGTGCATGGCCTGGTTGAGATGCATGTTCAAAGCATAGTTCTTGATTTCATACTGTGAAACCAACTCCTTCAACCTCCTCACCTCCTCCTGCTTCTCTTCATACTCCTCTGCCGCTCGCTCAGCACCACAACGGCCCGCTTCAGTATCCCATTCTCCTCACCAGCCCTTCAACTTGCTGCTTCAGCTTCACACCCTCTTCTTGAAACCACGCCTTCTCCATAACCAGCGCCCAGTTCTCCTCGATCAGATTCTCCGTCTCCGTCGAAACACGCGCCGCGACGGACTGTTCTAAGTCTTGGAGGATTCTGGCAGACCTGAAGCAGACGGCGGGGGTGTGATTAGTACGCTCCTCCCTCCCCCCTCTCCACCCTCCGCCACTACCAGCCGCATCTCCCCCCGGCTCGCTTCCTTCCGGTTCAGCGCCGAGCACGACGCCCTGCCCCTCTCCAGCACTATATTCTCCTCCGACCTTAGGAACACCCGATCCGATGAACTCAGTCCGCTCCGCCGGCTTCCTTCTACATCTTTTTCCTCCTCCGGCTGTGGACTTGTGTTGGAAATTACGATCCGGTGCTCAAAATCGTATCTTTCCGAACCTGGTCGAAGCACCCGAGACTCATCGTGTCACCCACCGACCTCCTCCTGCTAAGGCTGCATTCATGGCCTGCAGCAGCTCGGTCGATTTGTCCCCTGCGGACGAGTGTCGGCCCCATATGCAGTAGAACCCGGTGCCAGTGTCGACATCGGGCTCCAACTGGGACGGGTTCTTTAGGAGCACGCCGGACTTCCGGTCGTCCACCAGGAGCACGTCCTCCGGGTCGACACGGTAGCGGCAGAGGGGCCCCGCCGAGTCGAGTCGAGTTTTGACTCAGCTCGACTTGAGCTCAATTTTTAGAAACTTGGCTTGAGCTCGAGCTCGGCTCGAGTCGAGCCTAAGATTTAGCAACTCGGCTCGTTATAAATTTCACAGCTCGTGAGTTAGCTCGGCTCGGGCTCGCGAGCCTGAGATCGAGCCCGAACTCGAGCTCGGCTCGAACCCAAGCCGCACTCATGGGAGGTCCAGAACTCGGTGGTGGTCATAATCGGGTGGTCCACCGCCAGTCCGACGGCGACCTTGAGAAAAAAGATTCAATTTTTTTGTGTGGAGAGGATCGGATCAAAGGTGAAATGTGTGTACCTTGACGACCGGAACTTGGCCGCGGAACATGAAGACGACGCCCATCTGGAGGAGGATCCGGAAGATGTCCCTGATGTTGTTGGCGTTGAACTCTTTGAAGCTCTCGGCGCAATCGCCGCCCTGGAGGAGGAAGGCGCGACCCATGGCTACATCAGCGATGCGCTCCTCGAGGTTGCAGGCCTCACCGGCGAAGACGATCGAGGAGAACTCCTCGATGGTCTTGAGCACAGGGGTCTTGACCAGAAGCTTTTCTGTGTGCGAAAACAAGGATGGGCAGGCCGGAATGGGCGTGCGGAAACAGGGGACGGGGATGGGCAACTAGACTGGTTTTGGTGATTTGATGGAGTATGGTTGATATATGTACGATGATGAACCACCTCCAATCCAACGGCCAGATGCCCACCATCTGAAGAGCCCCTCAATCCTCACTTTTGACTGTGAGATGATCATGGTCATGGAATTCCGTATCGGATATCGGTATCGTATCGGTCGGATTAAGAGACAAAATATCGGAGATATATCGGAGATATTTGTAAAAAAATATCGGTGGTCAAAAACTAGTTTTTACCCTATATTTCATAATTTAGCATCTAAAATGAGTTATACTAATTTAGACAAAGCATAGATTTTAAAATATGCATATTAGGATGGGAAACAAGTGGGAAAGTTACTTTTATTCCCCTTTTTTTAAAAAAAAAAAATTTCGAAATTTTTTTTTCGAAAATATTATTTTATTATAAAATAGCGATATATCGGTCCGAAACCGATATATCGGCGATATTTGAAAAAATTCAAAAAACCGATATTTATCCGTCTCGTTTTATCGGGTGGGGCCCGATATCGATATATCGGCGATATATCGCCGATATGGAATTCCATGATCATGGTTTCAAACTCTTCCTGTATTGAGCAAGGAAGAAGCCACGTGAAGGAAAGAGAAGGGTCCCATTCAGGAGCCAACAGACTCGCATTTTGTACGGGAAATTGAATCTCTCTTCTCTCTCTCTCTGGTAGTATTGACATTTAAGACATAACATCTGAATTTTTTTGTCAGTAATCTTATGAGAAAAGTAGCATTGATAATCAGAATCAGATGGATGGTTGAGAACCAACTTGAACTGGACGTGGTGTCATTGTCTCATAAATGCTGAGCTCGAGCTGATTATTCGAGCTCGAATTTTTTCGAGTCGAGCTGAGTTGAATTACAGGTAGCTAGAGCTGGAGCTCGAGTCGAGCTCGAATCGAGCTCGAATCGAGCTGGGTTCGAGTCGAGCTAAAAGTCGAGTCGAACCGAGTCGAGCCAAAAAAACTCACAAGCTGGCTCGACTTGTGAACACCCTTAAGAGGGGGCAAGTGAAATGGGCGTCGGGTCAGGTATCGACGCACTCGACGTGGAAAGCGTGCTTGCACTTAGCAAGCAAGCGGAGCAGAGGAGCTCAATCACGGATGAGAAGCACTTGCACTTGGCAAGCAATTCAATCACGGACGAGGGGGAGGGGACATGGGAGAGAGGATCACGTGACTTGCTTGTGAGCCCTATCGTACAATAAAAATAGTAATTTTTTATAATTTATATAGTAATTTAATAATCCCTCTGATTCCAAAATATTGTGTATATTTGAAAAAATTCTTTTTTTACTAGACCATGAAGCCCGCAAAAAAGTCACATGACTTTTTCTCCTTGATATCCCATCCAATTCGTATGCTTGTTCACGAACTAAATTCAAGTCAATCCTTCAAGTCTCCTCTAATTTTAGAAAGAGGAATTGGTAAAATATACACAATATTTTAGAACAGTGAATATTTTCAAATGTACATAGTATTTTAAAACAGAGGGAGTATACCTTTTCTGAGTTTTTGGTAAAAACTAGTTATTTAATAAGACGCCAAAGGAACCATCAATCTTCGGGATTGACAACACACGTGCTTTATATCTCGATTTTATTCAAGAGATTCACGGCTTTTGACGGCAATACAATGGCGTGGTCAAACCATTGTGCCCAGTAAGTTCTCTCAACGAGCTGGCAAGAGCTCACAATCTATTTAATTTATATTTGCACCACAAAAAGGTCGGTCAAGTTTTAGTTTTGCATGCTAGCTACCAGATGTAGCATGTATAGAATTGGAGCAATCTTGACAGAAAAAGAGTTGTGGATTGTGTAAACAATTACCTCTCATCTAGAGGAAGCTTGTTCGCATGGATGCTCGAATATTAGTGTTGTGAAAAATATTGGCCTCACCGAACAATGCATTGGTGAGGTTTAGCAATCAACATTCATCAATAAGTTTACTCCCGATTGATCAATATAGCATGAAAATGTGGGGTTTACTTCCTGAATTTGGTCTTCCCGTCCTTGGTTAGACTCCTTACGAATCGGTGCTAACTTACCTAGCCTTCGGGAGTGGTTTTATGGTGTTCCAAAAAGGTTAATGGAGAGAGGAAAGCATTGTGAAATTGTTTTGTCCTTCTTCCCTCTTGTAACTCTCTCAAAGTTTGTGAATTGGTTGAGTTATGGTAATAGGCTTATATAATTGCCCATCATATGTCTATCATGTGTAATTTCTTCGTTTTCTCTTTTTCCATCTTGGTAGCTGATGTGCTCAAAATTATGTTAATTTAAGATGCCTTGAACGCCATGTTTGTTATGTTATTTTATAGTTAGTTAAAGGCTAGGTAGAATTTTAGGCAAAATGGGTATTTGTTAAGTTAAGACATTAACATGTGACATTCAATGTTATTTGGGCTTTAAATGTGCAGAAATAAATTAGCCATAACTATTTTTATATCCATGGATCTAGTGTGGTGAATTTGATATCAACTTGTGTAAGCCCATTGTGTATTGTAGGTAATTCTTTGATGGGCCGACCTGTAAATCTTGAAGCTTTAAAGCCCGTATTTAAAAGATTGTGAAGATCTGCTGGAGGCAATCATTGGCAATCAACTATGAGATGATCAAGGCAATCATTGGCAATCAACTATGAGATGATCAAGGCAATCAATGACAATCAACTATGAGATGATCAAGGCAATCAGTGGCAATCAACTATAAGCTAATCAAGGCAATCATTGACAATCAACTATGAGATAATTCTGGCAATCAAGAAATGACCATGAAGAGCAGGATTGGAAGAAGAAAAGGCAACATTCATTGATTGAAAGCTAGACAAAATTAATTAGTGATGTTCAAAATCAATCAAGACTCAATCATGGAGTAATGATAGGAAATTTGATTGGAGCCTTTCCACTGTTAAACTTTTTCAACCACTATATAAGTAATACCCAAGCTCTTCTTCAAGTCATCAAATTCTCTACCTCTTCGAAGGACGACCACTTCTTTCTCTCCTCAACTTTTTTTCATTGTTTTTTTATTTTATTTTATTTTATTGTAATGGTTGGCTAATCCCCTAGCTAAGGCTAGAGGGAGAGATTTGTGATACTTTAATGAAGTTCTTTTCATGTTATTTATTGGGCTATAATTATGTGTTGGATATTTGAAGTGATGTTTTATTATTTATCTCTCGTTTCTTTATTTTCTTAATACATAGGATACTTGATTTCTTTCTTGATATTTTATGATTTTGATACATAGAACTCTTGAAGATTTAAATATTATAATCCTTATTTCAACCAAAGTGATCGTTTTGTTGTTCGTTCTTAATGTTCATATTATCCAATTAGGGAGAATCTTCATTCGCCCCTAATTGAGAAACATTGATTCATGAAGTACCTCATTAGATATTACAATGACCTACCTTGATGCCTTAGTGTTTTATTTTATTGAATTCTCTACTTTACTTCACTCTTGATTTCATTCGTTTGCTACTTTGAACTGATTTCTCAATCACACTAGTCAATCTCTGAGGTTCGACCTTGTAGTACTACAATTACAAGTGGGATGCCTGATGGATCTGCTTCAAGTCGACGAATGGCTATGCATGTTATGAACTTCGTGTGCTTGTCCCCGCTCTCACAAACTGAAATCATCTCATCACTTCCCCTTTTCACCACATCCATCTGATCATGTGTTTTCAAAAGTGAAAAAAAAAAACTGATTTTGCAATATTTATATCAGACTTCTCGCAGTATGTCGGAGACTTATTTTTATAATTTACTATACTTGTTTTATTGGATTTTTTGGCGATTTTGCTTCAGTTTGATTGCGTGATAATCTAAAGTAAGTTTCCTCTTAACTTGAACAAGTATAAGATGCAGGATCAGTGATTTTCAAACGAGGTTTAGCTGTTCATCCGCAAGTGAATTTTGAGAATGCAATTCTGATTTTTTAATGCAATAGTTCATTTTGGATAGCTAGATCCTAGTACACTCACCATTAATTAACATGCAACCATGTCTTACTGCAACATACAGAAGGCTGAGAAGCCAAATCATTCGCACAATGATACTCTTTCCCACGTAACAAGTCAAATCCAATAAAGCACGAGGAAAACAAATTGCAGCCAAACACTGAACATCGTGGCTAGGATGTGGCAAATCAATCTCCTAGGCAAGCATTGAAGACCACATCCACCGTAAGAATGATGCCTAGGCGATTCAATTTTGCAGCCAAAATCTTGTATTTAAAAAGATCGCCTACAGCAGAGGCAGCTTGGCCATTTCTTGGGATAAACCAATAATATCACTAGGACAATTATTTTAGTCTACATCTGATTTCATGCACAATTGATGACTTTCTTCGACGTTGTGTTGGCTTTGTGGTTCTTATGGAAGGAGACTACAAGTACATGAGGTGCATCCTCTCCCAGAATGTCATAGTAATGTGAGCTTCAGGTTAGCTTTCGTGACACGGTCTTTCACTGTCAAACATACCCTCGAATTGTGACATGGCAGGTTTCCACTGTCCCGTTTGAGGGACTAAAAAGAATTAAATAGATAACTAAAGGCTACTACTTAAATAATGAGTAATTAGTCTTGGTTCATCAGTAGCTGAAATGCCATTTTATAAAAGTTGTGAGTTATGCTCAAGAGCATGTTAGGGACTTGTTGTAAAATAAGATAGGATCGATCTATGTGACCAGTGACGATCGTCCGAGAAATCCGACAAAGGAAATACAAACAACAAAATAAACATAGGCACACGATTTGGTGTCGCCACCAAAAAATAATCTTCATTCTACTATGTCGTAGAACATAAAATACAATCATACTCTCTCAGATCCTTTCGAGATTACAAGAACTCATACCTAAACCCTTCCTCAACCTTGAGCATGAACAAGCCTCATATTTCAAACTTTTCCTCAACCTTGAGCAATAACAAACCGCATGCTTCAAACCTTCTCTCTATTTTAAGCCGTAGAGCATGCACGAGAATACAAGAGATACAAAATAAATAAATACCCCATAGAAAGGGGCAGTGATAACCCTAGAGTAGATTCCTACACATTTCCATACATATTGTGTATGGAAATGTGTAGGAATCTGCTGTACAAATATCATTTCCCCATAGAAAGCCCTTGGATGTGCAATAAGTCCCCTAGTAGGACTAGTGAGAAGGAATCTGACGAAGATACGCCTCAAACCGGACCAAAACGGAGGTTTCTAGTCGATTGGACGGTTCTGGCGGTCGACCCGAACCCTTATTTCCAAAATAGTAGCAGACCAGTCGACCGGACAAGAATACCTATCGACCGGTTGGCCTCTTCTTCTTTTTCTGTATTTACCAAACTACCACCGCAACCTTTCCCCTGCGTTTTCTTCTTCCTTCCCTTCTGGTTCTTCTTCCTCCATCCCCATGCCTTCTCCCTCCATCTTGGAATTCAAGGCACAAAACCCAACAGGACTCTGGCCATGGAGCCCGGGAAAATATTTTCTCATCTTATATTCCAACTTAACCAGTGGTTGTGGGTGTTGGGAGAAGGGGATTAGTGGTGGTTTGTTGTGCTCCTAGTTAGACCCTAAGGTTCGAACATCCCACGTTAGCCAAGAAATTATTATGCATGATAAAAGGCTCACTCCGTCTGCCATTATAATTGTTTTTAATTTTTTAAAATCACGTTAACCAAGAAATTATTATGCGCGATAAAAGGCTCACTCCGTCTGGCATTATAATTGTTTTTAATTTTTTAAATCAAATAGAACTATTAATGTAAGATGAAGAGTATGTATGATGCCATTTATCATGATCGAGTCGGTTCCTTTTCAAGCTTGATGTGTTTCCTTCATGTCCTGGGTCTTTTATAATCCAAGACCTAATTCTCAATTAGGGAAAAGTTTAAATGAGATCGCTCTCATATAGCTTATATGAGACCACTTTAAATCGTAGCCCTTGAATCTTGATCTAACGGCTATAAAGATTGGCCTCATACTCCTTATACGAGAACGATCTCATGTAAACCCTTCTCTTCCAAATTCCAACCTAAAATTTTTTTTTGGCAACAAATTCTAATCTAACATTTAATTCTAGAGGTTCTTACCTGCCAATTGTGCCTTTTATTTTTTTGACAAGAACCTGCCAAATTGGATTAGGAAAAAATATAGTAGCTCTAGGGGGGCCATAATCACTTGAGTAAATCATATCCTGCCACCTGCTAATAGTATCTCTTACATACTTACATAACCGCCCTATGTACACGATTGTCAAGGGATTTGGTCATGGTGATTGGTAATTGGGAAAACATTTTGCAAGGATAAAAGCTTGGTCTGGGTACTTGAAAAAAGCAATTCACAAGCTAAGATGATATATGAGTAGTAAGAAACTTATGAGATGCTTTTTAAAGTTCTAAGCCATTTAATCAAAGCAAATGTAGCAACCAATATGGGACACATTTTTTTTTCTAAGTGTAGTTTGAACATGGAATGTAGGAAGTATGAAATACTACGTCAGACCACTTTGATTGCCTGATTTGTTTTTCATTTCTGAAAAATCGAATAAAACTATTAATGTGGCACAAAGGGAGTATGAATGATGATATTTATGGTAGACTCTGTTTCATTACTAGCTTGACGTACTGTTGTATAAAAAATCTCGACATATTGTCTTCATGGGCCATGCCTTAATCCATGAGCTCCCAAATTCCAACCTATTTCTTTTCATATGTATCACTAAAATTTTGTTCTAGAGGGTCCTTGCCAGCCAGATTTGATTAACTAAGGTAGCAATGGGAGAAGATAATCACTTGGCCCAATCATCACCTGCCACCTGCTAACTTTGATTCAAGTATGAGACATCTCACTCGAAAGCTAGAGATTATCAAATATATAGGTGGGAGAACCAATACCAAAAAGTATAAGATCGCTACCCACCCATGACTTATCTTCTGAATCTCATACTTTGTTAGCAATAATCCTTCAACTGATGAGATCATATAATCCATTCTTTGAGCTTTGTAACAGATACTATAAATAAGGGATTACAAGTCTCAACTTATAGTATATGTAACCATCAATAATGTCAGTGATTAAGTGCCCAATCCAGTTTTTTTTGTGTATTTTAAGGAAATGAGTGATTGACGAGTGGTAACGCGTGATTCTCGGCCTCTGCAATCTATAAAAGAAAAGCAGCAACATCCAATGGCCAAATCCCAGCCATCTATTTGTTAGAAAGGAAATTAGAAAAACAATCTTAGCCATCTATCGATCGTTTCCTGATTAATTGAAGGCTACTAAGAAGCCAGATGTACGTTTGGGATGCAAGTATCGGAACGGGGGGGGGGCTTGGACCTTGGACCCTTTGGTTTTGACTTATGATGAGAACATTCTGTCACGGCCTGGGTTTTTAAAACTATTTTTAAATCAGAGTGGTAGCGGAAAACTCGAGGATTGTTCCTCTAGACAATAAATCATGAGTTGAAAATTTTTTTGACTAAGCATCAAGGCCGTGATAATTGGGGTTCATAAATATCTTGAAAGATAATTATTACGATGCAAAGTCGATTAAACTCATGCAAGTCCTTCATGTACAAGTCTGTCATCCATCTCAAAATACACTAGAAAAGAAAGGAGACTGATGCCTACTTTGAAGCCGTCAAATCATCCTCACTCTCGATCGTCTACCCCAGGAGCTACGTGAAGACAGTCTTCTACATCACGAGCGGATGCTGAGTATAAAAATACTCAGTGGGATATCGTAACACAATAATCAGCATATCAAAATCAACAGTCAATAGTTGCATTAACATCTTATGCAGCCTAATACAGAGTTCCACTTGATTCTTTTATTAGTCTTTCAAGCAAAGTCTTTTATTGCTTCCCAAGTTCATGTTCAATAATTACGTTTTTATCCCAAATAGGCAGTACCAATCACACCTCATCAATCTCTCTTCACTGCAATACCTGATCCACATGAAAACAGACGGGCAGAGCTTCTACCAAATGGAAGATACAAAACAGCCTAAGTCCAACCAATGACAGATAGTTCCAACCAAATCTCACTAATGCCACTGCACTAGAATAGCTACTCCACATACGATCATCATAGCCATGTCACATGGTTTCCAATGTCGGAGCTAAGTGGTCCCAACTGCATTCAGGATAACCACTACCCCTTCCAGCTGCGTGGAACAAAGGCGCTCTATGGCCGTAGGAATATGCTTATGTGGCAACCCACTCACACCTCACGCGGAAGTATTGTAGCTTACCCTTATTTGCCTTCAGACCCAACATGCTCCGATTATGGAACTCATGGTCATAGGTTCTGAGTCACTACTACTCAAAATCTGACTCACAAACCCAATGACATTTTATTCATTATCTTGATTAGGTTAATCTCACCCTCAAGTATAATCTTCAACTCGACACTTTATTATCTTTCATAAAGTGATAAGTCTCTAAACTATCTAAGTTTATTAGTCGGGTTTTCCTTATCATTAAGCCCTCAGCTATCAGTCAGCACAACATCAAGGACAAACACTCATGAATACGGTAACATAAAGCACATAAAGCTAATATACCAATTAGGCTTTAAATCATTTACCAGAAAGCTCAAAATAACAAAATATGAGCATATGTACTAAGCTGGCCCTGTATGTACCATACTGCACTGCAATACACTGACGGACAAGCACTACCGTCAGTTGTATCAGTTTTTATATGTCGGTGGATGTCTACCGACAGTGCAATCTGAACCGGGTTTGGTTAACAGATTTATTTTGGTTCACTGCCAGACCGGTTCAAGGGTGAACCGGTCGTCTTCCTCACACGACCTGTTCCAGCTGCTCTAGCGGCAGCAGGCTGTGCCGCCGCTGGGCTGGCTTCTCCGGCGGTGGGTCGCCGTCACCCGACTGCCCATCCTCTCGCCTCCTTTCCACCTCAAGCCTCTTGGCGGCTCGAGTGCCGGCGCTTCTGTCACGGCAGCTCGCCGCCAAGTTGGTGACTTTCCAGGCCGGCGGCGGCTCCGCCGTCGCCCTGGAGCCTCATGGGTCATTTCCGACCTCTTCCTCGCCATCTCGCCGTCTGCCCCAAGGTCTGGGCAAAACTGCCAGAAAAATGGGTGGTGCTTCCTCCGGCGCCGTTGACGCCTCCATCGGCGGGAAGTAATAAAGCACACGAAGAATGACAAAGTGGTACGAGATCTGACCTTTACACGCATTTGGGCTCGATTTGCCGCTCGCCGGAAGGTTGCCGGATTTCTTCTTGCTGGTGCGTCATCGTCACCGTTGTCGGCGTCATTGTCGGCGGCATCGCAGTCGCATGGGTCGCCGGATGGTGGCTCCCGGCGACTACCGCTCCCGGCTCCCCTTCCTCTATCCCTCTCATTTTCTTCCTCTGTCTGGTTCTCACCCCTCAGCTCCCCCTTGTCTCTGCTTCTGTCTCAAGATCCCCTCAACTCTCCATTTTTATAGCCATCGCAGGGGCTGCTGAGTCACCACAGCACCTGCCAGTTGCTATTTTCTTCTACCAAATAGAAGGCAGCATGCTGAGTCTTCCATGATAATGGCACTTGCCGGTGTTGCTTGCCAGGACAGATGCCCTCTTTCCACTGAGTAGGTGTTGCCTCAGAAGACACCTACGGTGAGGGTCGTTACACATTCGATCCGGCATCAAGCAGATTTCCCGGCAAATTTGAAAAACAGCGATGTTGGGATAATCCCATTATTTAAGGAATCCAATATCCTGCCTTGGAGTGTGTCTCCAAGCTCCAAAATCATTTTGTTTCATATATATGTGGTTCTATAACTAAAGAAAGCCTGAATGCCCTGCTAGTACTGATCCATCTTCCTTGCCAAGTCGCCATTGCTGACCTGTTGGGAGGTTAAATAATGATAAAATTACTCTCTTTGTTCCACATTTAATAGTCCTATTTGGCTTTTTGGAATGAACTAAACAGTTTATTATGAAAAACTAAATATGACTATTTATATGGAATAGTCGGTGTATTATTTTTCTGGTGTTGCCTTTTTGGATAGCCTTGACCAGCTTGGTCTCTGATATGGGCAGAAAATGCTTTTTAATTCATGGAGCTTGGTCTTTATCACCATACTTATAAAACTAATGCTAGTTCTTTTCATTATAAAATATGTTATGATAGCAATCTTCCAGCTTGATTTAGCTTCCATCTTCAAGAACGTCGAAGTACTGAACAATATCAGTGATTAATTAAAATCAGCATCATTTCTTGAATTTTATACATTTTTATCGGAGAATTTCTAGATGTGTATTTATCGATTCTATGTTTTGCCAACAGCTAATGGCACATTTATGATTTGCAGGGAAGCTTCCATGGACACCACTACTGTGGGAAACCCAAGAAGATGTATCGACATAACAGCATGGAGCAACTAGCAATCTTTGAGTTCTTCAAAGTCATTCAAATGATGCAGTAAAGCTTATCTACTGGCATGTTATTACAAAATTTTGGCAAGTTTGAACTTGGGTTTATCTGGAAAGTGGGAGAGATGTAGAGGCAAAGCTTACTGTAAAAGAAAAAGTAGCTAAAAAAAGCTGCTGTATTTTTTTTCAGGAAGGTAAGATAAGTGGGTCTCTTTTTGCCGGTACAATGTACCCTTCACGTGGTTGGGCATGTGGGAGAATTTCTTCCGGACGGAGCTCCCCCTCTCATGCTGTTGGTGTGGAACTAGTCTTCAAGACCCCTCCCAGCTGCTGCTTCTTCTTCTTCCTTGTGGTAATCTCTTAGATTCTTTGACTCATGGGCTCGTTCAGGCGGCCTTGTTTGTTCCAATGCAACTTCTTCTCCTACTGTAAGTAACCTTTATCTCTTCCTAATCTAGCTATATTGCAATGCATTTTAGCTAGTTTTCTTTTTGGTTCAATGGTTCTTTTGTGGAATTAAATCCTGAGCCGAACGAGAAAAATGTGAACAAACTGCTTGATCCTGGGTGGGTTTGGTTTGAGGAAAAATGAGAGATGTTGAGTCACACTTCTCCCACCTCTCCATCTGCATTGATTTCAGTTTGGTTATATTTCTTTGGAAATTGGAACTTGTGATTGCATACATTTTCTATAGCAGGAATAGAAGAATTTAACAGAAAAACAGATGCTAACTGCAGAAGAAAACATATGTTACATTTCTTCCAAAAGAATGAAA
This sequence comes from Houttuynia cordata, assembly GCA_039654745.1. Lineage (NCBI taxonomy): Eukaryota > Viridiplantae > Streptophyta > Magnoliopsida > Piperales > Saururaceae > Houttuynia > Houttuynia cordata. The sequence continues at coordinate 17,376,854 of CM077509.1, forward strand.
ATGATAGAAAAATAGACAGGAAAAATAATGTAGGTGAATCATGTGAAGAACATTGCTAAATTCTTTAGTAATTTTCAAGCATTAATAAAATTTGTGAGATAAAAAAGAAGCAGAAATGCAAATATGCAGACTGGGCATGCTGGCTGTCCATTTTTGTCTATGTATCAGTTGCGTCACCTTCTCCAGTTGTGCTCACACCTTCACTCCCATCCCTTTCCTTATTGGGTCCCCCTCCCTTTCAGGTCCTCAGCCCTTGTTTCCTCTTTCAAGATTGCTCATTTAATTGGATAGGCCATAGCCCATCACCAAGTGGGTGGGGGTTTATTATTTGAGTACGGCTCTCATGCAACTTACATGAGCCAAGTTATTTCGAACCTCGGATTTTGATCCGACGGTGGGTGTTAAATTAGTGGCCCTAACCCACCATTGTAGTGTCAGATCAAGATTACTCGGACTCATGAAAACTACACGAGACAAATCTCATTTAAACTTTTCCCTTACTATATTGTACAGGAAATTATTGCTTGTGATGACTGAGAAGTTATTACCTGCGCGCCGCGCATGGTAACAGTGTGCTCATCACCAATGGGTGATGAGCACATCTCCCTGCTTGTGGGTCCCTTTGGGGCAATCATTACAAGCAGGGGAGAGGTGCCCATCACCCATTGGTGATGAGCACACTGTTCCCCCTGCGCGGCGCGTAGCCAATAATTTTCCGTGATGACTGACGAGTCACATAAACAGGGACTAGTCTGGTCGTCCTTCCATTAATTATTTTACTTCTGTGGTTGCTTTACGTCCATTTCTGCATTTAACTCACTTTACGTCCTCTTGGGTGCAGCAGTAGCCATCATCTGTTAGTTCTTACCAACCTAGTTTATGTTGCTGTTTTATCACATAATGTGTTTCTTGTGACGTTTATCTTTCCTCTGCGGTCTTCCACCAGGTCTTATCACATGTTTCGCAATAGTAGTATTCTAGTGGGATTTAGCCTACCCTATCAGACATTGAAGTAGAAGGAAAATGTTTTCCTAACCAAAAAATGTTACCAGATTGTAGAACCAAAAGCCAAGTGGAGGGGGACCCAGAAATCTTAGGTAAAATTGTAATTCCTCCTCCTATTCACCCTTTCTTCCCTCCCTCTGTTGACATGGCAAAATCTGGATGATGATCCCCAAATTTTGGTGACCAGAATGGTCAGGCTAGACAGGTCCGTCAACCGGCAGATTTTCAGGAAAAAGGAGATTCCTATGTAATACTATAAATTCTCAGTTTAGAAGAGAATATAAAAAAATGCCACTATTTTCACTTTGAGATCACATGGTTTTAGTAGCAAAAAGAGATCACGTGGCTTTGTCTTGTCATCATTTTCCTTTGTCTCTAGTTTTTTTGCTAGATTCCTTTGTCTCTAGTTGTGGTCATTTACATGTAGCTGTTTTTTAATTTTGTGGGATGTTTACATTTTAGATATATCTTTGCTCATATATTTGGATGTGAAAAGAGAAGACAACAGAACTGATGGGGACTCCACTTAAATTCCTACAGAATTGTGTCTGTACAATGGCGTATGCTGGTTGCACAGATGAATGAGAGGTTTGGGCCACTGTCTCATGCATGTCCTGTCTCCTTATATCTTGTTGCATATGCTAAGTGACTACTATTGGCTGCCGCTCCTTCCACCAACATGCTTATGCCAATCTCTGATCATATTTGTGCTGAAGTTTAGCTGGCTCCAAAAGAAAGTTCTGAAGAGTGCCCTGTTTCCGTTCAACTTTAAGTATGGATCTTGAGTCCGGAAAATGTTGGAGTTCTCCAAAGGTTTGCACCTATACAGCTAACTACAGTTTGGCAAAGTTGTGTAGTTTGTGCCAGAAATAATGTTTGATTCTACACGTTGTCTTCATAAATTCTATTAGATTTGAAATGGATACCTTAAAATTGAGCTAATACCTAGATTTGCAGAAGGAATCATGGAAGACTCTACTTGTCTTGGCCTATCAGAGCCTTGGCGTGGTCTATGGTGACTTGAGCATCTCCCCCCTTTATGTTTACAAGAGCACATTTGCAGAGGACATTACACATTCAGATACAAATGAAGAGATCTTTGGGGTCCTTTCTTTTGTCTTTTGGACCTTGACTCTGCTCCCTCTCTTCAAATATGTCTTTGTAGTTCTTAGAGCCGATGACAATGGGGAAGGTAATTTGTGCCATTTAAAATTGCAATTTTCTTCAAATACTTTGATCATGATAAATAAGCTATAATCCTTATGGAATGATCTTGCAGGGGGTACTTTTGCTCTATATTCCCTAATATGCAGGCATGCTAAAGTGAGTCTCCTGCCTAATAGGCAAATGGCAGATGAAGAGCTATCTACATACAAGTTAGAATGCGCTCCAGATATGAAGAACAGTTCAAAGGTAAAAAATTTTCTAGAAAAGCACAAGAAGTTGCACACTGCTCTTTTGCTTCTTGTCCTGCTAGGCACTTGTATGGTTATTGGAGATGGGGTCCTTACTCCAGCTATTTCTGGTACTTCTTCTTCTTTCCTTCAATTTCTGTTGTTAAATTGAGCCATTTGTTTAATTTCATCTGATATATTTCCTATTTTGTATTACAGTTTTCTCAGCTGTATCAGGCCTTGAGCTATCTATGTCCAAAGAACACCGTGAATGTAAGCTCACATTTTTATGTTTTCCTGCATCTCTTTCTGTTGTTTTTGGATTGAGTATGTGATTGTTTTTCTCTTCTTTTTGGTACAATTTGGTGTAGATGGTGACAGGATAATGATTTATAAACTTTTCTTGTGATGTTAATTCTATAATGGACCACGACAAAGAAAATGAAATTCTACCTAGTCACATGTTGGTAAACTTGATAAAGAAGCTTATGGCATACTGTTTTGCATTTCTGGAATCCGAGTTACTTGCACGAAATCACAATATTTCAACATCATATCATACTTCCTTAAAGAGAGGCTTGAGTTGTTAGTTGGGAAACAGTGAATTGAGAAGCCTCTCCGCCTAAATCTACTTCTGAAACATGTCTTATAATCTTTAGCCAGCTAACACTACAACTGCATTGGCATTTCTATATACTATTAACTGTAAACAATTACATAATAATGTGATGTGCATCTTCCATGTAAAATGGTCTAATTGATCTGTTAAAATCCACTCTTTCATTTGTCTAATACATTTGCTCTGTTGCAGATGCGGTTGTCCCAATCACTTGTTTCATAATAGTGTGTCTGTTTGCCTTGCAACATTATGGGACCCATAGGGTGGGGTTCTTCTTTGCCCCTGTTGTGTTGAGCTGGCTGGTGTGCATCAGCGCCCTGGGCTTGTACAACATCTTTTACTGGAATCCACATGTATATCAAGCTCTCTCTCCATACTATATGTACAAGTTCTTGAAGAAGACCCGTAAGGGTGGCTGGATGTCCTTGGGAGGAATCTTGCTATGCATCACAGGTACAGATTCAGAATTTCAAAGTTCTCTCATGCCCTATAGCCTTCTGCATCTTATGGAGGTTCTTGGAAATTATAAAAAATTTGAAAAAAGAAGACTAAAATTAAAGTTCAAAGGCATAGGCCGGATATCTTACTGGTGAGCACCTGTTGATATGATATGCTTTATCAGTTTCCCAATTTAAATATCCAACGAAACCATGTTTGGCAGGATCTGAGGCAATGTTTCCTGACTTGCCTCAAATCTTTGAGGGTGCCCACCAATTGATATGATATGCTTGATCAGATTCCTAATTTAAATAACCAACGAAACCATGTTTGGCAGGATCTGAGGCAATGTTTGCTGATCTTGGTCACTTCTCCCATGCTGCAATTCAGGTCCTCATAACAAGATTTTACTATGCTTTCTCTGTTGATCATATTTATTCATTTTTTAACACGAAATTTATCTCTACTGCAGATTGCTTTTACATTCCTAGTGTATCCAGCCTTAATCTTGGCTTACATGGGCCAAGCTGCATACTTGTCTAAGCACCATCACTACTACACAAGTTATCAAATTGGGTTTTATGTATCAGTTCCAGGTACTTTCCTATGCCGTATTACTTATCACTTGTTATAATCCACTTCTGTGATTAATTTGATACTGGCTTTTACTATATCCTAGTTCTTAACATCGGGCAGCTGATATCTAAAACTTACAAGTGGAATTCGGCTCTTGCAGAGAGTGTTAGGTGGCCGGTGCTTGTCATAGCCATTCTTGCATCAGTGGTAGGAAGCCAGGCCATCATCAGCGGGACCTTCTCCATCATCAACCAGAGCCAGTCACTTGGATGCTTCCCTAGGGTCAAGGTGGTTCACACATCTGACAAAATACATGGGCAGATCTATATCCCTGAGATCAACTGGATGCTTATGATCCTATGTGTGGCTGTGGCTGTTGGGTTCAGGGACACCAAGCACATGGGAAACGCTTCAGGTTGGTCCTACCTACATTAATTACATTTCACTAATTTAGGACCTACACGTCTGATCCATTCCAAATATCCCTTTTGGACATGAAATCCCTTTACCAAATAGTCCCTCCGTCCAAAATTATTATTGACATATAGTTTTTCCCAATGAACTAATTTTAGTTCATTCTGAAAAAATTTATCATCATCATAATCATATGCCTTATCCCAGCCATCTAGGTCGACGGCATGGATATACACCATGCTTGACTCTTATTAGAATCAAAATAGTACAAAATCTATACAAAGAAATGTAGTGGCAAGTTTTTATGTTGGATGCCCTTCTTGGCACAACCGTCTGAAATATGTGGATTGACTTCATGACATGATAGTTTCACCTGAAATATTAATGTAGCCATCTTCCATCACATAGCTGGTAACAATGAAAACTAGGCTGCCTTTACATGGGAGCACACACTATTCTAAAAAACCTTATGATGATCATAATTCTAGACAGAGGGAGTAGCATTTTACTACTGTCATTATTTTACCATCTAAGCTATTAATTCATACTACTAGCCATACATCATATGATCAAAATCATGTATACTACTATTCTACTATTCATAGGCTTATTGCCACTATTCACTCATAATAGCAGTTTGACTTTAAAATAGTGGAAATACTACTCTAACTTCCCTTTTGATTAAAGAGAAAATGGTCTTTCAGCCATTCAAACCTTAAATCATGCTAATCCTGTGCCCGGAAAATATAGCCCCATTGCCAAAAAATGTGTATCCAGAGAAAAAAAAAAGCTACACTAAAAAGTGTCTAAGCAATGGAATTGCCATAATTCTATTCAATTCCACTGTCAATCACTACATCCCAGCTAAACTCATGTGAAGTGATGGCCGACTAGCATTGCTAACCATACCATTTCACCGTGGGGTTCATTTTTAATTGAAGAGATTAGTAATTTCAAGTAGCAAGTGGCATAAATTTGGGTAAGTGGATGCGTAGCGTAAATTTGGGTAAGTGGAGGGGGTATGTTTTGAGCTGGACATGTCTAGCCTGACCAATTTGGTCACCAAATTCACATTACCACAACCCAGATTTTGCCACATCAACATACGGGAGGGAAGAAAGGGCAAGGGAAAATTATAACTTTACCTAAGATTCTTGGGTCCCCCCTCCACTTGTCCTTTGTTCCTACTTTATAGTCACATAATTTGGTCCCCAAACTCGGTCACCCTAGACGCCCTCGTGGGAAAAAGCCTAATACTTCAAGCTCAAAAGGAAAATATTTTCCTTTTCCCACCACGGGGGGGGGGGATCTGCAGATTCCGGTTCTGGATCTGCAACAGTGAAATTGTGTTGTCCTCACTAATAAACAGGTAGGGCATGCACCAAGCGCATAGAAACATGGCTCATCGCATAATTCGTGATGCTAGTGATCCTATTTATATGTGCGCATCCATTATTTATGGGTGGCCCGATTTTGATCAGGCGGCGGGCTTCAATACAGGGGTAGGCAGGTTTACGCCCCTGCCTGCCTGTACAATGTGAGCCATGAGATCATGACCAGACGGCTAACCATACATATTTTTTTGGTTTTTCGTTTGGAAAATATTTTCCTAACAAAAAAATGTGACCAGATCGTAGAACCAAAGGCCAAGTGGAGGGGGGGCCATGAATCTTAGGTAAAGTAATAATTTCTCCTCTTATTCAGCCATTTTTTTCCTTCCCGTCTGTTGACATGGCAAAATCTGGAGGACGGTCCCCAAATTTTGGTGACCAAAATGGTCAGGACAGGTCCTTGTCGTTTTGGTGGCTCATGATACAAATTTTTTGAATATGCGAGTTGGCGCATAATACTTCATACACCTTGCATAATATCCATACGCAAGGCCTCAATTGTGATTGCTGTTGTTTGTTTTTACATGCATGCAGGGCTGGCAGTGATGAGTGTGATGCTGGTGACCACCTGCTTGACCTCGCTAGTGATCATCCTCTGCTGGCACAAGCCTCCTGCGCTGGCCCTTGCCTTCTTCCTCTTCTTCTTCTCCATCGAAGCCCTCTACTTCTCCGCCTCGCTGATCAAGTTCCTCGAGGGCGCCTGGCTGCCCATCCTTCTCGCCCTCTTCCTCATGACCGTCATGTTCGTCTGGCACTACGCCACCATCAAGAAGTATGAGTTCGACCTCCACAACAAGGTCTCTCTCGACTGGCTCCTCGCCCTCGGTCCTAGCCTCGGCATCGCCCGTGTCCCCGGCATTGGCCTAGTCTACACTGACCTCGTTTCCGGCATTCCTTCCAACTTCTCCCGTTTTGTCACCAACCTCCCTGCCTTCCACCGTGTCCTCGTCTTCGTCTGTGTCAAGTCCGTCCCTGTTCCCCATATCCCGCCCTCCGAGCGCTTTCTCGTAGGCCGCATCGGCCCTCCCGCCCACCGCTCCTACCGCTGCATTGTGCGCTATGGGTACCGTGACGTCCACCAGGACGTCGATTCCTTCGAGTCCCAGCTCGTAGCCCGCCTCACCCAGTTCATCCACCTCGATGCGGACAATGCTACCGCCTCCGTCCGCAAGCCTGAATTCGCCGTCTATAGTGACAATGACTACTCACCGCCGGCCTCCGAGGGGATGTTAACTGTGGTAGGCGGGGGCTTCGAGTACGACATGGAGGACAGCGTGCAACATGGAAGCGTCTCCATGGGATTTACGACGGTGGAGAGCATTGGTGACGTGATCGAGATGGCGGCGGCACCAATAACGGTGACGAAGGGTAAGAAGAGGGTGAAGTTCTTGGTGGAGGAGAAGGAGGAGGAGATGGCGGCGCATGTAAGGGAGGAGCTGGAGGAGCTATGGGCTGCGCGGGAGGCCGGGATGGCCTTCATAATGGGGAACTCGCACGTGCAGGCCAAGGCCGGGTCGTCGCTGATGAAGCGGCTGGCGATCGACGTGGGATACAATTTTCTCCGGCGGAACTGCCGGGGGCCGGAGGTGGCGCTCAAGGTGCCGGCGGTGTCGTTGCTGGAGGTGGGAATGGTCTACGTTCTTTGACCATCACTATATATGTAGGTTAGAATGGTAATTTCGTCAGATGTAGTTCCTCTGAAAAGGGTAAAAGTGTAAATTAAAGTGACTGCCCAAATCCAGTCCTGAATCGAAAATGTTTTCCTTTTTGTTTTTGAGGCGAGAAAAACCCATATTACTATCAATGTAATTAGTTAAGGACTTGTAATTGCAAAATTTTGATGCTTTAGTGCTTGATGATGAACGAGTGTGAAATCAGCTAAATCTAACATTCAACTTTTTTTTTTTACTCCTCCCTCGAAAACCTACCTGCATTTGATTATGAGTTAAATTTATTGGCCTGTAGGGCCTCTAACATTTCAAGTTTACGGCTTAAGTTTTTTACGATGCTTCCAACTTGAAACCTAACGATAGATCTATAATTTTTCAAATGCAGCTAGGATTTTTCAGGACAGAGGGGACTATAATTATTTGTATTTTGAATTTAACTAGAATTAAACATTTTAAAGAGGCTAAACTCTACACTCCCTTTATGGAGTATACAGGGTTAGTGGATGGAGTAACAAGGTTAGTGAATTGGCTTCCATTCATGGAATGCCAGCTCGCCGATATATCGGTATCGGACACAAACCGATACTCCGATACCATTAAGTATCGTTTTTTACATTTTCCAAATATCGCCGATATATCGGCGATATATCGGTTTCGGACCGATATATCGGCCTTTTTTGAAAAAAAAAATAATTTTTTAAAAAAAAAAAATTGAAATTTTTTTTTTTTTTTTTTTGGGAAAAAAAAACTTTCATGTTTGTTTTCTATCCTTTTATGCATATTTTGAAATCTATTCTTTGTTTAAATTAGTATAACTCATTTTAGAAGTTAGATTTTGAAAATATATGATAAAAACTAGTTTTTGACGACCGATATTTTTTTACGCAATATCTCCGATATATCTCCGATATTTCGTCTCTTAGGCCGACCGATATTTTACCGATATCCGATACGACATTCCATGCTTCCATTATATCACTTTTTTTTTCAATTGTAGACTATTAATATGGGAGGGTTAGTGGATGGAGTAACAAGGTTAGTATACCTTTTTAAATTATTTGAAAAACTTATACAATTTAGAATACATGGAGGGTGTGGTGAACTGAGTTGGATATTGGTCGCTGACTCATGCTAGGATAGATTAGGGCTTGAGTGAGCTAGACGCATAGGTGGATCTCAAGCTTCACATTACTAGTTTTTATGATATAGTCCGTATGTTCCACAATAATAATTCGATTTGGTGTTTTAGTTCATGTTGAAAAATCAAATCAGAGGAATGAATGCTTTTTTATTTCTCAAAGCTAAAATAATGTTTGATTGCCAAAATGAACTTACTGGCTATTAAACATTATTTGTTAGACGAATGTACAAATATTAAAACATACTCCATTTTTAGGATATATTTTAATAATTTAGATTGATAAAGTGGAATTCCTACTTCTTGTATTGACATTAGTGCTTTAACGAGAGGTTGTGGAGCATCCCTGTACATGGCTCACTCGCATCAGCAGGCCAAACGCATGGCCACGTCCCTGCATCACATACCACAGGAATAACTCAATAGCTCAACAGTCTGCTGAGAGAGAAGAGCCCAAGCACAAGAGAACAACTACAAAAAAAAAATCTCCATCCATTGTCCCACATTTTCAATTTGGTCTCTTTGTGGCCATTAGCTAGTGATTCCATTTTCCAATATAAGTATGAGCATGGAATCGGTCTAATTTAGAGAAACTGTAAGTGCAATTGAGGAAAGCAGGAGTCCATGGGGCTGGAAGCACTTCCCCTCCTCTCTGCTTCTCAGAAGTATAGCTGTCCCCCATCTCCAGCTGGAGCAGCTTTGAGCCTCTCTAAGAGCAGGGTGGGGAGACCTTCCAGAGTTGGAGGGATTTGGGCAAAGAAAGGGGAGGAGACTGAGAAGGGTGAGGCTCAGAAGAAGAGCAGTCAGTCTTTGTTTAGTAGTGTAGCAGAGGCACTTGATTTCTCTCAAGTCAGGTCTGCTGAGGATGCAGAGCTGATTGAGGAGGCAAGGGAGGCCACCACTAGTGGTGGGAGAATGACCAAAGCTCAGGTATATATTAAGATCATAACCTTGGTTCAAGATTTAGTAAAATTTTGATATGTTTGTACTTAGAACCTTGCACCAGCTCTTATATGTAATGGCAATTAATGGAAACCAATAGGATAACAATTACTCCCTCTGTTCCACATTAATAGTTTATACCTGCAGTCCTATTTGGTTTTCGAAATGAACTAAAATTAGTTCATTTTCAAAAACCAAATAGGACTATGGAATGCAGGAAATATGTTTCAACAAAGAATTTAATATTTGAATGCAGCATGTTGTAATTGATTGGTTAGTAGTAGGTAATCAATTCATTTAGATGTCGAAATGTTAGATTAGATGTCGAAATGTTAAATTGGTCGATGAGTAATCTGTTGAAAAATACACATATTGTACACGTAATTTTTTTTCCTAAAACCTAGAGCTATTGGGAAACAATAGCTATTTAGCATGGTACTAGAGCAAACGTCTTTGTTTCCTCGTCTAGTCATTTGACCTATTAAGAAACAATGGTTATTAGCATACATAAATGTAATTGATTAATCAAATAGAGCCATAAGGATCTTGTCCTTCATCGAAACCACCTAGAATTTGTCTGATAATTCGCAATTCACATTGCAGTACGGAGCACTCCGAAGGAAGATAGGAGGAACCTACAAGGATTTCTTCAAGTCCTATGTAGATGGTAGGTCTTCATTCAGCTATTGATTAATTCTCTCCATTTAACAGAAAGCTTCATATGATACTTTTGTTATTGTTGCGGCTATAGGTCATAATTTTTGAGTATGAAGCTCATGGTTTTGTGGCTCTAATTTCAGTGGATGGGCAGTATGTAGAAGAAGGGTGGGTGGACAAGACATGCAAAGTGTGTCGCAAGGACACAAAGGGGGAGCCAAGGCAGGTAGATAAATTTGGGAGATATGTGCATGTAGCTTGTATGGAGAATGCCAAGTCAGGAAATTTTTTCACCAGACTCTTCTCCAGATGAGAGATCTTCGATTTTGTTTTTCTTAGTGCTTCTTCCTCCCCCCCCCCCCCCCCCCCCTCTATTTCATCTTTTCCTCTTCACATATACGTGGCATTGTCAAACCAATATGGTCC